>CM066032.1:531818759-532418759 GCA_033557465.1 Ichthyophis bannanicus
TGGGAGGCGGTGTGCATCTGGTATTTTGCAATAGAGAAGAACATCTCCTTCAAAGCGGTGTACTTGCTGGGCCAGGACATTGTACTGGCTGACTGCCTGAGCCATGTCCACCAGCCCCATAGGTGGCAGCTGAACTCGGCGGTGCTGGGAGAGCTCTTCTGACACTGGGGTACCCCAGAGATGGACATCTTTGCCAGTCTGGAGAACACATAGCTGCCACGCTTCTGCTTTCGGAGGCCAGCCTGGGGAAGGGAGACAGCAGATGCCTTTCTCCTCCCATGGTCCAGGGGCTTCCTGTATGCATTCCTGCTTACACCCCTGGGTCCCCGGGCCCTCCTCAAGATCCAAGCAGAAGCAGCCTCAGTCATATGCATCGTGCCGAGGTTGATCAGGCAACCCTAATTCCCCTACTCCTGCAGCTGTGCCAGAGGGACCATTGCCGCTGGGAAGTGCCCCAGACCTGCTGTACCCCAACCTCCAGTCCCTTGCCCTAACAGCCTGGCTTCTGAGAGGCTAACTAATCCACATCACCGCCTCTCTAGGGCAGTAGAAGATGTTCTGCTTGCCTCACGTAAGGACTCCATGCAGCAGGTGTATGCCTTTAAGTGGCACAGGTTTTCACTTTGGTGTGCAGACGAGACATTGTATGTGACCATCTCTTGTCCCCCACCAACCTCTTCCTATGCTGTTGCCACACGTTAAGAGTGTGCCCCACCAGGGGGTTCGTCCCCCTCTCTCCCTTCCCTCCCCAGACGATCCTTTCCAATTCACCCGGCCCATACTCGTCTGCTTCCATGCTCACCCACTGCTTATTTGGTTTCTGTAACCACGCATATACCGCCCTCAGTTGTGCTGCCTTATAGTACAAGGTAAAATTTGGTACTCCCATCCCCCCCTCCACTCCCTGCACTTGTAACGTCCTCGCCGCCACCCTTGGCTTTCCGCCCCCCCCCCCATATAAACCCCTCCACTTGTTGTTGAACCTTCCTCAATGTTTTTCTCGGTACAGCTATTGGCAGGACTTGGAAACAGAACAGGAACTGAGGAAGGAGCATCATTTTAACTATCGCCATTCGCCCGAACCAAGAATAATACCCCCTGCTCCATTCCCTCAACTGACCCTCCACTTGTCCCAACAATTTTTTATAGTTTAACTCAAACAGATCCTCCAAGACCCTCCCCACATGCACCCCTAAGTATCTAATTGATTTCTTTGCCCACCTAAAAGGAAAGCGCTGCCGCAGCTCCACCTGGCATTCCTCCTCCCCTACTATACTTAAAATTTCCGATTTTCCCCAGTTAATCCGGAACCCTGCCACCTGCCCATAATCCTGAATCTCACTCATGACTGCAGGTAATGTTTCTCCAGGTCTCGTGGTTGTTAACAGGATATCATCTGCAAAGAGCAACACTCGGTAATCCTTTTGTCCCACCCTTACTCCCGTAATGTCTTGGCTGGCCCTTAGCCTCGCCAGTGGTTCTAAGGAGAGCGCAAACAACAATGGCGATAAAGGGCAGCCTTGCCTAGTCCCTCTTTCCAGCGGAAAGAAACCTGAATACCCTCCATTCACTCGCACACATGCCTTAGGACTTGCGTATAAAGCTTTTATCCACTTCACAAAGTCCGCCCCAAACCCCATAACCTCCAATACTAAATATAAAAATTTCCAGGACACTTGATCAAATGCCTTTTCAGCATTCAGTGATACCAACAGCATCTCATCTCCCGTCTTTTGTGTCTTCCAAATCACATTTAAGACTTTCCGGATGTTATCCGCTACCTGTCTTCCTGGTATAAAACTTGCTTGATCCTCATGTACTAGTTTCCCCAGCATCTTGTTAAGCCTTGTCGCCAATACTTTTGCCAATAATTTTGCATCAATATTTAACAACGAAATTGGCCAATAAGACGCACATTCCTGCGGGTCTTTCCCTTCCTTGTGAATAAGAGTAATACCAGTCCAGCACATTGTTTCTGCCAATTTCTCCCCCCCTCGTGGCCCATTGAAGACCCTTGTTAGTGGTTGCACCAACAGGCTCCCAAATTTCTTATAAAACCGCGCTGTCAGTCCATCCAAACCGGGGGCCTTTCCTATCTTCATGCCCTTGATTGCCTGTAACACTTCCTCTGTTCCAATCTCTTTATCCAACCCCTGCTGTTCCTCCTCTGTCAAACTTGGCAACCTTACTCCCCTCAAGTATGCATGAATGTCTTCCTCAGGCCTCTCCTCTTGTGCCGCATACAGCTTTCGGTAAAACGCCACAATTCTTCTCTGATCCTATGGTCCTCCCGTACTACCCCCCCCCCCCCCCGGCTTCTAAGCTGCGCGATCCTATTCCATTCTTTCCTCTTTTTGAGCTGTCTTGCAAGGTATTTCCCTGCTTTATTTCCCCCTTCAAAAAAGTTCTCCTTCAGCAGCTGCATGTGATACTTAATCCGCTCTGCCTCTACTGCATTCAATTTTGCCCTCAATTCCAATACTGCTCCCCGGTATTGCCCATTTCCTCCCTGCGCATCCTTCCCCTCCAGAATCTCCAATTGATGCCTTACTTCCATTCCTGTTCTTCTCGTTCCCTCTTTATCCTGTCGTGACCCCAGCCCCGGCCGAGGTCCTAGAGGCATATGGCTGCCAATTTTAGTCCTCTAATAAAGGAATTAAACACTATTCTTGTCCACAGTGAGGCATTCTGGGACTTGTAGTTTTTCCTCGTTCAAGGATAGTCGTGTAAGCCAAGGGTTAACGGCAAAGACAAAATTGTATTTTTCCCCAAAAAGCACTAAGGTTCAAACACACAACGTCAGGATATTCTTCTCCAAGCAATACTTCAGAAATTATACATAAGCTGAAACTGAGAAAGCTTCATAAGCTTTTAAAACATGTGCAGTTGTTTTCATAAGGTAACACAGGTACACTACCAAAAAACTGCCTCCAGTTTTGCAACTGATTCCTATAGATTTTGGGGTGCTGAATCCAGGAAAAATAGCCAAAATGTTCCATCACGTCACGTTTTCTTGCAAAATTAGATTTCTTACCCATATAAGGAATGTTCACATAATTTCTTTTTAGCCGACTGCAGTTTATTTTCTTGGCCCAAAATAGAGGTTGTAATGGTTAACTAACTAGAAACACTCCCTCATGATATTTTAGAGTGTTTTGTATTCATTTTATACATTAACAGGACAATTGGGAGGCGGGGGGCTAAATCCAGTACTCGCGCTGGCGCATGTTCTTTCCTGTTCGCCTCGCCTCGTTCGCTCACTCAATCACGGTGGTTGCGACATGAATGTTCCTGTCAAATTTCAGTTTCTTGCAAGTTCATTATTACCTTTTGTTTGCTCAGTCGTAATCCAGCTTTATTCCGAAGTGGTTCACTACAGTTGTAGTTTGCAGTGCTGTGTATTTGTGATGGCTCACAGAGCCAGAGGTCGCGTCAACTCTCCGGACAGTTTTTGTTTTATTTGTGGGGAATATACCGTGAAAAAGCGGCAGAGGAACATTTCTGCATTTATTAAAAAAGTATATTTCGCCTATTTCGGTTTGAAGTTAGGCGATCAAGACAAACCGTGGGCTCCTCACAAAGTGTGCAAGACATGTGAGGAAGATCTACGCTTATGGATGAAAGGTAAAAAACAAGCATTTCGTTTCGGAATACCTATGATGTGGCGTGAACAAAGAGACCACAGCAGTGACTGCTATTTTTGCTCTTGCATTGTGAAGGGATACAACTTAAAAAATAAGAACGTAATAAGTTACCCCAACCTTCCCTCAGCAATTAGGCCTATGCCTCATAGCAACGAAGTACCTGTGCCTGAACCACCAAAATCTTTGGATCATATTTGTGT
Organism: Ichthyophis bannanicus; assembly: GCA_033557465.1. Classification (NCBI taxonomy): domain Eukaryota; kingdom Metazoa; phylum Chordata; class Amphibia; order Gymnophiona; family Ichthyophiidae; genus Ichthyophis; species Ichthyophis bannanicus. The sequence continues at coordinate 531,822,604 of CM066032.1, forward strand.
GGACAGTTCTGATCATGATGAGACTCATCAGATGGCTTTTCCCGATGAGTCCAGTACTTCCGAGTTTGAAACTGAACCAGATCCGAAACCTGAACTTTTCTCTCAAGCTGAATTGAATGATTTAGTCCGGGATTTAGGACTCCCAAAAGATGCTGCCCAACTGCTAGGTTCTCGGCTTAAACTGAAAAATCTATTGTCACCAGGAACAACTTTTTATTGGTACCGCAACCGCGAGACACAATTTTTGAAGTATTTCAGCAAAGAGGAAGATTTGGTATTTTGCAACGATATATACGGAGTGATGGAAAAGTTTAAACTCAAGTATGATCCTGCTGAATGGCGGCTGTTCATTGATTCGTCAAAAGACAGCATAAAAGGTGTTCTTCTTCATAATGGCAACACATTCGCTTCAGTTCCTATTGCTCACTCTGTTATTCTCCAAGAAAAATACGAGAATTTGGCCCTGATTCTTCAGAAGATTCGTTATGATGAGCATAAGTGGATGATTTGTGGAGACTTTAAAATTCTATCCATGCTATTAGGGCAGCAATCCGGTTTCACCAAATATCCCTGCTTCCTTTGCTTGTGGGATAGCCGGGCCCGCGACCTACACTGGGGGAAAAAAGACTGGCCAATTCGGGAGTATTTGAGACCCGGTGAGAAAAATGTTCTTCATGAGAGCTTGGTACCTCGTGATAAAATTCTATTACCACCTCTCCACATTAAGTTGGGTCTCATTAAGCAATTCATCAAGTCCCTTCCAAAAGATGGTGAGTGCTTTCGGTACCTTTGCTCAAAGTTCCCCTGACTTTCTGAAGCAAAGCTAAAGGAAGGAGTGTTTGTTGGCCCTGATATAAGGAAACTCATTTCAGATGGAGCATTCGCTGAAACGATGTCTGAGAAGGAAAAAGAAGCCTGGGATTCCTTCAAGGATGTTGTTCTCAAATTCTTGGGGAACAGGCGGGATGAGAACTATAAGGATATTGTTGCCAGGATGCTCAATGCCTTCAAAGAACAAGGCTGTAACATGAGCCTGAAAGTCCATTTCTTGCACTCCCATGTGAACTACTTTCCCGAAAACTTGGGGGCGTACAGTGAAGAACAAGGTGAAAGGTTTCACCAGGACATCAAGGACGCAGAGAGAAGGTACCAAGGAAGATGGAACACCACTATGATAGCTGATTTCTGCTGGTTGCTGCTGCGGGAAACCCCAGATGAAAAATACACCAAGCAGCGCACCAAGAGAAGCATTCGGGGGAAGAAGAAACGGGCCCACCAGGAGATTGATTGACCCAAGAATGACTTTAAAATCTAAACTGTGTTGACAAATATCGTGTTTTTACTAAACTTTGACATAAAAATTTGCTAGTTATTACCACAGTGTCGGATCTCATTTATTAGAATTTTATTTTCACACCATCGGGTGTTTGTCTTCATGTATTGCAATGGTGCGGTTTGCGTTTTCTATTCTTACATACATACCTGTACAACATTTTTTGCACATTTCTTTGCTTTGCTTTGTGTCTAACCTCGCTCTTATATGCTCAACGTTTGTGCACATGTATGTGGCTGTTTTAAGTGCAGACAATTTTGCTACCATCACAGTGTGTTTTGTTAACATTACTCTATTATGTGCTGCCTTGTTACAATTTTCTTTATTCTTATTTGAATAACTACTAAACAATTAGTATAAAGAATTCATCCAAGAAACTTTTATCTCGATCGCACTCAATCTGAAACGTTCACCTCAAACTGCTAACCCAATGTAGCAAAAAATCTGTACGTGATGGAGCAAATTGGTTACCAGATTTGGATTCAGCGCACCAAAAAATGTAAAAATCAATCGAAACATTAGAGGCAGTTAAAAAAAATATTTTTTAGTGTACCTGTGTAATCAGCAAAACAAAATACAGCTTCTCTGTTTAAGCAAAGTTAAATGTCCTCATTTACCTTCTGCTTCTTTAAACACAAAAATGTAGAAGCTGGCAACGTTCTCTTGAGTTAGTAGGTATTTCTTAGCAAAACAAAACTAGGTTCATTCACACTGCTTCTCAAGACCTTTCCGTATCAAGCATTTCTTATCAACAGACTTTCATAGCTTCTGTCTGGCATAATGTACAATCCATTGGCAATTTACCTAATATGGAGTTTTGCTCCGCACAGTCCACTTGCATATCCTCTTGTTCTCAAGCATATACGTCTGGCTCTGAACTCCCACAATCTGCTCCTTGGTGAATGCTCTGGGGAAATCCCTGGACCTCCCTCCAGCACTGTTTTCCCCGGTAAGGAATGTCTGTACCTCTAGTATGGGATATCTCTCCCTGGTTCAGTTGCCTTGGTTCCTCTTCGCTATTCAGCCACGGTTTCTCGCTCCCGGCTGGGTTCTGGTTACATCTAGCTATAGCCTTGTTCACCCACCTTTGAGCAGCTTGAAACCTTTGGTCCGAGACCCGAGGTAGAAGACTTCCCTGCTTTCTTTCTCTAAGCAAAGCACACGTGGTTTCTTGGCTCTCAGGCTCCTTCCACGTCCTTCTCCTTCCCCTGATGTTTCCTCCTCTGAGTTCCTCTCTCTGAACTCCTGGAATAGCTGAAACACGCTGAACTCTCTGAACTTGCCCACGATTCTGGACTGGAACTGGAACACAAACAGTTTGAACCGCAACCTGATCCTGAACCCCCTTCTCCCCTTCTGAGCAGGGTTTATAAGGCTACTTCTTAGCTAGCCTTTCTCTGTCTCTGCACAGGTGTTTGCCATTACCTCCTAAGCTTGTACTTACGACAGCAGAGCTTGGGTGTGGCAAACTGGCTCTATCAACTCCGTGCTTTCTTTCTTTGACTGCAGTCTGGAACCTGTGAATTTCAGGAATGTCTCTTTCCTTAAAGGTATATTCACTATCTTTTCCTATTTCCATCGGTTCAGCAGGGCTCTCCTCATCACAATCCGCGCTCCCCACTTTATCAACACCCCCCTTACCACTGCTTTAAAAGCATCCCAAACTACTCCCTCTTTTACCCCTCCCTCCCCATTCTTCTCAAAATACTCCGGTATTAGTAATTCTACCTCTTTCACTACCCTACTATCTTCCAACAACCCTTCATTAAGTTTCCAGTATTGCCTCTCTTTATCTTCCCCCTTCACCCTTACCTGTACTACCACCGGTGCATGGTCTGACCACGTTATGGGCTCTATTTCTCCTCCCTTTATCCTTTCCGCCAACTCCTTCCCTACCCATATAGCATCAAGCCTTGAATAGGTCCCATGCACCGCTAAGAAGAAGTAAAATTGCCTCCTTCCCGGGTTCAATAAACGCCATGCATCGATCAGGTCATTTTCCTTCACAAACTGATGGTAGCGCTGCCTATCCTTTCCCCGCCCTTCCCTCTTCCCAGTTGTGTCCCTCCCCACCTCCCAGGGCATATTAAAATCCCCACCTCAAATCATTGCCCCATCACCCAATAACACAACCTGCGCACTCAACTCCTCCCAAAATTCTTTCTGGGACCCCATGGGAGCATATACATTCACCACACTGAACCACTCCTCCCCAACTTTTACTCTCATTAGTAGGTATCTTCCCCCCTTATCCTGGATCATAGTCTGTACCTCTGTTTTAAACGCTCCACTTATGAACACCGCCACTCCTCCTTTCTTCTTTTCCCTTAAATTAGAAGCAAATATGCCACCCCGGTAACCCTTCGGCTGCACCACCAATTCGTGCTTATTCTGTAAATGTGTCTCCTGCAGCATTACTATTGCCGCTTTATGCCTTGTTAACTCTTTATAAAATTTCTGTCTTTTTCAAGGTGAGTTCAGACCTTTGACATTCAAGGTTACGATTTTCAATTCACCCCCTGACCCTATTCCCCCCGCCCCCCAGCCTGTATTCCTCCCCTCCCATCCCCCCTGTCTCCCCCTTCCCCCACTCCTCCCTCACCCCCCGTCCCCCTACCCCCGCCCCCTCCCCTGTCTACCTTCCCACTCCCTGACTCACCCCCCCTTCTAACTATCCCACCCCCCCACCCCCCTCTCCTCCTCCTCCCCATCCCTCACCATCCTTGGTCTCCGCTGAGGAGATTTGACTTCCATATCGGTGATCGAAACCAGATCCCAACCTACCCTACCCCTTATTCCCCCTCCTTCCACCTCCCTGTTCCAACTCCTTCCCGCCATCCCCCTACATCCTATCCGCCCCCCTTCCTCTCCTAAACCCCCTCCCCCCATCCACTTGGTACCTCTCTCCTTCCTCCCTTCCCTCCAACTCTTACCAATCCTCTCTGAACCTCCCCCCATCCTCCTCTTCCTACTTCCTCCCTTTATTTTTATTATTCTATTTACCACCACATAAAATCGTCTCCTTGTGAGACATCAACAAATACCAGTCCATCTATTATCCCCAGCATCACCCAGTCTCTTGCTCCATCTCTGTGCTTCGTTGACCGCCCTTGGCCATCCTTGCCAATCTCCTGCCGCCTGCTGCTGCCCTCTGCCACTTCGCGCTCTCCGTCCTCGTGGCCTTGGTCTCCATTTCCTTCAGATTAGCTGGGCTTCTTGTCTCCTCCGGAAGGTTCTCTGCTCCAAGCTCTCTCAACGCTTTCCAAGCTTCTGCGCTGGTTCTCACTTTCCTTGTTCTCCCTTGCACCATGATCAACAGTCCAAATGGGTACAGCCACTTGTATCTCAGATCAGCCCTCCTCAAGTATGCTGTGACCGCTTTTATCTCTCTTCTGCACTGTAGCGTTCCCTGGGACAGGTCCTGATACAGCTCCACTTTATGTCCATCCCACTAGTAGCTTCTTAATTTTCTTGCCACTCCCAGCAGCTGTTCTTTTGTTTAAAAAGAACCCAAGCAAACTACAATGTCTCTCGGCCTGTTCTCTCTTATGGGACCCAACCCTCTCTGCGCTCTTTCTATTTTCAGGTGGCTATCTTCTGCTTCCTCAGTTCTGTCCACTGCTGCCAGGAGTTCTCCGAATATTTTCTGCACCACCTCCTCGCAGTTCTTGTACTTAGGCTCTTCCGGAACACCGCGCACTCTGAGGTTGCACCTTCTTGAGCGATCTTCCAGATCTTCTGTTTTTGCCTTTATCTCCTCCTGTGCCAACCTCAGCTCCTCCCATCCTTTCTGGACATGTTTCATTACTCCACACTGGTGTTCCAACTGAGTTTCAGCCTCCTCTACTCTCTCTCCCAAATCTGAGATGTCTTGCCTTAAGGTTTGTAGAGCCTCCTTTATCTCATTTATTACTCCACTTATCTCTTCCTTTAGATCTTCCTTTAATTCTAGGAGCCACTGCTTAATTTTCTCAGCTGCTCCCAGGTACTCCTCACCTTCTGCGTCCTCTTCTGGTCTTGGTGGTGACTCTGCCATTGTTCTGCCGGGCTTCTCCCCCTCCTTCTCGCCTCTTGGTGTCGCGTACGAGGAGCGGAATTCCGCCAGGTTTTTTTCACCGCTCCTTCTTTTTTGGCCTTATCCATTGTTAAGATAGAGCAGACTCTCCTCTAACCGCTACAACAGCTTTTAATTGATGCAGTCTCCTCTCCTCCTCAATGTAGGAAATAGCTGGTTATACTATATGGCATCTATCCCATGACTCCCATGTCCTTTCCCTACAGTCCCGGCCTGGTACCTGTATAGCTGGTCTGCAGCCCTCCTCCAGATCGCGTTCCAACCCGATGTGCTCCCTTAGCAGTCAGTAGTGCCTGCCCTATCTTCAGGGCTGATGGGTTCTTCTTAGCCTCTGCCCAGTACTCAATGTTCCTCGTTTCCTTTACTCGGCCTTGCCTTCGCCCCACAATTCGCTGCCCATCCCTTGCGATCTGTTTTCGGTTGTCCTGCGTTATGTTTAGTATTACTCCCTTGATGTACTCGCCTTTGGAGTGGCTGCTTTGGTGCCTTGGGTACGGCTGGACCCCGTAGGCCTTTATGGGCTGATTAGCTGAAACTAAGTGCTTTTATGTTGTTGCTGTTATAGAGTCCCCTCCTGGGGCTAAACATTAAGGTTTGCTTCTTTCTTCTTCCTCTTCACCCTCCGATCTGGCAATGCTCCACTCCTCTGCTGCTTTATTTCCGTAGCCACGGTGCCGGGCCCGCACCCCCCACTGGAGTTTAATCGTCTTCTCCCTTCACTGCTGACTTGCTGATGCACTCGCATGGATGTGTTCTCCGCCCATCCACTTCGCTGCCTCCGCTCCTCGCTCTGCCACCTCTCCGCTCCAGAGTAGGTCTTCTCTGCTGCACCCCCCGCTTATCTCACTCGAGAGCTTGGGGCATGCCGCTACTGCATTCTCTCCTGTCTTCCTCTCACACCACTCTACCACGCAGCTCCCCACACCGGCCCGGCTCGCTGTCCGTCTGCGCCGTTTAAAAGCTTCTTTCAGCCGGCTCTCCTTTCTGGTTGGCGCCAGTATACTCTACAGCCAGGGCCCCAGCTAGCCGGCTTCACTGCAACACTTTTGTGGGATTTTTTGCACCTTTGTCCTGGCTTCAGCAGCGGAGCTCCACTACTTCGCCGCCATCAGGTCCGCTGATGTCACCGGAAGCAACATAACAATAATTTAATAAAATATTTCCTAATCAGCCAAACATTTCCCAACACAACATTGTGTTTTGATAAGATCAAACTTAACTTATCTGCATCAGGGGAACAAACAAAATTCTGGAAGATCTACTGCAAATGAGCTAAACTCTAACAGGCTCTATTGAACCAAAAATAATTCCTTTGAAGAACCAATTCAGTCATTTCAGACAAAAGACCAAGGGGTAAACGTGCTGATGGAAGTCTGGATGACAATGTTCTAAAAATAATTTCAAGTGCCCGAGTTTGAGGAATATTTGTATACAGGATAGCATTATCCATGGTAATCATGTAAGTAAAAGAAGACCAGGATGAAAACTCCTGTAATAATTGCAAAAAGTGAGCTGTATCCTGAATATATGAAGGGATCTCACGAAGCATAAGATGGAAGAACATGGGCCTGATTCTGGGACGCGGGTTGTGGGGCTGCACGTCCCGCAAACCACCCGGGCTCAATTCCCCCTCCTGCTCCCCCCCCCCCCCGTATGTCTTGAGCATCAGGATGGGGAGAGCTGGTGGCGGGCGGGAGGGGGCGGGATTCAGGAAGGGTCACTTTACCCTTCAACCTTCCTGCTCAGTGTAGGAACAATATCCTTCCCTAACCTGGTCTCATCTTTCCTGATATGAGAGGGAAGGGGTGAAGGATTCCCTCTGATCAGAGCAAATGCCAGGGTCATGGAGAGCTGAAGGTGGCTAGGTTATCTCAGCACCGCTGTTTTAGGTGGTTACTGCAATCTTGAAAATAATATGTGATTCATGGATTGGACTTAATTTAACTTTAAACGGTATTATATTCCACTTCTCCATAGTCAGTTGGATTACAAAAAAGACTAATCTTCTCCACTATGGCATACAGTCTAACATATTAAGTGACTTGTGGCCTTGTGCAAGTCACTTAACCCTCCATTGCCTCAGAAACATCCATGTTATCAATGTCCCTGTTTAATGTACATTTCCAAGTTTAAGTTACAATGTAAACCACTTTGACTGAAATGATAAAGTGGTATAAAAAAACCTGTTAAATAAAAGAAATTAATAAATTAAAATACAATTTAAAAATGTGGATGAACTCATCATTGAATGCAATTATAGAGCAAATACAGTATCTGTATACAGGGAGAAGGAAGGATGGTATACTTTATTAATGTAGAGAAGGATTTGCTGTGGTTTTTCTCCTTAAACAGGCTCATACTCATATCAAGAGCACTCCGTGAAGGGGTGTGAGGGCGGGGGCAGGGTGCAAGGACTTGATTCGGTCAGTGGTCGAAGATGATCATAAAACAGTCTTCCCATTGTAGTGCATTAGATTTGGTTGTTTGGTAAGAGCGAGGGGCTTTGCGAGCCAGAGGTCCTCAAGTGGCTTATTGTATTCACTTTTCAAACTTGTATATCCGAGCACAGCTGCCTGCATCCATTTGTTAGGAGGTAACAGCTGTCTGGCTGCACTGTCAATGGATCTGCTGTTTCAGGTGGAAGCAGCTGGTTTAAATGGCAGGTACACGATGGGGGGACTCTGCACATTTTAACAAATGTCACTGTCACCCATGTCACTTTATTCTGAATTATTGGGTGCTATTTTACTGACATACATGTATTGTACACTTGGCAATCTGACATAAGTATAAAAATAAGAGACAATATAAAAAGGATGTTAGTACTGGACAGGCAATGTGGTAGTTAGAGTTGAGAGCTGTAAACCCGGAAGCCCTTGTTTCTTACCTTATCTAGTCTTTGTCTTTATAACTTTCAGCACATCTCTGAACTCCCTGGAGCTCAAAAAAAGCTTGTAAATTTCTGGGAGGGAAGACGCTTCAGTTCTGTAAATGATTTTGGATAGAGCACTGCAAACGCTGGTGACAACGTATGGTCTTTGTATTAGACCTGATGTCAGTAGATAGTTCAGTATCTTATGTTTTGGTGCTGCATTTCTGTCAGAGAGAAGACTGGTTTTGAGGTGTTGATGTAAAATATCTTGGTTATATAGCTGCTAGTCCATCTTTTCATGTTATTCAGGGAGCTCAGGGACCATCTGACAAATCATGCTTCTGGTTCCTCAGCTGGAAGGAGGAAAGGCTCATAGGTTTGGAGTCATCTTTGGCACATCCTAGTAACCCATGCAAAATACTGTAGAATCACTCTGAGGTTGTTCCAAAATTATAGAATTTACTGGGGTACTTCATACAGATGAATTATTTGGCAAACAGCACATTTTGAATCTGATGCAATCCATATAGAATTAAAACAAAAGTAGTTACTGGGAATCTGTACATACTGGGGTCAGGGCTTCTGGTCACTTGTGATTCTGTGGATTCCGGAAGAGTTGCCAAATCCAGCTATTCCCATGAAATTTTCTATTCCTTGTGGAATCGCCACAGGGGAGCAGGGACTACAGCCAGTGGTAGTGACACTGTATCTCCGTCTTCACCCCTCAACCCATATGATCCAAGCGTTTTGGAAGGCAAGCAAATAGATGCTTCTAGTTGTATCCTTTCCCCTCTACTCTGGCTCCCAATATCACACTTCTAACTACTCAACATAACAGTGTCCTACCTACAGCCAAACTGGGATGGGAAAGTGAGTGAAGGGATGTGGGGAAGGTCAAAATAATGTTTTGGGTGAAGGATATGGGATTAAAAGAATAAGAGGGAGAATGAAGGGGATGTATCAGAGGGAAGGTGAGAGGTTGGGAGAGCCATGGGGGTGAGGAAGAGTGAATGAAAGGATGGGGAAAAACAGAGTAAATAAAGGATATGGAGAGAGTGAGAGCGGGATGGGGGCAAGAGTGAGTGAGAGAGATAGAGGGGTTGCAGGGAAGAGTGAGTAAAGGATCAGAGGTGCTGTGGGGTGTGAGTGAAAGGGTCAGGAGAGGACAAGTCTGTAAGTGAGGGGATAGGAGGGGCAGGGTGTGGGGAAGGGGATTGAAGGGGTGCAAGTGAGAGAAAGGATTGTCGGAAGAATGTTAGTGGATCTTCCCTCCTTCTGCTGACCCAGGATCTCTTTTTCGGATCCAGCTTTTCTCCTCTGCCTCCTTGATATTCTCTTCCCTCCTCTCTCCCTTTCCCTCACCCCCTTTTCCTTTCCTTTCTCTGTTCCCTGATAATCTGCTCTCCCTCTTCTGAGATCTCCTATTCTCTATCCCCCGCCTCCTTTCCTAGCACTAAGCACTAAATTCCCCTTTTCCCAAAGAGAATGAAATAAAATAACTGGACACAGAAATACCTGGAAATATCTTTTCTTATAAGAAAATAAAAATTAACATTTATTTAATATTCATCCATATGCAGAGTTATGCAAATATACCACACTTGCTCCAGAAGTTCAGAAACTTTGCAACAGAATTTTGTAATCTTGCCGCAGAATCTGTCCTTTCGTGCTACAGGAAAGTGGGAGCTGTGACTAGGGCTTCCTTCACCTACCATTCCCTAGCAAAGCTTCCAGCTGTCACTTTGGCTAGACAGCAAATGTGCAGCATCTTTGTGCATCTGGAAGTTCACTTTTGTCAGTCCATCCATTTTTGAGATAATCCTCCAGTGAAACCAAAGAGTATGAAACGAACTTCCCTTTAACCCTTATCACCTCTGGTCCTCTTTATCTCCAAACCCTCTTTGAGATTCTCCTGAACCTTCCCACTACCGCACTTTCTCTTCTGGGTGACTAAGAGCTTTTCTCTTGAGCCTCAGCATACTCTTAGGATAACAGGAAGAAGAAGAGCCAAAGTGGACTCATGTTTTACAGAAAAACACTACTTTGAAGAAGGCATCCCATTGGGAAGGCCTGAGACACAACACACTTTTTTAGGGATGTTCATTCATTGGCGCATATTCGTTTTGTTTTGATGCCCAAAAAATATTTTGATGTTTAAATCCCTTATTCACATATATACCTATGAATTAAAACATGTACAATCGATTGGCATGCACAAAAAGAGTTCTTGCATGCATACAATGGGCAATGTTTACAACATGGGATTCCGCGCATTCCAAGCGCAGCATGGTAAAATGTACTGTGCATTAAAAATGCAACAGTGCTCAAAATCCCATGCTACCAAGTAGCAGAGGGTGGAGCGGAGATTGGGTGGTTCTGGGGTGGAGCATGCACATCGCAGTTTTGGCACATGCTCCCCAGTAATGCCACACTTAGTGCAGTTGCCCTTACTGCCACCTCAATGGGTGGCGCCAAATGTACTTGCACTGATCATATCAAACAGTAGCAACATGGGGATAAGTCTGGTATGTCTCCATTTTATAGTGCAGGTCAGGCCCCAACCCTGCACTGGTTTTTGGGCTGATCACATGCTACTGGTGCGAATCTTAGTAAATATACCCCTGTGTATGCAAAAACATGAATGTGTGAAAAAATCACGAAAGAAATCCCCACGTGAAAATTGCTGAAAGTTGGTTTAAGACGAAGACTAACATGTTTTGGCTGTTCACACCCCTACACTCTTTCTCTCTGATCTTATCAATTCTTTTTTTTAAATCTAATTTGAATTTTCAAAATATACTTACAAAGCAAGCATAAACAGGAACGTGATAGGAAATCAGTTTACAATGAAATTAAACAAACATTAGAAATACATAAAGCAAATCCATTATCCCTCATCATGGGGAGAACATAACAAGGTATTCTCACTATATTTAGCATATTTACTCTTTAATTTAATTAACTTCTTATCCACGGCATTAATAATTAACCAAAATATCCATGTATATAGTTGCCATGTATATAGTTATTTATATATAATTACCATGTTTTACCAAGTTTATTTACCTTGTTCATTGTAAAAAACCAATGCTGTTTGTACCATTGTGTTTATATTTGTTCATATGTAAACCACACTGATTTAAGAGCGCGGTATATAAGAAAAATAAATAAATAAAATAAATAAATACCTTAGTAATTGAGGAAATAAGGAGAATCTCTCCAAATAATAACAGAATAACAGCCATAATACTAATCCACCAATAAACATCCATCGGACCCTGCCCTCTCTCTTTCAGTCAAAAAGGCCTCCACCTGGAAAGAATCAACAAACACAAACTTAAATCCTTGAACTGTAACTGAACATTTACAGGGATAATGCTGAAAAAAGGAGACCTCAAGAGCCAGCACCTCGTCTTGAGAGCCAAAAAGGCTCTTCTGCAAGCTGCATGGCTCTAGTGACATCCTGAAACATTAGAATTTTTGCTCCACAAAACAGTACATCTTTATTTTTAAAATAACTTTTAAATATTCAGATCTTATCCTGCTCAGAAAGAAACATAACCACCAAAGTAGCCTGGGTAAGGGATATTATCAAGGGAATATTTTAGGAACGGAGTCAAATTTAACTCAGGAGGAAGCTGCAAGATGTTAAATCCATCAGAAGAGTCACCTGAAGCCTTCCTACCAGACAAGTAAAACAATCAGAACTAGACTAGGATAATATTTCTTTAAGGTACTTTCACAGTAAAAGCTCAGATTATAGCAACTGGCACACAGGAAAATTCAAAAAATGGACATTTTCCACCCTCAAAACATTTTCATAGGATTTCAACTTCCGATGGATTATTAAACTGTCCTTCATAATAGAGGCACTAACTGCCTGAAGAGAGAGAGACTGGTTTTCACATTTTAAGATTTGACCAGTTAAAGATTCTACCCGTTCTTCAGCCCTCTCCAGCCTTGCAACAGTTTCCTTGAAAACTTGCAGAGCTGAGATGCCATAGTAACCAAAATTCTCTCTGGGTCACCACATGCCAGACATCTACCAGGGAGATCTGAGAATCAGAGACTGCCCCAGACTCGACCTTAGAAACATAGAAACATGATGACAGAAAAAGACCACAAGGCCCATCTAGTCCAAGATGGACCAAGATGTAGCTTGATAGGAATCCACAAAAGGTAGATGAGTACTCTCTTGTACCGGCTGACTTCGGTTGGTCGAGTCAGGCAGTCACTAACAATTGGGGAGGAGGTGTAGTGCGATCTGGGGAACTCAAAGATGCCCCCAGAAGGAGATAGGAAGAAGAAACAGCACCTGCAGGAGGATTCACAATCTCCTTGGCAATCAAATGTTTGTCCAGTTTTATCCCCTGCTCCCCTCTCCCCCAAGAAGCATCTCTTTTTATGGCTACTGCTTTGTGAAAAGTGCATGCATACCTTTGCTGGCTGGAAATCCACTCAGATTTACTTATTTGCTACTGTTTTGATGTTCTTCTGTGAAAGAGGGTTATGCAAATCTTTAAAAAAATATACGAGGGGGTGCTGATAGGTCTTTGGCTTTTGTCATGAAATCTCCAAAATCTCTGTTGTTTTGTGACATTTTGGCTTCAGTTCTTTAAATATTATTCCCTCTCTGCAAATAATCACAACAATAATATAGCATACAATCCATATAACCCATGATTTTACCTCCATAGTGCCTGATTAATCTTTGAAAATGTATTTGACAGCTTTGAGAAAAAAAGGAAAAGATTTACACACACACACACATACACACACACACACACTCCTCTAATGGTGTCTGCAGCATTATTTCAGGCTGTCAGTGATTATATGTTAGAATCTTGTTTAGCTCAGATATTCTTTATCACCCCACTTCTACCAGCTGTCACCCCATGTCTGGAGAATGTTCCTGCAGGCCGGGCCGAGCTGGACTCTATTGCAATGAAACATGCTCTCCTGGATTCTATGGCGAATCTTGTCGGCAAATCTGCAGCTGCCAGAACGGAGCCGACTGTGAGAGTGCAACTGGAAAATGCACCTGTGCCCCTGGGTTTACAGTGAGTCTGTTTTGACTTTCTTTTTAGTTCCTCCCAAGTTAAATGCCTTTAACGGTGATAGTAATAGTATCACGTATCATTTGCATGTCTGGGTCTGTAATCCTGACTCTTTGTTCTGTTTGCCACTGAGGTCAGTGGTGAGCTGTGCAAACCTCTGAAGAATGACCATAGAATCCCAGGAAGATTAAAGGGCCGGTGCTCTCGCATCCAGTTGCATTCAGCAAAGAGTTCAAAGTTGACAGTCTTCTTGTGGAGAATGTATTATATATTTGCAAATCTAGACATCCAGGATTATCAGACTTCATGGTAATGACTGTAGAGAAAATGACATACCCAAGACAATGGCATCGCAGTTTAATAAATGATAGGCGTCTGGGTATGGTACCAAAGGCAGCCACTGGTATAAGTCAGTTGAGTCCCCAAAAACACCAGCTAAGAGTATGTGGCCCGTTACTGCTGTTTTGGTTTCTTCTTATTAACCTTGCAGAGTTACTCATTCAAAAATCTTTCCTGCTGTACATTTCGTCAGTCTTGAAATTGAAATGCAAGTTCTGAAAGTATTATTTAAAATAAATGCCTTTTTTCTTGGAATTTTCACAATTGGAATGTTCTTACATTTATCTGGTTATAGGAAGCAGATTGCTCAACTCCTTGTCCTCAGGGTACCTATGGAGTAAACTGTTCCTCCGTGTGCGTCTGCAAAAATCAGGCAGCATGTTCTGCAGTGGATGGTTCTTGTATCTGCAAGGCAGGTAAGAGCATAAACTGATCGTCCGTCTCTGGTGCCCAGGTGATATTGACTGTTTCTTTTTGGATGGAAGATGATTAAACCAGGCTGCTCCTTAGTGCCACAGATGAGGCCTATGTTTAATGATATCGTTGTGTTTTTTCTGCAACTCTGGCCGCAGATGGTCACTGCAATGGCTGGGCTAGACCAGAAGGGATAATTAAAAATTGGGGAAAAGCCCTGGGAAGTTGCAAATATAGGCTCATGGCACCGTAGCTTTTATTTGCAACTTCTGGAGGAATGGCCTGGAATGCAGCTTCATTGCGTCTTTCAAGCTCTAGAGCCAGAGCAGCAGGGGTGTTCTGCTCCAGCCCTCCCTTCCGTGTAACCTGAAGGAAAGAGGAAGGAAGAATGAGCACAGAGGTTATTCTTCTACCTAATTCAGTCCCTCTTCTTCTGTTATTTACCCCTCCCCTCTTGTTCTGCAGGGACCAGGAGATGTGAAGTTAATTCTGAAGCAGGCATTGTAGAGCGCAGAACAGACACAAAAAGGGGGTAAATTAACATATGTAGAAAAGATGTGAACAACAACAGTGCCAATCTTCAAGCTTCACTCCTGGTCCTAATACTTGGCATTACTGCTCACAAGTTTCAAACTTGTGCTAACTCGGTCTCATTTAGTGTTGGGTCGATCTATCAGCTGCCTTCAGATTCATTCAACAGGGTTAATCCAGTCCAATCCCATTGCATGCATGGATTTATAGTTTTGCTTTTTTTAGGGCATACAACTGGGAAATCAGAACTACAAGCCCTTGATAAAAGTAGGATAAACAGGGCTTAACTTCCAACAGAACAACCCAAAGCAGTTTTTCTCTCCAGTTTTTTGTGCCTTGAGGAAACAGTAGGATTGATTGTGTAAATCAGTTCTGGCTCCCTATACTGGCTACACATCTTGTATTTGCCTGTTTATAATATGCTCCTGTAAGCTGTGCTGCCTAGAGCAAATCAGCTACCTGAGAGGACATGTTATCTTCTCTCATAGGTTGAATGCTGCAGGTGACCCATTCCCTCTAGTCTTACTGAAGTCTCCCTGGGTTCACCTTCAACCTCTCCACTCCCTCGGGGGAGTCCACTCTGTTGCAAATTTTTTGTATCATCTGCAAAAAGACAGACTTTTCCATTCAGTCCTTCAGCAATATCACTCACAAATACATTGAACAGTGCCGGGCCCAGGACCGAACCCTGCGGCACCCCGCTAATCACCTTCCTCTCATCCAAGTGAGCTCCTTGTACCATCACCTTCTGTTGTCTGTCAGTCAACCAATTTCTAATCCAGTTTACCATCTTGGGACCCATCCCCAAGCTACTGAGTTTATTGACAAGCCTCCTATAAGGAACAGTATCAAAGGCTTTGCTGAAATCCAGGTAGATGACATCCATTGCATACCCCTGATCTAGTTCCTTGGTCACCCAGTCAAAGAACTCAATCAGATTTGTTTGGCAAGACCATCCTTCGGTAAAACCATGTTGCCTCTGATCTTGCAACCTGTTGGTTTTGAGAAAGTTCACTATTCGCTCTTTAATGGAGGCGCTCCTGAAAGAGAAAATTCTGCAGTGCCATTTTCAAGAATCACTAAGAATAGCGCATAACATTTCTACTTGGAGTTATCTATTTAAAAAGACAAATTTTATTGAAAATAGTCCAAAGTTTAAAAATCTTCCCTCAGAATCATAAAATAGTTCTCCAGCTCTTCGGGTGCATTGCAATAATTTATTGTTCTTTATTTGTAATCCTTTAGTGCCAGAGTTCTCACTTTTTCTGTTTGATTAATGTGACTACATTTGTTTCCGAAATTAGTCATTTTATTTTGCATTCACTTTATTTTGCCTTTCTGAGGGGGCAGGATAATGTTATATTTTGTCTGAAAAGGTAGAAAATTTATTTTAAAACATTTCCTATATAGTGCCGTTTTGCTTCCAAAGAAGCAATCAAAGCGATGTTCAACAGCACAATCCTAGTACAATGAAAACATAATCCAAAAAAACCCACATCACCCTCCTCTACAGCAGCAGAGACCATCCTCCTATATCATTCTCTAACTAGGGAAGAGCAAGGTCTTCAACATCCTCCAAAGCTTCCCATCATTTGCCTCCTGGTGCACCTGCACTGGTAGGTTGTTCCATAATTCTGGGACAGTTACAGTGAATGTCCTCGCTGTCAGCCTCACCTATCGTACCTGCCTGACTCTCGGAACCCTGACTAGAATGCAACTGTCTGCCCTAGACATACCATGCCAGTTTTTTCACCAGATATGCAGGGCCCTCCCTTCATAGGATTTGGAGGGGCATGTTTACACGTGTGCTACCCAGTAGCGTGGGGGTTTGAGCACTGCGCTAAAACATAGCATGGCCCCCCCCCCCTGCTAAAAATCCCAAGCTGAGTAGTGCAAGATGGGGCAGGGATTGAGTGGGTTGGGGCAGAATGGAGGCATTGACAACAAGTCATGGCTAGCACAGACATTAGTAGCTCATGTTAACCATGCTTGCTGCCCTCAATGGGTGCAGGGAGCTAGGGGCAGAATTAGGGTGGAGCTTGGGGAGGAGTTGAGGCAGAGCTTGGCTCGTCAATCAGAGAGGTGTTCCACGATCCCTCAGTGCACCCATGTGCCACTTGCGCAGTTCTGTGTCTCTGCACCATGCTAATTGTGCAGGGATGGACGTATACATCCCCTGAAGTTGGCGTGGACCCACTGCACTGGTCACGTGTGTTACTGGCATGGGTTTAGTAAGCATGCCCTGGAATGAGACAGATGCCCTGGAATGCATTGCCTGTTTTCTTCTGTTGTTCACTTTCCCAACTTAGTTGCTGTATGCCCCACTACTAATCTCTTAGCATCGGAGTGTGTCTAGGGTGTTCTGGGGCAGAGCGGAGGTGGTGCTGATCGGTAACTATATAGGTTAAAAACATCAATAGGATGAATAAATACTGCAAAGAATGATAGAATGTAACTACTCATAATATAAAAGGACCAACTCATGTAGATAATGTGCATATAAATTAAAGAACTCACTGTCTTCCTTTGTTAACACAAACGTGTGCTTGACAAGAAAATCCAATGCATTTATACTCTTGCTGCAACAGGACAAAGAGGGAACCAATAATAATGAGCAAACCAGAAGTATAATGACCTGCTCAGTCAAATTCAACTTATGAACAAGTGTATGTGTGAGGGGACAGGCACCAAAAGATAACCAGGACTCACTGCAACAAGTTCTTCCAAGACTGCAATGAAGAAACTGAAAGTAGCAGTTCTGTGCATTTAAAGGGGCTCTTTTTGGCACCAATCCGGCAGTATTAATCTCATCCAAACTTCCCCTAAGCTTTCATTATATATCTACTTTTAATGGAAAACAAATTGTTATTTCTATATGCATATATATATATATAATTTCTTTATTTTGTGTTAATACGTTAGAAAGCTGTGTATATTTCCAATGAAATGTGTCTTAAATGAAATCTTCCTTTGCCTGGCTTCAAGTTTCAGAACCATTTTAGATCCCGTGGTCCTAATGCCCCCATATGAGGTGTACTAATTCCCCCAACAATAAGCACCAATTTTTTGTCGGGTATAGACCGCAAGGCAGAGAGGACATCCCTCTAAACCTCACGCAGTACATGCCCCTTTTTTTATTTATTTAATTGTCAACGTGTTTGTCAACGTATATACAATAGTTTAAAATCCATAAATAAGTCCACACTTATCTGCTCAAGCACGACGTGCACGTTTCGAAGCTGCCAGGCTCCTGTTTCAAGTGTATCAATGAGAAAATAGTGTGACCATTCCTTTCTTCCTCAGGAACCGCCAAATCTATGGCGGGTGACGTCAGAGGATTCCAATCTTCAGATAGGCCTATTATAGGACCGCCTATATCACGTCAGCCAATCACCAAAGGAGGGAGAACCCCACAGCACAGGGGAATCCCTGCAAGTAATTGGAGAGTGTTTAAAGTGTCAACCACTCAATATCCCTATTTAAACCAACAGGCTCCATAGAGTTCAGAGTAAAAATCCATCGTTGTTCTAATTGTCTCAACCGCACTGTGCGATCTCCCCCTCTCGGATCAACCGGTACGTGATCAATCACAGTCCATTGAAGCTGTTCAAAAACATGGCCCAAATCAACGCAATGTTGTACCACCAGGGCTGTCACCACAGACTGGCGTAACCGGGATGCATGTTCACCCAATCTGACCCGTATAGCTCGATTCGTGCTCCCAACATATTGCTTTAAACAGGGGCAGATCAAGACATACACCACATAGCAAGAGTCGCATGTGGTATGCCATCGCCGGTAGAAGCGTTTGCCCGACAAAGAATCAGTCCAGACAGACCCCGTAATGGCTAAAGCACAGTATCTACAGTTGGCACACACCTCGTGCTTGAGCAGATAAGTGTGGACTTATTTATGGATTTTAAACTATTGTATATACGTTGACAAACACGTTGACAATTAAATAAATAAAAAAAGGGGCATGTACTGCGTGAGGTTTAGAGGGATGTCCTCTCTGCCTTGCGGTCTATACCCGACAAAAAATTGGTGCTTATTGTTGGGGGAATTAGTATTCTGTTTTTGCTGAGTTGCCGATTTGAATACTAGCATCTGGGATTTTTTCAATTTTGAATCCCATATGAGGTGTAGCACTGTGAGCAACACCAGGCTACTACACGGCCTTGATTTACTGCTGGTGTTGGAGTTTACCAATAAAGTGTATTCCAAATTTGAGAGGGTGTGCGGGTCTCCTTGCTCCTTATTTACTTTTCATGCATTCAGTCAAGTAGTAGCTTATTCAACTGTATTGGCAGTGAGGATAATTTTATAACAGTAGGCTAAGCACCAAAAAGGGTGCCTAAATCAGTTTACAAAATAGTATGCAAATATTGTATGAATGGCTCAGTGGTTGAAGACCTTTTATGAAATACATATAGTTCTTGCTGAAGGTATACATGTATATTGGTATTAGCTCAGCTCAGGCCTTTCCAGTGGCAGTCCAGGGTGAGTTACATTCAGGTACATGTGTATATTTATTTATTTGCAACGTTTTGGCAAATGCACTCGACTGACAGAGATTCAACATAATGAACCCAGCCAAATACTCTGTTTCTGGATCAGGAACAGTGCCATGTCTGTGGTGTCAGTGATACCTTTAGGAGGTGAATTTTATAAAATGTGCAGAGAGGCAATATTAGGGAAGAAGGGAACCTTCCTCAGAAAAGCAAATTTTGACCTAGAGGGGAGGGGGGTAGATTTGCTTGTCATAGAGGTGAATAAATCTTTACCTACCCCTCCAAACCCAGATGTCAAAAAACAATTTAGACAGGGGCTACATGTAATCTTGAGCAAATATTAATGCGGGTGAGTAAAAATGCCAAGATATATGTATATTGTTGTTATAAAATATGGAATCAGGTGCAGCCCAAGGGGGTACGGGGCCATGTGCATGGACTCATTGTGTGGCCTCATTTGCATAAGCAGCCTCATTTGCATAAATATTTGCATAATGATAACATGTGCTAACTTTCAGTAAACATGCCTCTTAATGAGTGTCTGGATAAAAAAAGACTACCAGATTTCTACATTACTATACTCCTGTGCCAACCTCCAGGTACATTAGGAAGTACTATAAACACTTAACTATTTAGAACCCATAGCAAACCCGCCATATCATAACAGTATTATCAAGACTCACAAAGAACCAAACCCTACCTATCAAAAGGCAACACTGCAAATATTAAACCAATACATCTCAGAGAATACCAATACATCTCCTACTGGGGAAAGATAACAAGTGGCACTGTCACATAGAAACCACATGAACAGAATACCTCAACTCGGTTACACGTGCAGAACATAGACCATCACCAAACAAAGAACAAGGGATCACAATTTAGAAATAGAAAGACAATAATTAAATTGGGAATCCCAAAAGCCAAACTTGGAATGTACAACAACACTGGAGAAATAAAACTATAAATTAATTTCCTCTTGTTCTAAACAAAAATGCAAAGACGTTAGCGATACACATTTCCCAGAGCTGACATATTCCAGTTAATAAATTAAAAATAAAAAAGTATTTTTCTACCTTTTGTTTGGGCATTTTATTTTTCAGTTGCAATTGCTTCAGTCATTTTCTTCTGTTTTTTTTTTGTGTCTTCTGCTAACTCTCCATTGTCTGCTGTTCATTTGTCCTTTCTTCTCTCTTCTAGATTTTGTTCATTTTCTCTCTATATCTGATTTAACATACTGATCTTTCCCCCTTTTGCTCTTTCCTCCATTTCTTTCTTTATTCCTTTATGATCCACTCAAATTTCACCCTTCCATCCTCAATCCCCACTTACTCTCCCAATACCCGGCCAATCGTAGAATTTTTTTCCCTCCCACACAAAATATCTTTTCCCCTCTCCATCCTCATTCCCCCAGTCCCATCCCCTTCTAGTCCTCCCCCAACTTCTAGTTCCAGCACCACACAGCATCCTCTCCCTTCTCCCATGCCCCTGCATCAGCCCATTTCCAGTCTTAGCCCCCCATCAGCTATTTCCAGTCCTATGCCAGCCCCCATCAGCCCATTTCCATTCCAAGTTCCCCCTATCAGCCCATTTCCAATCCTAGCCCCCTTATCAGCCATTTCCAGTCCTATTCCAGCCCCCATCAGCCCATTTCCAATTCAAGCTCTCACCCATCAGCCCATTTCCAGTCCTAGCCCCCTTAATCATCTCATTTCCAGTCCTAGCCCCTTCATCAGCCATTTCCAGTCCTATTCCAGCCCCCCTCAGCCCATTTCCAGTCCAAGCTTCCCCATCAGCCCATTTGCAATCCTAGCCCCCCCTATCAGTCATTTCCAGTCCTTTCCTAGACCCCCCGAAGAGCCCCGCGCCTGTCTAAGTGGCTTCAGAGGTGAGCAGGGGGGGCCCATGTGAGGTCCCGGCTCACCTCTGCACAGCTGCCAGCGTGAAGAGCGGTGTTTTCCCTCACACTGGCAGCTGTGTTCTAGTGAAGCATTTAAAGGGCATTGCCCGACACTCGCGCGCTTCACAAGAAAACAGTTCCCTGGCTCACCTCTGAAGCTGGCATTTCAGAGCACCATGTGGGAAGGAGGTTCGTGTGGGGCCCCCTGAAGCATGGGGCCCTGTGTGAACAATATTCTCACATAATGGACGGGCCGGCCCTGTATGGAATAGACATATACTGGAAAGAACCGCCTGGAGCATGTCTCCTTTCTGTACACCTATACTTGGGTAATTGCTGCCAGTCTGGGAGTTCCTCACAGCGGCTATTTTCAGCTATTTGGCAGACTAGGGAACAACTTCAGGAAGATAACATTCACTGGGAATTTTTAGGGTTCTAGATTGGGACCAATAAAACTGGGGGGCCATGGGCACCTTAGAGCCATTCACTTGAATCCTCACTTGCTTCAGTAACTTAGCCCAGGCCAGAATTTGGTTGTGCTGAACCAAGAGTTTACTGAAAATATTGAGGGATCATTGACAACACAAGTAACAGAATTTGTTGTTGATGCCAATCAAGTCGATGCCAACTCCTGGCAACCCTGTGGATAGTTACAACAGTTACAGTCTCTCTTCTTCAATAGGCACTGTCCCTGCAGTGGGAATGACTCCTTTCCTCTTTCCCCAAAGACTCCATAAGGTGTTCACTATCAACCAGTAGAAGAACATTCGCCCACTACGCTCCAAAATGTTGGAACGACCTGCCTCCTGACATCAGAGCAATCCAAGACCTGCTACAATTCCGGAAAGCAATAAAGCACCATCTCTTTCTTCTCCACTTCTCTTAAGCTACCCCCCTGCCACCAAGAAATATCCCCGATCCCCCACTAAATCCCTCCACACAACATAACGCTCAAATCCTAAGGTTCCGCCCCTCCTGGAAACTTCTCACATTCTCCCATACCAACAATTAGCGAATATGACACACCAGCATGTATATAGTTTATTTTATTTCAACTTGTCTGGACTTATGATGTTCTGAAAATTCCCATGTTCCCCAAGTTCTATTACCTGTTTTAATGTAAACCCAATCAGTCTCCGCTGATCTGAATATTCTTTGTTATTTGTAAACCGCGCTGATAAAAATAGTGCGGTATATAAGAGCTGTTAAATAAAATAAAATAAAAATAATAATAAATTAACACCTTCACCAGAGTACTTGTATACTGTAGCTAGATGTTGGATTTAGATGTGGTCGCAGACCTTGCACCTCTTAGGCGTGGTCCTCCTTTGCTTTGCTCCAGGGGGCGTCCTCCATATTCTTCCCCTCTCTTATTCCAGGATCAGGGCTGTCTCCTCCTCTCCTGCTTTCTCCTTTTCTCCTTAGTTTGTTTAGTGCAGTGGCCTAAGCTGCACAGAACAACATAGGCAGTTGATGACTCTGCTGTTTGGGGAACCTAAAGTGGAGTGGGGTTTCAACACTTATGTCAGCAGTAAAGAGACAATGGAGGCACTCTGAACACAGTAGGGAGAGACATCTTCACTATGTTGCTCTGGAGCAGTTGCACCTGCTGCCTCCCTCATTGTACCTCTATTGTTGATGATAATATGCACATTGAATATACTCCAGGGAATTAGGTTTCAATAAAATCAAAATAATGCAACATATAAAACAGAACTGCATTTGTAGTATTCTGGAAATATATGCAGGTACTTTGACACTTAGGGACCAATATTCGAAAACCTAGGCACGTGCTACACGTGTAAGGGCCAGCCTTACCCATGTAAAACCGCCATAATCATGTAAACCACACATTCAACAAGGCGTCTTGAATCATTGAGGCCCAGCTACCCACACAGCACCAGGTGCCAAAGTCCAGGGACGTGACATGGTGCAACCCGCATAAAGCAGATATACAAAACCCATGTGTGCCTACATTGGATGTCACTAACTACATTGCCTTAAGCAACGGCACCCAGCACATATGACCGCTGATAGTGAGCCACGAATTTATGTAGGGGCAGAACAGGGCACAGTAGAGTGAGGGGTGCATGAACAGGCATGCACCCAAACCGTGCAGACGTAAAGCGCCGCCGGACAGGCAGAGACACCATATGGACCATGCACATGGTGATCCAGAGGTGGAGATGCACACACCGTGCCCGGGTACAGTAGTGGATCTGACAGGCAGTGCATACCCAGCAGCAGGCAGTGGCCCAGTACCCGAGACATAGGTACCGTGCCCCATGTGTACACAGGCTCAGGATGAGCTACCTGCAACTAACAGAGGAGGAAGTGTACCAGAGATAGACTGGGTGGGGCAACGATAACTGAGTTGTGCACCATACTCAGCATGGACCTGGAGCCCTCCACATCCAGAAGCCAGGCCCTGCCGGTGGCCATGATGGTGACTACTGCCCTGGGATTCCTTGCAACTGGCAGCTTCCAGCATGTGATAGGGGCGACTGTTGGAATCATACAGCCCACTGCCAGCCACTGCATTGGAACATTCACCAGGGCCCTGCTGCGGAGGATGTGCCACCTCAAAGCCTTCCCCAGGACATAGCAGAGGCAGCACATCCACCGCCACATGTAGGCATTCTACAGTGTCGTTGGATTCCATCGGTGCTTGGAACTATGGACTGCACCCACATTGCACTGCGGGCACTATGGCTGAAGCAGAGAGCATACTGGAACAGGCATGGGTACACATTGATGAACATGCAAGTTGTTGTGGATGCCAACATGAACTTTACTGATGTGTGCACCTGGTACCCAGGGTCCTGCCATGATGCATTTGTCCTCGCACAGTCCAGCCTGGGACAGGCAGCAGCTGGCGGTCAGCTTGGAGATGTATGACTGCTATGTGAGTGTGCATATGTGTGAGCCCCAGGACATGCCCAGAATGGATGCCTGCTGCAGTCTGATGCTATGGGTACCGCAAACAGGCAATGATAGATGTGTACTGTATGTATCACAACACATGAGCACTGCCTGCACGCCGTCCACAGCAGCCCACAGACTATATCCAATGCACGTCCTTATGCATATGCTCACAGTTCACATTGCCCCCAAAGGTGACCATGGATACCCCCTGAGAACCTGGCTGCTAACCCAGTATACCTCTCCCCACAGGTCAGCAGGTGGAACGATACAATAGTGCCCACCAGCAGACACGGGCAGTTGTGGAGTGGGTAGTTGGGGTGCTGAAGAGCCGCTTCCGGTGCTGCAACAGCAGCGGTAGGCAGTTCTTCTACAGCCCGGAGCAGGTATGCCAGATATTTGCTGCATGCAACATACTCCACAACCTGGCATAGATGCGTGGAGTGCCGGACCCAGAGCCAGCAGATGTGGAGGAGTGGGAGGCCACAGACACAGCAGATGGTGATGGTGCAGAGTCCAGGAGCCAGCAGCAGGCCAGGGCAGTGGCCCACCATTTGTGGATGATATGGGAAAGCTTCTTAGATGACTGCCCTGCACCAGCACTAGGGTTGGACACACACAATCACCAAATATGTGCCCAGTACCATGTAATGTGCACTGAAGGATACAATAAAATGCCCATTACCACCCATTGTGATCAGAGTGTACTTTATTTCCCCCCATGTGATCCCCCTTCCTTAGGGCTCCCCGCTGGCCATGGGCACTTGCTAACCTATGCACTGTGATGCAGTGGAACATTGTCGGAGGACATGCTGGCGGTGTCACCACCCTGCCCAGTAGGTGGTCTGAAGGACATGGCACAGGGCTAGCAGGTGACTGTGCTGTTATGCTGGCAGCACCAGCACCAACCTCTGTGCCTGCATGAGGCCCACCAAACCACGCAGGGAGCCAGCGATAGATGCCTGGTACGCCGCTATCTCCTACATCAGCCGCAGGTGCCCCTCCATCTGGCACTCCACGTGCAGTCTATGGTCCCGCCACTCCTTGTGCTCAGCCTCCCTGGCCGGTTCTGCAGTTTGCAGGTCCTGCCAGATACCCTGCATCTGAGACAGTATGCCCTCAGTGCCTGCCATTAGGTGCGCACCCTCCTATCGTAGCTCCTGGTCCAGGTCATGGCCCCCTGCACCCATTGGCTCCTCCAGGATGGTGAACTGTAGCTCAGCAAGTGGTGCATCATCCACAGCTGGCCCCCCCAACACTGGTGGTCACACTGGCCTGCCCCTCCGCCCTGGGTGGTGAACACAACAGCTCTTCTTCACTGGCTGTTGCACTGGGAAGGAGGGGAGGAAAATGCTGACCCAGGGACTAGGGAACCTTTTTGTTTTGTTCCAATTCCAAGTCATATTGGCAGGCAGGTAAATAAGCAGTGCCACCTGTTAGTTTGACCCTTAGTTAGGACGATTGCAGACTGTTTTGACTGGGAAGGCTTAGCTCTTATAAGGGCTGCTTATGTCAAACCAACTTAATATGGTTGCTTGGTTCTCTGGCTGAATTAACCAGGAACCTCTCCTTCTCCCTTGTGGTGCATGACTGTGGAGCCAGAGGCACCAGCACTGTGGTAGAGTTACTATGCCAGCCAGAGATAGGAAACTACCTTTGCGCTTGGTCTTTATACATTAAGGTTGCCCTTCAAGTGAGGTTTGCTCCTACCATTACCTCACTGGTCAGGAGAGCCTTCCCATGAAAACATCACAATACAATATTTTAATTGAGCCAGTAGAGGTCTCTCTTGCTCAGATAAGGCAGAACCCAGTAGCGTTCCAAGCCCCCTTGGAACTGGGGTGTTAGGGCTTCCCCCCAGCTGGGTCTACGGAGACAGCATGGCAAACTTACCAAAAAGCTGGCTTCCTGCGGTGCCTTGCATTCCGTGGCTCCGCTATTCTTCTCTCCCAGCTGAAGTCTCGTGATTTGAGACTTTGGCCAGGAGAGAAGAGTGGCCGGGCCATGGAGCATAAAGCACCGTGGCAAGCTAGCTATATGGTAAGTTTGTGCCTCCATGGGTCCGGTGGGGGTGCACCCTCCTCTTGGCTGACATCCAGAGTGGGCCGCACTCACTACCCCGTCCTTGGTACGCCACTGATCTGACGCCTAAAGTTTATAAAATTACCCCCATTGGGGGTCATTCTGAGGCAGGAATAGCAATGATGGATGTCCCAACGGGATGCCCATCCCCGCTATTCATGCCGGCTGCCTGCCCCGAATAACCTCCCCGCCGATTGTGCAGGGAAGTTAGTCGGGGCGGGAATAGGCCGCCTGGGGGCAGAGAGTGGGCGGGCAGTGGGCGGTTGATGGCCGTGGACATACAGGGCTGATTCTAATGTCGGCCCTGTACATCTAGGGCCAGCAAATAGGCCGGGGAAGTTATTCCACCCCCAGGATGGAATAACCTCCCTGGACGTTTTTTTTTTCCACTTTGGGGTGCAGAAGGGACTGGGGGGGTAAAGTTAATCCCCCGCAGCCCGACCCTGGCCTTAGGAGACTGGATTGGGGTCGGGCTGTGGAGAATTAACTTTGTGGGGCAGTGGCTGGCATTGCGGCTTTTAAATGGAGCTGCAGTGCCATGGCAGCAGGACCCCTTGGCACCGTGGCTCCATTTAAAAGCCCTGGCTGAGTTAGTCAGGCTAGCTCTGTATGTGCAGGCCAGGACTGACTTGCAGTTCTGGCTTGCACGTACAGTGTTGTTCGCGATTCTGATCCCACAGGGCTAGACGTGCCCCACAGGATCAGAATCTCAATCTCCTTTGTACATCCGGGTCTGCCCGGACGTACAAAGGAGATCTATGTCTGGAATGGAATAGGGTCCATTGTGTTTAGAAATAGAATTGATTGTTTCTAACCTTTCTAACTGCCATCAAAATGTCTTTGCTTGGCATCTGTGATCTGCTCACTTCTTTCTCTAATCTTTTCAGTAGAAAGTTACTTTGTACAGTAGAGTTGGGAGTGAATAAGGAGTGGAGGAGTAGCCTAGTGGTTGGAGCACTGACTTAGGAACCAAGAGACCAGCATTTGATTCCCATTAGCACTCCTTGTGGCCTTAGGCAAGTCACTTAACATTCCATTGCCTTAGAAGAATCCAAGTTATCAATGTCCCTGTTTAATGTATATTACCAAGTTTAAGTTACAGTGCAAACAGCTTTGACTAAAAAATGATAAAACAGTATAAAATTCTGTTACATAAATAAATAAATAAGGTAGCTGGAGGCCATTTTTTTGTGGAACTGAGTTATACTTCTGCTAAAGTCCTAACACAACTGGTCTAAATTGTAATTGTGAGGCTCTAGAGTCAAATGCCTCAACCTTCCTTTTTTCTTGTCATTGATTCTATATTTTCCTCTTATCAGGCTGGCATGGAGTGGATTGCTCAGTCAACTGCCACAGAGGTACATGGGGTCTTGGGTGCAACCTAACCTGCCAATGCCTGAATGGAGGGGCTTGTGATGCTTTGCGAGGAACTTGCACTTGTGCCCCAGGGTGGCGAGGGGAAAAATGTGAGCTTACCTGCCAGGTATGTATTCCGAAATAAAATCTGAGCTCTGGGGTCCTACAGTCATCAAGCTATGTCATCTATACAATAGATCATGGATCAAAGCTGACAGCAGCATTGAAATGTTTCCTCTTCTGTCTGTTTCCCTCCTTTACAATTGTACGCTTGATATTTTTTCTGTATCCCAGGCAGTGAGTGAAGAGTTACAGAAAACGTGATTAGTTCTAAAGCTGTTCTCAGAATATTGGGGTTTGCTTTTAGGTGCTGCAAACCCAACTACAGTCTAACCCCTAACCCTCTAACTGTAAAGGGACCGTGGGGAAAGGAACCCTGATTGTCTCAGAAAACCAAGGTCCAAATTCATGTCAGATTGGTAGCGATTGAAAGCCATTACTTTCTGTGCGCTGCATGGAAGTCCTGTGTGAAAAAAGTTGGAGATCTCCGTGTGGTTCTGAGGAACAAATACCCACTTCCTTATCTTCCCTACAGTCCGGTCCAGACTCGTGGGTTATCTCACCTCATCAGTAGCTTGGAGACTGAGCATGCCAAGTCTTAATGATGTCACTCAACACAGGCATCTGACACCACCTACCAGACTCAGTATTCTCAGTCTCCAAGCAGCTTGTGAGCATATTTTCTCTGTAGTGTAGTGTGGACTCCACTGAAGCTACAAATAAGGAAAGAGAGTTTTGCGATGAAGGGGTTGAAAGATAATTTTAGGGAAGTGGTCCTTTAAAACAAAATAAAAGGTCTAGGAGGCAAGATGGCAGCAGGAATCTGCTGAGGAGTGGGTGCTCGGCACTGACCTTTCTGCCTGGCATTGTGTGACGGCTCCAGTAGAGAGATGGGGTGGCGAAAATGCAAACAGGCCAGCCTACCCTCGGGTTTGACCGGTAACATCGCTCTGGGGCAGAAAATGTTGGCAGCATGTGGCTTTCCTTCTCCAGCAACAGGAGCGGCAACTTTGGCGGGGTCTCTGACTGAGTCAGCTGCAGCTCTGAGTGTTTCTGGGATATGGTTGTCCCTGAAGAAGTGTACCCTCCCCCCGCCATGATCTGGAACTGTAATAGCAGTTTCAGGAGTGCTCCCCGCCGGCTTGCTGATGAGCTCGCTGGTACAGGGGAGTGAAGGGGACCCAGAGGCAGCTCCGGTGCCTTTCCATTCTGGTGCAGTGACTGTTTACTGTTGGAGACTCTTTGGCAGCAAGCTGTGGAAACGGATTGATTCTGGTAATTGGGGGTTTGGTTAAGCCTCTGGGGCGGCTCAAGGCAATCTGCTGCCTGAGGCAAGGGATGAAATGGCGCCCCCCTGAACCGGGGAGGGGGGAGGCTTTCTCAAAACTGCAGTCAAGGACTGAACCAAATCAAAAATTCAATTAAATAATGTGGAGAAAATAAAAAGATGTTCACACACCACGGAACTAAGAGAGCAAGAACCACTGCACAGTTTATAACACCAAATTAAATAACTCATTTTTATTTTGTTGTTATAAATTGTGTTATGGTTGTTGCTTTTTCTTTTTGAACATATATTTTGCATTCACAGAACACCCCCCCCAACAATGGGTGAGGAGCAAAACTAGGAGATCCACACACAAAACTTAATATCTAATTTAAAAATATATATTTTTCTGGTCATCTTGCTAACAAACCTTCTCCAGTACCAGGCAAATTGGGAATTAATATAAAAACCTACAAAAGTCACTGAAGATCTACAAGGCCAAATCTATCATATCATATATACCAGCATAAACTTCCAAAACTCATACAACAAGGGGCCTACCCAGATAAAAGCAGCACTATAAATACTGTAACGGGCCCTAGAACATCCATAAACCGATTGAAAAGCTAAACAAGTCAAATTACTACAGTACAGGTCCCTTCGTACAAACTCCATGTTAACAGAACTCCTGGCCTCAGTCACACACTCAGAACACAGATCCTTGCCATTTACAGAATAAGTGAAGATAACCTAAAATGAAAATAAAAATATGTAGACAAAAATTAAACTCAAAGCCTAAGAAGACAGACTCTGCATGCAATGCAATACCCGAGAAATAAAAGAGAGTCATTTCCCTGTACTGTGTAAAATATAAAAATAGTGCAAAGTCCAATCACTCATTTGAAAATAAAATTATTTTTTCTACTTTTGTTGTCTGACCCTGTTGGAAACAGGATACTGGGCTTGATGGACCTTGGTCTGACCCATTATGGCATATCTTATGTTCTTATGACCATTTTATACTCTGATCATGCAGGTCCTGATCTGAAGCTTCTGCTTTCTTCTGTCTTCTCTTAGCTCTCTTTCTATGGTCTCGACTCCATCTGCCATTTCTTGTCTCTCTTTTTGTTTTCTTCACTTCCTTCCATCTTGGATATTGACTTTTTTCTTTCCACCTTTCTTCCATTTATTTCTGTCTCTCTCTGGCCACCCAGATTTCACTACTCCTTACTATCCAGTTCTCAATCTCCCTCTTTTTTATGCCATATACCTACCGCTTTTCAACATTAACCCCCCCCCCCCCCCAAGTCCTTCCATTCCCCAGCTCTTCTTCCCCTCTGTGTTGTCCAGCATTTGTCCTCCTGTCTCCCCCCCTATTGTCCAGCATGTCTCCCTACTTCCCCCTTCCAACATTTGTCTCCCTGCTTCCCCTCTCTAGCATGTCTTCCTGCCCCCTCCCCTGTTGTCCAGCATTTGTCCCCCTGTCCCCCCCCCAGTGTTGTCTAGCATTTGTCTTCTTGTCACCTCCCCCCAACCCCGTTGCCCAGCATTTGTCTTCCTGCCCTGCTTCCCTGTTGTCTAGCACTTGTCCCCCCCTGTCTCCCCCTTTGTCCAGCATTTTCCCCCGTCTCCCCTTGTCCAGCACTTGTGCTCCTGTCTCTCCCCTTTGTCTAGCATGCCCCCTGTCTCCCCCCTTTGTCCAGTCCTTGCCCCCTATCTCTCCCCTTTGTCTAGCACTTGTCCTCCTGTCTCCCCCTGTGTCCAGTATGTCCCCTGTCTCTCCCTTTGTCCAGCATTTTTTCACATCTCCCTTTTGTCCAGCATTTGTCCCCTGTCTCCCCCCTTTGTCAAGCATTTGTCCCCTGTCTCTCCCCTTTGTCTAGCACTTGTCCCCCTGTCCCCTTTGTCCAGTATGTCCCCCTGTCTCTCCCTTTGTCCAGCAGTTTTCCCCTTGTCTCCCCCTTTGTCCGGTATGATCCCCTGTCTCTCCCTTTGTCCAGCATGTCTCGCTGTCTCCCCCCTTTGTCCAGTATTTGTCCCCTGTCTCTCCCCTTTGTCTAGCACTTGCCCCGTCTTTCCCCTTTGTCCAGTATGTCCCCCTGTTTCCCCCTTTGTCCAGTATTTTCCCCCCTATCTCTCTCCTTTTTCCCCACTCCCTCCACCTGCACCTCTCATCTGACAGCGGCAGTGGCTCTCCGGTTGTTTTTAGTTTAGATTTTGCTGCCTCTGCCTTCCCGCCACTTTTTTCCCTCAAGAATACTTGCAGCGAGAAAAAAAAAGCGGCGGGAAGGCAGAGGCAGGCTAGAGGCAGCAAAATTTAAAATGAAAACAGCTGGAGTGCCACTGCGGCCGCATGAATCAGGCTGATTTGTCCAGTGACGGCATATGGCTCTTTTTTAATTTTAGATTTTGCAGCCTCTGGCCTGCCTCTGCCTTCCCATGTGGGAAATCAGAGGCAGGCCAGAGGCTGCAAAATCTAAATTAAAACAGAGCCAGAGTGCCGCCCCCATTAGAGTGCCATCAGAGTACTACCTGAAGTCATCGCCTCAGGTAGCCTAATGGAAGAACCGCCCTGTTAAGCCTGCAAGAATCACAATAGATGCACTATGGGGCGCCATGGCCACTATGAATTCCTCACTTCGGTCTGTTGTGGGGACTTTTAAAATTCATTTATCTGAGGTTTCTCAGGAGGAGCATGCTGGTCGGTTAGCCAGTATGGAAGCTTCCTGGGGATAATGGAGGGAGGAGTGGCCTAGTGGTTGGGGCAAGTTACCTCAAGCCAGAAGGTCAGGGGTTCAAATCCCACTAGAGGACAGCAACCTTGGGTTGGAAGGACTGGGGTTGCTAGTCCCACAGGCACTCCTTGTGGTCTTGGGCAAGCCCCTAACCCTCCATTGCCCATGTTCCCTGTAAAATAGTTATCTTTATTTACATTCTCTTATATACCATGCTATTCTGCATCAGTGCAGTTTACATTGAACAGGGCATTATAACTTGGAGATAACATGGGCTATGGAGGGTCACATGGCATGCCCAAGACCACAAGGAGCACCTGTGGGACTAGAAACCCCAGTCCTTACGGCCCAAGGTTGCTGTCCTCTGGTGGGATTTGAACCCCCAACCTTCCGGCCTGAAGTACCATGCCCCAACCACTAGGCCACTCCTCCACTCCATCTTCAAGTTATAATGCCCTGTTCAACATAATTTCAGTTTGTTCAATGTAAACCACCTTGATATCATGAAAGGCAGTATATAAGAAATGTTAAATAAATAACTTGCTTCCTATTATGAGGGTACAATATTTGTCCTTGGGTGCAGGTGTCTGTGTCTGCCTCCTGTGATTCCCCTCAGGTTCCCAGGGACTTATTTATTTATTTATTTAACAATTTTTATATACCGTCTTTCTGCAATTCAAGACGGTTTACATAGAACTTTACATGGCAGTATATTTCAGCTGTTTACATAGAACATGAAACAAGGATACAAGTGTAAAAAATGTAGAAAATATGAAACTATTTATAACTGGGTTTCTGGAAGATTCTCTTGAGGTGATAATTGAGCAGACCACTTTGCTTGTGACTTTGGCCTTGGAACCTGATAAGTCTGTAATTCTTCATTCATATTTCAGGAATGCCAGTGTTCTTTTTCTAGGTTCTTTTGCCTATATTTTCCCTGATCTTTCATGTGTTACCCAACAAAGGAGGAAGGAATTCCTGAGACTTAGACCCAGGGTTCTTTCCCTTGGTGGGAATTTTGTTTTGAGATTTGAGATTTCCTTCTCATTCTATAATTACCTATAGAGCTAAAAGGTTTCTTTTTTTTAACTGGGCAGCTTTTGGAATTCCTGGTGCCTAGAGAGGAGGCTAAGGTCATGGTGTTGCCCCATATGACTGACGCATAAGTTCTCGCCCTGCTATAAATGAATGTTATGTTTTTAGAGGGGTTATCATCTCAAATTTATTTCCTGGAGTCTCTGTATCCTTTTTCTCATTATTGTGGTCTAATTTTTTGGAGATGATTGTTTCATGGAATTGCCTAATTTTCTTATTGTTGGATATTTTTACTCCATAAATTTCATTTCTTGTTTTTCTTGGAATGTATTAAGAATAGTTAATAAAAATTATAAATTAAAAAAAAAATCATTAAGCATACTTGAAAGAGATTAGAGTAGTTGAGCCCAGTTGCAGAGAAAGCAGCTCCCGATCCCTTGAGTGGGTAAGGAGTCTGCTAACTGCTTCTTAAAACAAAACAATAAAAGCACCAAGCATCAAGCATACTTGAAAGAGATTAGAGTGGGTGGGCCCAAGTGCAGAGAAAGCAGCTCCCGATCCTTTGAATGGGTGAGGAGTCTGCTGTCACCTGTGGTGAATGCAGTACGGATAACACACAGGAGCCTCTTGCCACAATCGGGACCTGTTGAATTGGTCTGGTTGTGTGTTTGCCGACTTTGCTAAGTGCGTTGGGCCAGGGGAAGGGCTCATTTTTCCCTCTCATCACGTCTCCAGGGTGGCGCAGCAGGATTAGTGTTGCTTAGTGATGAATTTTGGGAGACTCACTGGGCATTGCAACAAGCCATGTGTGACACTGGGCTTCCTGCTGGTGCGAGAAGCTGAGCACGTGATACAAGTGCCATTTTGACGGCGGGGAAGCTGAGTAGAGGCATGTGCATTGAGAAGTAGCCTGTTTGCTGTTTTTGGGCTACCGGACTCGGGGTTTCACTTCTCCTGCATGTTTTGTTGTTTTTTGTCAGCGGATCAGTGAAATGCCAGTGAACCGACGTGTCTGGCCTGCAGCTCCTGTTGGGGCTCATTTTGCCACGAGTTTTGCCGCGATTGTGGAGTTTTGCTGCGGTTGTGAAATGGAGTTCTGATCGATAGAAGAAGGTCTAGCCAGGGACAAGAATAGTGCGGCATGCCTCGGGACTTCCTCGGGGGGGGTTTGGACACGATGGCACAGCCTTCCTCAGCGTTAAACTCACTGCGGCTTTGGCAGGAAAGGTGGCCATGTTAGAGGTGGTTAGAAGTCCATCTCCTCAGAGGGTGGATACCTGTGACAGC
The DNA here is from genome assembly GCA_033557465.1 of Ichthyophis bannanicus. NCBI lineage: Eukaryota > Metazoa > Chordata > Amphibia > Gymnophiona > Ichthyophiidae > Ichthyophis > Ichthyophis bannanicus. The sequence continues at coordinate 531,856,380 of CM066032.1, forward strand.
GAGTGTTTATCCCCAAGGCCCTCTACTTCTAAAGAGCTACCGTCAAAACCAACTCCTGGGGTGGTTTCACCTGAATTTGTCCTCCTGATGCATCAGGCTTTTTGTCTGAAGCAGGGTTGGGAGAAGTTCCCTGTGGATTAGAACTGCCTCAAAAGAGAGAATTGCTGAGGCACAGCTCGCGAAGCAGCCAAAGAAGAACCTTATCCAAGCGAAAATGTTTAGATAGTGAGCCTTGGGAGGATATGAGCTCCTTTCATTATGAGGAATTAGAGAACCCGTGGGAAGGCTTAGTGGACATCTGAGGTGAGTCTACCTCTTCAGAGTTGGAAGAGGGGGAGATTCTTCAAGGGGAAGACTCCCATATTGTACGAGTTTTCCAACAAGAAGAATTGGCAGCGCTGATTTCCCATTCCGGGGGGTGCTCAACATAACTCAGGGAAGAACATGGGAGGAGGAACCTCTAGAGGATCCCCTATTCCGGGCCATCAAAAAGGTGCAAATGGTGTTTCCTGTGCATAAAGTGATCAAGCAGATGATCCAGAATGAATGGGAAGTCCCAGAGGCAGGACTGAAGGGTTCACAGACTATGGCGTGGTTATACCCTTTGCTGGACCAGGAGAAGGGCCAGCTGAAGTCTCCAAAGGTAGATGCACTGGTGTTGGCGGTAACTAAGAAGACCACGATCCCGGTGGAGGGTGGAGGATCCCTCAAGGATGTTCAGGACCAAAAGCTGGGGGCCTTGTTCAAGTAGACATTTGATATTAATGCCTTGTCATTGCTGGCATCCATCTGCGGAGCATATGTGGCAAGGGCCTCTTTGAGATGGGCACAAGGTGTATTGGAGGTCGACAGGGAGTCACAGTGGGCATGTCCAGAGGCAGCTAAGCTGGAGTCCGATGTGGCCTATCTGGTGGATGCCTTCTATGATCTGATTCGGGCCTTGTCCAAGAGCATGGCCTCGGTCATGGAGGCATGAAGGTTTCTGTGGCTGAGAAATTGAGCAGTAGATGGTTTTCCAAGTTAAGCTTCCCTTCAAAGGTAAGCTCTTGTTTGGGGAAGTGCTAGATATGTTGGTGAAGAACTTAGGGGAGTCAAAGGGGGTAGGCTTCCCGAGGATAAACCAAAACCAGTGAGATCTTTGGCTCCGGTTTGGGGTCACTACTGTGATTTTTGACGCTTCAGGGCAGTTTGTTTTGCACCCTTTCAGAAGGGCCGCTACCCATCCCGGGGCAGGCCTTTCGTGGCACCAGAGGAACCCATAGAGGTTATTATGCTGCTTCCTCCTCATCAGTCAAAAAGCCACAATGAGACAAGGAGGCCTAGGGTGGAGTGATTCTGGTAGGCAGCCACCTTTGGGAGTTCTACCCCACCTGGTCCAAATCATGTCCGATCAATGGGTGCTGGAGGTGATTCACGAGGGTTGTGCTCTCGTTCACCTGGTCTCTTGTGGATACCTTTGTTGGGTCACCCTGCAAGGTGCCACAGAAGGTTGCTGCGGTGTGGGACACTCTTCTGTGGCTTCAATAATTAGACGCAGTGGTAGAGGACCCTCCCAACCAGTACAGTTGCTGTTGATACTCCATCTACTTCGTGGTTCCCAAGAAGGAAAGAACTTTTTGACCTATCTTGGATCTCAAGCATGTGAACTGCTCCTTGTGCATACTCCATTTTCACATGGAGATGCTTTGCTCCATCGTGGTGACAATACGAGTGGGCAAATTCATTTTGGCCCTCGATCTGATGGAGGCATATCTGCACATTCCAATTTGGCCCAAGAATCAATGGTTTCTGAGGTTTGCTGTGCCAGTGGGCCTTTTCCTGTTCTGGGCATTGCCTTTCATGTTGGCTACTGCGCCGCTGATCTTCATCAAGGTAATGACGGTGGTGGTGGCAGCACTTTGGCAAGAAGAGGTCTTGGGGCATCCATACTTGGACACAGTCCCCGACTGGCAGCAGCAGAAAGGAGCGGGCAAGTAAGCTCCTCCCCGCTCCCCACCACTGAAACCTATCAGGAACTGCCCTTCAGACTTAAAAGCAAGGGCGCGAAGGAACCAGCAACTTGCTTACAGTCCCCGATAGTCAGCAGCAGAAGGGAGCGGGCAGGTAATCTCCTCCCCACTCCCCACCACCGAAACCTATCAGGAACTGCCCTCCAGACTTACAAGCAAGGGCATGAAGGCGCGCCCGTGCCTGGCAGGCCTGCACCTGAGGGCCTCGCCAAAGGGCCCTTTGGTTGGCCCTTAGGCGTGGAAATGTAGGTGTCTCTTTCCAATTGAAAGATCAACCAAAATCTGTATGTAACACCCTAACTGACGAAAACTACAACAATCCTCAAAACTGCCACAATACTGCCATTGTAAGTAATTTGCACTGCCATAACTTACTAATTTTCTGATCTAATGTTTTATGTATGGTCCAGATTACATTCTTCAGTGTTATTTAACTTGCAGAAGTAATATCATTGTATCATTGTCAAGTATATTCAGGCAGCAGAGGTTTATAAGGAGCCATTTCTGTGGCGTATTTCTGCCTGGCTTCAATTTGTGATGAGCAGCGATTATGGTCAAGTCTGTTTGGAAGGACTGAGCTGTGGTGGTATGATATTCTGCCTCTCTGGTGTTATAATGAACCTTTCCTCTTGTCTCTTCTATTTTTTGACTATCACTATCTCTTACTCTGTCCTATCTTGTTAATGGCGTTCTTTTCATATTTTCAGTATCATTTATGTAGTATTGTAAACCGCTCTAATGCTTTGGCCTGAGCGGTATATCAAATGTAATAAACATAAACATAAACCCACCACATTTAATTTACAATGCTGATCTTCCTCTTCAATAATTACACAGGTACACTAAAAAACTTTTTTTTAAACTACCTCTAATGTTTCGATTGATTTTTACGTTTTTTGGTGCGCTGAATCCAAATCTGGTAACCAATTTGCTCCATCACGTACAGATTTTTTGCTACATTGGGTTAGCAGTTTGAGGTGAACGTTTCAGATTGAGTGCGATCGAGATAAAAGTTTCTTGGATGAATTCTTTATACTAATTGTTTAGTAGTTATTCAAATAAGAATAAAGAAAATTGTAACAAGGCAGCACATAAGAATAGAGTAATGTCAACAAAACACAATGTGATGGTAGCAAAATTGTCTGCACTTAAAACAGCCACATACATGTGCACAAACATTGAGCATATAAGAGCGAGGTTAGACACAAAGCAAAGCAAAGAAATGTGCAAAAAACGTTGTACAGGTATGTATGTAAGAATAGAAAACGCAAACCGCACCATTGCAATACATGAAGGGATACAACTTAAAAAATAAGAACGTAATAAGTTACCCCAACCTTCCCTCAGCAATTAGGCCTATGCCTCATAGCAACAAAGTACCTGTGCCTGAACCACCAAAATCTTTGGATCATATTTGTGTGGACGGTTCTGATCATGATGAGACTCATCAGATGGCTTTTCCCGATGAGTCCAGTACTTCCGAGTTTGAAACTGAACCAGATCCGAAACCTGAACTTTTCTCTCAAGCTGAATTGAATGATTTAGTCTGGGATTTAGGACTCCCAAAAGATGCTGCCCAACTGCTAGGTTCTCGGCTTAAACAGAAAAATCTATTGTCACCAGGAACAACTTTTTATTGGTACCGCAACCGCGAGACACAATTTTTGTAGTATTTCAGCAAAGAGGAAGATTTGGTATTTTGCAACGATATATACGGAGTGATGGAAAAGTTTAAACTCAAGTATGATCCTGCTGAATGGCGGCTGTTCATTGATTCGTCAAAAGACAGCATAAAAGGTGTTCTTCTTCATAATGGCAACACATTCGCTTCAGTTCCTATTGCTCACTCTGTTATTCTCCAAGAAAAATACGAGAATTTGGCCCTGATTCTTCAGAAGATTCGTTATGATGAGCATAAGTGGATGATTTGTGGAGACTTTAAAATTCTATCCATGCTATTAGGGCAGCAATCCGGTTTCACCAAATATCCCTGCTTCCTTTGCTTGTGGGATAGCCGGCCCCGCGACCTACACTGGGGGAAAAAAGACTGGCCAATTCGGGAGTATTTGAGACCCGGTGAGAAAAATGTTCTTCATGAGAGCTTGGTACCTCGTGATAAAATTCTATTACCACCTCTCCACATTAAGTTGGGTCTCATTAAGCAATTCATCAAGTCCCTTCCAAAAGATGGTGAGTGCTTTCGGTACCTTTGCTCAAAGTTCCCCCGACTTTCTGAAGCAAAGCTAAAGGAAGGAGTGTTTGTTGGCCCTGATATAAGGAAACTCATTTCAGATGGAGCATTCGCTGAAACGATGTCTGAGAAGGAAAAAGAAGCCTGGGATTCCTTCAAGGATGTTGTTCTCAAATTCTTGGGGAACAGGCAGGATGAGAACTATAAGGATATTGTTGCCAGGATGCTCAGTGCCTTCAAAGAACAAGGCTGTAACATGAGCCTGAAAGTCCATTTCTTGCACTCCCATGTGAACTACCTTCCCGAAAACGTGGGGGCGTACAGTGAAGAACAAGGTGAAAGGTTTCACCAGGACATCAAGGACGCAGAGAGAAGGTACCAAGGAAGATGGAACACCTCTATGATGGCTGATTTCTGCTGGTTGCTGCTGCGGGAAACCCCAGATGAAAAATACGCCAAGCAGCGCACCAAGAGAAGCATTCGGGGGAAGAAGAAACGGGCCCACCAGGAGATTGATTGACCCAAGAATGACTTTAAAATCTAAACTGTGTTGACAAATATCGTGTTTTTACTAAACTTTGAAATAAAAATTTGCTAGTTATTACCACAGTGTCGGATCTCATTTATTAGAATTTTATTTTCACACCATCGGGTGTTTGTCTTCATGTATTGCAATGGTGCGGTTTGCGTTTTCTATTCTTACATACATACCTGTACAACATTTTTTGCACATTTGTTTGCTTTGCTTTGTGTCTAACCTCGCTCTTATATGCTCAATGTTTGTGCACATGTATGTGGCTGTTTTAAGTGCAGACAATTTTGCTACCATCACAGTGTGTTTTGTTGACATTACTCTATTCTTATGTGCTGCCTTGTTACAATTTTCTTTATTCTTATTTGAATAACTACTAAACAATTAGTATAAAGAATTCATCCAAGAAACTTTTATCTCGATCGCACTCAGTCTGAAACGTTCACCTCAAACTGCTAACCCAATGTAGCAAAAAATCTGTACGTGATGGAGCAAATTGGTTACCAGATTTGGATTCAGCGCACCAAAAAACGTAAAAATCAATCGAAACATTAGAGGCAGTTTAAAAAATTTTTTTTTAGTGTACCTGTGTTATTCTTGTACTTTATACTAAGTATCTCTGTTAGCATGTACTGTACATTTAAATGATTAGTAGCAAACAACCGCATGTGAATGGAAAAATTCCATGTGCTCCTATTATACCCTTTTTTGAATATTTCTCCAAGAACTTTAAGGCTAATACTTTTTGACACTTTTTGGTATTAGGTGACTTCAGTTCTTCACATATGGGATAAGTCCAGGCCAACAGAGGTGTACAGAGAATTCTTACATTTTCCACAAATGGCAAAAAATGAAAAATATGTTTCCCAGAGCAGTACCCAATTGTTTCCCCATCTTTCTGGAATATGAGACAAGCACATGGTTTAGATGCTTTGTGCATCAAGTGGCTACTGTAGGGCGGGAAAGTATGTTCCTTGCTAGACTCCAGCAACCAAATGTTTATAGTGAATCAGAGTTTGTGGGCTCAATAATGTGGGACCCAGGGTTCTTTTTGAGTACTCTGACTGCAACACAATGGGAATGAAAACCTAGGGCCCGATTTTGATCTGGGCAGTGCTATGTGCTGCGTCAGCACATAGCCCGCCCCCTCCCCTCTTGCCTAGCCTGGATTTTCCATGCTGGGGTCATATGTGGCTTGGCATCGAAAATCTGGGTATCGCTGCACAGCTAGGAGGTCGCAGGAGCTACCTGTGTGGCACCGTCGATGTTACACAGGTAGCTACACGGTTAACCCCGGCATCTTTAAGGTGCTACACGGGTGGCGCCATGGCCTGCCTCCGCACTGCCCTGGGGCGCGTAAGGGACAGATCAGGGAATTTTTGAAGGCATCACCCATGTAGGTGCCTTCGAAAATTCCCTGTTAAGGCATTTACACAGGTAACTAGGGAAGTTACCTGTGTAAATGCCTTTGAAAATCGGGCCCCTAATGTTTACCCAAACACAGTCCAATACCAGTGTGAAATTATGTTGACTTTTTAGTATTTTCTCAGAGACACATAAAGAGTTTTTGATAAATATGAAGCATAAATACAAGTGGAAGCTTACAACAATTTTTACCTGAGACCTTAAAAATGGGGGTCCCCAGTCTAAGTCCTCTGAGCTGATTCTGGCCTTTGAGCAAGTTTTTCTGGCTCTCCATGCTTTTTTTTTGTTCCCATAGTAGATCTGACCCTCAGAACAAGAAATATTGTTTCTTTTTGTGAATTTGACCATGCACTCAATTCCACTTCTTTGTCTCCTTTCCTCGGGTATTTTGGCCAGCAGATTGTGAGCAACCCAGTCTCAGTCTCAGCACCCAGATAGCTTTCAAGGCTAAATTAAGACCCATCGGTTCGATCATGTTTCTCCTTATCTCTTTGCACTGGCTTCTTATCTCTTCGCTTTCGTTATAAAATCCTTGTTCTGACCCACCGAGTTGTATTCGCATCTTGCCCTACTTACCTGGCCTCCCTTCATTCATCTAACGCCGCTCTCCTTTCCCTTTCCTCTCCTTCTGCTCTGTGTCCTGTTTCTAGAAATTCTTCATGTCCCTGTGGAACTCTCTCCCTTTCTCTCTTCGGTCTGAGTCCTCTTTCCCCATTTTCAAGAAGAGCCTCAAGACTTGGCTGTTTCTACAAACTTTCCCCCAGGCCAGTGCCCCCTGACTCCCTTTTCTCAGGCAGCAACCTGTTTACTTTACCCCCTTCCCTCCCCCCATCCCCGCATTGTAACGCCCTACTCTGCCGTTCCTTTTCTTCTTTCTGTTTGTTTTTTCCTTTTTATATTTCATTTGTAAACTGCTGCGATAGCTTTTTGCTTGTTGGTATGACAAGTGCCTGAAATAAATAAATAATGCCAGGAGAACCAGCATATAACTCAGGTCGGTTGCAAGTCCCTAAATTATGCCAGGGGCGGCAGCACAGCACCAAGATCAGCTGCAAATCCTTAAAACACCAGAAAAGAGCCAAAATAATAGAAGAAGAGGTGGCACAAGTCCATGCCACAGGAGTGGGATGAGTTCAGCTAAGTTGACTGCCTGCAAGTTGGAGTCCTATCACTGAGGACTTCGGTACTAATGTAGGAACCCTAAGTACCAAGGAAGATCCCCCCAGGGTGGAAGAAGCATTCAAGGACTACTTAGATGACATGCTGAGGGATTTAAATAAGAATCAGAGAATGCACCACAGTTAGGATTGCCAACTGGCTCCAGATGCGCCTGACATGCTTGATCCAGTCCTGGGTTTACCCCATTGTATGCAGGGACATGTATTCTGATTTCTCTATTACATACCATAAAAAAATCAAAACTACAAGTCCCTGCATGCAATGGGGTAAACCTGGGACTGGGCGCATCTGGAGCCATTTGGAAACCTTAACCAAAGCAGTGGGATGCTGCTGCAGCACTGGTGAGCAACAGCCAGGGGCAGCTCAAGGCAATCTGCTGCCTGAGGCAAAGGATGAGATCGCGCCCCCCCCCCCGAGGAGCTTTCTCAAAACTACAATTAGGGACTGAACCAAACCAAAAAAACAATTAGAAACATAGAAACATAGAAAGATTACGACAGAAAAAGACCACATGGCCTATCTAGTCTGTCCTTCCAAAGAAACAGCTACAACAGTCCCCTTTTTCCTTTAGAGATCCTCTGTATTTGTCCCCTGCTTTTTTGAATTCAGATACTGTCCTCATCTCTACCACCTCCACTAGGAGAGCATTTCACGGATCCACCACTCTTTCCGTAAAGAAATATTTCCGCATATCACTCCTGAATCTATCCCTTTTCACCCTTATCCCATGTCCCCTCATAGCAGAACATGCTTTCAATCGAAAGAGGCTCTTCACTTGTGCATTTATGCCACGGAGGTATTTAAAGGTCTCAATAATATCACCTCTATCCCGCCTTATACAGAGGCACTATCACCTCCTTTTTTCTGCTAGCCATTCCTCTCCGTATGCACCCAAGCATCCTTCTAGCTTTTGCCATCGCCTTTTGTACCTGTTTAGCTACTTTAAGATCATCAGACACAACCACGCCTAGATCCCGCTCTTCTTTAGTGGACAAAAGTACTTCACCCCCTATACTTTATTGCTCCCTTGGATTGCTGCAGCCCAAATACATGACCTTGCATTTTTTAACATTAAATCCCAGCTGCCAAATTCTAGACCATTCTTCAAGCTTAGATAGATCCCTCCTCATGTTATCTACACCTTCCTGGGTGTCTACTCTATTGCAAATTTTGGTATCATCAGCAAAGAGGCAAACCTTACCCGAAAGCCCTTCCGCTATATCACTAACAAAGATGTTAAAAAGAATCAGACCAAGGACAGATCCCTGGGGCACACCACTGGTAACGTCCTTTTCCTCAGAATGAGCTCCATTTACTTGTACCCTTTGTCACCTCCCACTCAACCAATTTCTAACCCAAGTAGTAACTTTAAGGTCCATCCCTAGGGTGCTCTGTTTGTTTATAAGTCGTCTGTGAGGAACGGTATCAAAGGCCTTACTGAAATCTAAATACACCACATCTAGGGCTCTCCCTCGATCCAACTCCCAGTCAAAGAAATCAATCAGATTTGTCTGACAAGACTTGCCTCTGGTGAATCCATGCTGCCTCGGATCCTGGAATCTGCTGGACTCCAGAATCTGCACTATTTTCTTTTTCAGCAGCGTTTCCAATAATTTACTCACCACCGAAGTTAAACTAACCGGCCTATAGTTTTCAACCACATCCTTACTTCTGCTTTTATGTAAAGGGACCACATGAGCCTCTCTCCAGTCCTTTGGCACCACTCCCGATTCCAACGAGGCATTGAAAAGGTCAGTCAGTGGAGCTGCTAGAATGTCCCCAAGTTCTCTCAGTATTCTAGGATGTATCCCATCCGGTCCCATCGCTTTGTCTACTTTAAGTTCAGCTAGTTTCTCACAAACACAGTCTTCTGAAAATTGTTCAAGATGCCCCTCACTTCTGTTCCTGTTTGTGGGTGTTTTCTGAGGTCCTGCTCCTGGTTCTTCATCTGTGAACACAGAACAGAAATATTTCTTAAGCAATTCCGTTTTATCCTCATCAGCTTCTACATATTCCTCCCCTTCACCCTTTAGTCTGACAATGCTACTTTTGCCCTTCCTCTTCTCACTAACATATCTGAAAAATATTTTATCCCCCCATTTTACTGCATTGGCTATTTCCTCCTCTTTTTGAATCTTTGCTTTCCTGACTACTTTGCTAGCTTCTCCTAAGTTTTTCCAAATATAGATGCCTGTCTTCCTCTCTGTGATCTCTTATATTTCATGAAGGCCTCCCTCTTTTTCTTCACCTTTTCAGCTACTTCTTTTGAAAACCATAGCAGTCTCCTTTTCCTTTTATCTTTATTTACCATTTTAACAAAAAGGTTGCTTGCCCTTAAAATATCGCCTTTCAGTTTGGTTCACTGTTTTTCTACATCCCCCAGTTGTTCCCATCCCGATAATGACTCCCTGAGGTATTGGCCCATCTTGGAAAAGTTAGTTTTCCAAAAGTCTAAGACCCTCGCTTTTGATTGGATTCTAACAGCCCTAGTCGTAATACTGAACCACACCATTTGGTGATCACTGGATGCAAAATGATCTCCCACTATAACATCAGAAACACTTTCACCATTGGTAAGCACCAAGTCCAGTATGGCCCCTTCACGTGTGGGTTCTATTATCAGTTGCCTGAATAGTTCTCCCTGTAGAGAATCCAGGATCTTCTTACTTCTACATGATACTGCAGCAGGAATGTGCCAATCAACATTTGGCATATTGAAATCCCCTATCAGTAGTACTTCCCCATTCCTAGCAATGCTGCATATGTCTTCAATTAACTCTCCATCCACCTCTTCCTCTTGTGAGGGAGGTCTGTATATCATGCCAATGCAAATAGATTTCTCTTTCCCTCTTTCTAGTTTAACCCCCAGTGCCTCCTCTCTCCCTTTTAAGCTCTGTAATTCCAAAGCTTTAATATTATTTTTTACATAGTGCCACTCCTCTTCCCCTTCTTCCTACCCTGTCCTTTCTGAATAAAGTATAGCCTGGTATAGTTACTTCACAGTCATGGTTTTCTGTGAACCATGTTTTCTGTAACTGCCACTAAATCCAAGTCAGCCACTCCCACTAAAGCTTCAACATCTGGGATCTTATTTCCCATGCTACGGGCATTTATACATACCGCTTTCCATATGTTGCCCCTTTTACCCATTTCCATAAAGGTATTTAATGTTTCACTTACCTGGGGGTGTTCTTTATCCATCCCCAACGAATCTAGTTTAAAGCCCTCTTCAGTAGATTAGCCAGTCTGCTACGGAAGACACATCGACCTTTCTTGGACAGATGGACGACATTTCTGCTCTGCAACCCTTGGAACAGCATCCCATGTCCAGGAAACCAAAACGCTCTCGGTGACACCATCCATGCAACCATGCATTCATCTCCAGGATGTGAGCCTCTCTGCCTTGGCCTTTACCCTCAACAGGGAGGATTGAAGAGAATACCAATATACTTCTCACTGTCTTGAATGCTCCTCAGCCTTGCCACCTCCTCTCTGAGTTCCTCCACTTGTTTATTGTAATATCTGTTATACTAGATTATATGGAGGAAATGCAAGATGTTTGCACACCAAAGAACTAAAAGAGAGCGAGAACCACAGCACAGTTTATAAAACTAAATTATAACTCATTTTTATTTTGTTGTTATAAACCACACTATGGTTCTTGCTTTTTCTTTTTGAACATGTATTTTGCATCCACAGAACCCCCTTCAACAGTGGATGCAGAGCAGAACCAGGACATTCACCCACAGAACTCAATATCTTAAAAAAAATCTGATTCTGATAATCTCACTAACAACAACAGCAACAAACATTCTCCAGTACCAGGCATATTGTGAATTAATACAAAACCCTAAAACAAAGTCACTGAGTATCTATAAAGCAAATCTACCATACCATACCATACCATATCAGCACCAAATTCCAAAACTCACATAAGGAGCCCATCCAAAAAAAGCATTACTGTAAATACTGCAGTGGGCCCTGGAACATCCAAATTCCTATTTGAAATTCTGAACAATTCAGATTACTACAGTACAGATCCCTACATTCAAATTCCATGTTAATAGAACACTTGGGGGCTTGTTTACAAAGCCGCGGTAGTGGTTCGCGATCGCGATCGCAACCGCGGCTCCATTGAAATCAATGGGGCCGCGGCTCCGATTACGATCGCAAACCGCTACCGCGGCTTTGTAAACAAGCCCCTTGGTCTTGGTCACACATTCATAACACAGACCCTTACCAAGTACAGAATAAGTGGCCATAACCTAATAATAAACATATGTAGATAAAAATTAAACTGCAACTCCAAGAAGCCAGATTCTGCATACAGTGCAATACCAGAGAAATTAAAAGAGATGTATTTCCATGTACTGTATAAAATATAAAGAAAGCACCAAGTCAGATAATTACATTGAAAATAAAATTCTCTTTGAATTTTGTTGTCTGACCATTTTATTCTCTGATCATATAGGTCCCAATCTGAGGTTTCTGCTTTCTGCTATCTCCCAGTGATGCAGGGCCAAGTGCAGAGACTCACTGCGGCATCATGTGTATAAATTTAGTATACTTTATTTTTAAATGTATGCCACCCATCTAAAATTCTAGGTGGCTTCTAAACATACACATGCAATTTAGTATAACAGATGTTACAATAAAAATAAAATAATAAAATATTAAATTTGATTAATGAAAAGCCACCTACACAGCCCCCCCCCCATCAAACCAGATTTATTTTGCTATAACCGTATTATTGATGAGGAGGAAAGATATAAAATGAGAAACTATTCCTGGTAGCCATGAATTCAAATGCTAGATTGGATTGTGCTAGAGCTGGAAAAGTCCAGAATTCAGCAGCAGTGAAGCTATCAGGCTACTACACAAAATTAAACTGAGACGTTCCCTTAAAATTTGAAATTTCCTTGAATCTGAACTGATAAAATATTTTAAATTTCAGTCTGGCAGCATAAAGTACGCAAACCACCTCACAGGGCTTCCAAAACCCATAACGCTGAAACCAAGAAATGTTCATGATTCTGTTTTAATTTGTAAATAGTTACCCCTGTTATCCAAGTTACTTTTGCCTGTTCATCTGTAAACACAAAGTACCATCGGAAATGTGTAAATTCTTTGTTCACTGTAAACTGCGCTGATGCTGAATAGTGCGGTATAGAAGAGACTATAAATAAATAAATAAATAAATAAAACTGAAAATCTCAAAACCAATACATATTCCAGTACCCCCCTCCCCCACCAAACCAACACCCTACAGTTGACCTCACCAATAACCCAGAGTACAGGACCCATAGAGCAAATCTACTATTCCATAACAGCACTAACTTCCAAAATTCACACAACATAGAGCGTACCCAGAAAAGGGCAGCACCATACATATTGCAGTGGGCCCTAGAATATCCATATTCCTATTCAGAAAACTGAACAAGCCTGATTACTACAGCTCCCTACACAGAAACTCCATGCTAACAGAACATGTAGCCTCAGTCACACATGTGCAGAACAGAGGTAGATCTTCACCAAGTACGGAATATATCAGTACAAACTAAAAACAGACATATGTAGTCAAAAAAAATGCTTTTACCCATTACTGTTAGGTTTACAGGATTTCTTTCCCAAAATTATACAGTACTTTACTGCCGAGTGAGGTGAGAGAAAGAACTCTCACACGCAGGCATCTGCATTATCAGCAGAAACTAACATAATGGCTCAGTGCAAGTAGTGTGAGTGTAACTAATGCCACCTCAGTGGGTGGCCTTATTTGCATCAGCAGCTGTTTTGCCATGCTGAAATGCGGTAACTGCAGGGGGATGTAACTGTCTCCCTGCAGTTAGCCTATGGCCCTGCATAATAAAACTTTGGAATTAGTTACCAGAGGATGCAGTAAAAGCTGTTAGTGTAACTGGATTTAAAAAAGGTTTGGACAAGTTCCTGGAGGAAAGGTCCATAAACTATTATTAAAGAGGACCTGGGAAATCCACTGTTTGCCCTGGGGCAAGCATTGCGGAACCTGTGTGCCTTTTTAGGAACCTGCCAGGCAATGTTCCCTCTAATTTTCTGTAGGCTGTGTGCGCATAAAATATCAGCTGTATGCAGCTTTTGAAGGAAGGTTAAATTTTTGTGCGCCACATAACGACAGTCGGAGTTATATACTTTAAAATTTCACTACACGTCAGAATACAGTATGTACACCACATTGATTTTAATCAAATTAAATGAAAATAGACGATTATTAAATGAAGCGGGAAATTTCTAGTAATTACAATCATAACTTTTAAGACGTCTGTGTTGTTTTCTATCAGAATCAGAGCCGTAATTTTTGTGCGCTCTGTTGTAAAGTATGTGCGCGCGCACACGCGCACAGCTTAGAGGGAACAGTGCTGCCAGGTAATTGTGACCTGGATTGGCCACTGTTGGAAACAGGATACTGGGCTTGATGGACCTTAGTCTGACCCAGTATGGCATTTCTTAGTTCATATGTTACCAGTGCAGAGCTTAAGAAACATGCTGCTAAATATGCCAAACAAGAGGGGCTCAACAGCATCCATGCAGCATCTCCCACGTCCACAAAAACAAGAGTGACTTGGCACCCCAACTCAGCATTTCCCACCCTCTGAAAAACAAAGAGTGTCTCTGCGGCCCCTACACAGCACTTTCCACCCTCTGAAAAACAAAAGGGACTTTGTGACCCCAGCACAACACCCCCCACTCCAACATAAACCCCAAGAAGTCCTTAGCAACCCCACCATAACTCCTGAAACTGTGCACTGGACCAGCATGGTGTTAATGTAAATATATATTCCGTAAAAAACAAAGGAAATGCAAGATGCTTGCACACGAAGGAACTAAAAGAAAATGTGAGAACCACAGCGCAGTTTATAAGACCAAATTATAACTCATTTTATTCTGTTATAAACTGCGTTATGGTTCTCACTTTTTCTTTCTGAATATATATTCTGCATCCACAGAAACCTCTCCCTCGACTATGGGTGCAAAGCAGAAGTAAGACATTCACTCACAGAACTAAATATATTTTAAAAAAATCAGATTCTGGTCATCTCACTAACAAGCAAACATTCTACAGTACCAGGCATACTGGGAACTAATATAAAACCCTATAGAAGTCAGCTAAGATCTACAAGGCCAAATCTTCCATACCATATCAACATAAACTTCCAAAACTCATACAAACATAGAAACATAGAAACATGATGACAGAAAAAGACCACAAGGCCCATCTAGTCTGACCTTCCATAACAACTACAACAGTCCACTTTTTACCTTTAGAGATCCTCTGTGTTGGTCCCATGCTTTTTTGAATTCAGTTACTGTCTTCATCTCTACCACCTCCACTGGGAGACCATTCCATGGATCCACTACTCTTTCCGTAAAGAAATATTTCTGCATATCACTCCTGAATCTATCTCCCTTCACCCTCATCCCATGTCCCCTCGTAGCAAAGGGACCTACCCAGAAAAAAAGCAGCACTATAAGTACTGCAGCAGGCCCTAGAACATCCATACACCTATATGAAAAGCTGAACAAGTCAAATTACTACAGTACAGTATAGGTCCCTATGTACAAACTCCATGTTAACAGAACACCTGGCCTCAGTCACACACTCAGAACACAGACCCTCACCAAATACAGAATAAGTGACTACAAATTAAAGTAAAAATAAAAATATGTAGACAAAAATTAAACTGAAACCCCAAGAAGCCAGACTCCACATGCAGTGCAACATCTGATAAATAAGAGATACAGTTCCCCATACTGTGTAAAATATAAAGATAGCACAGAGTCTCGCGTGAGACAGGAAATGCCTCGTTTACCCTCAGAGGCAGCGGCTCAACTTAAAAGAGCCGCGGGAAAGAAGGGAAACACTGTTCCTTCTTGTGGCTTTGCAAAGGTGAGCCGGGGCACCGGTCAGGTAATTGTAGAGCTCTTCTGGGGCAGCGGGGGGGGGGGGGGAAGGTCATGGGGCGGTTGATTCTGCCGCTGCCGAGAAGTAGCGGCAGCAGCTTGTCCAGCCCCTTTTTTTTGTTGTTTAAATTTTGAAGGCCGAGTGAGGCAACCTTTCTGGGGGCATTTTTTGCTGCCCCCAAAAGTTGCCGCCTGAGGCCACCTCACTCGGCCTTATTATAGAGCCGCCACTGGCAACAGCCCATAAGAGCTAAGGAAGGCCACAACAGCAAGATAAACTGGGATTCCTTATAATGAAAGGATAATGCTTGTGGCAGAAAACAGAGAGTAGACATGTACAGTAATAAAAGATGGCGGATGTGAGAGCAATCTGTCACTCCATGATAGCTAGGGTTGATTCAGTTATCAGGCTAGTTAGGTGGGTGTTCCCTCCATGCTCATCCCATCCAATAGAGGAAATACTACTACTTCTACTGAGCATTTATATAGCGCTACCAGACGTATGTAGCACTGTACAGACATGTAAGAGACAGTCCCTGCCCATCAACCACTTCGCAATATCCTCGAGAAATCTGACTTCAGGACTGTTGCACAAGCTCTCATCATTCCTCACATAGACTACTGCAACGCCATTCTGCAAGGGCTTCCGAAGAACACCCTAAATATCTTGCAAATGGCGCAAAATGTTGCTGCAAGAGTCATCATGGAAAAAAGCGTCACAGATCACATAACCCCAGTGCTAATGGAACTGTATTGGCTCCCGGTGGCCGCTCGCATCATTTTCAAACTTCTCATAACAACGTTTAAGCTCATTCACAACATTGCACCCTCCTACCTCGATAACCTAATCACTATTCAACCACATAACAGGAACAGAAGAACCGTAAATCTCAACGCTCTCTGTGTTCCGATCAGCATAAGAACTGTCAAAGCAGAAACAAGCAATAGAGCATTCACATATACAGCACCAATCCACTGGAACCAACTCCCACACGAGTTGCGACTGACAATTTGAGTGAATTCAGAAGGAAACTCAAAACCCACTTATTCCAGGCTCACTACAACCTGACCTAAGTGCAACACCTTACCTCAACTAGATGGCTTTTGCATGCCATGACGACATTTAGAATACTGGTATGTAATCCTGTATATATGTATATTTTAGGCCCCCCCACGCACCTACAATCAAATGTACATTTAGATTTGTGAGCCCCAATCCAATGTATAATGTATCTAATTGCTATTTCCTGTTTTATGTAAATCATTGCCCAATCGAAATGTGTATCTTAAAATTCACAGTATTGTACGATACATTATGATTCTGTAAAGTAAACCGCTGCTGATCGTAGGAAGCAGCGGTATACAAATGTTTACTAAATAAATAAATAAGAGCTTACAATCTAATCAAGACAAATCATAGAAGGTGTAGACAGGGATAAAACTAGGGGAAAGAAAAGGAGATCAGGTGAGTCAAGATCCAAAAGCAGCAGCGAAGAGGTGAGTTTTCAACCTGGATTTGAAGAGGGTTAGGGAGGGTGCCTGGCATACAGACACAGGTAGTTTGTTCCAGGCGTAAGGTGCAGCAAGGTGAAAGGAGCGAAGTTTGGAGTTAGCAGTAGGGGAGAAGGGCACAGATAGAAGTAGTTTGCTAGAAGAGCGGAGTTCCCGAGGGGGGGTGTAAGGAGAGATAAGAGAAGAAAGGTACTGGGGAGCCGCAGAGTGAATGCATTTATAGGTCAGGAGGAGAAGTTTGAACTGGATGCGGAAACGGATAGGGAGCCAATGAAGTGACTTGAGAAGAGGAGTAATATGGGCATGACGAGGCTGGCGGAAGATTAGTCGTGCAGCAGAGTGTTGAACAGATTGAAGGGGAGAGAGATGATTCAAAGGGAGACCAGCAAGGAGTAGGTTGCAGTAGTCAAGACGGGAGGTGATTAAGGAGTGGATAAGTGTTTTAGTAGTGTGTTCAGAAAGGAAAGGGCAGATTTTGCTAATGTTATAGAGAAAGAAACAGCAGGTCTTAGCTATGAGATGGATATGTGTGGAGAAAGAGAGAGAGAGGAGTCAAAAACAACCCCCAGATTGCGGGCCGAGGAAACAGGAAGGAGTACAGAGTTATCCATGGAGACTGAGAAAGGAGGAAGAGGAGGGGAGATTTTAGGGGGAAAGATAAGAAGTTCAGTCTTGGCCATGTTGAATTTCAGGCGGCGGTGAGACATCCAGGCGGCAATGTTAGAAAGGCAGGCAGAGATCCGGGTCTGGATTGCCGGAGAGAGATCAGGCGTAGAGAGGTAGATCTGGGAGTCATCAGCATACAGATGGTACTGAAAGCCATGGGAAGCGATAAGCGCATCAAGGGACTGGGTATAGAGAGAGAAAAGGAGCAGACCCAAGACAGATCCTTGGGGTACACCAACTAGGAGCGGGGTAGCAGAGGAGAAGGAGCCACCAGAACACACACTGAAAGAGCGATGGGAGAGATAGGAGGAGAACCAGGATAGTACAGAGCTACTAAAACCAAGCGAGGACAGGGTATCGAGGAGAAGGTTGTGGTCAACAGTGTCAAAAGCAGCAGAGAGGTGAAGAAGGATGAGGACAGAGTAAAGGCCCTTGGATTTTGCCAGGAACAAGTCACTGGAGACCTTGGCAGTAGAGTGATGCAGTAGAGTGTAGAGGACGAAAGCCAGATTGTAAGGGATCCAGGAGGGCATGAGAGAAGAGGAAGTCGAGGCAGCGGTGGTGAACCGCATGTTAAAGTAGTTTAGAAATGAAGGGAAGGAGAGAGATGGGTCGATAGAAGGACAGGTGGGATCAAGTGAGGGTGTGACCACAGCATGCTTGAAGTCTGCAGGGACTGTTGAAGTGGAGAGCGAAAGGTTGAGAATATGAGAGATGGAAGGGACAACAGTGGAGGAGAGGGGGCTTAGGAGATGGTGGGGATAGGATCAGAGGAGCAGGTGGTGAGTTTGGAGGAAGAAAGAAAGTGTGCAGTTTCCTCATCAGAGATCACAGCAAAGGAAGAGAGGGTGGCAGAGGTAGGGGGAGGAGAGGAAGTAGCTGGGTTTGTGGGGAATTGGAGGGTGATCTTGTGGATTTTGTCATGGAAATAGTCAGCCAGGGTTTGGGCAGAAAGAGAGGGAGGAATCAGAAGCGGAGGCACTTTAAGGAGAGAGCTGAGAGTAGTAAAGAGACGGCGAGGATCAGAGACTAGAGAGTTAATCAGATAGACATAATAGTCGTGTTTGGCAAGAGCTATGGCTGACTGGAAAGAGACAGGCATGAATTTGAAGTATAGAAAATCTTCAGGGGAGTGGGATTTGAGCCAAGCACGCTTAGCGGAAAGGGCACAGGAACGTAGATAGCGGGTAGTGGATGAAAGCCAGGGCTGGGGTGCAGAACGTCTCACAGGACGTGGGATGGGCGGAGCAAGAGCATCTAGAGCCAAGGAGAGTGCAGCATTATAGGAAGTTACTGCCTCATCAACAGACTTAGATGGCATAGTGGAAGAAAGAGATGAAGAAATGGTGGAAGAGAGAGCCAAGGGATCAATAGCATGAAGATTTCTAAATAGGTTGGAGGAGACAGGACGAGGCTGAGGCAGCGGGTGATGAAGATTAAAGCTTAAAAGGTGATGGTCAGATAAGGGAAGAGCTGAGCTACAGAAGTTCGAGGGTAAGCAATTCGAGAAAAATATCAAGTCAAGGCAGTGGCCATGTTGGTGAGTGGGAGCAGTAGAACAAAGTTGGAGGTCAAACGAGGAGATAAGGGAGCGGAGCTTTAAAGCATAGGGATCAGAGGGGTTATCGACATGAATGTTAAAGTCTCCAAGAATAAGGGTGGGGGAAGAGGAATCCAGAAAGAAGGAAAGCCAAGAGTCAAAGTCAGTGAGAAAGGTAGAGGCAGACTTGTCAGGAGGTCGATAAATAACAGCTACCCAGAGAGGAAGTAGAATGAAAAGGCGGATGGAGTGGACTTCAAAAGAGAGAAAGGAGTGAGACTCAGGCAGCAGGAGGGGTTAGAATTGGCAAGAGGGAGAAAGTAGAAGCCCCACACCACCACCACGGCCAGTGGGACGAGGTGTGTGGGAGAACTGGTAGCCCCCATGACAGAGAGCAGCAGTAGATGCGGTATCATCAGGGAGGAGCCAGGTCTCAGTTAGAGCAAGAAGATGTAGAGCATTAGAGATAAAGAGGTTATGAGTAAAAGCAAGTTTATTAGAGACAGAGTGTGCGTTCCACAAGGCACATGAGAAAGTGAGAGTGGAGGTGGAGAGAAGTGGGATACCATTGTTCTCTCAAAGGCATATCAGTAGCTGATCTTTCCTGCATGAATCTCCAAACAAGTACAATAATGGAAATTTGATAAGAACTTTGAAACAAGAAATCAAGGTTTATCGATAGTGGTAAGGCTGGCAATGTCCCCCCACCATGCCAGGTTGAGGTCCTCCTGGACTCAGGAGCTTCATGCCAAATCAGGTGGCAGAACACCCAATGAGGCATACAGTGAAAAGCCAAAAATACAAAGGTGCAAAGCATGAGGAGGATGAAGAGTGGAACAGAAAAAGCCAAAGCACACTGATTACACAGCCATGCTGCAAGAAGAGTGGCCTGAGCCACCCAAACCAGCAGGGGAGGGGAGAAAGGCAGCAGGGAGGCAAGCCATGAGAGCAGTGCCTACAGAGTGATGCAGGCAGCAGTGGCAGAGAGAGGCAAGGGGAAAGGAGGTCTCTCTTTTTTGGCTCATTTCATTTTTTTTCTTTTTTACTTTTGCCATGTGGGCCTAAATAGACCCAGTGGAAATGTGATAGCAGGCCACAAAGCGGCTGTTTAGGCAGGAGCTGATTTTGACCACTGCAGTCTGGTTATGGTTCAGACCTCAAGCAGGACTGGCAACAAAGGGGTAGGCCATGACAAAAATGGCAGGACAGTGAGATTGCCACCAGCAGCAGAGAGAGACTTGTTTTTATTTCATTTATATTTGTTTTGGTTTTTGCCTTACCACCATATCGCTTCACTGGCTCCCCATCTGTTTCTATATCCAGTTCAAATGTCTCCTACTGACCTATAAGTGCACTCATTCTGCTGCTCCTCACTACCTTTCCTGTCTTATCTCTCCCTACATTCCTCCTCTGGAACTCCGCCCTTTTGGCAGATCACTTCTATCTGTGCCCTTCTCTTCTACTGACAACTCCAGACTTCAATCCTTTCACCTTGCTGCTCCTCATGCCTGGAACAAACTATCTGAATCTGTACGTCAGGTTTCATCTCTGGCCCTTTTCAAATCCAGGCTGAAAACTCACCTATTTGAGGCCGCTTTTGGATCCTGATCCGCTTAGTTTCCTATGTGTTTCCTTACCATTCTCCTATATCAGGGGTCTCCGAGTCCAGTCCTGGAAGGCCACAAACCAGTCAGGTTTTCAGGATGTCCTAATGAATAGGCATGAGATATATTTGCAAGCACTGCTCGCATTGTATTCAAATTTATCTCATGCCTATTCATTAGGGATATCCTGAAAATCTGACTGGTTTGCGTCCCTCTAGGACTGGAGTTGGAGATCCCTGTCCTAGATGTATCCTTGTTCTCAGTTGTTGTGTTGTCTGTCTTAACTAGATTGTAAGCTCTGATGAGCTGGGACCATCTTTTATATGTGTCTGTACAGCGCTGCGTCTGCCTTGTAGTGCTATACAAATGATTAGTAGTAGTAAGTTTTGATATGGGGAGTTGAAAGGTAGCCACTGGGAATGGGCGTCATCCCAGAGAGACTACAGTGTACATGGTCAAAAACATAGCTAGGCACTTTTTATTTTTAGTGCTGACTCCTGGTAACCCAGCCACCTCTGGGTTTTCTTGGCAATGCATCACTAGAAGTAGATTGCCAGGCCTTTTCTTCCAAGGCAGTGGAGGGTAAAGTGACTTGCCCAAGGTCACAAGGAGTGCCAGTGGGAATGGAACGCTTGATCTTCTGGGTTCTAGGTAGTTGCTCTAACCACTAGGCTACTCCTCCACACAGAGATGCAGCTAGACACTAAAGGTAGAGAATGTGGACAACTGCCCCTCATTATAGCTCTACATTCATTCCTCCTCTCAGTCACATGAAAATGAAGGAAAATCAAGCAAGGGAAGGTTTGTCTTCGGAAATATTATTTATTTAGCTGGATTTTATACCTCTTTTCTCCGGGTCAAAGCAATGTACATGGAACAATGTAAAACGAGGTTGACATAGAACTTAAACTATGTTCATTAACTTTTAGGCATGCAGCGAGTAAACTATTTACAAGTAGGAGTTAGTTTATTTATTTATTTATCTATTTCTTCTATACCGCCCCTTCCAGAGATCAAGGGCGGTTTACATGGAACAGTTAACATTTTTGTATACTTCTGTATACTTTACATAGAACGGTATTTGTAACTATGTACAGGTAACATTGCATGGAACAGTTTCAGAACTATTACATGGAACTATTTACAAAGAACAATAAACAGTATGTTACAGAGGACAATAGACATTAAACATATATTTCAATTGAACTTGTGTGAGTTTTGGATTTTTTTTCCTTTTACATTGTAAGACGTTTGTATAAATAGCAGAGGGTCTGTCTGAGTTAGTCATGTGTGATTTCATGAATTTTGTGGGAATGTTTCTGTGATTGCTGGGGGGTGGCTCTCTGGAGGTAGGGGATTTCAAAATGTTCAGAGAAGAGGTAGGTTTTGAGTTCTTTCCTAAATTGATGAAGGTCTTTCATCAGGCGAAGAGTTATTGGGAGTTCATTCCAGAGAGTGGGGGCAGCAAATGAGAAAGCTCTAGAGCTTGTGGTTTTCTTTGTTTTTCTGATGGTTTTTTGTATGTTAAGGGAGTGAGTTGCGTTTTATTTAAGACTAATTATAGGCAGATTTGGGGTAGTGTAAACTATTTACAAGTCTATTTACAAGCAGGTTTGAGGTAGTGGTAATGTAACATTTCCAAAGTGTTTTGCGAACAAATGGGTTTTGAGCAGTTTCCTGAAATTGGTGAGGTTGGAGGAGTTTCTGATTTCATCTGGGAGTTCCAGAGGGAGGGTGCTGAGAGTTCAAATGATCTCAAGCAGGCTTGCTGGTTGCATCTTGGTTTGTTGGTTGGTATTGTGAGGGTCTTCATGGTCGATTTCCTCTTGGGTCTAGTTGACGAGTGAGGGTGTAGTAGAGTTTGTAGGTGGGTGGAGGAGAGATTGTTGATGGTTTTGAACGTTAATAGGAAAATCTTCTATTGTATTCTGGTGGGGAGTGGGAGCCAGTGGAGGTGTTTCAGGATGGGTGTGATATGGTTGGTTCTGGATGCACCTTGGATTGTATGGGTGGCTGTATGGAGAACAGTTTTTAGGCGGTAGAGGGTGGTTTGTGTAAGGCTGTGATATATGGAGTTGCAGTAGTCAATGTGGAGGAGGGTAAGGATTGGTAGGACGGATAGGAAGTCAGATGGTTCCAGCAGTGGGCGGAGGCATTACAGTGTGTGAATTTTGAAGTAAATTGTTTTCGTCGTCTTGGCAACTTGGGGTTTAAGGGTTAGTAGCTGATCGAGAGTGACTCCTAGGTATTTGACTTCTTTTCTGACATGGATTTTGAAGTTGTTTAGTGTGATGGGCATGGGGGGGGGGGAGAGGGAGTGTATGTACTATCTCTGGTGATGAATATTGATTCCGTTTTGTTGGTGTTTATTGATAGGTGGTTTAGTTTGAGCCATCTGGAGACGTTTGTGAAGCATTGCTGGATGGAGTGGCATGAGGGGCGTTCAGAGTTGAAGGATGCATATATCATAATGTCATCTGCGTATATGTGGAAGAATATTTTGTGGGACTGGATGATTTTGCAGACTGGTTGCATGTAGATTTGAATAGTAAGGCAGAGAGCATTGATCCTTGTGTTTGTGTGATTGGTGTTGATGCGCAAGTTCCAATTTTCATTGTTGCTGGCAGTTGGTGAGAGGATTGGAACCAACTGAGGACCGTGCCTTCTATTCCGATTGCTTGTAGTTGCTGGATAAGGATGTTGTGACTGATGGTATCGAAGGCTGCAGAAATGTCAAGGAATAGAAGGATGTATCCTTGGTTAGTCTTTTGGATGTCCTTTGTGAGTTTGCTTAGGAGGGAGGTTAGAAGCATCTCAACTCCGTGATGGGGTCGGAATCCATGCTGTTGGTCATTGAGTATGTTATGTTTATCCAGATGGTCTTGCAGTTGTTGCTGTATTGCTTTCTCAATTACTTTTGCTATGAAGGGTAAACTTGCTATGGCTCTATAGGTTGAAGGGTCTTGGGAGTCGAGGTGTGGTTTTTTGAGGATAGAGCAGATTGAGGAGAATTTTAAGTAGACGGGCATCCTTGTTGGAGGGATGTTTGGGTGAGTTTTGTAAGGAGGGGTGTGAGTTCAGTGGATGTCATTTTTAACCAATTCACAGGGCAGGGGTCAAGTGGGGATGGATGTGGCTGTGTTAAGAGTTTTTAGAATAGATTCTATGGTGATATCACTTATGGTTTTGAAAGTGTTCCAGGGGAATGTTGTGGTGTTCATGGTTGTGGGTTGGGTGGTAGGTGTCTGGGTCTGTTTGTGTCTGGTTGAGAAGTTGGTTAGTTGTTGTGGTGTGATGGGTGTGTTGTGGGGGGTCACTGGGTGGGGTTGCTGTGAAGTTCTTGACTAAACTGAATAGTTCCCTTGGGATGACTGATTGAGGTTTTTATTAGTTTGAAGTAGTAGGTTCTTTTTCATTGGTTGTTTTTGGTGTGGTTTTCTGACATGCTGGCCAAGTAGGTGTTTTGGTTGGTAGGCAGGTTCGTTCTTTGCCACTTGCACTCCAATCTGTGGAGTTTCCTTTTGAGTTCCTTGAGGATTGGGGTATACAAAGGTGTTTTGAGATGTTTGGCTGTTCTTGGGTGATGTGGTCCAGATGCTGAGGCTGCTTGAAAGATCATGTTGTTCTAGTTCGCTAGGTAGGTGTCGAGGTTATTTGGGGTGGTGTTTAATAGTGGTGAGAGGCTGTCGAGAAAAGCATCTTTATTAAATTTCTTGAATCGTCTAGTGGGTTGCGGGGAGGGGGGCAGCTGAGTTGGGGTAGTTGGTATTAGGAGGTAAAAGGTGATTAATTCATGGTCAGACCATGGTATAGGTTGTTTGTGGGGGTTGATGTTGCAAGGATTGTTGTTGATGAATATGAGGTCTAGTGTGTTTCCTTTTTCATGCATGGATGAAGTTATGAATTGGGAGAAATCCATCAAGGTCATGGCATTGGCGAAGGCAGTTGCTTGCTTTGTTGAGTGGAGTTGAGGTTAAAGTCTCCTAATATGATGCTGAGTTTGTTTGTGTTGGAGTTCTCTGTAATTTTTTGTAGTAGGGTTGAGAAGTCAAAGGTGGGGGTGGAGGGGATCTGTAAACTAGACAGCTTGTTAGGAGTTTGTTGGAGATGGAGAGGAAGTCAAGACCATTTGTGCTCTTTGTAGACTGGTTGTGGAGGTGGAGGTCCGATTTGGCTATGATGAGGACTCTTTTCTCCTCTTTTGTGGGTTCTTGAGCAGAGGTATAGGTTGTAGTTCGGAGGGGTGATTTGGTTCATGAGTACAGTGTCTGAGTCAGTCAGCCAAGATTCAGTTATGCAGAAGATGTCAATTTGCATTGATGAGATGAGGTCATGAATGAACAGGATTTGTTTTTTTATGGATCATGCATTTATGAGTGCACATTTGATTGTGTGTGTGTGGTTATTCTTTGTGGTGGTAGTTGGTGTGAGATGGGGGCTTTGAGGAGGGGTATGTGTATAATGTGTTTTTTATGTCTTTTTGGGATTATGTGGGTGAGGGTTGGGGGTTGAAGGGGGAGCAGGGGCCATGATAGGAGGATAGGTGTGGTGTGTGGGGGGACTCAAGGGCTGAGGGGAGAAGAGAGAGTGCAAGTGGTGTGTATGTCATTGTGAATAGGAAGGGGGTGGTGTCGTGTTTCGTGCAGATTAAAATGGAGTGATTGCTGCGTGGTTGTTGGGAGTTTGGGTCGAGGGGGGGTAGGTATAGTAGGATGTCCCTTGTTCCTTATGTCTCCTTACTCTTCCCTATTCATCCTCTTTCTCACTTTTGTCTTTGTCAGAATAGATTGTAAGCTCTGATGAATAGGGACTGTCTTTATCTTTGTACAGCCTAGTAGTGCTTCATAAACGTTTGTTAATAATAATAATAATAATAATAATAATGTCTGAGTGTCAGAGGTTTCTGAGGAGAGGATGGATGGTTTTTGTCACTGTTTTGTGTGGGAATACTTGCTAGTGCTGGTGTCACTGCTGGTGTTCTTGCTGAGTTTGCATCTAAGGGCCACACCAAAGGGCTATTTGGCGTGGCTCTTAGGCATGGGCCCACCAGTCATGGGCACGCCTGAGTTGTGGCACAGGTTTATAGCAGCGGTTGCCGGTGCGGTGATATGATGTCAGGGCAGGGGGTGGAGCTTATCACCACGATCTCTCTTCTGCTCTGACGGTGGTGCTGGGCCAGGGTAGATGGCTGGAGTGCTGCTCTTTAGCAAGTGTCTAATGGTGCTGGAGGAGGCCGGTCCAGAGGGCCTCCCTCATTCCTCCAGCATTTAAAATCACTGAAAAGGCTAGAAATGGTCCTCCTTCCCCCACCCACTTAGCAAACTCTTTTATAAGGGGGAATCTGCCCCCATCGGGCCCTCTTCATGATTTGAAATACTTTATGTGGCCCTTCAATGAAAACAAATGTAAAGGACATAACCATTGCAAATGTGAAAAGAAAGAATTTCTGATGATAAATGCCCTCTCTTTCAACCAGCTCAATCCGAATCAAAACATATTATCTATTTCACTTCTAACTTGTGATAAACTTAAAATCTGTAGTTGCCTAGAGACCAAAAAGATGTTTTATTTTGATGGCATGTCAGAAGCAGCTGTTCCTGCCGAGCTGGATTAAAGAGATTGGCAGAGATTTTATTTATCTCGCTGTTTCCATTTTGACTTAGTTCTGAATTCTGGGTCTTCTGGCAGGATGGAACCTACGGAATGGCCTGTGCTGAGCGATGTGACTGCAGCCGTGCAGATGGATGCCATCCAATCACTGGCTACTGTCGCTGCCTTGCAGGATGGGCAGGTAAACAGATGGTTAATGTGAACATGGGGACAGTGCTTTCCTAAAGCAAATGATTGAGAAACACTACCATTCATCAGTGATAAAACACAAACTATTTTGCCCATGTTAAAAAAAACCTTGTCACATGGATGGAGAAAGTTCTTCAGTGCTGATCTATGAATGTTACTTTAGAGCAGGGGTCTCAAACTCTGGTCCTGGAGGGCCGCAAAACAGTCAGGTTTTCAGGGTATCCCTAATGAATATGCATGAGGTATATTTGCATACAATGGGGCAGTGCATGCAAATATATTCATGCATATTCATTAGAGATGCCCTGAAAACCTGACTGGTTTGCGGCCCTCCAGGACTGGAGTTTGAGACCCCTGCTTTAGAGTAATTATTTAAGAACCTAAACAGTAAATATTTAGTTCTAGTAGGTCAGGAAGCTTTGTCTTTTAAAGATGTTTCCTCTCTTCTGAGTACTCATTGGAGACTCTATGCAAAAGCTGATGGTGTGGATTTTCTGGTGGGGGCAGGAGAGGGACCCTCCACTCCAGAGCCCAAAGAACATGACTGCAAGTTCAAGGAAATACTCTAAAGAGTAGGGTGTTCCCAAAGAAAAGTCTCCACTGAATAAATTTTCTTCATAGTAAACAGTCAACGGCATCAGGTTCCAATGCAACTTCAGAGCACTCAAACCAACAAAGCAGAATAGGGTTAGATCATTCTTTCCTTCTACATGAACCTGGTATATCCCTCCTTCCCATCCTTTGGACTATGGGTTCTTTCTGGACCTTGACTATGCTCTCTGAATTCCCATTGACCATTTTGGTAGCTGGTAGTCCCCCTTAATTTTTTTTGTTTACATTCCCTTCATCTTTCTTCCTCATGGCTACTATGGATTAGGCAGTGGATGGGTTGCTCTCTCTCCTTTTCCCCTTTTCACTTTCATGCTCATGGTTGGGGACATCCAGAAACAGCTTTAACAAGTGAAAGGTGAGAAGCATCATCACAGGGACTCTTCTGTGCAGTGGCATTCCAAGACAAATTACAGTAGCACCCAAAGCGGATGCCCCCCCCCCTTGCATGAGATTTCCCCCCCTCCCATCCCACCCCGCCGGACCCACATGGCAAAGGTGTGCGTGGCAAACACACCTTAACTTTCTTTTTGACTTGCTGTGCTGCCTCCATTCCAGGCCCAGTGGCTGTTTCCTCCTGAGCTGAAGTCTGACGGTGTTATCACAAGACTTTGGCCAGCAGGGAACAGCATTCGAACCTGGAGCGGAGGCAGCACAGCAAGCCAGCAAGGAAGGTAAGATTGTTTACCGCACATGCCTCTATCATGTGGGCCTGGAATTTCGGCACCCCCCTCTTGGCTGGCACCCAGGGCAGACCACACCCACTGTGCCGCCCTTGGTACACTATTGCTTCTGTGTGGTCCTGTACTTCCACAGCAACAGGACTCAGTACCAGAGACAGGCTTTTGTTCTTCTTGCTGGTGGCCCTTGGAAGAAGGTCAGTGGGTTATTGCCTCCAGCTACTCCCAGAGAAATAGCCTTCCTCCCTTCCCTCCAAAGAAGAATCTTAGGAGGAGGAATCCAAGCCTCTTCCTTTCTTTTTCTCTCCTGGCTATTCCCCAGAGAACACTGACTAGATCTGTTTGTTGATATAATGATCAGTCCCTGAGCCACACTACCGCAGTCTCTCCTGTTGGGGAGCACCAGATCAAATGGATCAGTCTACTCTACAATCACTTCTGCGCATATGTTCTCTGTTGAGAGGAGTACAAAACTTAGGAAAAAACTGCCCACCATGACTATGCCTTTACTCCCTTACAGAAGTGAAGATAATTCACCTCCTGAGGTAATCCTTCAGGGATTCATTCCAGGCACTGTCAGTTCCTCCACTTTGTCATAGGCAAGTGCCACTATCAGTACAGGATTCTGCCTTTTGGCTGCCCCAAGAGTGTTCACCAAGAGCCTATCTCTGGCACAAGCCATCTTCATGTTCCCTTATCTGGATGATTGGCTCAAAAGGGCGGGCTCGCCAGAGGAGGTCAGTCATGCAGGCCGTCATACCCTCTCATTCCTGCAGTGTCTGCGGTTTGTCATCAACTACCTCAAATCCCACCTGCAGCCCATGCAACGTCTGGAGTCCATAGAAGCCCTAATCGATACTACTTAGGCCAGGGTCTTCCTCCTCTAGACAGGGCCCAACGACTTGCATCCCTGGCGACCAAAGTGCAGGGTCATGTGATGGCATCAGCCTGCTTCATGCTGTGCCTCTTGGGGCTCATGGCCTCGACAGTTCATGTGACCTCAGACACCCACCTGCGAATGCGTCAGGCACAGTGGCCCCTCAGCACTCAATGGTCGCCTAGACGACCACAAGCGGGTCAGCTGGCCCCTCGCAAGCTCCTTCGATTGGTGGCAGCATCTGCTGAACCTCTTGGCAGGTCTGTCTTTCCAGGCCCTACCAGTCCAGAGCATCCTCACCATGGATGCCTGCAAGCTTGGGTGGGGAGCCCACTATGATGGTCTCCGCTCCCAGGGCATCTGGACGCAGGAAAAAAGCCTGCAGCAGATTAACTTCCTCAAGTTCCGGGCAGTGGCAAACACCCTTCGAGTATTCCAGAACCAACTGTCGAACCAGGTGGTCCTCATCCAGACAGACAAGCAGGTTCTACCTCAGCAGGCAGGGACGGGTGGGCTCATATCTCCCATGCTGGGAGGTGGTCCATGTCTGGACCTTTGCTGTAGTGAGGGGCATGCTCCTTCGGGCAGCCTACCTCCCAAGACACAAGAATGTTCTGGTGGAAAGGCTCAGCAGGGTATTTCAGCCACATGAGTGATATCTGAACCCAGCCATGGTTCGGTCTCTCTTCTGGCGCTGGGGGACTCCAATGATGTACCTCCTCGCCAGCTCAAGCAATGCTCAGTTATCTCGCTTTTGCTCCCAGATACCGTCCAGTGACTGAGTGATGGCTGATGCCTTTCTCTTTCCATGGATGGGGAGTCTGCTGTATGTGTATCCTCCCACTCCTCTGGTTCCACAAACCCCACTAAAGATTCAGTCAGCCAGGCCATGGTACTCCTCATTGGATGTGAACAGGATGGAGTCAGTGCAGAGGGTGGCTACTAAAATGGTTAGTGGTCTTCATTATAAAGCATATGAGGACAGACTGAAGGATCTTAATATGTACACCTTAGAGGAAAGGCGGGATAGAGGTGATATGATTGAGATGTTTAATACTAGAAGCCCCAAAAGGAATTTTACTTAGAAACCCCAAAGTGCGTCAATTGATGCATTATCATGACGACTGCGTTTAGCATGAAATGCAGATGTGAATTAATGTGAAGTTACTTATTTGTTAAATACGTGCAATATGTGATGTCATTACATGATGTCATCGTGTGTTTATTGTTTGTAATGTTGCAGTAAATCTGTAAACAGTGATTGAGATGCGCCACCTAGTGGGAACATGAATTTATACCTAGAACCCCAAAGTACATCAATTGATGCATCAAAGACAATTGAGTGCATCAATTGACGTACTTTGGGGCTTCGAGGTATAAATTCATTTTCCCGCTAGGTGGTGCATCTGTCATTAATTTTTGATGCACATATTTGAACATCTTGACCTTGCTAACAAAGTCATGGAACATGACTGACATGGTTCTAGCAGTGGCGCTGGTATACAACTTCGAAGATGCATATGCGTCAATTGACGCACTTTGGGGCTTCTAGTGTTAAATAACTCCATGGCATAAATGTTCAGGGGGAGAGCCTCTTTCAATTGAAAGCAAGTTCTGCTACGAGGGGACATGGGATGAGGGTGAAGAGGGATAGATTCAGGAGTGATATGTGGAAATATTTCTTTACGGAAAGAGTGGTGGATCCATGGAATAGTCTCCCAGTGGAGGTGGTGAAGATGAGGACAGTAACTGAATTCAAAAAAGCATGGGACAAACACAGAGGATCTCTAAAGGAAAAAAGGGGACTGTTGTTGATATGGAAGGACAGACTAGATAGGCCATGTGGTCTTTTTCTGTCATCATATTTCTATGTTTCTATTGCTCCACATTGGCCCCAGCAACTGTGGTTCCCGCTGCTTCTGCAGCTGTCTCGAGCAGCCCTGGTTCCCATGGATTATGCTCCACATTTGCTCTCACAGGAGGATTAATCTTTCCTGCGCCCCAACGTCCGCTCTCTGGTACTGTCAGCCTTGCTGCTGAAAGGGTAGCTCTGCCCCCCTTCCATCTTTTCATGGAGGATGAGGATGTTCTGTTGGCCTCCCGCAAGGATTCCACCAGGTGGGCATATGATTTCAAGTGGTGTGAGTTCTCACTGTGGTGTGCTGACAAGGGCCTTAGCCCATTCTCCTGCCCAGTGCAATCCATACTCCACTACCTGTTGCACTTTTCTCATGCTGGCTTGAAGTCCAACTCCATCAGAATGTACCTCAGTGCCCTGGCTGCACATCACTATCCAGTGGACAGACAATCTATTTCTGTCCACCCTCTCGTGGGCCGCTTCATAAGAGGTCTCTTCCTCTCGTGACCCCCTGTCCAGCCACCACCGGTGGCATGGGACCTAAATGTGGTTCTTGGGAAACTCATTGCTTCTCCCTTTGAACCACTTGCTTCTGCTAACCTCTGGTTCCTTTCCTGCAAAATTATCTTTCTCGTCATGCACACTTCTGCTTGGCAGGTCAGTGAGCTGCAGGCATTGGTGGTAGCCTGTAGCTGGGGAGTCTCATATGTGAGGACTGAATTCCTGCTTGTTCCTGGAGAAAGCATAGTTACTCACCTGTAACAGGTATTCTCCGGGGACAGCAGGAATCAGGCCTTACAATCCTCCCTCCTCCTCGTGGAGTTGTTTTCTTTTGTGTTTGATTAAACTATGTCATCATACTGAGGTAAGATGGCACTCTTGGGTGGGAAGATGACAATGCATTTGTGGTGTAACTCCCAAAGGCTTTCTTTGAAAGCCGGGGAGTGATTACTGTGTGGGTTCCATTGGTGCCGACGTCACCCATAAGTGAGGACTGATTCCTGCTGTCCCTGGAGAACACCTGTTACAAGAGAGTAACTACGCTTTCTCAGGGTTTTTTCCTTTTTCTCTCAGCATCAGTGAAGTCATCTTCCCTGCTATGTCAAAGTCAGCCAGTGACTTTAAGAAGTGTACTCAGTGTGGCTGGACCACCTCCATCACAGAATGCCACAGCTGATGCTTTCAGTGCCTCTGGCCTGACCATGAGCTCTTAGACTGCGCTCTCTGCTTCCAGATGATGCATAAGGGGCTTAAGAACCGGGAACGGCAGCAGGAATCACTGTTTGGTTCTGAGGCATTGGCATCAGCCCCGGCATTGATCTCGGCATTGATGCTCTCAAAGGCCCCCACCGAGACTTCGGCTTCACATGGGACTAGACCCTTGGGGCCAAGGGGTCGCGGGCCACCAGAACAGTGGCTCTCCTTTGATAAGGAGTGGCCCCCGGAGGACCGGCCTTTGACCTCATGGGCATCGAAGGATGATGCCAAGCCCAAGGCAAAGGGCCTTGGGCATCGGCATCAGGGCCCTCGGCATGACACCAAAGGTGAGAGCTGGGAGTTACCCTCCAAGCTTTCCCAGAAGGAGGAGTTGCCTCCTGAGGCTTCAGAGAGCCGGCATGGGACTCCCAAGGCTGTAGCCATCAAAGAGTCCCTGCCAAGGGAGCCAGCATCGGCACCAAAAGCTGCAGCGCTGACTCAGGCGGCGATGGAGACCACTGTCCTTGCAGAGAGGATGCAGACCCTCAAGCGTTGCCTCACTGTGTTCAAGGCTCAGCAGGCTGCTAGGGACCTGGTGATCTCGGGTTCCTTAGCATCAGTGATGGCCCCGTCCACGGCGGGTGCCTCAGCTGCGGAGATGCTGCCCATCCTAGAGGTCCATGCTCTTTCATGCGGTTCCTGTGAGCATCTGAGGTCCCTCTCGGTGCAGCGAATGTCCCCCCTGCTTTGGGTTCTGATAGATGAGAGCTGAGGAGTCCTTTGACTCCACCCGAGTGCCACTGGCGTGGTCACCATTCGAGGCAGTGCTTCAAGTTTCTCTCGGACTCTGACTGGGAGACCGAGGAGGAATTGCCGGAGACTGCCCATCACTGTGATGTCCCATATAATCCCTCACCCCATACAAATAGAGGAGGTCCCCTTCCGAGAACCTCTCTTGCCTCGAGTTCATGCAGGACATGAGGAAGGCTTTGCCCTTCACTATTGAGACAGAGGTGGAACCGTGGGTGGAGGAGTTGGAAATCCTCCAGTACCTGACTCCCCCTAAAGAAAGATTACAGTTCCAATTTACCTGATCCTGGTATGGCTTCTCTTTAGGATGTGGGAAGCACCGCTCATAGTGCCCACAGTGAGCCGCTGCCTTGATTCTATGTATTACGTGCGCAAGAGTCCTGGGTTTGAAAAGGCACAACTCCCTCACAACTCCATGGTGGTGGAATCGGGCATGTGTGAGATAAAAAGTCAAGATGCACTCCTCGGTGCCCCCAGGTAGGGAGTCCCACACCATGGATGGCTTTGGGAGGAAGTGCTACCAGAAGTTGATGCTGGTGGCTCGGATCCAAGCATACCAATTGTACAGGGGTATGTACATGTGTGACCTGGTGGGGGATCTTGCAAGGTTCTCAGCTGGTTTATCTGAAGAGCACCTTAGAAACTTCTGGAGCTTGGTGAGCAAAATGAAGGAGTGCCTCAAGAATGTCACCCGGGTGATCTATGATGGGTTTGAGTCCATGGCCAGGATGGTTGCAGTGGGTATCAGTGCCCACCACCTGGCATGGCTACAATCCTCAGACTTAGAACAATGGGTCAGGACAAGTTGGCTGATATCCCATGCCGGGATGAGAACCTCTTCGGCAATCCCATGGCGGAGAAGGCCACAGAGTTGGAAACTCATCATGAACAGGTTTTCAAGAAAGACTGCTGACTGTTTCAGGAGAAAGATTACAGGGAAAAAACCCTTTTACCCTAAGAAGAAGGCCTATGGTACTTATCCCCATATTATTCGTACCAGCCTAAGGGTCAGAACCAGAGACAGCAGTGCAAGCCGAAAGCTCCAAAGCCTCAACCAGCACCGGAGCCCCAGCCAGGTGGGGATTTTTGACTTCTGGCTTCAGAGCTTGGCTTGTCTTCCTCTCCCAGCCTCCGATCTGCCACAGGTGGGACAGCTGATACACTTTGCCCACAGGTGACCCAGCATAACAACCAATGCTTGGACACTACAGGTGGTCCTTGCGGGCTACCTGCTGCACTTCGACCAGGTTCCCCTGCCTTCTTTCCAAAGGAGTACCCTCTCGAGCACCACCAGCACCAACTTAGGTCCAGGCCCTGCTGGTAGATCAGGCGGTGAAACCTATGCCACCCTCCCAAACAGGACAGGGGTTTACTCCCGCTACTTCCTAGTCTCCAAGAAAAGAGGTGTGTTCAAATCCATCTTGGATCTCCACAATCTCAATTGCTTCCTAGTGAAGGAAATATTCAAGATGGTATCCCTTGGAACGTTGCTGCCCTACCTTCAATGGAAAGATTGGCTGTGCTCTTTGGATCTCAAAGACACCTATGCGCACATCCTCATCCACCCCCTGCACAGTCAATATCTCCGCTTTAGGCTCAGCAGACAGCACTATCAGTACAGAGTTCTGCCCTTTGGCCTTGCCTTTGCCCCAAGGGTCTTCACCAAATGTCTGGCAGTCATTGTCACCTTCCTCTGGCTCAGGGGAATCCTTGTCTTCCCCTACCTGGACGACTGGTTGATCAGGGACAGGATGCCGGACGAGGTCCATCAGTTCGTACAACTCACTATTCAGGTGCTGGAAAGCTGGGCTTTGTCATCAATTACCCAAAGTCCCATCTGCAACCCTCTCAGTGCCTCGAGTTCATTGGGGCTCTCTTCAATACCACACTGGCTAAAGCATTCCTTTCGGTGGACAGAGCCAATCACCTAGTCACCTTGATGACGGGCATCCAGAGTTGCCCAGTTGTCGTGGCTTGGCAGTTGCTGTGCCTTTTGGTTCACATGGCCTCCATGGTCCATGTTACTCCCTCAGCTCGACTTCAGAGCATCAGACATAGAGGACTCTCTGCACACAGTGGCATCAGGCGACGCGACGTTTTTCAGACAGAGTCACAGTTACTTCGCCTCTCCAAAAATCCCTGTCCTGGTGGCTGCACCCCACTCATCTGCCTGCAGGACTTTCCTTCAAAGCTCCGCTGCATCAACAAGTCCTAATGACTGATGCCTCCAAACTCAGCTGGGGGGCACACCTGAATGGCCTGTCCTTATAGGGTCTCTGGACTGCAGGGGAAAGCCAATATCATATCAATTTCCTGGAGCTGAAGTCCATTGCCAGTGCTCTCCGAGTGTTTCAGCAACAGGTCTCTGACCAGATCATCCTTATACAGATGGACAACCAGGTGGCCATGTTCTACCTCAACAAACAAGGTGGCATGGGTTCGTACCTCGTCTGCTGGGAGGCAGTCCGCCTCTGGAAGTTTGCAGTCTCTCATGGTATGCTCCTCAGAGCGGTATACCCACCAGAGGAGCTCAACATCCTGGCAGATCGCCTCAGCAGGGTCCTTCAGCCACATAAGTGGACTCTGAATAGGCAAGTGGCTGATTGCATCTTCCAGATGTGGGGCACGCCATCCATAGACCTCTTTGCCAATTCCAGCAACACCCATCTTCCACTGTTTTGCTCTAGCGTGCCCTCCCAGGATCGCTTGGCACCTGATGCTTTTCTCCTAGGTTGGAACAAGGGTCTCCTCTTTGCCTACCCACCAACCCTCAAGACCCTTTTCAAATTGCAGGCAGATGGCGCTACCATGATCCTCACTGCACCACACAGCCCAGGTAACCCTGGTTTCTACTCCTCCTCCACTTGTATCAAAGGCAGCCACTCCGGTTGGGCTGGATCTTGGACCTGATTTTGCAGGATGATGGAACTCTGCTTCATCCCAACCTGTCATCTCTAGCACTGAACAGCTAGTACCTGCAGAGCTCCACTTGCCACAGGACATGGAGAACATATTTCTTTTTTTTTTAATTCCTTTATTTTGCTTTTACAAACAACTTAACAAAATAACAGCCACTAAATCCAAACTAATACAAATACAAAACAAACACAAAACAACCCACCCTCCCCCCTCCCACCCTCCCCAGCTCCTGGCAAGTGGGCGGGACACTAAGTTCCTAGAAATGGTGAGGGGCCATGACTTCTTAAATCCTGGTATTAGCTAGGTATTCGTCCAACGGCGCCCATTTCTCTAACCCGGGCAACCTACCCCCAGTATGGTGCACCTTATTGTACATTTTTTCATAGCTAGCATATAAGCATACAGAATTCCACCATACTTTCCAATCCAACATATTGAGCCTCTTCCAATGACGAAAAATAACATACAAAGCAATTGCTAACATAAAATTTAGGAGGTAACATTTCTTCTTAGGAAGTAACAGGGAATTTGTTGCCGCACGCAAACATATGATATTCCATGTCAACGGGGCAGAGAACTGCAATATCGTCTGAATTCTACGCCATACTGCTACCCAAAACTGTCGAATTCCGGGACATTCCAACACCATATGAGACAAAATGCCAGGCTTCTCATGACAGGTCCAGCACCGTCCCGAAGACTGTTTGTCCCATTTAGACAGCT
The DNA here is from genome assembly GCA_033557465.1 of Ichthyophis bannanicus. Classification (NCBI taxonomy): domain Eukaryota; kingdom Metazoa; phylum Chordata; class Amphibia; order Gymnophiona; family Ichthyophiidae; genus Ichthyophis; species Ichthyophis bannanicus. The sequence continues at coordinate 531,892,445 of CM066032.1, forward strand.
TAACAGGGGTAATATGAGCACGATGCAAAAAGAAGAAAGCAGTTTGTGTAAGTGCCGCAGATCTAGAAACCCGAGTGATAGACCCCCACAGTTTCAACCACGCAGCAGGGGCAATCTCAAACCCCGTATCTTTCTCCCATACCTTAACAAGGCCTGTCAGTGAGCTCGCAAAACAATCTCTAAGGAAAGCGTATAAGGTAGAGATAGCCTTAGGTTGGTTTGCAACTTCACTGACTTTAGTAAACAAGTAGCAAGAATCAGGCAGGGTAACTATGTCAACACCCGAAGACAAAATGCAATGCCTCAATTGTTGCCATTGGTAGTAACAGACTTGCGGCAAAGAGAATTCTCTTTTCAACATGGTAAAGTCTTTCCAGCAACCCTCAAATAATAACTGCCCCAGCGTCCAGATACCACATTCCTGCCAGACTCTCCAGGCAAAGGGACACCCATTAATCTTAAACTTTGGGTTCCTCCAGATAGGTGAGGCTCTAGAGGGGGTGTTGTCATGCCTTACCAAATGTGCCACTATCAAATAGGCTTGTTGGGTGTTAACCACTACCCCCAATTCCCCATTAGGATCCACAAGTTTTGCACCAAAGAGCGCCGATAATGGATAGGGGAATACCAAGCGGGCTTCCACTTCTAACCATGTAGGTTTTTGTGTCATTTCCTCCGATTTGCACCAAAGCGCTCCTTGTCGCAAAATAGCCGCCATGTGATAGTGATAAAAATCTGGAAAGGATACTCCACCCTTGTCTTTGAACAGTTTTAATTTATAGAGCGCAATTCTGGGAGGCAGCCCTTTCCACAAAAAACTAAGCAGAACTCGCTCCAAAGACTTATACATCTTCGAAGGTAAGAGTATTGGAAGCATGCCCAAGACGTAATTTATCTTAGGCATAATTGTCATTTTTATTGTCTCGAGCCTTCCCCACCATGAAAGATGAAGAGGAGACCAACTCAAAACCAACTCTTTTACCTTATCGTATAACAGCGTATAGTTAGCCTGGATGGACTGCTCAATAGAAGCACAATAATAAACTCCTAGGTATTTAATGGGACCAGAGTCCCACTGAAAAGGAAAAGCAGCCATAGAAGCTGCCGTAGCCAAACCGTTTAAGGGGAAGGCCACTGACTTGCTCCAGTTGATCTTATAACCGGAGATCGCTGAATAGAGCTCGATTAATTTCAAAATTTCAGCAACAGAGGTAGGCTGAGTAAAAAGGAGAAGGTCATCGGCATACGCCGAGAGTTTAACAGACATGTCCCCTATAACCACTCCTTCAACAAGATGAGACTGCCTAAGAGCCAAATTTAATGGTTCCAATGCCAAATTAAAAAGGAGGGGAGATAGGGGGCAACCCTGTCGGGTGCCCCTATGTAAAAAAAAGGCTTGAGAGAGCATGCCATTCGCAAAAATACGAGCCATTGGTTTAACATACAAAACTCTCAACATGCGAATGAAAGATGGACCAAAACCAAACCATTCTAAAACTGTAAACAAAAAGGACCACTCCAACCTATCAAAGGCTTTTTCGGCATCTAGCGCTAAGCCAACCAACGGTAACTCAACAGCATTGGCCTTTAATATCAGGTTACAGAATAATCTAGCATTGTCCGCAGTAGAACGTCCTGGAATGAAACCACATTGATCAGGGTGTATTAAACCCTGAAGTACACGCGATAACCGCCGTGCTAAGACTGTTGCATAAATCTTGTAGTCTGCATTCAGGAGGGAAATAGGGCGGTAATTACCCACCGCTGTTGGGTCTCTACCCGGCTTCGCAAGAACCACTATGGTTGCTTCTGACAAGCGACCAGTATCCACCTGCTCCTCTTGCAGAGAATAGTAATACTGTGACATCCAAGGAACAAGTTCCTGACTAAAGGTTCTATAGAACTCAACGGGAATACCATCCGGCCCTGCAGCCTTTCCCCTAGCTAAAGACCGAATAGCCGAAACTAACTCCCCTTCTTCCAAAGGAGCGTCCAGGTCCTCAATCTGACTGGCACTTAACTCGGGATGAATTATTTGATTCAAAAACCCAGCCATCTGTTCCGGAGAGGCTGCCGTCTCTGAATCATATAGCTCAGCATAAAACTTAGAAAAAGCTTCTAAAATATGTTGACTATCAGTCAAGCTGTGCTGTTTGTTGTCCACAATACGCGCTATATGAGTTCTATGACGTTTACCTTTCAACATTGAAGCTAAAGTTCTACTAGCTTTATTTTGTTCAATATAATATCGCGACTGCTGTTGACGCATGACTTGCTCCACTTCGGAGCTTAGTATTTCATTATATTGACAACGCAATTTCTGCAGTCTTGCTAAAATAAAGCCCTCCGATTTTGCATGCCACAGCCGCTCCCCAGCCTTAATTTGCTCTTCTAGCAACTTAAGTTGCAATTTCCTCTGTTTCGCTACCTTAATAGAGTAGCTCGTAATTTTGGCCCTCATAGTCGCTTTAAATGCCTCCCACCAAGCCCATCCCGCTGTGTCCGATATCACATTGTCCTGAAAGTACTCCGTTATCGACTTTCTGATGACCTGACAAAAATCATCCTCTGCAAGAAGGGATCTCTGAAATGCCCATACCTCCGGACCCTTAACTCCATCCAAGACGCGTAAAGCCAAGGTAATAGCAGAATGATCTGAAACATGTCTAGCCTCAATGGATACTGAATTTATTTTCTCTATCAAGGATTTGGAGACAAGAAAATAATCAATACGAGAGAAAGAGTTGTGTGGCGGTGAGAAAAAGGTAAAGGGGCTTGTTTACAAAGCCGCAGTAGTGGTTCGCGATCGCGATCGCAACCGCGGCCCCATTGAAATCAATGGGGCCACGGCTCCGATTACGATCGCAAACCGCTACCGCGGCTTTGTAAACAAGCCCCTAAGTCTCTTTCAGTGGGATGAAACATTCGCCAAGCATCAACTAAGCCAACCGACTCTATACACGCTTTAAGTGTCATGCTAGCCCTAGAGTGGCTCTCTTTTTTACTGGGGCAACGATCTAAAAGAGGATCCAACACCAAATTGAAATCTCCGCCTATCACCAGAAAAGCCTGCGCTTCTGTTTGCACTTTGGCAGTAAGCAATTGAAAAAAGCTAGGATCATCAAAATTAGGAGCATAAACGTTAAATACTGTTAATTTCAAACCATTAGTTAGTAGCCTCACCAGTGCCCACCTACCCTCTAACCCATTCTGTGTGCCCAAAATTTCCACTCCAAGCGTGCTGCGCACTAAAATGGCAACGCCATTTTTTTTCCCCACTGCTGGTGCATGCCCCGCCAGAACATAAAAACCTCCGCCCAGTTTCCTGGTCTCAAAGGTACTTAAATGTGTTTCTTGCAGTAGCAGGATATCTATACGCTGTTTTTTGCCATAATTTAGAATCTTCTTCCTTTTAATAGGATTTTGGATGCCTTTAACATTCAGAGACATCACCTTCAGCCCACTCAACCCAGACGCCATCAGAACACACGCACATTTACTCCATGTCTGCCAGATTCCCTCTCAACATGACGATAAGCCCACAACAATAGTGCCCAACTTGCAAGGAGCGGACCCCGACCCCTAAAAGGACCGCAACCCACCCCTAGGTGAGACAGTGCGGTGCACATGGCCCCCATTAACCTGTACACAAACACAGTATATGAAAACTACCAAACATACATGATACCACCAAGCAAAGAAAAATGCAGAGAAAGAGATCACGCCGATACACCTGGCACCTCCAAGAGAGCCCAAAACACGGCTCCCACACCTCCAGCATATAGCTACAGGTACCAGGCGTCAGCTGCCAATTCACTAACAGAGTTAGTAGACCCAAATAATTACAGTCAGCTCATCAGGAGTGCTTCTTGATCTTCTATATACGCCGCCAGAATCTTAGGATCCTCAAAGGTCTTTGTAGAGTTGTGTAATGTCACCTTGAAACGCGCCGGATAGAACAGCCCGTACCGGGCTTGCAACTTTTGTAATCTGGGCCGTAGAGCAAGAAATTGCATCCGCCTCTCAACTGTGCTTTTACTGTAATCCGGATAAAAAGAAAGCCGATGACCTTTAAATTGTACCGAAGTGTTAGCTCTCGCAGCCGCCATTATTTGAGATACTTGTTGAAATCGTAACACACAGAGAATCATGGGCCTTGGCTTGCCCTCACGCACCTCTCTGTGAGAAGGAACTCTGTGAGCTCTTTCAATTTCAAATGGTCTTTGAAAATCGATTTTAAGTAGCTTAGGCAGCCAGGACTCCAAGAAAGCCACAGGGTTGGACCCCTCCACTCCTTCAGGAATACCAATGATCCTAATGTTATTCCGGTGGGCCCTGTTGTTCATGTCCTCCATAACGCGCTCAAACTTTTCCACCCATCTGGCGGCCTGCTTTGCCTCCCCCACACTCTTCTCTTGTGCAGCGACGGTAACTTCCATTCTCTCCATTCGGGCAGTTAGAGCTTCCAAAGAGCAACGTACCTCTTTTAGGTCCGCCTGCACCATGGATAGGGTTTCCCCACTGCTCTCCACCAGTGCCCGCACAGACCTAATCTCCTTTAAGAGCTCTGAGAAACCCTCCGGAGCCTCCTTCAGCGGCGCCATTTTGAGCGGGGAAAGTGGATCAGACTTTGCTCTCTTAGACCCAGTATTTGGTGTACCCGCAAAATCCAGACGAGTCTGTTTAGAGCTGGCCATACCAGGCACCTCTAGATGATCACCAGACGAACCGGGGTCTACTTTAATATTGGTAGCGATGCTGATATAGAACAGGTTAGCGGGAGAAGCGCTTTCACGCGGCCATTTTGTCCGCGGCTGGCTCCGCCTTCATGGAGAACATATTTCTTGCTTCGTGCAAGGACTCAACGAAATGTGCTTACACCTTCAAGTGATGCAGATTCTTCTTATGGTGTGAGACCCTTCTTATGGTGTGAGACCCTTCTTATGGTTTCTGGACCCTTTCTTCTGCTCTGTTGAGTCAGTTTTGTCATATCTTCTGTACTTCTCGGACTCTGGTTTGCAGTCCAACTCAGTCAGAGTGCACTTCAGTGCTGTAGCTGCTTATCACTGGCCTATAGCTGATAGGCTGATCTCCGCTCATCTCTTAGTGGGTCGCTTTATGCAGGGCCGCCTCCTATCTCACCACCCCCACCTATTAAACCACCTCCTGTGGCATGAGACTCTAATGTGGTGCTCGAATAGCTCCTCCCATCTCACTTTGAGCCACTTAGCTCCTGCCCACTCAAATTCCGTACCTGGAAAGTCATTTTCCTGGTGGCACTTACTTCAGCACACAGAATCAGCAAATTACAAGCGCTGGTGGCACACTCGCCATACACCAGGTTTCATAAGAACAGGGTGGTTCTCCGAACTTACCCGGAATTGCTACCTAAGGTGGCTTCTGCTTTTCATCTTGCTCAATTGGTGGTGTTACCCACCTTCTTCCCACGACCTCATGCCAGCAGGGCTGAGGCCTCATTACACACCCTGGACTGTAAGAGAACTCTGTCTTTCTACCTGAAGAGGACAAAAGCTCATCGCTGTTCCTCCCAGCTCTTTGTTTCCTTTGATCCCAATAAGCTGGGGGTGGTGGGATCAAAACGCACCCTGTCCCTTTGGGTAGCAGACTGCATCTCTTTCGCTTACACTCAAACTGGGCTGATATTGGAACGCCATGTCACGGCTCACAATGTCCATGCTATGGTTGCTTCAGTGGCCAACTTGTATTCCATCTCCACAAAGGAGAGCTGCCAGGCTGCTTTGTGGTCTTCAGTCCACACCTTCACATCCCATTACTGTCTGGATGGAGATTCCCAGCGTGACAGCAACTTCAGCTAGACCGTGTTCCGGCATCTCTTTGGGAATTGAGGCAACTCCTTTCTGCTGGCTCTTCTGTCCATCCAGGCTACCATAGAGTCAAAGCCATCAACAGACTAACCTCGTCCATCTCAGACCTCATTCTCCCCACCCCCTCCAAATAGAGCTAGAAGATCGGTCTCAGCCAATACCCTATGTATCCCTGACATGATTACAAAATGCTTACAAGTAACAAGAAAGAAGGCCTTCATGCTCTATGCACCATCACATTGGAATGCTCTCCCACCCGACATCCGGGCAATTATGGACATTAAACAGTTCAGGAAGGCACTGAAACACTACCTCTTCCTGCAGCATTATGGTACCATACAGCAACCACCGAACAGCACTCACCAAGACACACACACCAGAACTCCTACTATACACGCGCACCTTGCGCACCACGGTAGCACTACCAGACCCCAGCTAGGGCATGTATATAATTCACCTAATACTGTAAAATACCTTAGCCCAGAATCTTGTATATAGTTGCCCCAGTTAATCCAAGTTGAATAACCCTGTTTTCTGTAAGTCCAGTACGGGCGTTACCTGTGTCTGAACAAAGCTTCTGTTACCTGTAAACCGAGCTGATTTTGAAGAGCACGGTATAGAAAAGACTCCAAATAAAATAAATAAAATAAAATAAATAAATAAATAAATGTTAATGTCTCTGCTGGACGTTGACTCTCAGAATCTTTCAGTGATTGCTCATGCTGTTGTTTTCGGTTTGTTTTTTCTGGTTGCCCCGTTGGGCTTTTAACAGGTATTTTTGGCAGCCTGTAGCTTGGGAGTCCCATATGTGACTTCCTTCTTGATCCTGGAGAAAGCGTAGTTATTCACTTGTAACAGGTGTTTCTGGGATCAGCAAGAATCAGTCCTCACTACCCTCCCTCCTCCTCAGGATACACTCATGGAAGACTGCAGGCTGGGATTTCTTTCTGCCCCTCAGGTTAGCAGTTTTAAATGTATTCTGCTTCAGGTTTGTGAAGAGTCAGATTTTCAGTAGGAAAATATTGTTCATATTGTTTGTGTTTTTTCAATCAAGTTTTTAGTGCCTGAGATATCTGCTTAGGAAGTGTCATACTGGCAAGTTCCAGAACTGCACATTATTTATCTAGGTGATGACATCACTGAAGCTTATCATATGCAACTTCTATCTGGTGGATGGGGAACATAACCCCACTCATGTGGACTGGTCTAGCAGGATTTAAGGAAAGAAAGGTAATGGATAAGAAACAATTCACTTTATCGCACAAAATATTAATGTGCTAATTGCTCTTTTTACTAGGAGTAGCCTAGTGGTTAAAGCAACAGCCTAACAACCAAGCAATCTGGGTTCAGTACCCACTGGTACTCCTTGTGACTTTGAGCAAGCCACTCTACCCTCTATTTCCTTGGAAGAAAAAGCCTGGCACTCTATTTCCAGTCATACCTTGCCAAAAAAATCCAGGGGCTGCTCGGTCACCAGGAATCAGCATTGATTTGATAGCACTTAAAAAAAGAAAAATTCAAATATGCCTTTTCTATTTCAGAGCATAGTGATATCAACTGCAAGATGTTGTAGAGTGTGAAGTGCTTGGAAAGTGAGAAGGTCCCTCTCCCTGTTTTTCTCTATTTTGCTGTTTTATTTTATTTTTTTATGAGGATTTACAAGATTTGATTTCTAATAGCACTACCCTTTGATTCACATTCTCCACTGAGAAAGAGAAAATTATGGTTTTGAAATCTTATTTTACTAAGAAAGAACTTCCTTTTTGTGGTTTTTAAATTACAGATTTTTCCAGATGTTGCTCAGGTGACACAATTGCATAGTAAGGTGTTTCTCAGAGGCATGTTTACTAAGGTTTTTGCATGCTAAATTCCCACAGGCCTTTTATTTGTATGTTCACAGTGGCACTTAATGTGTGTTAACATTCATTAATGTGCGTTAACATTTAGTAAACATGTCCCTTAACCTCAAGGCCCAAGTACTGGTTTTGGGAGCTATTTTCTTTTTAATGTTCCTATGCAAGTGTCTTGTTAGTCACGAAGGAAAAAATTATTATGTTTTTTATGACTGTGTACAATTAGAGAAATTTTTGATGACTATTGGGAAGGTTTACCAGGTAGGAGACTTTAAGGGTTTTGGTTATCATCTGTAAAAGCCAATTGTTTTTGTTTTCCTATACTGCACAGGGGGAATATTTTTGTGATGTGGGTCAAAAAGCTCTGTCAGTTAGAGTTCATTGTTTGTTCATTTTTTGTTCCATTCACAGCAAGCTCTTTGAAGCTGCTGACCTCATTAAGTGTTAGTTCCCTCCCTACCCACTCCAGCTCCCACCCACCCCATGTGAGCATTCTTGCTTTATAGGGCAGCTCCCCAATTAGCTACACATTTATAGGGCAGGTCCCCAATTAGCTACACACAGGGATTCTGAACAGCGCTATTAGAACACACTTAAAATAGGTTAACTGCTTTTTCTCTGAAATGACAGCTGAGGAACAGGCAGGTACTTTGGTAGGTCTCTTTCTTTCTTTTATTTCAACAGGTACCAAAGCTCCACTAACTGGCACATGGCAGGGAAGAATCATATTGCCAGAGCTGTTGCCCCCATTACAGTCTCTGCCTCTCTCCAGACAGAGATCCCTGTGCCAGTTGAAAGACAGGTTCCATGTGCAGGATGCCTGAATGATGAAGCTCTCTGAAAAGAAGTGGAGGAGCTGAGAGAAGAGGTGACGAGGCCAAGGAGCATTCAAGACAGTGAGAAGTACATTGATGAGATGCTTCTTGAAAGATCCAAGCTCCCCAACAGAGGTGGAGCCTGCAGAATGATGAAAACTAGACATGAGTCACCAGGGTCTGCAGAATCACCAGTCCAACTCCTCCAGCCCTTGAATTGAAGAACCATTATGCAGCCTTAAAGGTGTAGGAGGTGAAAGCATCCCATGAAAGGGAAGAAACAGAGCTTGAGCACCCCAAAGTTGCAGAATCAGTGACCACTAGGATGCGAAGGGTAGTGGTGGATAGTGACTCTCTTCTGAAGGGTACTGAGGCATCCATCTGCCAACCAGACTTGATGTCCAGAGAGATGTGCTGTCTGCTAGGTGCCAAAATCCGAGATGTTACAGAGAGTTTGCTGAGAGTCATCAAGCCTACTGACTATTACCACTACATGCCCGAATTCAATACAAGGTACTAGTCATGACTTTCAAGGCATTGAAGAATCAATCTCCCACACCAATCAGCAAACTGCTTAACAACATCCCCGACAACAGAATCAGAAGACCTGCACTACTGAACATGCTAACAGTACCTAAGTTCACCACAAGATGCACAAAGGCAACTACCAATAGAGCCTTTTCGATTTATGCTCCGACAGCCTGGAATGACCTTCCCACTTGTATTCAATCCATATCGAGCCTCACATCATTCAGAAAAGCAATAAAACACCATCTATTTCTAATTAACTACCCTGAAACCAGTCCCGAAAAACACAAGTCGAACGCATTCACCCCACACCATAACTATCCCAATGCCCTAACCCAACATGAGAATGGTTAGGCGCCCCTCTCCCTATAGTTTTATCCCTGCTCCCACCTGACCTAGCTAAGCTCACCCGTAGATCTTAAGTACTAATGTATATAGCTCTGTGTAAATATTTTGTATTTATCGTGTAGTTTCCCCTGTTCTCCCATTCTTGATTATCCCTTGTTCTATGTAAGCACATTGTGATATTAATGCATTGTTGCACTCTTCAGTTTTAATGTAAACCGCACTGATCTTAATAGCGCGGTATATAAGAAATAAAAATAAATAAATAAATAAATCCATGTCAACACTAATGATAGTGCCAGGTATCCATCTGAGCTTATCAAAGTGAATTCATGGCTCTGGGACAGAGGGTGTAGCAGATAAGCATGCAGGTGGTGTTTATGTTTATTTCATTTGATATACCGCCCTTTATAACATCAGGGCGGTATACAGTTGCCAAAACAATACAGGAGGCCAGGGGCTGGAAAAAGAAAAAGGAACTACAATATGTGACAGGAAAGAGAAGACAGGCGAGCAGACAAGACAGGAGAGACACAAATTATACAGGATCACACATTAGGTGTTGGGAGATAAAAGGCAGAGGAGAACAGGTAGGTTTTGAGAAGTGATTTAAATTTGGTATAGTTTTGTTCAAGCCTGAGGGGAGTAGGGAGTGAATTCCATAAGGATGGACAAAGAAAAAAGAAAACTGAGTGACAGGTGGATTGTAGGTGAGCATGGGCAGGAGAGGTGAGGTGCAGGCGGTTAATATGTGCTGAGCGAAGGTGGCGGCTAGGAGTATGGAACTGAAGAAGGTCTGCCAGATGTTGCAGGGTATGAGTGTAGATAGCCTGATGGACCATGGCAAGGACTTTGTACTGAATGCGGTGTTCTAGAGAAAACCATTATTTTCTTCAATCCTCCCTGCTGAGGGTAAATGCAGAGGCAAAGAAGCTCGCGTTCTGGAGATAAATGTATGGCTTCGTGGATGGTGTCACTGAGAGCGTTTTGGTTTCCTGGACCATGGGATGATGTTCCAAGGACTGCAGAGCAGAGATAGCGTCCATCTGTCCAAGAAGGGTCAACGTGTCTTCAGTAGAAGACTGCTAACCTACTGAGGAGGGATTTAAACTAGATTCATTGGGGATGGGTGAAGAAAGCCCCCAGGTAAATGAAAGCCCCCAGGTAAGTGAAACATTAAATACTTCTATAGTAATGGGTAAAAGGGGCAGCATCTGGAAAGTGGTGTGTATAAATGCCCATAGCATGGGAAATAAGATCCCAGATATTGAGGCTTTAATGGAACAGGCTGACTTGGATTTAATTGTGGTTACAGAGACATGGGTCACAGACAAATGTGACTGGGATGTAATTATACTAGGTTATAACTTATTCAGGAAGGATAGGGGAGGAGGAAGGGGAGGAAGAATGGCACTATATGTAAAAAGTAACATTAAAGCTATAGAATTACAGGGCTTAAAAGGGAGAGAGGAGGTACTGTGTTTTAAACTAGAAAGAAGGAAAGAGAAATCTATTTGCATTGGCGTGAAATACAGACGCCCCCCCCCCCCCCAGGGAATAGAAGTAGATGGAGATTTAATAGAAGACATACGCAGCATTTCTAGAAAAGAGAAAGTGCTATTTATTTATTTATTTATTTAACAGTTATTTATATACCGCTCTTTCCCTTGTATCAAGTGCGGTTTACATGGAACAGTAGGTTAATTGGTATGTAATATACCAAGTCAGTTTACATAGAACAGATAATTATAATTTACAAGGAATGTTGTAACATTAAAGGTATAACATATTAGAACATATATACATTGTTAGTTTAAATCTATAATCATCATGTGAATGAGAGTGTGGTATGGTTAATAGTGTATTAGTGATATTTATTTTGAAAATAGAGTATGTAACAATGTATAAATGTTAGCCTGTATCTATTTGAGTATTCTGTTCTGAGGGTGTATTGTAGTGTAATATGAATAAGTGAGTTTTTAATTTTTTTCTAAATTCCTTTATATCAGATAGCAGGCGAATGTTGTCAGGTAGATTGTTCCAAAGAATTGGAGCAGAGTGTGAGAAAGCTCTCTTATTTGTTTGTTTTCTGGCTTTTGTGAAATCTTTTGGTATTGTTAAGGTATTTAAGTTTCTGCTTCTTTGGGATCGTTTATCGATGTCTATATTAATCAGTGTATTGAGTGCCGATGGTGCAAGATTATTTATAAGTTTAAATGTAGTGACAAGAATTTTATATTTGATTCGGGAGTAAATAGGTAGCCAATGAAGTTCAGCCAAAATTGGTGTAACATGTTCAAGTGGGCTTATATTCATAATCATGATAGGTGATTTCAATATGCTGGACATTGATTGGAACATCCCTGCTGGGGTATGTCACCCCTTTGCTGTGCAGCGCCTCCTGATGGTCACAGTTGGTACTGCACCCGGGTGTAAACTACTGGCCTTTTCAATACTTATAGTCCTTGCCAGTATGTAAAGAAGTTGTGACACCGAAATCGGTTTAACTGGGTTTTATTCCCCGTCCCGTAGGATTCTTTTCCAAAAGTATAACAGTCAAATAAACATAACCCTTCTCGGGTAAACAAAAACTATAACAAAAATAGCTTTACCTTTCAGCAAACAAAAATAGGAATGAAACAGAAATACAGCTTGTCAGCTTTCCAGATGAAGGCTTCTCAGGAATAGTTCAGCCTTCTATCTGAGAGACGCTATATGGTCAGCTATTATAAAACTACAGTCCATTTGTTCAACAGGCAATTCAGCGTTGTCCTCAATTTCATAAGGCTCACATTGCATGGGAACACTGTCAGATACAGAGGCTTCGTTACTTCTCTTCTGAGGTAACTTGCTTAACAAACTTTCCAGCTTGTGACGTACTTGTCTTTCTATAGCAGGTATCTGTTTGGCTTTACCGTATTCTCTTGAGTTGCTTAGCCAGGAGCCTTTCCTCTGCCTCTGGTAATTAGGCAGAGTAAAGCAGTCAGCTGCCCAGCTATCAGAGAGTGGAACCTTTGCATGGGGTTTTGTTTTAACAGGAGCTTTGTAAACAGCTGTTGTCTCCAACGGCAGTTTCTGTGAAGGCTTGTGCCAACTATATTCCTCTGAAGGATTCTCTCCCAAAGGTAACAAGCTTTGTTCCCTATTCTGTTGGTAACCCAGATTCTGGAGCTTTCCTGCTTTCCTTAAATTAGCATTATAAGGCTTTTGTCTTTCATACAAATGCCTCTCATAGCTCAGCTTAGCATTTCTCCTATCTGATTCAGAATAGCTTTTCCTAGCTTGTTGCTTGTGTCTTAAGGCATAGCTTCTATCAAGGCTGCTGCATACACTGTCCCTGTCTGAATTCAGCTGCTCACTTATTTCACTTAAATGTTCATCAGACTCACTCAGACTTTCATTCAGCCAGTGCCTGCCTTGCTGTGGAGACCTGGGATATCTGTATCCTTCCCAGTCTGGATATCTCCTTCGTCTCTGAGGTTCCTCAGCTCCTCTCCTAGCTCCTTCGGCTCTCTCTGCCTTCCCCCGTAGCTCCTCTTGTGAGCTGTGCTGATTATTTACGTAATCCCCAGCTGCACCACACCCTAGCCTATTGGGGTCAGGTGAGACCTTCCTTGCCTCCCTACTGGCTGGGTGATAATTCCTGGCTTGTGACCTCATTCCCTTATACTCCTTCTGATACCCTCGTCTCATGTGCTCTCTCCCTACGTCAGTGTTTACTTGAGGAGTAGTGTTTTTTAGCACCACAGGGGGCTCTAGAGAGTCTGCTCTGTGACATATTCCCCCCCTTAAAATCTTACGTGTTGCTGCCACACTACACGGACAGCACGTAAGCATACTCCTAGCGCTCCTACCGTACTCCTTATGCACTAGATTGACCTGAGCCTCTCTCTCCTTCCAGGGCTTCAACACATTGAGATGGTAGACCTGTCTACGTCCTCTATCATTCTCTATAAGGTACGAGACATGCCCCACTCTTTTGATTACTGTCGCTGGCCCTTTCCAATGGGACTCAAATTTTGGACCTGGATCCGCTACCTGGATCAGGACCTTACTCCCTATTTCCAAATGTCTAGGTTGTGTACCTTTATCATAATGCTGTTTTTGACGCTGTTGGCTCATCTTGAGATTATCTATGGACACCTTAGATGTCTTTTCTAAGCGTGTTCGTAGGTTGGTCAAAAACTGGGGTACGCCTACCTCTGGCACCTCGGGTTCCACCCATTCCTCATGTAAGATGTCCAATACACCTCTCGGGGCCCGGCCAAACAGTAACTCAAATGGGGACACCCCTAAGGATGACTGGATTCGCTCCCTACAGGTGTACAAACGAATGGGAGCAACGTGTCCCACTCGGCCATTTCATTTTTCTTTAAACCTCTCCGTAAGAGGTGTTTAATCGACTGATTAGTTCGCTCAACTAAACCGTTTGACTGGGGATGGTATGCCGCAGTCTTTAGATGGCGAATGCCAAATGCCTCCCAGACTTTTGCTAAATGCTGTGAGACAAAGTTACTCCCCTGGTCTGTTAAAATCTCCTGGGGAAACCCCACCTCACAAAATAATTTTACAAGTTCTTGGGCTATCACTTTGGCAGAAATATTCCGTAGGGGAATCGCCCACGGAAAACGTGTCGCATGGTCCACGATTACCAGCATATACTGATAGCCACGGGGTGTTCTTATCAAAGGACCCACTATATCTATTCCCAAGCGTCTAATGGGTGTTGAGATGGTGGGCAAGGGTATCATAGGTACCCGCCTTTGGGCGCGCTATGGAAACCCTCTGGCAAGCTGGACAGGAGTCACAATATTTTTTTGTTTCCTTATAAACGCCAGGCCAATAAAACCTGGCCAGGATTTGATCAAGTGTTCCCTGAACACCTTTGTGGCCCCCTATAGGGTGGTCGTGTGCTAGCCGTAACACGACAGCCTTAAATGTCACTGGCACCACCACTTGCTTCCTAACCGCCCCGGTATATGGTTCTACACTTTCCCGGTATAATATGTCTTTATCAATTAAGAACCTGGGGAGTGTGAGCCGAACTTCTTGTGCCCACTCGAACGCTCATTTTAGCCCAGGGTCCGCTCGTTGTTCCATTGGGAACGAAGGGAACTTTTTCACTAGGGCTTCTGGCACCCACGGTAGCCCTTCTCCCGCTTCTAACTCTGCTCTTCCTTGCGCCCTTTTCCCTCTCTCTTGGCGCTTCTTATTCTTGGGTTTCTTCTCCTCTTTATTAGGGGCCTGTACTAACTCATCGTGATCAGGAAGTACCTTAGTCTCCTCTTCCTTACTTGGGGCTTGAACTACCTCATCAGGGTTAGGAATTACATTAATTCCTCTCTCCTCTTCCTTTTCCTCGGGCTTCGCCTCATCATTTTTCTTTTCTGGTTCCTCTGTTCTTTTAGCAGATGGGACCTGAGTTTCAGAGGTACCAGCCTGTGATCTGGTCAGAACAAAACCTGACTTTGTATCTGCACCTTGCACTAACCCTCTCCTAAATGACGGCCAATCATGCCCTAGGATAAGGTTTCGGGATAGCCCAGGGACTATGGCTACTTGAATTTCACGTTCTATGCCCATCCCCTTAACCCTTATCTTATGCAGGGGATATGGAACCTGGGTTCCATGCACACACTGTATTTGTACCTGTTTATTTTCTGGCTTTGAGGCAGCCGAACGAGCTTGCTCCAGGATCTCCCATAATTTTAGAGAGATCATGCTCTGTTCCGCGCCTGAGTCCATTAAAGCCAGGACATTCCTTCCCTCTACTAAAACTTGGAGAAAAATCCCTTTTGTGCCTTGACCTTTAACCCCAACCATAAAGACTAACTTTACTTTGCAATTTTTCTTATAGTGGCCTATTTTACCACATTTATAACATCTCACATTTTTAGCTACAGCCTCACCAATATTATCATGCACACTTCTTTTACCCATAGCATTCCTGTCCCCTTTTCTCATGCCACCTGGACTTTCTTGTCCATTTATTTTTAACCCGCCAGTCTTTAAGGCATCAGCCCCCCTGGCTTCCAAATAAGCTTCTGCCATGTTTGCAGCCTCCTCAGGATCATGGCAGTCCTGCGACATGAGAAAAGTTCTCAAATCATCAGATACTGAATGCATAAATTGTTCCATTATAATATCCTTCATAACAGAATCTATGGACCTCCCTTCAGGGTTAAGCCACTTGTACGCGAGACCTCTTAACCTTTGATACAAGGCTCGGGGAGTCTCCTTGGGTTGTATGCGTGCCTCCCTAAATTGGTGCTTATACTGTCTGGGTGTAAAACCCAGCCTATCTTTTATGGCCTTCTTAATCTCTGTATAATCCGTAACTAAATCAGCAGGCATCCCTCTAAAGGCTGACAGAGCATCTCCGGTCAAAGTTAAGGTAAATTGCCTGGCCCAGAGCTCTGGCGGCCATCTGAGGGTGGCTGCCATCCTCTCAAACGATTCAATATGATCATCAATGTCATCATACTGTGTTAACTGTCTTACAGAAAAATTAGAAGCATGGTTCATGGCTACTTGCGTCAGTATTGGCACAGTCATTGCCTCATTGTCCTGAGGTTTGTTAACCAGAGCCTTCAATGCTTCCACCAACGGTTGCTGTTGCTCCTGCATAGCGTCCATATACTGTTTCTGCACTTGTTGCATAAGCTTGGCTTGTTCGTTCCACTGCGTTTGCATCCACGCCTGAACATCACGTACATCCATTCTTCCTGTCATTGGAGGACCTGCGGAAAAAAAGAGAAAAACACACCAAGTGCGGCACCTTTTTTTTTCTTTTTTTTTTTTTTCTTTTTTTTTTTTAAATTCCCACTTAGGAACAGTGCCCCCTTTCTCACTTATCTATCTACAGTTTCTCCCAGGTGACTGTTACCTGAGTTTTGTGTAGATTCCAGCGTGTGAGAAAGTTTTTTCCTTTCCTTCCTTTTCTGGCCGACCTGCCAGCGAAAATCCTCTCTCAGCAAGTACTTCCGGGTGAGCCGTCTCTTCCAGCACTGCTCTGTACTTGTCTTTTCCAGGGGAAGTCACGTGGTATCAAAATCCTAAAACACTACGCCATTATGTCACCCCTTTGCTGTGCAGCGCCTCCTGATGGTCACAGTTGGTACTGCACCCGGGTGTAAACTACTGGCCTTTTCAATACTTATAGTCCTTGCCAGTATGTAAAGAAGTTGTGACACCGAAATCGGTTTAACTGGGTTTTATTCCCCGTCCCGTAGGATTCTTTTCCAAAAGTATAACAGTCAAATAAACATAACCCTTCTCGGGTAAACAAAAACTATAACAAAAATAGCTTTACCTTTCAGCAAACAAAAATAGGAATGAAACAGAAATACAGCTTGTCAGCTTTCCAGATGAAGGCTTCTCAGGAATAGTTCAGCCTTCTATCTGAGAGACGCTATATGGTCAGCTATTATAAAACTACAGTCCATTTGTTCAACAGGCAATTCAGCGTTGTCCTCAATTTCATAAGGCTCACATTGCATGGGAACACTGTCAGATACAGAGGCTTCGTTACTTCTCTTCTGAGGTAACTTGCTTAACAAACTTTCCAGCTTGTGACGTACTTGTCTTTCTATAGCAGGTATCTGTTTGGCTTTACCGTATTCTCTTGAGTTGCTTAGCCAGGAGCCTTTCCTCTGCCTCTGGTAATTAGGCAGAGTAAAGCAGTCAGCTGCCCAGCTATCAGAGAGTGGAACCTTTGCATGGGGTTTTGTTTTAACAGGAGCTTTGTAAACAGCTGTTGTCTCCAACGGCAGTTTCTGTGAAGGCTTGTGCCAACTATATTCCTCTGAAGGATTCTCTCCCAAAGGTAACAAGCTTTGTTCCCTATTCTGTTGGTAACCCAGATTCTGGAGCTTTCCTGCTTTCCTTAAATTAGCATTATAAGGCTTTTGTCTTTCATACAAATGCCTCTCATAGCTCAGCTTAGCATTTCTCCTATCTGATTCAGAATAGCTTTTCCTAGCTTGTTGCTTGTGTCTTAAGGCATAGCTTCTATCAAGGCTGCTGCATACACTGTCCCTGTCTGAATTCAGCTGCTCACTTATTTCACTTAAATGTTCATCAGACTCACTCAGACTTTCATTCAGCCAGTGCCTGCCTTGCTGTGGAGACCTGGGATATCTGTATCCTTCCCAGTCTGGATATCTCCTTCGTCTCTGAGGTTCCTCAGCTCCTCTCCTAGCTCCTTCGGCTCTCTCTGCCTTCCCCCGTAGCTCCTCTTGTGAGCTGTGCTGATTATTTACGTAATCCCCAGCTGCACCACACCCTAGCCTATTGGGGTCAGGTGAGACCTTCCTTGCCTCCCTACTGGCTGGGTGATAATTCCTGGCTTGTGACCTCATTCCCTTATACTCCTTCTGATACCCTCGTCTCATGTGCTCTCTCCCTACGTCAGTGTTTACTTGAGGAGTAGTGTTTTTTAGCACCACAGGGGGCTCTAGAGAGTCTGCTCTGTGACAGGTGTTATCTAGAAGTAAGGAGATCCTGGATTCTCTACAACTCTCAAACTTTAGGCAACTGGTAGCAGAACCCATACGTGGAGGGATCATACTGGACTTGGTGCTTACCAATGGTGAAAGTGTTTCTGATGTTATAGTGGGAGATCATCTCACATCCAGTGATCACCAGATGGTGTATTTCAGGATTAGGACTAGAGCTGATAAAATCCATTTAAAAGCGAGGGTCTTAGATTTTAGGAAAACTAACTTTGCCAAGATGGGCCAATATCTCAAGGAGTCGTTGATGGGATGGGAACAGCTGGGGGATGTAGATAAACAGTGGGCAAAACCGAAAGGGGATATTTTAAGGGCAACCAACCTTTTTGTTAGAAAGGTAAATAAAGGTAAAAGGCAAAGGAGTCCACTATGGTTCTCAAAAGAAGTAGCTGAAAAGGTGAAGAAGAAGAGGGAGGCCTTCATGAAATACAAGAGATCACAGAGAGCTGAAGACAGGCATCTATATTTGGAAAAACTTAGAGAAGCTAGCAAAGTAGTCAGGAAAGCAAAGATACTAAAAGAAGAAGAAATAGCCAATGCAATAAAATGGGGAGGGGGGAGGATAAGACATTTTTCAGATATGTCAGTGAGAACAGGAAGGGCAAAAGTGGTATTGTCAGACTCGAGTGAAGGGGAGGAATGTGTAGAAGCTGATGAGGATAAAGTGGAATTGCTTAAGAAATATTTCTGCTCTGTGTTCACAGGTGAAGGGCCAAGAGAGGGATATCAGAAAACACCCACAAATAGGAACAGATGTGACGGGGATCTTGAACAATTTTCAGAAGACTGTGTTTGTGAGGAACTAGCTAATCGAAAAGTAGACAAAGCAACGGGACCGGATGAGATACATCCGAGAATACTGAAGGAACTTGGGGATGTTCTAGCTGCTCCACTGACTGACCTTTTCAATGCCTCTTTGGAGTTGGGAGTGGTGCCAGAGGACTGGAAAGAGGCTCATGTGGTCCCTTTACACAAAAGCAGAAGTAAGGATGTGGTTGAAAACTACAGGCCAGTTAGTCTAACCTCTGTGGTGAGTAAATTATTGGAGACACTGCTGAAAGAGAAAATATTGAGGTTTCTGGAGTCCAATGGATTACAGGATCGGAGGCAGCATGGATTCACCAGAGGCAGGTCTTGTCAGACAAATCTGATTGATTTCTTTGACTAGGTGACCAGGG
The DNA here is from genome assembly GCA_033557465.1 of Ichthyophis bannanicus. Taxonomy (NCBI): domain Eukaryota; kingdom Metazoa; phylum Chordata; class Amphibia; order Gymnophiona; family Ichthyophiidae; genus Ichthyophis; species Ichthyophis bannanicus. The sequence goes on from CM066032.1 coordinate 531,911,523, forward strand.
AGTTGGACTGAGGGAGAGCACTAGATGTGGTGTAGTTGGATTTCAGTAAAGCCTTTGACACCATTCTGCACGGGCAACTTATCAGCAAACTGAGCACCCTAGGGCTGGATCCTAAAGTTACTGATTGGGTTGGAAATTGGTTGTGGGGGAGGTGGCAAAGGGTACAGGTAAATGGAGCTCAGGGTAGTTTCTCCAAATGGGTTAGTTTTGCGCATACTATGGCGGTCATGAACCTCACTTCTAAGCCAGGGTATGTGGAGTATGATCTTAATTTCTCAAATTTACTGCTAATGCTTGGCGTAATACTTGCCAAAGAGAGCCTCCTGCTGGAGTTCGTAAGATGTAACATGTATGGGTAGTTTGTTAAGATGTGCTTGGAAATTCTTCTTTATCAGGCCTGTGGCTCCCACTAGAAAGGGAGCTCACTCTGAGGAGAGGGAGGTTACCATTGGTGTGCTGCAGGGATCTGTCCTTGGTCCAATTCTTTTTAACATCTTTTTAACAGAGCTCCCCGGCCGGGGTAGAGCACAGGGAGGCATCGGCTTCCCGCTCCTGCACTCCAGTCCAATCGGGGCTGTGGGAGGCTACAGCTGCTGAAATAAAAGGTGCCGCCGGCAGGCGCACCCGCGCCTTGCGGGCCCGCGCCTGAGGGCCTCGCAAGAGGGCCCTTTGGCGTGGCCCTTAGGTGGGGCACGACAGGCGGGAATCAAAACCTAACCAAATCGTCCAACCAACAAGTACAGCTCCATAGCATCACACATCTCTACATTACATACGTTGACAAGACCAGCTCAACAGAAGAGAGACTATCATTTGTGAACGTGTTGGGGCTTCTCTCTTCTACTAGATGCCGTTTCCTCCCCTCTGAGGCAGACTTCTACTGGGAACTGTGATGATGGTCGGTCAATAATATCTAGCCCAGAATCAGTCTCCTGGTAACTTCTATCTGTTTTGATACTGTTAGCATATTGTCTGTTCTGATTATATTGATAACATTAGCATAGCATACCTAGTCATGCCATTGTCTGTAATCATTCCTCATGCTAGCCAGTACCTTACTTTTGTAGCTGCCGTTAACTAGATACCGCCCCTACCTACCCCTGCTTGAATCCCACTACTAATTCATACAGCCGTTTTTTTTGTAGTGAGTAATATGTAATTTGTGATAGCACTACCTGTCTGATATACCTCATGGTTGTCGCTTTCTCCAACTGTAAACTATCATTGTAGTACTGCTACTATTGTGTATTAGCCTGTGATGTTATTATCATTGCCTGACTAAAAAACCTCACGGATAACCGCATTTCCAATTTAATACTCCCCACCAGTAGTGTTACTCCCTGCTAACTGCGAGCTCTCACATGTTACCGTTCTCTTCCACCAAGATAAAGTAACAAAGTGACAAATACTACTCCACTAAGGAAACAAACTGCACAACTAGTTATATAATTTGTTTTGCTTTGCTATACATCGCTTTCTGTGCTGACTATTCCAGTGCACTCAATTATCTACTCTCCAGCTGACCACGCTGCCTCTAGCCATGTCCCCTATCATGTATCAAATACCTCACTTAGTCCCCATCCTGCTCATCGCATCGATCCCAGTCCTAACACTGGCCCTAGACCCTTGCATCAAGCAGATCCCTATCCTTTATAGCATGGGAAGGTGCTCAATGGAATATCCCTGCCTCTCCACCATGAGAACCAGAATACCCTATTCACACCTCCTACATATCCTGCTGCTGCCCTCTGACAAAGACCATACTGAGAAGCACAAGACCAATCGTCTGCTCAAGTGCACCTTAATAAATGCCAGATCTATACGTTCCAAATGGCCTGCAGCTATTGATCTGATAACAACACATAACCTGGACATACTGATGATAACCGAGACATGGCTGACCGACAATGACAACGTCCTCATCAACCAGATGATTCCACCAGAATTTTCCATCTATGTCTGCCACAGATCTAACCAGAGAGGTGGTGGCACACTCATTCTCGCCAAATCGGACCTCCAATTCAAACTGATCAATACCATCAGCACTCCACAACTTGATGCTCTTTCCATATCTAATAGGAGCTGCACGATCAATCTACTCTATCAAGCACCGTCACCCTCCCCAGATGACCTTCCATCAATAATCAACATTGCCGGTAACTCTCCCAACCCACAATCCCATAACTGGCTAGTGGGGGATTTTAACCTACCATCGCTACAAACCTCACACTCCTCAGCATTCCTTGAAGCCATGTGCCAACTAGGTTACGAACAACTTATTGACGCCCCCACCCATATCAAAGGAGGCACATTGGATTTAATCTTCGCTCCTCAAGCGGTACTCAACACATCTCAGAAGCCCCTGATCTCCATAACCCCTTACCCTGGTCTGATCACAATTTACTCCTCTTTTACATCCCCACTGAACACCTCACCAACGACAGCAACAGATCAGGTTGCCCCCCAAGTGTCCTTGAAACACGCTTCCGTCCTTTCAATAAGATTGAAGTCTTGGAAAAAATCCTACCTGCTCTCCACAAGGACTTACCTTCTCAAGATGACTTAGTAACCAACTGGGACAACACATTGAAAGCCGCTGCCTGCATCCCTGCTACCGACAGGATCAAGACCAAAGGCAAACATAAACCATGGTTCTCCTCTGAACTACAAGAATCTCTCCTCCACCTACGCAGACTTGAGAGATGCTGGCGTTCCTCCCGGTCTCCTGAAGCACTCTGCTCATACAATTCATACTTACAAACTCACAGGAAGATGACAATAGAGAAAAGAAAAAAATACCACTCGGATACACTAATGCGGTCCTTAAACAAGCCACATGACCTCTTCATTATTGTTAAATCCTTAACAGGTGATCCAACCACAACCCAACCACCTATGCCACACCCTCAAGATTATGCCAAATACCTACAATCAAAAATGATACAAACTAGTTCGACCCTCACAGCATCAGCACCTTCCACCCCACAGACTGTGTCCCAACTAGCCTCGCTTGACAATTTCTCTCAAGTATCCAACAAAGAGATCGAAGAAATAATAGCAGCTATTAACTTAACTACTGCACCTAACGACCCCTGCCCAGCCAGGTGGATCAAAGAACTACGACATAAACTTAGCCCAACTATAAGCAAGATTGTCAACCATTCCTTCTCAACTAGATCCTTCCCTCAGAGCCTGAAGCATTCATCCATCCGCCCCTTCCTGAAGAACAGTAAGCTAGACCCAACAAAAGTCGAATCATTTAGACCTATCTCTAGCATCCCTCTACTAGCAAAAATCATGAAAAAAGTAGTCCAGAGACAAATACAACAACATGTTGACTTAGAAGCTCCCCTGGACCCTTCACAACATGGCTTTAGAGAAGAACATGGGGTTGACACCCTCCTCACAACCCTCTTCAATAACCTAATCATAAACATCGACAATATCCATCAAGGGTTCATTCTCATCTTTCTTGACATAGCTGCCGCATTTGATTCAGTAAACCACAATACTCTCCTACAGCGCCTCAAGGATAAGGGTATTCAAGGTCTAGCCCTGAACTGGTGCAAATCTTACTTATCCGATAGACAGCAGCAAGTCAGAACAGGAGAAGCAACATCTGATTCATTCCCACTTAAACAAGGTGTCCCTCAAGGATCCTCCTTGTCCGCACTAATGTTCAATATCTATATGCAGCCAATCTGTGATGTGATACGCACCTTCAACATTCAATGTCTGGCATATGCTGATGACATCCTGATGTATGCTCCATTCAACATAAAATAACCAGATTTCACTTCAATAGCTCATTGCCTCGAAGCTGTATCAAACTGGCTCCTCAAACAGAATCTACGTATAAATCACAACAAAACAGACGTCCTATTCGTAACACGGAATCCAACATTCATACCCCCTGCCTCATTACAAGTAAACAACATTGAGCTAAAAGCACAACCCACAATCCGATACTTAGGGATTACATTAGATCAGCGGCTTGATATGTCAGCACACATCAAGAAAAGAACAAACTCAATTTACCAAAAGATTCGATCCCTACGTAATCTCCGACCTCTTCTTGACTACTCCGACTTCCGCACTATCTTCCAAGCCCTGGTACTACCACACTTGGATTTTGCCAATATCATACTACACGGTCTCCCACAATCTACTCTAAATCCCCTCCGTCTGGCCATGAATGCAGCCGCGAGAATTCTCGTAGGTGCTCCACGCTCAGAGCACATAACTCCAATACTGAAGAGTTTACACTGGCTACCCCTCCAGGCCAGAACCCTTTCTAAAACCCTGGTCATGACTTTTAAAGCTGCAAAGAGCCCATCTCTATCACCCATCAGCAATATGATACATCTCACTCCAACAAACAGATCCAGGAGACCTGCTGCATTGAACTCCATTGACCTTCCGAAACTCCTTCCGAAATGCTCTAAAACAACAGCCTCTAGAGCTTTCTCACTGTTTGCGCCCAGAGCCTGGAATGCCCTCCCTTCCGAAATTAGAGCCATCACTAGTCTCATGACATTCAGAAAGGCCTTAAAATATCATCTGTTCCTAATATACTACCCTGAAGGAACCCCAAATGAACATAGCCCTCATGTTGATCTTTCCCACTTGTCCCCGGTGGAAAATGGCTAATCATGATGGTTCATACTTGCACACCCTACCCATACCGTATTTTACTGTACTGTAACTTTATCTAATTACCACTACCATGTAATTAACCAAAAATGCCATGTACATAGTTAACCCTATTTACCGCCACATTTTTTGTATATAGTTAACCCTGTTTATTGCCAAGTTTGTGTACCCTGTTCATTGTAAAAAACCAATGCTGACTGTATTCATTGTGTTTAAATTTTGTTCATTTGTAAATCGCACTGATTAAAAGAGCGCAGTATATAAGAAATAAAAATAAATAAATAAATAAATAAAATAAACATCTTTGTTAGTGATATTGCATAAGAGCTGTCGGATAAGGTTTGCTTCTTTGCGGATGATACCAAAATCTTCAATAGAGTAGACATCCAGGAAGAAGTAGATAACACAAGGAGGGATCTAGCTAAGCTTGAAGAATGGTCTAGAATTTGGCAGCTGAGATTTACATAGTAACATAATATATGATGGTGGATAACAACCAGTATACTACATATGGTATGCCCAGCAAGGCAGTAAGAGTAGGTACACCTGCCGCTCTGTGCAGGTCACCCCTCTCCATGCCTTTGTGTAGGGGTGTACCCACTGCTCCGTGTAGGTCACCCCTATTTGTTGAGATTATTTTTTTTTTTTATTATTTATTTATGCATTTTACAATAAACCAAGCAGAAAAAGTTGTACAGAACAATGACACTTGCAAATAAGGAACAGTGAGATAAATTACTATAGGAAAATACAATATGCAAGGATCATAAGTAGTCCCCAAACATAGAGATAAGGGGGAATGGAACTTAGAATAAATCTAAGGAGAAATAAAATAAGGAAAAAATAAGTAGAGGCAGTGCTCCAAGGGCTACAAAACGTTCGATAGACTCATGTTTTCGGAGTAGAAGCGCCCAGCAAATGAGAACTCAAAAAAGTAGAAAGATCAGAAGGAGAGAAAAACACATACTTCTGTGCTTTATAAGTAATTAAACATTTGCAGGGAAAACGGAGGACAAACGTAGCACCTATAGAAACCACCCCAGGTTTTAATAAAAGAAAAGCCCTTCTCCGTTTCTGGGTTTCCCGGGCCACATCCGGGAACAATAACACCTTTTTACCGTAGAACAAAACAGAGCGTTTCTTATAAAATAGTTTCAATAGCCATTCTCTATCTGAAGGAAGAGCCAGTGTGACAAGTAACGTGGAAACAGCTAAGTCCTCTTCCTTGGGAGTCGACAATAATGCTGAAACGTTAAGGGAATCCATTTCCAAGGCCCCTTCAGAAACTTTCCGTTCCCTTTTCCCCAAAGGGAGATAGTAGATCTTAGAAATCGGAGGAAACAGTTCCGGAGGGACCGATAAAACCTCTTGAAGGTATTTTTTAAACGTTTCTAGCGGCGCAATCCCAGGTATAACAGGAAAGTGTAACAGACGAATATTTGAAGCACGAGCAGTATTTTCCAGGAACTCTATCTTGGCGTGTAATACAATATTATCCTTGACTAAAGAGTCCGTTAAATCCTTAACAGCACCAAGCTGCCGGTCCGAAGTAGCCTGCTTTGTGGTAATAGCTTCCAGTGAAGACGGTAACGAGCAACAAACCGCTTCATTAACAGCAACTCGGTCCGAAAGCGCTGTAAATTGTGTTGCAACCATGGTAGAGAGGTTAGATATGGCATCCCAAATACTTTCCAGGGTAACCGAAACAGGCCGAGGCAAAGCAAAAGAAGCAGGAGGAAGAGAAGATGGAACCAAGTGTAGCTTGTCCGCCGAGGTCTTAGAAGCCTCTACAACTACAACAGTACGCTCAGTTTCAGGCGAAGAAAGCAACTCTGAAGAATCAGGAGCCTGTGTGTCCTCCACTCGACATCGAGCACTCACCAGCAGTGAGCCCCGCTCAGAAGACGCAACCACTCTCTCAACAAGGGGCGGTGCGTCCTCACTCAGCGACTGGGCAACAGGAGATCAGGGAGGAACCGGGGGAGAGCGTCCATCCGGGGAGAGCGTGGTATCCAGAGCGGAGGTAGCCAAGCCAGAAGATCTCAGCGCCTCCAAGCCCGCTCGAATCCCCGACATCTGCTCCTGGGATAACCAAACAAAACGGTCCATGGGTCCCTCAGCTGACGGTAAAGGCTCCGCGGGAGGAGCTTTAGCTTTACCCTTTCTCTTAAGCATCATCGTCGGTTAGTTCTCCACTGCCGCCATCTTACACAGACCACTCCCCCCATATACCACCATTCATGATATCAAGCATTTGTTGAGATTATAAGAGATAGTTATGTTTATTTTGATTTTATCCTTTTGCTATAAAGGGATCCACTGTGTCTGTCCCATACCATTTTGAATTCTGTCACTGTATTTGCCCCCACCACTTCCATCAGAAGGGCATTCCAAGCATCCACCATCCTTTCAATGAAAAAGTATCTCCTGGTGTTTTCTGTTTACCCCCTTGCAGCTTTATGTTACGCCCTCTATTTTTACAGCTTCCCCGTCTTTGGAAGAGGTTTGTTTGTTCATTAATACTGTTTAAGTATTTAAAGGCCTGAATCATATCTCCCCTGTCCCTCCTCTCCTCCAGAGAGTACATATTTAGATCTTCAAGTCTCTTCTCATACGTCTTCTGATGCAGTTTCCAAATCATTTTGGTCACCTTCCTCTGAACCGTTTCTAGTCTTTTTATATCCTTTACGAGATATGGTCTCCAAAACTGAACACAATATTCCAAGTGAGGCCTCACCAGCAACTTGTACAGTGGCATTAGTACCTCTTCCTTTCTGCTGGTAATTCTTCTCTATATGCACCCCAGCATCCTTCTGGCTTTTGCCACCACCTTGTCACACTGTTTCGCCACCTTGAGATCCTCAGAAACAATCACTCTGAGGCCCTTCTACTGTCCATGTACACCAACCTCTCACCCCCTATCGCATACAATTCCCTTAGATTCTGCTTCCTAAGTGCATGACACTGCACCTCTTTACATTAAATCTTAACTGCTAAGCATTAGACCATTCTTCCAGCTTTTGTAGATCTTTCCTCATATTATCCACTCCCTCAGGGGAGTCCACTCTATTTTCTTGTCATCTGCAAAAAGACAGACTTCTTCATTCAGTCCTTCCGCAATATCACTCACAAATACATTGAACAGTACCGATCCCAGGACCGAACCCTGGGGGACACCGCTAATCACCTTCCTTTCATCCGAGTGAGATATATTTACCATCATCTTCTGTTGTTTGTCAGTCAACCAATTTCTGATCCAGTTTACCACCTTGGGACTCATCCCCAAGCTGTTTAATTTATTGATAAGCCTCCTATAAGGAACTGTATCAAAGGCTTTGCTGAAATCTAGGTAGATCACATCCATCGCATGCCCTTGATCTAGTTCTCTGGTCACCCAGTCAAAGAACTCAGTCAGATTTGTTTGGCAAGATCATTCTTTGGTAAAACCATGTTGCCTTGGCTCATGCAACCTGTTGGTTTTGAAAAAGTCCACTATTCGCTCTTTCAGGAGCACCTCCATTACTTTTCCCGCCACCAGTGTAAGACTCACTGGCCTGTAGTTTGTCTCTTCTTCTCTATTACCATTTTTGTGAAGAGGTACCACATCAGCTCTTCTCCAGTCCTGTGGAACTTCTCGTCTCCAAGGATCTATTAAAAACATCCTTTAATGGTCCTGCAAGAACCTCTCTGAGCTCTTTCAGTATCCAATCCCATGGCCTTGTCCACTTCAGTTTTGCAAGCTATTCTAACACATCATCTTCTGTGAATGGTGTGGTATCTACTCCATTCCCATTTGTATATTTGTTAATCACAGATATTCCTTCTCCAGGATTTTCTTAAGTAAAAACAGAAGTATTTGTTTAACATTTTTGCTTTTTCAATGTCACTTCCCACAAATCCGTTCCCTGCACTTTTGAGTCCTGCAATTCCACCTCTGCTTTTCCTCCTCTCCAGAATATACCTGAAGAAAGTTTTGTTGCCACACTTCACATCTTTAGCCATCTTTTCTTCTGCCTTTGATTTTGCTAACTTTATTTCTTTTTTTGTCTCTTTTAGTTTTATCCTGTATTCTTTTCTGTGTTCCTCTGTTTGCGAAATTCTGTGTTTTTTTGCCTTTATTTGTGCAGCCACTTCTTTGCAGAACCAAATAGGTTTCCTTTTTCTCTTAAGTATCTGTTGCCTCTTTTATTGCCTCCTTTAGTTTAGCCCACTGTAATTCCACTTCCCTTATTCCCTTCCACCCTGCCAACTCCTCCTTCAGGCACTTGACCTTTTTACATATGGGTCCATGGTGAATGCATCAGCAGGTAGTTTGGATGCACTTACCGCACTGGAAATGCCTGCCCTGTGTAGGGTTGCCAACTTTTTCACCGAGAAAAACCCGACACCTGTGGCTCGCCATGCTCCACCCATTCTCCGCCCCTAGTCCCACCCCAGCCCCGCCCCCAGCCCCACCCACAAAAATTACCGAGGATACGTGTAGGCTAACTTCCTTGGTCAGATAATAATTAAACTGGGAACCCCAAAATCCAAACATGAAATGTACAACACTGGAGAAATAAAACTATAAAGTAATTTCCTCTTGCACTAAACAAAAACGCAAAGATGTTAGCAATACACACTTCCCAGACCAGACATATTCCAGTTAATAAATTCAAAATAAAAAGTATTTTTCTACCTTCTGTTTGGGCGTTTTATTTTTCAGTTGCAATTGCTCCAGTCACTTTCTTCTGGTTTCTTCGTGTCTTCTGCGAGCTATCCATTTGTCCTTTCTTCTCTTTTAGATGTTTTCCATTCTCTCTCTACTTCTGCTTTAACATACTGATTGTTTCCCTTTTGCTCTTTCCCCCAATTCTTTCCTTATTCCTTTATCATCCGTTTAAATTTCACCCTTCCATTCTCAAGCCCCTCTTACTCTCCCAATACCGGCCCATCATAGACTTTTCTTCCACACAAAATATTTTTTCCCCTCTCCATTCTCATTCCCCATCCATTCTAGTCCTCCCCCCAAATCAATTCCCTTATAGTTCTAGGCCCACCCAGCATCCACTCCCTTCTAGTCCCATTCTCCCATGCCCCACATCAGCCCATTTCCAGTCCTATTCCAGCTCTTCATCAGCCCATTTCCAGTGCTAGCCCTCACATCACAGGCCATTTCCAGTCCTAGCTCCCCCCCCAATCACAGCCCATTTCCAGTCCAAGTCCCCCATCACAGTCTATTTCCAGTCCTAGGCCCCCCCCCACCATCACAGCCCATTTGCAGTCCGAGTCCCCCCGCACCATCACAGCCCATTTGCAGTCCGAGTCCCCCCGCACCATCACAGCCCATTTGCAGTCCTAGCCCCCCTAATCACAGCCTATTTCCAGTCCAAGATCCCCCTTCCTCCACCATAGCCCATTTCCAGTCCAAGTTGGCCCCCCCCCATAACCCTTTTACAGTCCAGGTCCCCCCCCCATCACAGCCTATTTCCAGTCCAAGTTTCCCCCCCCCATAGCCCTTTTCTGGTCCAGGTCCCCTCCACCCCCATCACAACCCATTTCCAGTCCATGTCCCTCCCCCCCATAACCCTTTTACAGTCCAGGTCCCCCCCCAATCACATCCTATTTCCAGTCCAAGTCCCCCCCCTTAGCCCTTTTCCAGTCCAAGTCCCCCCCTCCTTAGCCCTTTTCCAGTCCAAGTCCCCCCCCTTTAGCCCTTTTCCAGTCCAAGCCCCCCCTTAGCCCTTTTCCAGTCCAAGTCCCCCCCTTTAGCCCTTTTCCAGTCCAAGTCCCCCCCCCCCTTAGCCCTTTTCCAGTCCAAGTCCCCCCCCTAGCCCTTTTCCAGTCCAAGTCCCCCCCCCTTAGCCCTTTTCCAGTCCAAGTCCCCCCCCCCCTTAGCCCTTTTCCAGTCCAAGTCCCCCCCTTTGCCCTTTTCCAGTCCAAGTCCCCCCCCCCCTTAGCCCTTTTCCAGTCCAGGTCCCCCCCATCACAGCCAATGCAGTCCTTGCCCCCCCCCCCCCGACCAGCATCGCGGCTGTCTGAGGCTTCAGAGGGAGCCGGGGAAGCCCGCGCGAGGCCCCGGCTCCCTCTGAACAGCCACCAGCGTGAAGAGCCTTTTCCTTCACGCTGGCGGCTGTTCCTGTGAAGCCGCGAATGCTGGGAAAGGTTACCTTCCCAGCATTCGCGGCTTCACAGGAACAGCCGCCAGCATGAAGGTAAAGGCTCTTCACGCTGGTGGCTGTTCAGAGGGAGCCGGGGCCTCGCGCGGGCTTCCCCGGCTCCCTCTGAAGCGGAGAAAAGCCGGTTTTTTTGCTCTGGCCGCTCCCGATCTTGCGGCCAGAGCAAAAAAACCGGCTTTTAAAGGGCCGGTTTTGCCTCTGCGCCGGCAGCCGGCCTGGCCGTGGAAAAACCGGCCAGGCCGGCTGAAAACCGGCCAGTTGGCAACCCTAGCCCTGTGCGATAACTGCATGGCAGATGCCGGCCACATCCTCAACAGTTATCACATAGGTTTTGCCTTTACTGCACATTAAGTTTTGCAATTAACATGTAGTGTCTGCAAAATCTTCCACTCCCTTAGTGAACAGGCCCCTATTTTTTCTGATTCTGAACAAAGTAGCAGGGAGTCACAGATATGAAAATTATCCATTTAATGTAGGCCAAGATGGGGAGATGTAAGCTTGGAAATTTTTGATTGAAAACTCTCGCCTTCAAACCATAACATTTAAGGTCAATACATTAAAAACTTACAGATAATAAACTTTACAACTAGACTAGCTGGAATGTTATTTGTTTATCTCATTCATGCGACTATGGATGCTGAGTGAATGCTGATTCAGATGTGAGGCCCCAGGCATTAAATGCAGGAGCATTTCATCTGAGCTGCTTAACTGGAGTTTTGTCCAGGCCATTCAGCTATTGCCTAGCAACTTGTTAAGGCCATCAAAGAGCTCTTTATGCACAGCCTAGCAAAAGCATTCCATCACAGCTCTCCTTATCAGCATCCAAACAGACACAGATATTTATCGGAAAGAGTTTTCCTGACTTCACGTTTATTTAATTTATAAAATCGTATATACTGCAATACAAACTGCAGTACATTCTATGCAGTGTACAAATTACACATATAGAATAAAACCACACAGATTACATGAACAATTACAATTTAAAAAAAATCAAATGAAATAAAATACCAAATGCTACTTCACACCAATCTGTAGCTGCCCTGTTTCCCTTTTCTACCAGTGTACTAACTCAGGAAAAAGACACATTTTTACTCCATTCTGAAACCAACGATAGGCCTCAGTTCTATAGGCATATTAGGAACATGGGCCCTAATTATACCTTACAAACATCCCTTATTGTTAAAGTTTCAGGTAGTCCTTCTTGACTTCATCTTAAGCACCTACCAGGCACATGCTATCACAATCTGTTTGCCAAGAAAACTAGTTTGCCTTCTTCTAATCAGGGCCAGTGTAACCCATAAGCAAACTAAGTGGTCGCCGAGAGTACCATCTTTCCCAAGACAGCTGTTGCTGCCGCTTCTCTCTAGGGCTTTCAGTGGCAGCAGTGCCCTTTAAACTGTAACGCAGTGCTTATATGATCTCTCCAGTGCTGCACTGCAGTCCTGCCACTTCTGTCCCTGCCCTGCGACTCAGACTTCCAAACAAGAAGTCTGTATCGGACAAGGCAGAAGTGGCAGTTCATGGAGGCCAGAACTGCAATGCTGTGCCGGTGAGATTGGATAAGTGCTATGTTGCAGTTTAAAGGGTACTGTCACCACTGCAAGTCCCGAAGAGAGGCGGTAGCAGTAGCGATGGGGGAGGAGGTGGAAACGGGGGGGGGGGGGAGGGGGGCAGGATTGAGGGCTCATCTAGGGAGCCTCTTATCCTTGCTTGTCATGCCTCTCTTCGGGATCACATCACACCCTTGCTCTTTCATCTTCACTGGTTGCCCTTTCCTTACCACTCTCAATTCAAGCTGCTCACTCTGGTTCACAAGGCTCTCCATACTGGCACACCTCAATATCTTGCTGACCTTCTTTCTTTTCACTCTCCCCGGTACACCCCTCGTTCTTTTCACCTCAACCGTCTCACTCTTCCTTCCCCTTCCCGTGCCCACCTTCAATCCACACGCTCCTCTGCTTTCTTCTTCATTGGCCCTGCCCTCTGGAATTCTCTACCCTCCCCCCTCCGCTTAGAACCTCACCACCCTACTTTCAAAAAACACTTGAAAACTCACCTCTTCTCCCTTGCTTTTGATGTGCCCTCCCCTTTTGTATGACCTCCACTCCCCTTGCCCCTACCTTCCTTTTGTTCCCTTTCCTATCCCTTTTCTGTCTCTTCTGTCTATACTATGGTTTGTATAAAGAAATTATAATTGTCCTCTTTTCTATTCTTTTTCTGTCTCTCCTGTCTATACTATGGTTTTATAATGAAATTGTAATTTCCTTTTCCCTTTCCTTTCCATGGCTTTGGCCATTTTAATATTGATTTTTAATTGTACATCGCTCTGATTTTTGGAGAAGGGCGATTTTATCAAGAAACAATAAACATAAACATAAACATAAACCCTGCTTGTAATGCCCTAAAACCCAAAACCAGAACTAAGCTGCAAATCTCAAATCTTACATTCATCCTTTTCTTTCCAAACACGCAAAGTAATTTTTTATGTGATGCCAAAACTGTCATATAAGCATTACTTGAGATTTTGCAAACTGCTGAAAGCCCATTTGTTTGTGCTGGCTTATGGGTAGGGCTTCGATTCTTAAGTGTTATAAATTGTAAATTTAGGTGTTTATTTTCCAGCTAATTGGGAGTTCTTAGCTGTGTTTTCACATGGCAGGTAGTATTACTGGTTCCATTTTCAGATGCATACATTTGATACAAGAGGGGTCTGAGAGCGTACTAGGGGAAGTGGTGGTGGTATCATCACGTCTGAATCAGCATCCACTCAGCATCCATACCCCTACAGCTTTTATGCATGTTTACATTATGCTTTGCAGCACCATACCTAGCCCTGTATGAGTAGTGCAGCCAAACATGGTGCAAAAAAAATAGGAGTGCATTTGGGGTTACTGGCCCTGGTTCCTCTCCCCCCTCCCCCACCTGCCTGCCCTTGCCCCGCCACTGCTTTTGGGTTCCCTTGGTGGCGATGGCAGCAGCTGGATCTCCAATTTTAAAAAAACACATGGGTCTTTGCAACTCCACGCTTGCATGCTGGCCTGATCCCTCCCTCCTCTGATATATGCTCACGTCAGAGGAGGGAGAGACCAGACCAGCCATTCAAATGCAGGTCTTTGAAACTCTGCATTTGAATGGCTGGTCTGGTTCCTCCCTCTTCTGATGCCAGAGGAGGAAGGGATCAGGCCAGCATGCAAGCGTGGTGTCAGAAAGACTCGTGTGGGTTTTTTTCAATTGGAGATCCCACTGCTGCTGCCACCAAGGGAACACAAAAAGTAGTGGCAGCAACGGGGCAAGGGCAGGCCGGGGGGAGCCAGCTAGACATGGAGGTAAGATGGAGAAGTGCTGGGCATGGGGCAAATGACAAACCTCGGGGTGGGGGGGGGGAGGGTGCCAGATGTGCAAGTCACACAGCGCACATTTATGGCTTGGTGCTTTGTATTGTACTGTCAGTCTGGAAGCTAAAGCAAGACACTTATTTATTTTATTTATTTATTTATTTACATTCTCTTATATACCGCGCTATTCTGCATCAGTGCGGTTTACATTGAACAAACTTCCTACTAAGTTCATGTAATTTTTGTTCTTATAGGTTAAATGGTGCGCTGACCTATTCCCTTCAGTCTCCTTGAGACCTGCATGGCTTCATGCCTTAGCTCAAGATATAATCTTTGACCCAGGGCCAACCCTAGGCATGTGCGGGCATGTTGCCCTACTCCCAAGCAGGTCCCGTGTCTGGCTGACTCAAGAGGTGAACCAGTGAAGCCCGAAGCCTGCCTCACTAGCTCACCTGTTCATAGCCGCAGGAGCATATTCCTTTGCTCCCGCAGCAATGCTCATCTGACACTGCCGGCACCGCTGCATTCCTAAAAGTGAAAGGTGAAATTAGACTTATCTGCTAATTGTTGTTCCTTGAGGAACTCTAGTCCAGTCCCGGAACCTGAGAGTTCTGCACCTCCTCCAGCAGCTATGGAGACTGACACATGTCATCGCTTTGATGATCCGGGTATAAATAGGCAAGGACCGCCTCTCCCCTCCAGTATCTATTGACAAAGCAAACTCAGCAGAGCAACAAATAAGTAGTTCAATCAAAAACTGGTAACCTTAAACCTCGCTTCTAAACACATACCTATAACTAAAGAGAAGATCCAACCCTCACCACTGCATAGGAAGATTTTGGCCCCTCCACGAGAGCAAGAAAGAGAAAGACAGAAACGGAGAAATACACCAGAGAGAGAAAGAGAGAGCGATACCATCTGTGGACTACCACCGCTCGCTTCTCCGTAACCGCCTTTGTAGCACAACGCTGCGCTGCCAGGCTCTCAGGCTGCTCTGACAACACAAGTAAACGGGTGGGCTCTGGGACTGGACTAGAGTTCCTCAAGGAACAACAATTAGCAGGTAAGTCTAATTTCACCTTCCTTTACGTCCCTCTAGTCCAGTCCCGGAACCTGAGAGGATGTAACAGAGCAGTAAAGATCACCAGGAGGGCCGTGCTAGAGCAGCCTGAAGTACCGTCGACCCAAACTGCACATCGCCAGCCGCCTGCACATCTAACCTATAATGCTTGACAAACGAATGCAAGGATGACCAAGTCGCCGTCCTGCAAATCTCAACTGCCGGCACCAAGGCAAACTCTGCCCAGGAGGCTGCTTGCGCCCTAGTCGAATGGGCTCGGAGACCTTCTGGCACCACGTTACCTTTCAAGATATATACCGCCACAATGGCTTCCTTCAACCATCTGGAAATGGAGGCCTTAGACGCCGCTTCTCCTTTCCGCAGCCCGCCGAACACCACAAACAAGCGATCGACCTTATGAAAAGATCGTGTCCGGCGGAGATACCGCTTAATAGTCCACCAAACATCCAGACTCCCCAACCTACCTCCCATGGCTTCCTTCTCCTCTGCCGAAAACACTGATAATGAGACTGCCTGGTTAACATGAAACACTGAAACCACTTTGGGCAAAAAGGAAGGAACCGGCCGCAGCACCACCTTCTGATCTGAAAAAGACAAAAACGGTTCCTTACAAGACAAAACCTGCAACTCCGAAATCCTACGCGCTGAGCAAATTGCCACTAGGAAAATTGTCTTTAACGTCAAATCCTTCAAAGACGCCTCGTCCAATGGCTCGAAATAGAGCAGGAGCTAATAAAAATGAGGACATAGGAAAAGAAGCTGTCTGTCCCAAAACAAATGAGGTGCAGAGAATGCAATTACCTAGCAAAACAGCTAGAGGGAGCAGGCCTGCACTTACAGAGGCTGAGTGGACACACCTAGCTAATCAGCAGCACCTGAGAACTAGCCCGGGAAGCTCAAAGGCAGAAGACCTTTATAAGCGAGAGGCTGGAGACAGAAGGCAGAGCAGCACCGGAGGGCAGAGCAGCACCGGAGTTCGCAGCAGCACCGGAGAGCAGAGTAGCACCGGAAAGGAGAGCACTGCTGAGAAAAGGAGTAGTGGAACCAGGGCTAGTGGCACGGCTGCAGGAACTGGAAGAGAACCAGAGTTCCCAGAGAAAGACAGACGGAGGAGAGTCAGTCCTGTGGAAGTCGTGGTAGCCAGAAACTCCAGAGGTAAAGAGCTAAGAAGCAGGAAGCCAGGCTTGGAGAGAGGCCTATGCTTGCCAGAAAGCCCGGAGACCAGATTGAAAGGTACCAGAAGCTTTCAAGAGAAAGATTGCCAGAGAGACTGGGTCCTAAGGGAAATACTTGAGGAGGACACTTCCAGCTATGCCTATTACAGGAAACCAAGGTATGATGATTCTTTATTCATGAAGAAAGGCTCAGCTGCTAGAAGCCCTTATAAAACAGATGCCCAGTTTAAAAGAAGAGAAAGCAGGCCAGAGTTTCACCAGCCAAGATATAGAGGCAATAAAACAGGCCACACTCATTTAAGAACCTTAGAACAACTGTATGGAAAACAAGGGAACAGAAATAGGGACTGGCAACTGATAACAGCCAGAGAAAGCCCCAGCTCAGAAGAAGATAATAGTGATTTAGAACCGATGCAAGTGGAGCTTATAGACCCTATTTCCTCATCTCAGGAGGAATTGATGGATTGTTCCATGTGTGTTGTGGGTGATTTGGAATCACTGCCGGAACTGTGAGCCATACAAATATTACCTTAAGAAGTTTTCATATTTGAGCTGAATGAAAGAAGAATGTTCAGACATGTAATTTACTCCAATGTTGAAAGAATCCTTGGTTAATTTCCTTTCTACAACTGTGAAGATTATAACAGTTTACTTTGTACCTTGAGTTTGGTTTATGCCTGAAAAGAAGGACTTTCTTTAATTTTTGTAGCCCAACGAATCTTTTTGTGAAAAGGGAAATAAAAGCCTTATTCTCCCTCCATTTGGCTTACATGACTTATTTGCACCAGGAGCAGGACTACATAGACCAGGCTGCACCTGGCCTTAGAAAACCTCCTCTCCTAAAATTAACTATATGCCCAACCTTCCCGTTCAGCCACCGGCCACCAAGGGGAGGTTGGCGACAAAAGGAGCCCTAACCAACGCGTCCAACACTAGATTCAGGTCCCACGGCAGCACAGAGCACCAGCGCAGAGGCCGCAAATGCGATACGGCCTGTAAAAATCGTTTCACATCTGCATGACCCCCCAACGCCTTTCCTTGAATTTTTCCTCAATAACACGAGAGCGCCGCCAACTGCACCCTCAAAGAACTGGCCGCCAGACCTTTCTCGAACCCATCCTGCAAGAACGCCAAGACCTGCGCAATGGATGCCGCCGAGGGCCTCACCTGTCTGTCCGCACACCAAGCCTCAAAAATGCACCAGACCCGCACATAAGCTAAGGAAGTAGACCTCCGTCTCGCTTTTAGTAACGTCGAAATGACTGCCGTGGAATACCCCTTGGCTGTCATCCTGGCCCTTTCAAGAGCCAAGCCGTAAGCGAGAATCGATCCACCTGTGGCATTCGAAGCGGCCCCTGCAGCAACAGATCCTCCCTCAGAGGAAGCCGCCAAGGCTTGTCTACCATCAACCACACCAGATCCGCATACCACGGTCTTCTCGGCCAATCCAGTGCCACCAGAACCACCCAGCCCCGGTGATGCTCTATGCGCTGCACCACACGACCGATGAGCGCCCATGGAGGAAAAACATAGACGAGCCCCTCGACTGGCCACCTTTGCGCCAACGCATCGAGACCCTCCAACATCCTTTCCCGACGCCTGCTGTAAAACCGCGCTGCCTTCGCTGACTCGAAGGTTGCAATCAGATCCATTATCGGCCTCCCCCAATGTTCTACGATTAGTGCAAAGACATCCGGGTGAAGCACCCACTCTCCTGGATCAACCTTGCGCCGACTCAAAAAATCCGCCTCGACATTGTCTATGCCCGCGACGTGTTGAGCCGAGATGGCCAGCAGGTTCTTTTTGGCCCAGGCCAACAGCTGACCTGCCTCTGCCTCCAACACCGCACTTCCTGTGCCGATTGATGTAGGCCACCGTAGTCACATTGTCAGAAAGCACCCGAACTGCCGACCGACCCAGGCACAACTGGAACTGTAATAGAGCCAAATATACCACCCTCATCTCCAGCTTGTTGATTGACCAGCTCGCCTCCAGCGCCGACCACTGACCCTGTGCGAACTGACCCTCGAAATGGGCCCCCCAGCCCGTGAGACTTGCATCTGTCGTCAAGAGCCTCCAAGCCGGGGTCTCCAGGGACATGCCTTTTTCCAAGTTCTCTTGCCGTGTCCACCAGAGAAGATCCCCTCTCACCTCCGGCGGACAAACCAGACGCTGCGACAGCGCATTCAATTGGTGCGACCAACGCCGCAGCAGCGCTCTCTGTAGCGGCCTCATGTGCGCCCTGGCCCACGGCACCACCTCTATCATGGCCGCCATTGTTCTGAGCAACTGTAAATATCGCCAAGCCGTGGGAGCCCTTTGAGCTAGAAATCTCCGCACCAGCTCCCTCAAGCGGAGCGACCGCTCCATTGGAAGAAACACCTTCCCCTGCGCTGTGTTGAACCGCGCCCCCAGATACTTCAGGGACTGCGATGGGACCAGCCTGCTCTTGGAGAAATTGACTACCCACCCTAGGCTCTGCAAAACCTGCACTACCCGGGAAGTAGCCGACCTACTCTCCGCCTCCGACTTCGCCCGAATCAACCAATCGTCCAAATATGGATGCACCAACACTCCCTCCTTGCGAAGAGCCACTACAACTACCACCATCACCTTGGTGAATGTCCGCGGAGCCGTTGCCAGGCCAAACGGCAATGCCCGGAACTGGAAATGCCCCATGGGCACCGCAAACCAGAGAAATTGCTGATGCTCTTGCCGAATAAGGATATGCAAGTAAGCCTCTGTGAGATCCAGCGAGGTAAGAAACTCCCCTTCTCTGACTGCCACAGTCACGGACCGCAGCGTCTCCATATGGAAGTGCGAAACCCGGAGACAGCGATTTACGCTCTTTAAGTCTAAAATGGGCCGAAAGGCGCCCTCCTTTTTTGGCACCACAAAATAAATGGAGTATCGACCGTATCCGCACTGCTCTGGTGGCACTGGCACCACTGCCCGCAGCTGCAGCAATCTGTGAAGAGTCTCGAGCACCGCCCGGTACTTGACCCGCGCTCTGCAAGGCGGTTGGATAAACACGTCCAGCACTGGCCGTTGGAGCTCTAGAGCGTATCCCTCTCGAATAACCTCCAACACCCACTGATCCGACGTTAAATGGACCCAGGCAGGGTAAAAATCCTGCAGCCATCCTCCGACGGCCTTGCACCCTACCTGAGCCCCCCTCATCTCATTGTGGCTTCTTAAAACTAGAGGCCGCCCCGGGCGTAAAACCTCTACCTGCTCCTCGAAAACCTCAAAACCCCTGGCTTTGCCCAGGAAATCTGCCTCGCTGAAACTGCCCGAAGCGGGGTGACCGAAATCTACGAAACTCCCGCTGCGCCCCCTTGGGAGCCGGGCTAGGGCGGCCCTGCTTCGGCTTATCCTCTGGCAACCGACCCCCTTTGGACTCTCCCAAATCCTTAACCAACTTATCCAAATTCTCTCTGAACAATAGCTTCCCTCTAAAGGGTAGCTTACTAAGCCGCGCCTTGGAAGAACTGTCTGCCGCCCAGTTGCGCAACCACAAATACCTCCGGGCTGCCACCACCGAAGCCATACTCTTAGCCAGCCCCCGGATCAGGTCATAATGGATATCCGCCAAATAGGCGGTTCCGGATTCCAGCCGAGACGCCTCATCCACCTGCTCCGTAGCCGGATCCCCTTGCAGCCGCTGGGACCAACGGAGACAGGCTCTTGCCACCCAAGCCCCTGCGATCGAGGCCTGCATGGATAGCGCGCTTATGTCAAACACCTGCTTCAACAACGTATCCAACTTTCTATCCTGACTATCCTTAAGCGCCACAGCCCCCTCTATTGTAGTAGAGTAGTCTCAGTGCCCCAAGATGCTGGAATGCATTACCTCCTGAGATCCGGGCTATTAAGAACCTACCACAGTTTAGGAAAGCCCTCAAATGCCATCTCTTCAACAAATACCTTATAGAGCCTAACGACAACCCCTAGAGCCCAAAGTCTCCTGGCGATACCATTTCCATACAAATTATGGTATCTCAACAACACACCAAGTATGATACTCAAACACTTAGTGGTGGTTATGTTTCCGTGAAACTACTGTCATTATGACTCCATGTAATAAATTTTGTAAATAGTTTTCCCCTGTTATCCAAGTTTTTATGCCGTTACCTGTAAAACTCATACGCGTTCAACTGTACTGAGCATTTTTGTTACATGTAAACCGTGCTGATGCTGAATAGTGCGGTATATAAGAGACTATAAATAAATAAATAAAATAAATACTGGGATCGTCGTCTTCTTAGTGACTGCCGACAATGCCGCGTTGACCTTAGGAGAACGAAAAAGATCCCTATCCTGGCCCACCAGCGGATAGAGCCTAGCTATTGCCCTAGACCCCTTGAGGGCTGACTAGGGCACATCCCACTCTTCCTGAATCATATTGCGGAACACTCTATGAACAGGGAATACCCGCTGTGTCGTACGCACTGCCTGCAACAACGGATCCTCCAACGCCTCCTCCGTCGACGGAACCGCCACTGGCATGTTAAGCGCCTTAAGGGATTCGGTAATCAGGGCCGGCAACTCCTCCCGTCGAAACACCCTGACCACTCTAGCCTGCTGCTCTGCCTCTGGCAGCTCGCCCTCTTCTAACTCTTCTGCAGAGTCCTCCTCCAGATCCCCTTCTGTAAGCTTGAGATCTTCCAAGGACCGAGACATCGACATCTCTGCCCCCTCTCCCTTATGCCTTTTAGCAGAGGTACCAGCCGTCTCCTGCGCTACCGGGCTGCCTAGACATTTCTCTCCCCGTCCAGCAGCCGGGAGAGTGGACATACCGGGCTGTAGTAGCGACAAAGCCTGGTGCAATAACACAAAGAAATCTGGAGGGACCAAAGGCTGTCCGCCCGTTGATCCCTGCACCTGGGCTAGCGGAAGCTCTCCTGCCGTAGACGGCCCCGCTACCAGCTCTGAAGGGAGCAGAGAGGGAGGGAGGTCGGCTTCCTGACACTGCAACCCCCCGTCCTGCCCTCCTGACCCCCCTTCCAGCACCTGCTCCATCACAGCTGCTTCCTGGGTGCACGCTGTGCAAACACCCGACTCCAGGAGCGAGCCCCGCCTCCTGCACACATAAGACACCAAGGCTTAGCTGGCATGCTCCCCCTGAGCACAGCTCCTCCAGAAATACCGTCTTCCAAAAACTCTACCGCTATATAGGTATAGAGCTACATATATCCCTACTCAAACCCATATATAAATGTATACCAAGCCTAAACCTCAGATCTGCTTCTAAGCTCTTATAAATCTGTACCGTTGCTATTAACCTTCTTTTTTTTTTTTCAACCGCAAGCACATCCATGGAAAAACAGCAGCCCCAACCTGCTACCAAAAGAAAAGGTCCCGACGTGCTGTACCGACTAAAAACAACAAAAAATGGCCGCCTCCGCATTTCCCGCACGAGCACCATGCGGTCAGTGCTGCACCCCTGATTAGCACTGCCCGCGACAATCCGAGCTCCCCGGACTCGACTGGCCCTCAAAGCAAGAAAACCAGAGTCTTACCGCCTGCCGCTGACTCTGAAGATCTTGATCTACCCGAGGGCCTCAATCTGCCGCCGGAGCTCAGCCCAATCGGCGGCTTCGGCAGAGAGACAGAGTTTTAAACGCTGAGATTCCCCTCAGTCACGATACCGGCGGCGCCTGCCACCTGCTCCTCACCCTTTTACGCGGGATCGGGAGCAGGGAGGCCCTTCTCACGTACCGGCTTCCAGTCAACAGCTACTACCCGGGGTGGGGGGAGGGGGGGGGGGAGGAGAAGGCAGGAGTCCTGAAATAAGAGAAAAAAAAACAAAAAACAGATGGAGCCAACCTGCCTCTGCAGAAGCAGCCTGTCACTAGCTGCTAAATACCCCCCCCCCCAGGTAATTTATAGCAAACTAATCTCAAAAAGTCAAACTCTGCTTATTTGCTACCGTCTGAGCCCAGTCCCTAGGCTCAGCAGCATCTCCAGCTGCTATGGAGACTGAAACTGCAGGGGAGAGGTGGTCCTTGCCTATTTATACCCGGATCATCAAAGCGATGACATGTATCAGTCTCCATAGCTGCTGGAGGAGGTGCAGAACTCTCAGGTTCCGGGACTGGAATAGAGGGATGCAAAGGAACAGATGCACTTCCTTTCTTCTGCAAGAGACTGAAGTGCCTCTGTTTCACTTTTAGAGATTGGCGGTATTGCGGCAGCAGCTGAGCACAGTCATGATAGCGAAGGAAAATGTTCTTGCGGCTGTGTAATGTGGGCTGCAGGTAGGAGGGGGAGAGAGAGTGACTGTCTGGGTCTGAAACTGAGAGGGGTAGACTGGCACTGGGTAGACTCGAAGGGAGATGATGCTGGGTGGGAATGGGACTAGAGGGGGACTGATGCTGGATACTAGGACTGGAAATGGGCTGATGCTGAGAATGGGGGAACTGGAACTGTAAGGGAAATGATACTGGGAGAAGAGCTGATGCTGAAAGGGTTGGAACAGGAAGTGAGTGAGTGGGGAGTGAGTGGGACTGGAAGGAAGCTCATGCAGGGGAGGACTGGAAGAGGGTGATGATGAGACTGGGGGTCTGAAAGGGGGTAGAAGCTAGGGTCAAGGTGGAGAAAAAGAGACAGAAGCTAGCAGAGTGAGGATGGGGAAGGGAATAGATATTTTGTCGGGGAAGGAAGAAATAAGGTCATACCGAAGGAAAGGTTGGGAGGGAAAGGCATATGCAGCTGTCAAGGCTGCCATATTGGAATGGGCCGGCTGTACCCCAGAGGCCTACCACCAGATAAAAGAGAGCCCTCAGAGGTTCCTTATCGGTTGAAGGATCTTGCATGGAAGTGGCTGCAACCAGAGGAAAAGACCTAGCCCAAGATAGCCAATATTGTGCTGTTGGAGCAGTTTATGGAGGGTTTAACTGCCCTGATGAAACAGTGAGTACTCAAAACATAAATACAATGTAACCATAAGCCTTAAAAGGCCATTACATCTTAATATCCTTTGTCCAACAATATGAAACTCCTATTAGGATGAGAAACTACAATCCACAACTACCTTTCTCTACTTCTATTCTCTATAGTATTCCTGCACATATATCCAAATTTATTAATTCACATACTTAAAAATTATTATATGAATATTTCATTATAAATACAGTATTTATTATAAATTTTATTGCACATCATTTAAATATTTTATTGCACTTTTATTACACATCATAGAAATAGTTGAGTAGTGGCCAAAAAGTAAGGCAGAGTCCAAAATATCAGAATTTTATTAGAAAAGTATGTGTTATTGTCACTTTCATGGTAAAAAGCTTTAAGAACCAAAGATATATATGTCATTTTCAAAGTTTTATTCAGGGAACAGTATATGTGTTAATATTTGATAGGGTGTCCATGATTTTTCAGCACAGCCTGGATTCTTGTAGGCATACTGTTAACTAGCGTTTTACAGTATGCTGGAGTGATTTCGTTGACCCATACATGCTTGAGTATGTCCTTTAAATCTGCTTCTGAAGTTGGACGGTGTGCTGCCACCTTTTTCTTCATAAGATTCCAACAGTTTTCAATTTCATTGAGATCTGGAGAGTTTGATGGCCAACTTGGTAGCAGTTCGATCTCGTTGTCCACGAACCATTTTTTGACTGTTTTTGCAGTGTGGCACGGTGCCGAGTCCTGCTGAAATATAGCTGTGCCAGAAACATTCATGTATATTTTAACTTTACTATTCAGCACGGATATGTATTTTGCAGCATTTACTCTTTCACCTTTCTCAAAAATGTGCAGGCCACATCGTCCATTCAGCGAGATACAACCCCATACCATGACCGATGGTGGGTGTTTAACAGTCTTGATCGTGTACTTTGGATTTAGTCTCTCGCCTGCTGGTTGATGGACGTAGTTGTAACCACTCCCACGTACTTGTTGAAATGTACTTTCATCTGTGAACATTACCCTCTCCCACCATTCAGCATATTTGTCTTTCATCTTGCTACAAAACTGTATGCGGGCAGCAATTTGTTTCCTGGTCATCATAGGCTTCTTGGCAGGTCTTGTGGCCACGAGTTTGAATTCATCCACAAGCCATCGTCGGACAAATCTAGCACTTATCTTTATTCCTTGATCATTAGCTAACTGAGCCACACGTTGAGATGAAGTATGTGGACTAGATGTAATAATGCTTTTGAGGAATCGGTCATCTCGTCCAGTAGTTATCCGTCTGCACCCACATTTCGAACGACGTGTACGGCCACCTGATTTCAGAACATTCTGAACTGCACACCTTTATATATGCAAATGTTCTGCAATAGCACATTGCGAATATCCTTCAGCATGGAGTGTGACAACTTGTCCCTTTACAAAGTCATTAATATCGCACTTTCTACCCATCTTGATTGTATATTTTACATGTAACTTTCAATCTTTTCCTAGTTGTAAAAATTCAAAACTTCATCCAAGAAACCTACTACAGAGTGTAAGTAAACTAAAATGGATGCCAGACGAATGGTGTGACTAATCGCCATGCTGATTAAATAAGTAAGCATGTGTGACATCTCCACAGTACATTATTTAAACAATAAATTGTAGAAAAAGACACCTGCCTTAATTTTTTGGCCACTACTGTAAATACAGTATTTATTATAAATTTTATTACACATTATATAAATATTTTATTGCACTTTTATTACATATCATAGAAATAGTTGATTATACATCATATCATTTTTATCAAAAATACCAATTGTGCATCAATTAGCTATATACAATCCAATGCATTCATAATTTAAAGCACATCACCAACCCAACCCAGTCTTCAATCATACACTCCTGCATCACTCATACACACATCCATACATAACCAAACCACAAACATTCACCACAAATATTCACTTTGCTGATACCAATTTTTTTTGGATAGAGCTGGATGCCTTCTGTACCATGTGGGAGAGTTGCAACAGATTCCCTGAAGAAGCTTGTATGGCGAAACTGCTGTCCATAGTTGGAATGGCAGTGATTATGGAGCACAGAGTATGAAACATGGAGTAATCATTTCAGGAAGAAGAGGAGTAGTAACATTCTGTTTTGTTACAATACGGAGGGTGATTTGTATTCGCTGGATAAGACACCTTCTTGATATAGTCCCTTTGAGGTACTTTTGTAGTGCCTTTAAGTGGGTAGTTGAGAAGAAATAATGAAATGTCCGTCTCACTGAGGGTTCCCATTTGAATAACAAGAAGAATAAAGGAGATTTGACATTTTCGTGCTGAGAGGAGTATTGGGGAGAATGGTGTGAGGAGTCATGAAATGTCCTGGGAATAATGCCCATGTTGTAATTGCTTTGGAATTTTCAAGATACGATTCATCTCAGTATCAGAGACAATAGTTGCCTTTGTGGGAATTTATGGGATAGTTGGTTCAGATGCATAATTTGGTGTCACCGAAGTGAATGTTTGTGGTTTGGTTATGTATGGATGTGTGTATGAGTGATGCAGGAGTGTATGATTGAAGACTGGGTTGGGTTGGTGATGTGTTAAATTATGAATGCATTGGATTGTGTATAACTAATTGATGCACAATTGGTATTTTTGATAAAAATGATATGATGTGTAATAAAATATTTATATGATGTGCAATAAAATTTATAATAAATATTTATAATGAAATATTCATATAGGGCCCGATATTGAGTTGGGTAGGCTATGCGCACCGCCAACCCCTTTAACCCGGACGCCCCAGAAGCCACAGAGGCTACATGGGTAGCAGCAATTTTTGATGCTAAACGCATAGCCTCTGTGCCTTAAAGATAGGCGAGGAAAAACATTACATTGTATTTATGTTTTGAGTTTTCATGATTTTGTAGCCTTTTGTGGTGATTTGGGTTTAGAAACGGTGAGTATGTCAGCACCCAGGCTTACACTGGAGAGTTCACTGGAAATAGCCAAAGGGTATCATGAAGCCCAGCTGGTGACTGAAGCAGATAGTGAGAAGGGGAAGAAGTCACCCATTAGCCCAGAAAGATAGAAGAGGAAGCTTGAATGGATGTTGGCTCCCATGTTCGGATCCTCAAAGTCACTTCCTTGGTGAGGGCATGGCCAGAGCCATGACCCCTTCACCTGTTTTAGATGTGGAACTCGGGGGACATTTTGCTTGGGAATGCCCCTTGGGTATGGAAGAACCCTTGGACATCAGCCTAACCACCCCTCACATCTTCACTTTTGTAGACATTCCCCACTGAGGGGTACAGAACTTTGTGATTTAGGTGGAGCTTGAGGGGACCCACCTCCAGGTCTTGATAAACTCCAGGAGTATGTGGATCCTCATTCGCCGGGAAATTGTAATCTGATTTCAGATTGACTTTGCAAAGACAGTAACACTGGCCTGTGTGCATGGAGAACAGAGGCAGTATTCAGTGGCACAGATTTCGCTTAAGACTCCAGCAGGGCAAGCCACATTTGAGGTCGTGGTGCTGCCCTCATTCGCCTGGGAGTTATAGAAGAGTCTTATGAGTGACTGGTCGTCACCCATCATCTTGGTTCTTAAACCCGATGGAAGCATCAGATTTTGCATTGACTTCCAGAGAGTCAATGCTGCTTTTAAACTGGAAGCATATGCCATGCTCAGAGTAGATGAGCTAATCGAGCAACTCGGTGGAGCATGCTTTATATCAATCTTGGATTTGACCAAGTGATGCTGGAAGATGCCCTTAATTTTGACTGCCAAGGAGAAGACTGCTTTTTCAACACCGCAAGATCTGTTCCAGTTTACAGTACTGCTTTTTGGATTACATGGGGCTCCTGCCATGTTTCAATGCCTAGTCAATCACCTACTGAGATCACAAGGATTATGCGGCTACATACCTTGATTTTATTTATTTATTTGAAAACCTTTATATACCGCCCCTTCCCAAGATCGGGGCAGTTTACATAGAACAATGGAACCATACATAGAACACAGAACATTATACAACATTGCGCCTATTTACAAAAAACAGTATAGTCATAAACTTAGTAACTATTTACAACTTTCATCATAACTTTAGGGTTCAGGATTGGGCATGGTTAAATACATTTTGTATGAGGTGAGACAATGTCAGCAATACAGTGGAGATGAGACTGTTATTGTATGGGAAAGGTATTTGGGTGGGCTTGTCAACTCGTGCTAGGGGGGGCTAGATTTGAGCTATGGTCTAAGTTATAATAGTGCTGTGTGAATAAATATGTTTTCAGTTCCTTTTGGAACGTTTGGAGGTCTTTTATCTCCCTTAATTGGACTGGGAGATTATTCCATTGAATAGGTGCTACATAGGAAAAAGCACTGTTGCTTGTTTGTTTTGTCTTTCTTATTGATTCTGGTACTAGAATGGTATTGAGGTTCCTTCTTCTTCTCATTCTATTCTCAGGGGGGCTATGTATCAATGTAGATAGATATGATGGGGTAATCTTGTTAATTAACTTAAAAGTAGTCAGTATGGTTTTATATTGGATCCTGCTGGCGACAGGAAGCCAATGAAGAGTGCATAGTATGGGAGAAATGTGGTCAGATAGTCTGGCCATGGAAATTATTCTGGTGGTAACATTCTGAGCCATTTGGAGTATGCTTTGGTTCTTCTTTGTTATGCCTTGGAGTATCCCATTGAAATAATCCAGGTGAGGGGTTATTAGAGCTTGGGTGACAGTTCTGAAATCATCTTTGTCTATAAGTGGTCTTAGTTGTTGGATGGCCCTAAGCTTGAAGAAGATTGTTCTGGCTGTTTGCTTAATGTGGGAAGTGAAGCTAAGAGTCCTGTCAAGGGTGACTCCTAAGTATTTTATCTCATGCTTCACTGGGAGGGTGAAGTTCTGGAGCTTGATGTCTGATGGAGGGGTGAAGTTGGGGTTTCTTGAAGTAAACAGTACTTCAGTCTTTTTGAAATTCATGTACATATTCTTTGAGCAGAGCCATAGTTCCGCCTCAGAGAGGCAGGCTGCTAGGTTGTCATAATTAGGGTCAGATATGTTAATTGGGGAGAACAACATGATGTCGTCTGCATAAATATGGTAGTTTATATTGTGTCTTTTAAATATGGTGCATATTGGTTGCAGGCATAGGTTAAAAAGGAGGACAGAAAGTGTGGATCCCTGTTCCTGTGGGAAAAGTGATGATGCAACTTGATTGATTTGCACATATTGTGTGCGGTCAGATATGTATGATTTAAACCAATCAAGAGCTACTTCCTTTATACCTAATTGACTGAGTCTAGAGATGAGGATGTTATTATTTACACTGTCAAAGGCAGCAGATATGTCAAGGAACACCAGTATGAAGGCTTGTTTGATGTTGTCCATGCCCTTGATGAGGGAGTCAACCAGGGCAAGGAGGAGAGTTTCCACACCATGGAAAGGACGAAACCCATATTGATGTTTATCGAGAGGGGCAGAAGTGTCTATAAAGTCCTGAAGCTGGAGCTGGACAACCTTCTCAATGATTTTAGTTAGAAAGGATATACTGGCGATAGGTCAATATGAGGATGGGTCATTGTTGTTTAGAGATTTGTTTTTCAGCAACGGGCGAATTGCAGAGCAATTGAGTTCATTTGGTAGAGAGCCTTGGCAGGATATCGTCATCTACAACAGAGACTGTACCACTCATATAACCCAAGTACAAGCCATGTTGACTAGCCTGCGGAAGGCTAAGTTGACGTCCAACCCCAAGAAATGTTTTCTGGGAGGCCGGGACGTTCAATACCTGGGGTATTTATTTGGGAATGGGCAGATATGACTTCAGCTATAGAAGGTGATTGCCATTGCCCTGGTCCCCACCCCGAAATCAAAGAAAGAGGTTTGTGCCTTCTTTGGATTGATTGACTGTTACCGCCGGTTCATCCCTAATTTTGCAGAGGTGGCAGAGCTGTTAACCAATCTCCTCTGGAAGAGAGCTCCTATTATGCAAACTGGAATTGGTAGGGTTGGAGACTCAAAACACACTACATATTACAGCTGTTGAACTCCTTATGTCAAGCCAGCCACTTGAGGGGTTGGTGGCCCATTATCAGTGTAAATGGATGTCCAAGCTGGTAGTATTTGAAGGTTTCAAGCACTCACTTGACAGCCAGGGTTTCATTCTTGATCACCGTATAATGCTTCTCCCAAGGAAGCAATTTCTTGCTGATGAATGCTATGGGATGTTCTTCACCCCTGACTTCCTGGGCCAGAATGGCTCCTAGGCCCACCTCTGAGGCATCAGTTTGCATAATAAATGGTAGAGAGAAATCAAGGTTAATCAGGATGGGTTCAGAGCACACGGTCTTCTTGAGACGCTGGAAAGTCAGGACCAGGTCCGTTGACCACTGAATCATTCAGGAGCTCTCTTCCAGAGGAGATTGGTTAACGGCTCTGTTGGACATGCCTGGGCTAGATCATTTGTATGCGTTTTGTGGGATTGTTAACTCATAAATGGGGTGGCATTGGTATTTCACTGCACTGTTGATTTCTGTGTGTATATATGATACTGTTTTGGGGGTGACCAGGGCCAAGTGAGTTGCAGGGGTTTCTTTGGGCTGAGATGGTGGGTTGAAGAAAGTTGCTTCCTTTATTCTGCTTATGTAGCAGACTAACGGGGGGTGGGATAGGGACAGGATTTGTTGTAAGGTGGGAGGGGATGGGATAGATATTGATCATGGCTTGGGAATAAGAAGGGGGATTAGACTGGGAGGAGAGAATTCTTGGGTGTATGCATGAGTATGCGGGTTGGGCTTGGTGTGTAACCCTTGCTTTAATGCAGAGTGACTATAGCATAGGTATGTTTGTGAATGGCATTGGAAGCAGTGATGGAAGCAACTATGAAGTGCCATGCTGAAAGATATGTCAATAATTGCTTGTTACAGTGGGAGGTCACAGTGCAGGCCCATGATTCTTTTATTCAGGAGTATTTTGCCTTAAATAGCACAGGTGAAATAGCTGTGCCGTTATTTTGGGATGCTTTAAAGACACAGCCAGAGGACGCCTCATTGCAGAAGTGGTGAGACATCGGAGAAAATGTGAGAAGGAACTTTGTTTCTTAAATGGAGAGTTAAAGCACTGTCAAAGTCAACATGAGAAAACGGGGTCAAAACAAGCTTGGAAGCAATGGATGTCCCTAAGGGCCAAGCTTGATGAGCATCTGCAGAGGGATTTAGATTTCAAGAGGTGTTGGCTTAGGCAAATATTTTATGAGAAAGGTAATAAAGCCGGAAAACTGTTAGCACTACATTTACGTAATCTGCATGCAGGAAGGATGGTGTGGAAGATTCGAGGCAAGGATGGTTGGCATTATGATAAATCCCATGATATTTAGGCTGCTTTTGCTGATTATTTTGAGCAGCTATATCGAGAGGATCAGGTTCATTGGAACAGATTGAGGACTATTTTAAGGATGTTATCTTGGAGGTCTTAACACTGATGGGACGGGAATGGTTAGAAGTGGAGATAATGGCCCAGGAGGTGCATCAGACCATTAAGGCCCTCCCTACGAGGAAAGCACCTGGAGTTGGTGGATTTACCCCTTGTAGTATAAGAAGTTTGGGTTGTGGTTAGCTCCAGTATTGGCGGAGGTTTTCAATGTAGTACTAAAGCATATAACTTTGCCTCCCTTGCAGATGGAGGCAGTGATATTAGTGATCCCTAAACCTGGGAAGGTTAAGATTGAGATTTCTTCCTATAGACCAATAGCATTGCTGAATATTGATGTTTGCAAAGGTGATGAACCTGGTATTCCCTAGACTGGTTAAGGGTGATCCGATGTGATCTGTGGCAGGGGAACAGGTGGCAGACAACAGCCATTGTTGATGCATGTGGCCTGGGTAAAGGAACAAGTGCTCCTGTTGGTGGTGGATGTGGAGAGAGCCTTCGATAGGGTGAACTGGGAGTTTTTGTGGGTGTGTTAGTGAATATGGGGGTTTGAGCCGAACTTTCAGGGCTGGGTGCATAGTTTTTATCATGAGCCTGAGGCCTGTATTTGCATGAATGGTGGTTGCTCAAGGTCTTTCTGGTAATAGTGCAATTAGGGTGCGGAACTCATCAGGGCTGTCCATTGTCCCCACTTCTTTTCACTTTGGTAACAGAGCCTCTGACTCAACAAATTTGAGTCTTGGCTGATGTCAGTTGGATCCATATAGGGGAAAGTGAGTACAAAGTGGCACTGTTTGCAGATGACATTTTGTTTTCTTTCACAAGGCCCTTGATATCTCTCCCTAACTTAATGAGGCTTTTTGATGACTATTCCAAGGTTTCAGGCTTCAAAATCAATTACTCTAAATAAGAATTCTTAAATATTAGTGTTGATGTTGAGATGTGTTCTTATCTTTGTGAGCACTTTCCCTTTAAGTGGGTGAATTCTCTGTGCTATCTTGGGGTAAACTTAAAGTGAACCCTTTGACATTGTACAAAATAAATTATTTTCCCTTGATTAGACAGGTGACTATGGACTTAGAGATTTGGTCCGGATTGACGCTATCCTGGTTTGGTAGAATTGCAATGATAAAGATGGTAATTCTCCCACAGTTTCTATATCTTTTTCAGGTCCTGCCTGTAGCATTGCCATCTGGGATGTTAGAGAATTGGCAGTTGCTGAAGTTTGTTTGGCAGTCTAAGTGCCTGAGGATAGTGTACATCTGGAGTCCAATTCCAACGGGGCATGTCCAGGCCGTCTGGATGTCCAGAAATCTGGATGGCCCGCATATGCACCCAATTCTGATCCTGTGGGAACTAGACGGCTCCGCGGGAGGAGAATCAGGGCATAGGGCCTGGAGTCCCGGACATGCCCCGATTCCATGCCTCCGGGCATCCAGGCACTTCCCCGGCTAGCCTAGCCAGGCTCCTGCATGGAGCCATGGTGCCATGGCGTCCCATTGCCATGGCACTGCGACTCCATGCCAGAGCCCTGATCACCAGCGCTGCAGTAAATCACCTCTTCCCTGCTATCCGACCCCCGATCGGACCTCCACCACTGAGTTGATCTCAAGTTTTTATTCTTGTCAGCAAAACTTGGCCTTTAAAATCGGGAGGCACTGAACAAACTAGGCCCAAGAATTACAATTGTGGTATACTGAAAAGAATTGGGAACAGATTGAGAGCCGACTGTGGAAGAGCTCGTTGGCA
This sequence comes from Ichthyophis bannanicus, assembly GCA_033557465.1. NCBI lineage: Eukaryota > Metazoa > Chordata > Amphibia > Gymnophiona > Ichthyophiidae > Ichthyophis > Ichthyophis bannanicus. Next base: position 531,944,025 of record CM066032.1, read on the forward strand.
GTCAATGCCCAGGAAAATAATTATAAAATCTTGTACGGGTAGTATATGACTCTGGCACGGCTTGCTAGAGTTTATCCTGGCACCCCATGGGTATGTTGGTGAAGGAGTGGTATAAATGGGACTCTGGCACATGTGTGGTGAGGTTGCCCTAGGATTAAGTGATATTGGAAGGGCATACAATATAGAGTGCAGAATCTGGTAGGAAGGGTTGTGCCTTGGGATCCTGTGATTTCTTTTGTTCAATAGGGCCATACCTGGGTGAAGACTCCACAGTTGGTGTTGGTAAACCATTGTATGAATGCGGTTAAATTGAATTTGACCTCAGCATGGAAGCAAGTGATTCCCCTGGCACTGATTGTTATTAGAAAATTTGGTAAGGTGCATTTTGAACACATCTGGGAACTGTTTGTGAGACTATATAGACTGTGTGAGAGAATTTGAATATAGCGGGAATGAGGAGTGGCTGGTATATTCATGATGTTGGAGTGTATTGGGGAGGTATGGGGGACTAAGCAGGGGGCAAGAGGGGGAGCTAGGATATGGTGAGAGTAGAGTGGGCTCATAGGGAGGCTATGATTCTGGTTTATTGAAAAACTAATTATAAAGACAAGGCTAGTAATTAGGATGGGGATATCATATTGTACGACACTGATTGTTCTGTTGGTAGCAAACTGCTTGGTGTGTTGTATTTGTTCAAATTGTTAATAAAGCCTTTGACATTTAAAAAAAAAAGTATTGGCACATGTACAAATTTCCTATATAGCTTTCTAACCCATTTGTCTGTGAGAGGGGCATTAACAACAACAGCAAGTCATAAGTCCATTCCACCATGACTCCTATAGTATCTTCAATAGCTTTGAAGACTTTAGACCACAAAGATTTTAATTTATTACATTCCAGAAAAGAATGCACCAAGATAGCCATTTAAATTTTACATTTCAAACAGGTATCTTCTTGCCATATCCCCAAACATACTCTCTGTTTCCTAGTGATGTAAGCCCTATGAAGAATCTTGCATCGCATTTCCTGTAAAGTCACACTGGGTGGGTACACTTCCAGCTCTCCCAAAGAGCTGACCTAAGTCTTTCAACTCTAGGGGGCATGTTTACTAAACCGCAGTAGCGGACTCCGTGCGATATCATTAGGGCCACGGCTCCGATATCGCACGGAGTCCACTACCACAGTTTAGTAAACATACCCCTAGGTTTTCTACTGCATCCCTAAACCACCTATCTCGTAATATAGTGAAATAATCAACATTCAAATTTTCTTTAGCAGTCTGGTACCCATATGCTAAAGTGTTTAGGTGCTGTGCATCTTCATGAAAGTTTGATCAGTGTCAGTAAACTGGCATCTCTCACTTTTAATTCCAGATAATAATGTCTGACTTGCACTGAAGGCCCCATTTCTTTTTCACTTGATCAAATGAGTGGAATTCCCCATGTAACTAACAGGTGCCCTGACTCCTCACACCCTTTCTTCCTCCAATATTGAAAGGGAGTTTGTCCTGTTCTAGCTACAAAGCCCGTAAGCTGCAAAGAAGGGATATCCCCGTCACGCCCTCCTTTAATCCACCACAATGTCCAGGTTTTCTTTAAAAGGAATACGCAGCCAGCAGTCTTCTTCACTTGGTTCTGTTATTGGCTACTAAGCAGTGTTTTTTGCATCCTAAATACATTTCTGAATGATACTTTTGTACACCATTTCTTCCCTTGATTTTAACCAGATTGGGAACATCTGAAGAGTGTATAACTACCTAGGAAAGTTGGTTACTTTTACCAAAGCTACCCTCCCCAGGAGTACTAGTGGTAAAAACTTCCCAGATATTTCATGCCATCTGTTACCTACTTCAGTGAACAATTTTGCCAGCAAGCCCCCTGCCCAATCTCCTTTGCCTAATGCCAAAGCTTCTGATTTGTCAGTTTGAAGGCCTGAAAAACTATTAAAACAGTCAATAAGGCCCCTAGGTTCCTGCATTTGGTGTTGAACATCCCCCACAAATATAAGCATATAGTCTGGATACAGATTTATGTGATATTCTTCACCCCCAATTCCAAACTCCTTAAAAGTCTCCAACTCTCTCATTTCTATTGCTAAAGGCTTTAGGGATAAAGTACATAAAAATGGGGAGAGGGGATGGCCTTGCTGTGTTCCCCACTGCAGGATAAAGCTTTTGATGCACTTTCCATTAACAATCAACTATGTCTGCAGTTGAGTATGTAAAAATATAATCCAAAGCAAAAACAAATACCCCCCAACATCCAAAGGTTTCCAAGGCCCAACTCAGATACTTCCAGGAGATTCTGGCAAAGGAATTCTTAGCATCCAGACTCACCAAGGCTGCCCCCAACATGTCTCCATCTCTCCGAATAGCTGTCAAGGCCTTCAATAAATTAAGTGAAGCACAGCAGCCCTTAATAAAGTCTGATTGATTAGGGTGAACCAATTCTGGTAGAACTACACTGATCCTTTAGGCCAATACCATTGCCACTAACTTCAAATCATGGCTTAACAGGGAGATAGGCCTATATGAGCCAACATTCTCCAAATCTCACCCGGGTTTAGGAGGGACCTAGAGCAGAGGCAGCATGGCAAGCCCTAGATGTGCTGTACATAAGAACATAAGATATGCCATATTGGGTCAGACCAAGGTCCATCAAGTCCAGTATCCTGTTTCCAACAGTGGCCAATCCAGGTCACAAGTACCTGGCAGGTTCTCAAAAAGGTACACAGGTTCCACAATGCTTGCCCCAGGGTAAGCAGTGGATTTCCCAGGTTCTCTTTAATAATGGTTTATGGACCTTTCCTCCAGGAACTTGTCCAAACCTTTTTTAAACCCTGCTACACTAACAGCTTTTGCTGCATCCTCCGGTAACAAATTCCAGAGTTTGATTACACGTTCAGTGAAAAAATATTTTCTTTTATTAGTCTTAAATAGGTTACTCTGTAGCTTCATTGCATGTCCCCAAATCTTTCTATATTCTGATGACGTAAACAATAGATCTACGTTTACCTGTTCCACTCCATTCATTAATTTATAGACCTTTATCATATCTCCCCTCAGTTGTCTCTTTTCCAGGTTGAAGAGCCCTAACCTTTTTAGCCTCTCTTCATTGGGGTATCCTTCCATTCCCTTTACCATTTTGGTGGCTCTTGGATTTCAGTAAAGCCTTTGACACTGCTCCGCACAGGTGACTTATAAATGAATTGAGCAATCTAGGGATGGACCCTAAAGTGACTGACTGGGTTAGAAATTGGTTGAGTGAGAGGCAACAAAGTGTACAGGTAAATGGAGCTCACTTTGAGGAGAAGGATGTTACCAGTGGTGTGCCGCAGGGATCTGTCCTTGATCTGATTCTTTTTAATATCTTTGTTAATGCTATTGCAGAAGGGCTGTCAGGTAAGGTTTGCCTCTTTGCAGTTGATAGCAAAATCTGCAATAGAGTAGACACCCAGGAAGGAGTAGATAACGTTAGGAGGAATCTAGCTAAGCTTGATGAATGGTTGAGAGTTTGGCAGCTGAGATTTAATGCTAAAAAATGCAGTCATGAATTTGGGCTGCAAAAATCCAAAGGAGTGGTACAGTGTAGCGGGCAAAGTACTTCTGTCCATGAAAGAAGAGCAGGACCTGGAAGTAATTGTTTCTGATGATCTTAAAGTGGTTAAATTGGTAGAAAATGCAATGGCGAAAGCCAGAAGGATGCCTGGGTGCATAGGGAGAGAAATGGCCAGCAGAAAAAAAGGACATAATAGAGCCTCTGTGGAAGTCTCTAGTGTGACCTCATTTGGAGTATTGTATGCAGTCCCGGAGACCACACCTTCAAAAGGATATAAACAGGATAGAGTCGGTGCAGAGGGTGGCTACTAAAATGGTTAGTGGTTTTCGTTATAAAGCATGTGGGGACAGACTTAAAGATCTTAATATGTATACTTTAGAGGAAAGATAGGATAGAGGTGATATAACAGAGACATTTTAATACCGCTGTGGCATAAATGCACAGGGGGAGAGCCTCTTTCAATTGAAAGCAAGCTCACAACGAGGGGACATAGGATAAGGGTGAAAGGGGATAGACTCAGGAGTAATATGCAGAAATATTTCATTATGAAAAGAGTGGTAGATACGTAAAATAGTCTCCCAGAGGAGGTAGTAGAGATAAGAACAGTATCTGAATTCAAGAAAGCATGGGACAAACACAGAAGGTCTTTAAAGGAAAAAAGGGACTATAGTTGTTGATATGGAAGGGCAGACTTGCTAGGCCATTTGGCCTTTATCTGCTGTCATGTTTCTATGTTTATATCACATTAAGAAAGTTTTGTTGCGCTGGCTGCACTGTGTGGGTCTAGGATTCGATCCCCTTCGCCTAGCGGGCACCCTGGGCAGGCTGCACCCACTGTCTCGCCCTTGGTACGCCACTGTTTCCACCCACTTCTGAGTCTCCAGTTGTCCTTCTGATGAACATTATGACTAGCAAAGAAAATAAACATTAATTTAAGAAACAGTCTACATTTTCAAATAGTACACTTCTATATATATACAAAAATTGTGCTACTGCTAAAATTCTAAAGCATAAAAACTGAGGACTGGTTAAGGCTGCGTAGGCGTCTAGCCAGAAAGAACCAATCTGTAAAATCTATCCATCTTCTCTGCCTCCATTCGGACCCATATTTTATAAGGACACAGATCATTTCCTTGTTCCATAACAGGCAAATCATTTTATGTGGCCATTCCAAATGGCACTTCCGTCCTACCACAAAATGGAAATTTCTTTCTTTGTGGGGTATCTTCAACAAAGCAGTGTTTTATTTCTATATGAGGTCTCACAATTAGAGAAGAAACCATAAATTCACAAATCTTAGTAATAATCGTCATAAAAAATGCAGTGCAGTCCTCTTATCCAACATTTTGGTCAATGGCATCATTACCTCGGGGGATTACTGGTATCAAAGGTCCCTCTTGTTTAAAGATAGATAGGGATAGATGGGTGGGGGGAGAGCGGGAGGAAAGCTCCACGCCTCTGCACTTGGTACACTTGGTTTATCTCTTATGTTCAATCCATGAGAAATGGTTTTTTTAATCCTTCGTAGCAATGCTGTTTTCACCACAATGTCACTCTGCCAGTATTGCCATGCACACTTTCAGTTAAGATTTGTAGGTTGACTACAAAATATACTTCCAATTCAGTCTTGCCATCAATCCAAAGATTTGGCAGTGACATTTTCCAAAATTCCAAGAATAAGCATATGTGCTAGACATACTTACTCCCATAACCAAAGTGGAGCACAGACCTTGTAGCTCAGTATAGTAACATATTTCAGAGTCTTTTATTTGAAAACTAGTATGAGCACATTCCAGTACTAATCCTCTTGTTACTTCCAACTTAAGCAGGTAGAATCACTATGGGCATGCACCAATTTAGCTCAGCTCAAATATGTCTCAATCGCCATCATGTCCCAAACTTCTCTCAGAACACTGCATGGGTATATAGCAAATAGCTAAGATCCATCATGATGCCATTTCCAGCACCACAGCAACCATTGCATTGCACAAAAATAGCTCCTCATTTATTTAGTACATTAATGTCTCTGTCCCGAACTTTTCCAAAACTGTTTCCACTAACCGATAAAGTCTAGATTGGATTTTGCAAACACCCAAAATGAAAGGATTCTCACCTTTTACTGTCTAGACAGCCCGTCTATGAAAGTTTTTAACGCTACTGGTGTGTCATAGGAGTGGCTGTTGTTTTACTGCAACCACATACATACCAGGAACTGGAGGGAGAAATGACTGCCACGATTACGCAGCTCTTTATATTAAGGAGCCATTGCACACCGATGTTCATCCACATGCGTGGAGAAGTCTTGAAACAGAAGGAGCTGTACACATTCATAATAAATCTCCCATTTCTTGCGATAAGAACAAGATCACGGTGTTCTATCTGCACAGTTCAGTGTTCCGGCAATAACAACCCGGGGCCTGTGGTCGCCTTCCTTCCTTCCACATACCCATCCAGTGTGTCTCTCCACCTTCACTGGCAGTGCCGTAGTATGAAAGCCCAGTTGTTTCAGGATCCAGCAGCCCACAATATGAGATAAATTCTCATCCTTCGCTAACTCTGGTAGGTCAGTCATATGAACATTGCTTCTTCTCCCCCTATTCTACTAGTTCTCAACTTGTTTAAATAAACATTGAACTCTCTCCTCCAGGCTACAGACTCACTCTGCTGTTCCTTTTAGCCTGTCCTCTTGAACCAAGACCCTCTCTTCCCCATGCTGCATTCATTGTGTCTAAGCGCCCAAACTTTTTAAAATTTCATCAATGGATAATTGTAATTTGGAAAGTTTATCGTCTCAAACAGTTGTTATACTATGGGTAACCTCCCCAATCACCACCTCCTGCAGCTGGAACATTGCTGGGGTTGCTTCTGATGCCATCTGACCATCCAGAACTTTGTCTTTTTCCTTCCCTGCACATAGGGCCAGATATTCAGCAGCAGCAGCTAGTGTGATTACAACGGTTAGCCGCTGCCGCTGAGCCCTAAACCCAGATATTCAATGCTGGGACCATATCTGGCCACTAGCATTGAATATCTGGGTTTGACGCTGAAGCAGAAAGCTAACCGGGCAGTGGTGATATTCAGCGGTGGTGAAAGTTAGGACAGCTTTTCTGTGCCTAACATTTGCTGCCGAGGGATAACTGGCCAGGTTCTCAATATCAAGTGTTGACCGATTATTCCCAGGGTGCCCTTGGAATGCCCTAATGCTAATCAGCGGCAAACCGTGTAAATGCCTTTGAATATCAAGCCCGTAGTGTCCAGCCATTAAATTTCACTGTTGTCGTCACTAAGGGTAATGGCTACTAACATGGTCGCTGATCTTCTTCATAAGGCATATGGGGACAGACTTAAAGATCTCAATATCTGCACTTTGAAAGAAAGGTGGGAGAGGGGAGATATGATAGAGACATTTAAATATCTCCATGGTATAAATGCACAGAAAGAGAGCTTTTTCAATTGAAAGGAAGTTCTGCAATGAGAGGGCATGGGATGAAAGTGAACGGGAATAATCTCAGGAGTAATGACAAAATATTTATTTATGAAAAGAGCGGTAGATGCATGGAATAGCCTCACAGTGGAGTAGTAAAAATGAGGATTGTATCTGAATTCAAGAAAGCATGGGACAAACACAGAAAATCTCTAAAGAAAAAAAGGGATGGTAAAGCTTAGTAGCTGGATTGGAAGGCAGACTGGATAGGCCAAATGGTCTTTATCTGCCATCAGTGGTGTAAATTCCACCCAAGCAGCCCCCGCAATACAAGGGGGCCCAGGCAGAAAGAGGCCCCCCATGGCAGCGTGGCAAATTTACTTACACTTGTTTGCTGTGGTGTCTCTTTCTGGGCCTGGCTGTTAGCTCATGGGCTGAAGTCTCACGATAACAGCCTTACCACAAGACTTCGGCCAGGGAGGAACACACACCTCCAGGCCTGGAACAGAGGCAGTGTGGCAAACAAATGTAAATAAGTTTCTGTGTGGGGTTGCTGCCACTGCCGCGGCTGTGGGAGAGTTTGGGAGAATTTTGCTGGGGGGGTCTCCCACAAGAACGATTAATGTGCTGCTGGTGAACACCTCCGGATGAGTACCGAGGAATTAATAAATCAGAAAGATGAGTTGGCATTCCAGTAAGAAGTATTTTATGTATCGTGGAAAAAATTTTGAAACAGATCCTAGAAGGGACCGGCAACCAGTGGAGGGATTTTAATGCTGCCAAGTTATATGGTCATATTTTCTTGTTCCAGTAGTGAGTCACGCAGCAGCATTTTGGAGAAGCTGGGGCTGGCGTATGAAAGACTGATTAGTACTTTGAGAAAGGGAGTTGCTGTAATCCACTCTGCTTAAAATCATGGCATATGCTACAGTTTTATATGTGCTGTTGTTCAAGCAGTGGTTGTACGTATTGATTGTGACTGTCTGAAGGCAAAGTATGAAGATTTAATAGCTGATGTTATCTGAGATTTGAGTGATAAATGGGAGTTTAATTTGCAACATAAGGCACTCACGTAAGGGTATGGAAACCGTTACTATTCAGTGAAAATGCATGAAACTGATAGGGGTGTTCAGGCAAAACATTATCCAGGTCCTTCATAGCTGTGCTACTAAGAGCAATATGTCGTCATATTTCTTGACTGCTTGTTATTTCATTGATTAGTAATCCAAGCAGGTTAAAGTTGCCTACTATTTCTATTTCTTCTCCATTAATTTTTCCAGTTGCCAGGATCTTTGTCTTTTTGTTAAGGTGCAGCCCATTTTAAGACAATGTTCCTTGATCTTAATAAGCAGATGCTTTAGATTGTCTTCACTTTCAGCCAGTAGCATGGTATCATCAGCACAGTGAAGCTGCTGTATCTCCTTTTTAAACATTAGCTCCAGAGCTGGTAAAAGTGAAGCCCATCTTCTTGGATTAGGCTCACCTATCCTCAGAATTAGTCCAGTTCCTAATAAATATAAATCCTTCTTCTCCGGGAACAAACAGGAAGTCAGTCCTCACATATGGGTGACATCGGTGCCGACTGAGCCCACGCAGAAGCATCTCCCCAGCTTTCAAAGTCTTTGGGAGATGCACCACACATGCGTGGTCCACTTACTGCCCAAGGGTGCCATCTTGCCTCAGTCTCCTTTTTTCCGTGGAGCCCAGCGGACATTGTCCATTTTTCCCTGGAAAAAGTCTGATTTTTGTTGTTAATTTTGTCAGATTTGCGTACCAGTTCCTTCTTGCCCCTGAGCCAGCTGTCTCGGCACTGCTTCTCAGGTTCGTTCATTCATTTTTCTTACTTTTTTCATCAAGGTGTTCCTTGACCGGCATTCGCATCCTTTTTCAGCTGAATAGCTTGGACCCCTACCAGAAGGCAGGGATCTCCTTTTTCCAATGGCCTCCAATGGCTTCAAAAAGTGTGACTAGTGTGGCAAAATGATGTCACTCACCGATCCACACGACTGCTGCCTCTGATGCCTCAGCCCCGAGCACAATGACTCCAACTGGAAACTCTGCAGAACCATGACCTCAAAGGTCTTAAAGAGTCGGCATCAGCAGCAGGAAATATTTTTTCAGAAGTCCGACTCCATGCCGGCATCTCCGATGATGCCATACTCCAGAGATCCCTCTGATACTTCGGTGCCACACGAAGCCAGTGCCTCTTTGGAGTCCCGCAGCCGTGGTTCCTCTGAGCAGAAATCCCCAGAGCACAAGAAGAAGAAACCCTCGAAGACCGCCTTGGAGGATGAATCCGGGAAGAAGGGGAAATCCTACCCCAGGACCCGCAGTCCCAGGCGTGAGTCCAAGGAGTTGGGGCAGGAGCAGCCTTCCAAGCTGCCCCGGAAAGAGTTGTCGGCAACCACCGACCAGCCTCGGACCTCCGAGGCCATCCTCATCAAGGACTCCCCCTTGACAGTACTGGCACTGGGCCCAAAGTCTTCGGTGCCTGTGTTGAAGGCTGCGGAGCCAACTGGTATGGAGACCAGAATGGCTGCCCTAGAGAGCAGTATATCTACCCTAGTGGCGATGCAGCAGACATTCATGTCCTGCTCATCTGGTTCATCTGCCCCGACGATGTGACTCTCGACATTGAGGGCCTCCCCGGATGTCGAGCCAGTCCTTGAGTGCCACCTGCCTTGAGCGAGCCAGGACACCGGTCCTCCCTGGAGGTTATGGACTTCCTGGAGCAGCCCTCGACTGAGGTGATCATGCAGCATCAGACTCATACTTGGACTTCAAGTCCAAATGGGAGACCGAGAATGAAGAGCCCATGGATATGAGGCGACATCGAGACGTGCCCTTGAATCCGTCTCCCATGATGATCTGGCACAATTCTCCACTCGAGGACATTGCTTTCCTCGATTTCATGCGGGACATGGCCAAAGTTCTCACTATCAAGACTGAGGCTGAGAAGGACCCACACAGCGAGGAATTGGAAATACAAGGCACTCCTGAAGGAAACCCTTACGGTCTCAGTGCCTCCAATCCTCAACCGCCTCCTCCAGCGACTGTGAGAAACACCGGCATTGGTACCAATCGTTAGTAGGTGCCTCAATACCATGTACCAGGTATGCCGAAGCCCTGGGTTCCAAAAGACCCAGCTTCCCCAGAACTCCATGGTCGTGGAGTTGGCCATGCACTGGCTTAAAAGCCAAAAAACCTCATTCATCGGTCCCACCCGATAGGGAGGCCCGAACCCTCGATATCCTCGGCCAGAAGGCTTTTCAGGGCTCAATGCTAATGTGTCACATCCAGTCCTACCAGCTCTATATCGGCATGTACCTGAAGGAACTGTCGAAGGAACTTGGTGGATTCTCAGCACGCATCGATGGGGAACCCTGCAGGGGTTTAAGATCCTGACCTCGGCGGTAAAAGAGTGCTCAAAGTTTTGGTCCTGAGCAGCCTACGATGGCTTCGAGTCACTGGCCAGGTTGGCCGCTGCAGGCTTCGGGGCATGACGCCAAGCATGGCTACAATCGACCAACCTGGAACAGTGAGTGCAGGTCAAACTGATTGATGTCCCCTGCATAGGTGAGAACCTATTTGGAAAGCCCATAGTGGACAGGCTACAGAGATAGAAACCAAGTTCATGACGAAAACCAGGCTTTCAAAGAAGACCTCGGTGCAGCCTGTCGCACCGCCGCCCTAGAGGCCAAGGTTGGTATGGGCAGGTCGGGTGGACATGAGAGTTTTTTTTAACTTTGAATTTTGGTCTTTATGTAAGGGTCAGGGTACTGTTCCCAGGACCTACCGGGGACCAAACTTCAAGAGAACACAACAGTCCGAATGTAGGGAAAGTAAGGCTTTATTTCCCTTTACGCACAATGGTTCAAACAGTGGAGACTACTTCAACAAAATAAAGAAACCTTGCTTCAGGCAAAAAGAAGAAATATATTCAAAACTTGCTTTGTCTACTGTTACTTCACAGGACTTTGTATAAAGCAATTACACAGGCTTTGCTATTGAGCACTGCTTACATTTCATGCAAAGACATTAGGCTTCCTGCCTGACAGTAGCTACAATCCATCGCGGTCTCAGGTGGGTCCTCGTTGAATTCCACCTGCATAGGCTGAGGGTCAGATAACTGTGAATCTGTGTCAATATACTCTTGTGGAGTGTATTGAGGCTTCTCATACAGCACATTCACTAGCTTCCAGTGTTCTGAGTCTAGGTTTGGGCCGCGCCCATGTGAAGGCTTGTTAGGGCAGTAACTTCCTTTGGCTTGCTGCCTTATGTTACACAGTCTTTCTTTTACCAAAGGCTTGTGTCCTATCTCACGGACAGTTTGATAAGGAGGGCACACTTCTGTATCTTGTGCTTCTTGTTTCAGTAAGTTATAATGCTTAGCAGAATAAAAAGGTGGTTTACCTTGTTTCTTAGGATTGTCCCAGTTAGTTGAGTCATGAGGCCTAGTCCTGCTGTAGTTCAGCCTTACTCGAGCAGTAGGCTTCTCAGACTTCAGCTGGCCTTCCTGTAGAATCAGCACTCTTTCACACCCACACCTTTTGTTATTTGAATAAGGAGTGTTACCTCTTACAGCAATGATTTCATCATTTCCCTGGTAACAGCCACAGTGTCCTGCATTTATTGCTGCCGGTTCCTCATATAAAACTCTGGGGTTTATTTCTCCCCTTGTGCCTTTCTTTCCAGTATCTCTCAGCCAAGAACTCCTGGAATTCTGTTGCACCGGACTTACTGCGCCTTCCTGCCAGGAACTCCTTCCTCTCTGGTATCTTTGCCAAGACTTCTTTTCTCTTTCAGCTTCTACCACAGCCTCTGCTTTCCGTTGCTGCTGCTGGTACCACCGCTGATGCTCTTCCTGGTGCGCTCTCTGATGCTCTTCCTCCTGGTGCGTTTCCTGGTGTGTTTCCTGATGAGTCTCCTGGTGTGTCCTCGGGTGCGTCTCCTGGTGCGTCTCCTTTACTTGTCCTACTTCCTCCTTTTCAACTTCCCAGCCTTTCCTAAGAGGAACTCCCCCTTTCCTGGATTGGCTGTTAGGTTGCATTACATCATCAGTTCTAGGGTGCAGTTCTCTAGGCCTTGGAAGGTCACTCCTGCTCCCCCTATCAGGCTCCTCATAGCATTGCAACTGATGTTGAAATCTTTTTTCAGGATTTAAAACCTTTTTCTCCATGTGAATAGGCTCTGCAGTGCCACAAGCCCCAGAAGAAAGCCCCCGGGAAAAATCCCTTCTAGATCCTGACTAGATTGTAAGCTCTGATGAGCAGGGACTGTCTCTTATTTATTTGTCTGTACAGTGCTGCGCACGACTGGTAGCGCTATAAAAATGCTCAGTAGTAGTAGTAGTTCTTCCCATGGAAAAAGGGGAGCTTTAGTGGTACACCACATTTCTAGGCCTTCCCGGCCACTCATTAGGGCCAGCAACAAAAAGGCCAGGGGTATGGTCCCAGAAAACAAAAGACTCTGAAGTCCCAGGTGCCAGCTCTGGCCCAGCCTGGGGGAGCTTTTGACCATCTGGGCGTGATCTCTCCACCTCCGGGGGTCCCCTGCTGCCCACATGAGGGTGCCTAGCCTTGTTTGCCCACAGGTGGACAGCCATCACTGATGCCTGGGTGCTATAAGTGGTCATGGAGGGCTACCTCCTCCACCTACAGCGGGCGCCACCCTCATATTTCCCAGGAGAGCCCACTAGACCTCTCCTTCACCAGACCCTGCTTCTCACCAAGCTAGCAGGCCTAATCCAGGACAAGACAGTGGAGCCAGTCCCGAAAAATCTCTGGGGCACAGGCTTCTACTCAGGAATTTTCTCATCCCCAAGAGGACAGGGAGCCTCAGGCCCATCCTGGACCTTCGAGAGCTCAACAGGTTTCTGGTCCAGGAGAAGTTCAAGATGTTCTCCTTTGGAACACTGCTGCCATTTCTCCAGCAGAGAGATAAGCTCTGCTCCTTAGACCTAAAGGATGCCTACATACACATCTTAATCCATCCCAGTCACAGAAAATACCTCTGGTTTGTGGTGTGGGAACGACACTACCAATACAGGGTGCTGCCCTTTGGTCTGGCCTCGTCACCAAGGGTCTTCACAAAATGCCTCACGGTGGTCGCAGCCCACCTCTGGCTTCAAGGGGCCTTTGTCTTCACTTACCTGGACAACTGTCTCATAAAAGGAGACATGGCTACAGAGGCACTACCAACGGGCACACCATAAATGCTCTGCAGCACCTGGGGTTCATTATAAACTACCTCAAGTCTCACCTCACCCCGACCCAGCGCCTAGAGTTCATATGAGCACAACTAGATACCCTCCAGGCGAAAGCCTTCCTCTCTCAGAAGAGGTCAGTATGCCTCAGGGAGTTGGCTGCAGAGATATACTGGCACCGGACACTACACACCCAGCTGCTACTCTGCCTCTTGGGACACATGGTCCTCACGGTTCATGTGACCCCATATGCCCGCCTGCACATGAGGGAAGCCCAGTGGTGCCTCCACTCTCAGTGGACACAAGCCACAGGCAGGTTCAGGGACAGAGTGAAAGTGACCCGTCAGTTGGCAGACTCCCTCAGATTGTGGCAGATCCCACGTCACCTTCAGGCAGGAATGCCCTTCCAGGCTCCCACCCCCCAGAGGGCTGGGGGGCGCATTGTGAGGCCTCCAGACGCAAGGCTGCTGGTCCCAGGAAGAATCCCGGTTGCAAATCAACTGGTTGCTAGAACTTAGGGCGATATCCCAGTTGCAAATCAATTGGTTGCTAGAACTCAGGACAATATTCCGGGCTCTCCGAGCCTTCCGCCACTCCAGGTGCTGATCTAGATGGACAACCAGGTCACAAAGTTCTACATGAATAAACAAGGAGGAACAGGGTCATACCCCTCTGCCATGAAGCAATAGCACTCTGTGCCTATTTATTTATTTAGAAAGATTTGTATGCCACCTTATCCTTCAATCAAAGTGGTCACATCACATCACAATTGAGAGTTACATTTAACATTAGGGTATGTGTAAACATTTAGACGGTACAGTTACATAACAGCATTTAGACAGTACAATTAAGGTAACATTTAACATGACGGTATTTAATAATGTGGTATGATAAACTTGGGTGTGTGTGGATAGGATGGGTGCGTATTTATTTGGCAGCGTAAGTGGTATTTCAGTTTAGGTATGGGATGTTGCCTGGATGCTCATATGTTTCTATAAATAAAAATGTTTTGGGGTCTTTGCGGAAGTCTGTGAGGTCATCTAATGCTCTCAGGCTAGTTGGGAGGGAGTTCCATAGTATGGATGCCAGTAGTGATGGTGCTCTTTTTGAGGTTGTTTGTTTGGTCTTGTGATAGTCTGCAGGTGTGCCAATCATGTTGTCATTATTGGTTCTTCTTGGTCTATTGCTGATATCCCTTGTTATGATGTTTTGGAGTGCGTCTGCTGAGAGATGGTGAATGACTTTGAAGATGATCATGATTGTTTTGTATTTAGCTCTTGTCACCATTGGGAGCCAATGCAGTTGCTGTAGGACGGGAGTGATGTGCTCGGTCCTTGGTGTGTCTGTAATGATGCATGCTGTGGTGTTTTCTACCATCTGTAGTGGGTGAAGTGTTTGCTGAGATAGGCCTTGATATAGTGAGTTTCCGTAATCAAGCAATGGTGTAATGAGTGCTATGTGGCATGCAGGGGAATGCTCCTAAGGGTGGTTTACCTCCTGGGCCAGGACAGTACCCTGGCGGACAAACTGAGCAGAGTCCTCCAGTCTCATGAGTGGTGCCTGGATCCAGTAGAAGCCTCCCGGCTGTTCCGTCTCTGGGGCATCCCCTTGATGGACCTGTTCGCCAGTCCGGACAACATGCAGTTGCCTCAATTCTGCTCTCACCAGCGCACTCGTCCGGAGTGGCAGTGGATGCATTCTTCATCTTGGGACAGAAGGCCTTCTGTACGCCTTCCCACTGACACCGCTGGTTGCCAAGACTCTATTCAAGGTCCAGCATGACAGAGCATCACTAATGCTGATATCTTCTCAGTGTCTCAGGCAGCCCTGGTTCCCACTGCTCCTCTCCCTGTTGGCGACATCGACGATTCCCATGGGCTGAGTCCCAGGGCTACTCTCACAGGAGCAGGGCTCTCTCCTACACCCCAACCTGAGGTCCCTGTCACTCACAGTTTGGCTGCTGAAAGGGTAGCATTGGCTCCTTTCAACCTCCCACAGAAGGTGGAGGAGGTTCTTCTGGCCCCGCGAAAGGCCTCCACAAGAATGGCATACGACTTCAAGTGGCGCCATTTCTCGATGTGGTGTGCAGAAAGATGGGAAAAGCCATTCTCCTGCTTGGTACAAGTAGTACTCCAGTATCTACTCCACCTGTCGCAGATGAGACTAAAGTCCATTTTGGTCAGGGTACACCTGAGCACCATTGCAGTGCACCACCATCCCCTCGAGGGAAAGTCCCTCTTGGTGCAGCCCCTTGTGTCCCAATTTCTGCGGGACCTAATGTTATCCAACCCTTCCCCCCCCCCCCGTCTGTCCTCCAGCAGTAGTATGGGATCTAAATGTGGTGCTTTCACAGGCCATGAAGCCTCCATTTGAACCTCTGGCGACCCTCCACCTGCGGTACTTTTCTTGGAAGGTCATCTTCCTTGTAGTACTCACATCAGCTCACAGAGTCAGTGAGCTCCAGGCTCTGATGGCAGAGTCTCCCTACATAAAGTTCTACAAGAATAGGGTGGTGCTCCACACACACTCCAAGTTTCTGCCGAAGGTGGTGTCCCCTTTCCATCTCAACCAACAGGTGGTGCTCCCCACCTTCGTCCTCACGCCGGTAGGGCAGAGACCGTTCTCCATACTCTAGATTATAAAAGGGTCCTGTCTTTCTAGCTGCAACAGACTTGGGGCCACCGCAAAGCACCTCAGCTTTTTGTATCCTATGACCCCAGCTGTCTGGGGCTCCCAGTGACTAAGCGAACTCTGTCTGCTTGGGTGGCGGACTGCATTACCCTTGACTACAAGCAGGCGAGGATCTTACTGGACCAGAAGGTCACAGTGCACCATGTCAGGGCCATGGCTACTTCCATAGCAAATCTGTGTTCTGTCCCCGTGACGGAAATCTGCCGGGCTGTCACCTGATCTTTGGTCCATACTTTTGCAGCTCACTACTGCCTGGAGAGGAAGTCCCGACGGGACAGCACCTTTGGCCAGGCCATACTCTGTAATCTCTTCGGGCTGTAGGCAACTCCTGCCCTCCAACCCTTCTGTGTTCAGGCTACCGGAGTGCTGGTTCTCTGCCAGACACTTGGAGCTTGTGAAGGTCTCTCAGTACGGACTCAGCTGCTGCTGATCACGTCTCATCCTTTGCAGGTCATCATGGCTTTTTTTTCCCTTACAGGTTCTTGGTAGCCTGTAGCTGGGGAGTCCCATATGTGAGAACTGACTTCTTGCTTCTTCCCAGAGAAAGCGTAGTTACTCGCTTGTAACAGGTGTTCTCTGGGGACAGCAGGAATCAGTCCTCAAAACCCTCCTTCCTCCCCTTGGAGTTGCTTCTTTACCATATTTTATTTTTCCTTGGCTGTCTTAGCTATGTCATTTGACTGACACAAGATGGCACCCTTGGGCGGGACGTGGACCATGTATGCATGATGCATCTCCCAAAGGCTTTCTTTGAAAGCTGGGGAGATGCTTCTGTGCGGGCTCCATCAGTGCCGAGGTTACCCATATGTGAGGACTGATTCCTGCTGACCCTGGAGAACACCTGTTACAGTTGAGTAACTACACTTTTCCTGCATCATAGAATCCACGCAGTGAGATTCCAGAGCTCTTCCAGTTTCTTGGGTCCTGCGCATGAATGCTACCCTAGAAGTCCTGGATTTAAACTTTCAACCATAAGCCTAAATTTGACTTCCATATTCTTCCTCCCATATTCTATTGACACTGGTACTAACATGTACCAGGACATCCAGCTCCTCCCTAGCACTTTCTAAAATCCTATCTAGGTAAGATCTGCCACCTTTGCACCAGGCAGGCAAGTGAGCAAGCGATCCTCATGCCCACCAGCCACCCATCTGCATGCCTATTGATCGAATCACCAACTAGATATAGCTATCCTAATCCTTCCCTCCTGGGCAGACGTTCCTCAAGACACATCCTCAGTGCAAGAGGATATTGCATTCCTTGGAAGGCAGGTCCTAACTAAAGGATCACTTTCTGTCACACCAAGGTTATGCTCTTCTTCCAGGTAACCTCTCTCTTTCTAGGAACCACAGAGGCTGCCAGACTGGAGGTGAGACTTCTCTACTGTGTACCTTTGTCTGTCTCAGCTCCTTCAAGTCTGCTATTCTAGCTTCCAGGCACTGGACTCATTCTGTGAGAGCCAGGAGCTCTTTGCATAGAGTGCACACATATGACCTCTCACCAAATGAGAGATATTCATATCTATGGCACTCAATGCAAAAGCCTGGCTAGCCCCCATCTCACTGTTGGAATGCTGTCTGCATCATTGCATTGATGAATTGTTTAGAGTTGCCAAGGGAATAGGGATACCTAAGCTAAAATTAGTGGAGTAGCCTAGTTGTTAGAGCAATTGCCTCATACCTAGAAGATAAGGGTTTGATTCCCATTGGTACTTCTTGAGACCTTGGACAAGTCACTTTACCCTCCATTGCCTCAGAAGAAAAGTCCTGGCAATCTGGGTCAGCACTAAAATGAAGGCTTTCAGAATTTTTTCTGGTATATTATATACTACTATTTTGTGTTTGCTTCCCACTGAACTGCTAATAATCTATTAAGGGTTAATCACTTGCTGATGAAAATATTCTGTGATGACAAATTTCACTCTTGATTGGGACAACTGAATATAAATTAAAGGATATTCGGGAAAAAGATTAACTACCTGTCTGTTTTATAGTAGAAGTCTAAAAGGCCTAACTAAAACTAGGACAAATTAATTCTAAATCTTTATTTCAAGCAAATGCTTGCCTGTTTTGTAATGCATCTAAATAGGTTTGTCAGATATCCAGGACTGGTCTAAAATCCTCCTCCTGGAACCAGGAAATGTAGCAGCTTTGATGCAGCCAGTGGGCTTAAGTTAGCAGTACAAGGCCAAGGAGGTAGAGGGCTGCTACCTATTGTAGATGGAGCACTAGTTGGGTTTGAGAGAAAAAGTAGAGCTTCAGAGTGGGGCAGCTGGGGACATAGAGGAAGATTGTTCTAGGAGATGAAAAAGAGAATGCTTTGCGACTGGTGAGAGGGAAAATGCTTTGGGAGGTTGCTGCAACGGGAAAATTAATTGGGGGAGTTTGAAACAGGGAGGGCACTTGAGAGATGGAGAGAAGAAAAGCTTGGAGTAGTGTTGAAAGGAGACTAGTGGAGACAGGGTAAGAGAGACAGAGGGGAAGACTGGTCGAGATAGAGTGGGAGATTGAGAGAGAGGAGACTGCTAGAGGCCGGGTGGAAAACAGAAAGAGAGAGAGGCATTGTTGGGGACAGGGTGAATGATTGAGAGAAACTGATGGGAACGGGAAGGTGACACTCCGGCAGAGCTCAGGTTCCCATGATCTGTCCTTCATGCCCCTTCCCCACAATCTCCATCTTTGATGGGGAAGAGAAGACTAAGAGTGCTCTCTGCCACTGACTTCCAAGTTTTTGAGCTGGCTCCTAGTTCGAAAGAAAATTTGTCAAAGCATGTGTTAGACAAAACACCAAATTCCAGTATCCTGAACACGGCTTTGCATCTAAGCATTCTGGCTCACATGATATGTCCTGAAATCTTTTGTGTGTATTTTTTTCCAACCGCATTTGGTATGAGGATTAGTGGTAATCAGCTCACCACTAATTACAAATTGCCACTTTCTCTACAGTGACATGAGAGGTTGTCTCAGACATAAAAAATGTGTTCATTCAGAAGAGAGAAGAAGGAAAGGCTGTACTTACCACCCTGCATGCTTGATTGACATAAACAGTAAGGAGACCCTGAATGCCAACTGGGCAGGATAACTGCTGCCTTGTTCTCAGGCTGGAAATGTTTATATAGTGTAAGATACAAGAAATGTAACTATAAATAAAATGTTTATAGCCCCCTCCCATGTCCTTGCTTTAAAGAGGGGGCCTAAAGGAGGGCAGATCCATTCTCAAGCAAGGGTGGGGGGGGGGGAGCTCTTGGAATAGTTGATTTGACAAATTACTCTTTGTTTGAAGTTGGTAATCCAACAAAAACATTACTTAAACTGTACTTCTTCAGTGGTAATAATTTGACAAAAGATTTATTTACAAGAAGAATTTGTTTCTTCCTATTGCAATTTCACAAGCCCCACACTCTGAGGATGACCTTAATGGGGGAGAGCTCTGAGATACAGTATCTCCAGATGGGCTAGTTTTGTGCTTACCATGACAGTACTGGCAGGGTACGTGGAAGTAGCAATACATGATCTCCTTTCTCTGCAGGAGTCCACTTAATTGTAGTTACTCCTCTTAAGTTTTTCATTAACTTCGGGATCTGTCTCCTGCTACAGCAGGTCCATGAAAAGTTCATCATGGCCTACTGCTGCAGCTGCAACAAGGATGTTTTCTTCATCTTCGATGTCTGCACTATCGCTACCACGATTTCTAGCCCTAATGCATAAGCAATGGTTGGGCACCTTATCCTGAGTGACATGTATTTTTCCTTTTCCTTCCAACCATACTTCAATTTTAGTGTTGTCTTGTTGAGAATTGTTATGGGGGTCTTGGGGGTGATGTGTATGGGGGGTGCAATCTAGATGGGATTCCCTCTCTACTATCCCTTAGAGCCTTCCCCCAGAGCCTGTGAAAAAGGGGGTCTCTAGGAGATTACCTTTTTTCTTTCCTCTGTTCCTCTTTGACTACTTGCTTTTAGTTTGGAGTGTTTGTACTCATCTCATCCTCCTCCTTTTCTTGCCTTCCAGATGGATTACTAGAGAACATAAGAACATAAAATATACCATACTGGTCAGACCAAGGTCCATCAAGCCCAGTATCCTGTTTCCAACAATGGCCAATCTAGGTCACAGATACCCAGCAGTTTCCCCAAAAGACACAGGTTCCACAACGCTTGTATTGGGGCAAGAGTGGATATTCTGGGTCCACTTTAATAATGGTTTATGGACATTTCCTCCAGGAACTTGCCCAAATCTTTTTTAAACCCGACTACACTAACAACTTTTACTACATCCTCCGGTAACAAATTCCAGAGTTTGATTACACATTGAGTGAAAAAATATTTTCTCTTCTCCAGGACCAAGCAGGAAGTCAGTCCTCACTTATGGGTGACGTCGGCGCCGACGGAGCCCTCGCGGAGCAATTTTCCCCAGCTTTCAAAGAAAGCCTTTGGGAATTGCAGCGCGCATGCGCGGTCGTCTTCCCGCCCGAGGGTGCCATCTTAGCCAGTCTTCTTTTTTCCGCGGAGCCCTGCAGACGTCCCCGTCTTGTCCCCGCGAAAAAGTTGATTTTCCTCTTTATTTTATACTTTTTTCTTTCGGTTCGACGCCGATCGTTTTCCCGCCCGGACTCGCGACGCCGGTCTCGAGTCCTCTAGCGTTTTTTCGGTTTTTCTGACTTAGTCAGCTTTCATTGTCGTTTTCCCTGGCAGCCCGGTCCTTTGACCTCGCAGGGGCCCTTTTTCCCCCGATGGCTGCCAGTGGCTTTAAGCGGTGTGGTCGGTGTGACCGAAATATGTCACTAACCGACACACACGACTTTTGCCTCCGCTGCTTGGGCCCGGATCATGAGGAACTGATCTGTGGGCCCTGCAGCAAACTGTCCTCGAAGGCGTTGAGAAGTCGGCGGCATCAGCGCGAGAGAATCTTCGCTGACCCCAGCCGTACCCGGACCTCGTCGGAGGCCTCCGTGTCAAAGGGCTCCAGCTCGGACCGTTGCCGGAGCTCCTCCGACCGGGGTTCTCCCTCCGGGGACCATCGTCGGAAGGAAAAACCCGCGAGGGCGGCGTCGGTGGACGCTCCTGGCTCCGCGAGGGCCAGGTCGCATAGCCCCGACAGCCGCCCCGGGTCCTTGGAGAAGGAACATCTCCCGAAGCGACCTCGCCTGGAGTCGGAGATGCCTGCCCGGGTAAGTCCTGTAGTCCTTCTGGACTCGCCTCCGCGACAGCCGACGTCGGGCCCGACGCCGTCGGGGCCCGAGTCGGGGGCTGCTGGGTCACCTGAGCTCGGACTCAGGTTGACGGCCTTGGAGAGCAGACTGTCTGCCTTCATGGACCAGCAGCGGGCACTGCTCGCTGGCCTCGCTGGCGCCGCTGCCCCGACCGCCGGGACGTCGACGTCTAAGTCGACCCCGGAGACCGAGCCGATCCTCGAGTCCATGCGAACTCGAGTCGATCCTCGGTCGAGGTCACCCTCGGCCTCCCGTTCGGGACCGAGGTCGCCGACGCCGACTCCCTCGACGTCGGGGCGGCTGGCGCCGCACCCTGCCCGGGCCGACCCCACCGAGTCCTCGTCGGAGTCGGTCTGGGAGTCTGAGGAGGAAGAGTCACCTGATTCTTTCCGGACTCGGTGTGTCCCATCGGACTCACCGGGGTCCGAGCCTCGGAAGCAGTCCCCCCCGGAGGATGCCCGGTTCTCGGACTTCGTTAGGGATATGGCCAAGGCTTTGGCCTTCCCTGCGGATCCCGAGGAGGAGCCTCGAGCCGAAGAGCTCGACGCCCTCCAGTATGACTCTCCCGCGAGGGAGCACTTTACTGTGCCGGTTCCTCCTATGCTGGAACGACTACTCTTCCGCATGTGGGAGAGTCCGGCCTCCTCGCCGGTCCTGAGCAAGCGGGTCGATTCTATCTATCGGGTCCGCAAGAGCCCTGGCTTTCAGAAGGCACAGCTGCCACACCATTCCATGGTAGTGGAATCGGCCATGCATCGTCTTAAGAGCCAGAAGATGCACTCCTCGGTGCCTCCTGGAAGGGAGGCCCGTAACCTGGATGGCCTTGGCAAGAAGTGCTTCCAGGGCTCTATGCTCGCATGTCGTGTCCAGACTTACCAGCTCTACATGGGCATGTATCTCCGGGATCTGGCTAAAGAGCTAGCCGGATTCTCCGCTGGTCTCTCCGAGGAGCCCTTGCGGAGGTTCCTAGCCTTGTCCACGGGCATTCGGGAATGCTCAAAGTTCATGTCCCGAGCAGCCTATGATGGCTTTGAGGCCTCGGCTAGAGTGGCCGCAGCCGGCATCGGTGCCCGCCGACAGGCTTGGCTTCAGTCGTCGGATCTTGAGCCCTGGGTACAGGACAAGTTGGTCGATGTCCCCTGCCGAGGCGAAAACCTCTTTGGCAAGCCCATGGCGGAAAAGGCTGCACAAATTGAGACTGAGACTCTCACCAGGACCAGGCTTTCTAGGAAGACCTCCGCCCCTTCCCAGAAGAAGAAGGGCTCGGGAAAAAAGTCCTTTTACCCGAGGAAGGCGGCTGCCTACAAACAGTACCCCCATTATCAGGCCCCTGCAGCTCCCCAACAGGGCCAGCAGGCCAAGGGACGGGGTAACGGGTCCCGTAGGCAGCAAGCCCCCAAGCCTGCACCACCAGCCCCTGCTCAGCAGGGTGGGGGTTTTTGACTCGCTCAGCATAGCCTCTCCCCCCCGCTGGTTCCTCCCAGCACCGGAGGCCGGCTGGTTCACTTCGGCCACAGGTGGTCCAGCATCACCGCAGATGCCTGGGTACTTCAGGTCGTGCGAGAAGGCTACCTTCTCCACTTCCATCAGATCCCTCCCTCCTATTTTCCGGGAGAACCTTCGCGCCCCCCTCTGCACAGGGAGTTGCTCCTTCAGGAGTTAGCAGGTCTTCTGCAGGAACAGGCGGTGGAACCGGTGCCCCACCACCTGAGAGGTCTAGGTTTTTATTCAAGGTATTTTCTGATACCAAAGAGAACAGGGGGCCTCAGACCCATCCTGGACTTGCGCAACCTCAACAAGTTCCTTGTGCGGGAGAAGTTCAAAATGCTTACCCTTGGAATCCTTCTGCCCTACCTCCAGCAGGGAGATTGGCTATGCTCCTTGGATCTAAAGGATGCCTACACGCACATCCTCATCCACCCAAGCCACCGCCAATACCTAAGGTTTGTGGTGGCAGGAAATCATTACCAGTACAGAGTACTGCCCTTTGGCCTATCCTCCGCACCGCGAGTCTTCACAAAATGTCTCGCGGTCGTGGCGGCCCATCTCCGGCTTCACGGCCTCTATGTCTTTCCGTACCTCGACGACTGGCTCATCAGAGCAGCGTCCGCTCAGGAGGTCGCCAACGCCACGCGCCGCACGGTGACTCTGCTGCAGCACTTGGGCTTTGTCATAAACTTCGCAAAGTCCACTTTGCTCCCCTCACAGGATCTCGAGTTCATCGGCGCAAGGCTGCACACTCCTCGGGCACGAGCGTACCTACCGCTCGACAGGGCGCAACGGCTCATGGACCTAGCCGACCGCTTTCGCAGCCAGCCCCTGGTCTCCGCCAGGCGCTTCCTGAGACTGCTCGGCCATATGGCTTCCACCGTCCATGTGACCCCCAATGCCCGCCTGAACATGCGGTCTGCTCAATGGTGTCTCCGCCAGCAGTGGCGACAAGCCACAGGCGGCCTGGCGGACCTGGTGCGCGTCTCCGAGCCGCTGCTCTCGTCTCTCCGGTGGTGGCTCCGGCAGCCGAACCTGATATTCGGAATGCCTTTCCAGTCACCTCAGCCGACCCGGGTGCTGACCACCGATGCATCCCTCCTGGGCTGGGGAGCGCATTGCCAAGAGGCACGTACTCAGGGCCTCTGGACCATGTGGGAGTCTGCTCAGCAGATCAACTTCCTGGAGCTCAGGGCGATCCGCCTAGCTCTCAAGGCCTTCTCCCACCTGACTTCCCAACAGTCCGTCCTTGTCCAGACGGACAATCAAGTTGCCATGTTCTACGTGAACAAGCAGGGTGGCACGGGCTCCTTCCTCCTCTGCCGGGAGGCACAGAAGCTCTGCTCTTGGGCCGTCAGTCACGGCATTCTCCTCAAGGCAGTTTATCTCCCGGGCCAAGAAAATTGCCTTGCAGACAAACTCAGCAGGGTCCTCCAGCCGCACGAGTGGCGTCTGGATCCCTTGGTAGTTCAGAAGCTCTTCCTCAAGTGGGGTCTCCCCACGGTGGATCTCTTTGCCAGTCCTCACAACCGGCAGCTTCCTCGCTTCTGCTCTCGTCAGCCACACCCCCTTCGGGTGGCGGCGGACGCCTTTCTGATCTCGTGGTCGGGGAGCCTTCTGTACGCTTTCCCTCCCATCCCGCTGGTCTCTCGGACTCTTTTCAAGGTTCTCCGAGACAAAGCCTTCATGATCCTGGTGGCCCCTCGCTGGCCCAGGCAGCCGTGGTTTCCGCTCCTGCTGCAACTGGCGGTGGAGGATCCAATCCCTCTGGGGGTACAACCGGATCTCCTCACTCAGGATCAGGGGTCCCTTCTGCACCCCAACCTCAGGTCTCTCAACCTCATGGCCTGGCTGCTGAGAGGGTAGTCCTTGCTCCCCTTCTCCTGCCGGCGGAGGTGGAGGAGGTCGTCTTAGCTTCGCGACGGCCTTCTACCCGCAAATGCTACGCCCTTAAATGGCGTCGCTTTGCAGTCTGGTGTACCCAACAGTCTCAGGATCCCTTCTCCTGCCCGGTGTCGGTGATCTTGCAGTACTTGCTGCACCTCTCTAATCTGGGACTT
This sequence comes from Ichthyophis bannanicus, assembly GCA_033557465.1. Lineage (NCBI taxonomy): Eukaryota > Metazoa > Chordata > Amphibia > Gymnophiona > Ichthyophiidae > Ichthyophis > Ichthyophis bannanicus. The sequence goes on from CM066032.1 coordinate 531,968,658, forward strand.
AAGTCCAACTCCGTCAAAGTTCACCTCAGTGCTCTTTCAGCACATCATGTGCCAGTGGACGGCAGACCTCTCTCCAATGACCCTCTCGTAGCGAGGTTTCTCCGAGGTCTCCTTCTACTTACACCACCTCTGCGCCCGCCAGCGCCTGACTGGGACCTGAATGTGGTTTTGCAGCGGATCACCTGTCCGCCTTTTGAACCTATGGCTACCTGTTCTCTCCGTTTTCTGTCTTGGAAAACACTGTTCTTGATAGCCCTCACTTCCGCTAGGCGCGTAAGTGAATTGCAGGCCCTCGTGTCTGATCCCCCTTACACTAGGTTCTACAAGAATAGGGTAGTCCTTCGGACTCACCCGAAATTTCTCCCTAAAGTGGTCTCCCCTTTTCACATCAATCAGGAGGTGGTACTTCCAACCTTCTTTCCCAGACCACACTCCAGCCGAGCTGAAACGGTCCTCCATACCCTGGACTGTAGAAGGGCATTGAACTTCTACCTTGACCGTACGCGGGAGCACCGTAAAGCTGCTCAGCTTTTTGTGTCTTTTGACCCCAATAAATTGGGGCTCCCGGTCTCCAAGCGTACTCTGTCCATCTGGGTTGCGGACTGTATCTCTTGGGCTTATGGGGCAGCCGGACTCTCCTTGGAAAGTCGAGTCACGGCTCATTGCGTTCGGGCAAAGGCCACGTCAGTGGCTTACCTCCGCTCTGTTCCGCTGGCAGACATCTGCCGGGCCGCTACTTGGTCTTCGAGCCAGACTTTTGCGGTCCATTACTGTCTCGAGAGGGAGTCCCGTAGGGACAGTGCTTTCGGACAGGCAGTCCTCCGTAATCTCTTTGAGGTCTGAGCAACTCCTACCCTCCATCCCGGATGTGGGCTACCGGTGGGTGATAATTCAGCGAAGATTCTATCCTTCTGTGCTGCTGAGCTAGAGGGAGCTCATTTTTGTGCTTAGGGTCTCCGGTAGCCTTGAGCTTGGGAGTCCCATAAGTGAGGACTGACTTCCTGCTTGGTCCTGGAGAAAGCGTAGTTACTCACCTGTAACAGGTGTTCTCCAGGAGCAGCAGGAATCAGTCCTCACTACCTTCCCTCCTCCCCTTGGAGTTGCAATCGTCTGCTTATGTTCTTTTTTTGCAAATTTTTATGCTGTCTTTTTTAGCTATGTCATCTGACTGGCTAAGATGGCACCCTCGGGCGGGAAGACGACCGCGCATGCGCGCTGCAATTCCCAAAGGCTTTCTTTGAAAGCTGGGGAAAATTGCTCCGCGAGGGCTCCGTCGGCGCCGACGTCACCCATAAGTGAGGACTGATTCCTGCTGCTCCTGGAGAACACCTGTTACAGGTGAGTAACTACGCTTTATTAGTCTTAAATAGGTTACCCTGTAGCTTTATTGCATGCCCCCTTTTGATGGTGTAAAGCTGTCATGATGCACATTATGATTAGCAGCATATCCAATGTAAAATAAATAAATATCTGTGGTGGTGATGGTGGACTCTGTAAGCTTACAACTAGGGTGGCCAAAATCTAGGAGTGGCACATGGAGCCAAAGATTTGCTGCATCCTGCTGCTAGGACAGACCAGTGCCCCTATCTCAAAATGTAGGCATTTTTTTCCCTTAAGAGCAGGGACGGCCCAAGGGGGGTGCGGGGCCATGTGCGGAGAATCGGTGCAGGGCCTCATTTGCATAAATATTTGCATAATGTTAACATGCACTAACTTTTAGTAAACATGCCTCTTAATGAGTGTCTGGATAAAGAAAGACTACCAGATTTCTACATTACTATACTCCAGTGCCAGGCACATTAGGAAGTACTACAAACACTGCCCATTTAGAACCCATAGCAAACCCACCATATCATAACAGTACTACCAGAACTCATAAAGCACCAAACCCTACCTATCAAAAGGCAACACTGCAAATATTAAACCAATACATCTCAGAGAATACCAATACATCTCCTACTGGGGAACGAGACCAAGTGGCACTGTCAAATAGAAACTACATAAATAGAATACTTCAGCTCAGTTACACATGCAGAACATAGACCATCACCAAACAAAGGACAAGGGATCACAATTTAGAAATAGGAAGACAATAATTAAACTGGGAACCCCAAAAGCCAAACTTGGAATGTACAACAACACTGCAGAAATAAAACTATAAATTAATTTCCTCTTGTGCTCAACAAAATGCAGATGTTAAAGACGCACATTTCCCAGAACTGACATATTCCAGTTAATAAATTCTAAATAAAAAGGTATTTTTTCTACCTTTTGTTGTTTGTGCATTTTATTTTTCAGTTGCAATTGTTCCAGTCACTTTCTTCTGGTTTCTTCTTGTCTTCTGCTAACTCTCCATTGTCTTCTGTCCATTTGTCCTTTCTTCTCTCTTCTAGTTTTTTTCCATTCTCTCTCTGCATCTGCTTTAACATACTGATCTTTCTCCTTTTGCTCTTTCCTCCATCTCTTTCTTTATTCCTTTTTCATCCACTCAAATTTTATTCCTCTCTCCTCAATCCCCACTTACTCTCCCAATACCCGGCCAATCGTAGATTTTTCTTCCCTCTCACACAAAATATTTTTCCCCTATCCATTTCACTCTCCCAGCCCCATCCCATTCTAGTCCTCCCCAACATCAGCTCCCTTCTAGTTCCAGCCTCATCCAACATATGCTCCCTTCTATTCCCCGCATCAGCCCATTTCCCATCCTAGCCCCCCATCAGCCCATTTCCAGTCCTAGCTCCCCATCAGCCCATTTCCAGTCATATCCTAGCCCCTCTATCAGTCCATTTCCAATTCAAGCCCCCCATCAGCCCATTTCCAATCCTAGCCTCCAATCAGCCCATTTCCAATCCTAGCCCCCCATCAGTCCATTTCCAGTCCTATCCCAGCCCCTCCATCAGCCCATTTCCAGTCCTAGCTCCCTCACACTCAGCCCATTTCCAATCCAAGCCCCCCCATGAGCCCATTTCCAGTCCTAGCTCCCCCATCAGTCCATTTCCATTCCTAGCTTCCTATCAGCCCATTTCCAATCCTAGCCCTCCATCAGCCCATTTCCAGTCCTAGCTACCCCCCCAATTTCTAGTCCAAGCCCTCCCCACTCAGCCCATTTCCATTCCAAGCCCCCCTATGAGCCCATTTCCAATCCTAGCCCCTCCATCAGTCCATTTCTAATCCAAGCCCTCCATACAGCCCATTTCTAATCCTAGCCACCCCATCAACCCATTTACAGTCGTATCCTAGCCCCCCATCAGCCCATATTCAGTCCTAGCTCCCCCCACTCAGCCCATTTCCATTCTAAGCCTCCCCACTCAGCCCATTCCTAGTCCTAGCTCCCCCCACTCAGCCCATTTCCAGTTCTAGCTCCCCCCCCAATTTCCAGTCCAAGCCCCCTTCCACACAGCCCATTTTCTCCCCCTCCCCATTCAGCCCATTTCCAGTCCAAGGCCCCCTTCCCATCAGCTATTTCCAGTCCAAGCCCCCCTCCACTCATCCCATTTCTAGTCCTAGCTCCCCCCTCTCAGCCCATTTCCAGTCCAAGCCCCCCTCCACTCAGTCCATTTGCAGTCCAAGGCCCCCTTCCCATCAGGTATTTCCAGTCCAAGCCCCCCTCAACTCAGCCCATTTCCAGTCCTAGCTCCCACCCCCTACACACAATTTTGGTTCCAAGCCCCCCCCCCCACTCAGCCCATTTCAAGTCCTAGCTCCCCCCCACTCGGCCCATTTCCAGTTCTAATTCCCCCCCCCCAATTTCCAGTCGAAGCCCCCCCATTCAGACCATTTCCAGTCCAAGCTCCCCTCCCCATCAGCTATTTCCAGTCCAAGTCTCCCTCCACTTGGCCCATTTACAGTTCTGTCTCCTCCCCCCCCCCCCACTCAGCCCATTTCCATTCCAAGCCCCCTCCCCATCAGCTATTTCCAGTTCAAGCCCCCCTTCCACTCAGCCCATTTCCAGTCCTAGCTCCCTCCTCAATTTCCAGTCCAAGCCCTCCCCCATTCAATCCATTTCCAGTCCAAGAGCACTTTATGCTAATATTCAAAAGAGAACTTCCTGGGTAGTTTCTCTTTGAACAATTAGAAAAGGGTCACAAGCTGAAAGCATCCACACACCTTACAACTGCTATTTTATGTGGCAGCCAAGAGGGGCAAATTAGCTTGCAGTTTTGAAACCGTCATGACTGTGTGACCTGAAGTGCCCCCAGAAATGTCTCCTTGAAATTGTGGTAAAGTATGCATGCTATGGAAGCCTGTCCCGACTTTTAGCCAGCCAGATGAGAGCAGTTTTCAGATGGGTAAGTGCAGACTTGTTAATCTGTTAACGTGGCTAGCTTGCCTTGATTATATAGTACTGTATTAGCTGTAGAGCAACTACATTTTATTAATACCACTTAATACCACTTACTGGTAGGCAGCTTGAAGTTCATTGATTATTAATCAACATAGGGGGGCTTTTACTAAAGGGCGCTGGCTGTCAGTACAGGTCTAGCATGTGCTAAAGGCGCATGTTAGACATGGCACGTTGACAACCAGTATAGGGCTATGACAATTAATGCTGCTAGACTTTGGTACTAAATGTCCATGTCGTGTTAGGATTGCAAGTGGGAGGGTTAAGAATGGAGAGTGGACAGGTATCGCGGGTGTACACATAAGACCACCATAGGTGGCATTGAGCGCACCCACGCTATTGCCATGCCTCTGCAGGACCGCGTGCACGTGGTTGCTACTGGGAACATGCTTTCCATGCTCCTGGTAGTAAACACTGAGGTGTTCTAATGCACCATGGATTTGTGCATTATTGACATGTTAGGTGCAACAACCCAGCACTTTTAGTACAAGGGCCCCACAGAATATCTTTGTTGGTGTTTTGCCTGGGTTATGTTGCTACTTGGAGTGAGTATTGGTAGTTTTTATCCACATTTTTACTACTTCAACAGTGCATCCAACATTCAGGTACCATAAACAGTTTTGCTCACATCTTTTTCCCTAATCTCTTGATCTCGTAATTGATTGTGTAATAGTGTCATAAGTGATTTGCCATTTTCTCTTTATGATGCTTTATTTTTTTGGCCTAGAAATCACCCCATGCTCCTTTGGGCTTCTGGCTCAGTTGGACCCAGCCTTTATTGGGCTATAATGAACCTTCATTTGCAACAACCCAAGACTTTTCTCCTCCAATTTTTATATCCCCCGTCCCAATTTAACCCAGCTGTGACAGGACAGATCTTGGCCACAGGCCATAAACTCAGCTTCCTATGGAACCTGCTAATGTGGATCCTACATATGGCCACTGAGTATAACCATCAAGCAATGGTTGAGACTTCCTCCACCCAACCCCTGTCAGATGCTGCTCCCAGTACTGATTTTTTAGTGCCTCCATCTAGCCTGGAGAACAGAAGCTTGGGTCCCACATACAGCAATGCACAGCCCTCATCACTGAAGCACTGGGCAGGCCCTATAGTCTTTTTCAATTGCATGGTGAAGGAATGGAAGGTCTCCGGTAAAACAGAAGAAATGAACACCACTCTTTTTAGGTTGCATGTAGATAGTTTCCCTCATACAAGACCTTAATGTCCTTCTTTTCTATGACACTGTATATTTCTGTGGCGTGCATATGTTTATTTGCTTAAAGTAATCTCCTTAGGCATTTAGGCATCCAGGCCATGATTTAACATTACGAGAAAAGACAGAAGTTTTATAAAAACTGATACAATATCTCTGATAGGTAAATGCAGTGGGTTATGCTGTTTAGCAGGAGAATGTCACACTGGAACCATCATGCCCCTCTATTTTCATACAGTTTATTGAGCCTATCAAATAAAATCCAGATTTCAAAGTATAAGATAAAAACTATGAAACTATGCCTTCTATGGGAGATGTGAATGGAACGGCTCAAGGATATGATCATTCCTTTTGATTTCAAGCTAAGAGCTAGCATTTTCCAAAAATCAGTCATAGTGCACACCATATTAAATATAGGTCGTATACTACAAGATACTATTTGTTCTAATTGGCTGTATCCATAACCTGTTTGATTGTGGTAAGTGCCGGGCCCAATTTAGGCATAGGCAACATAGACAATTGCACAACTAGACCAATGAGGAGCCTATATCCACTTACTCTAGAACCCAGGGCCAGCCCAAGGCTTTCTGCCACCCTAGGCAGGCCACCGTGCCATCATCCCCCTGTGCCCCATTATCACGCACAATGTCCCTCCCACTGCCTCCAGTCTCTCAACTGAAGGAGATGGGCGGCGCAGTGATCCCTTCTTCAAAGTGGCGGCAGAGCCACCGCTTCAGCATCATAGCAGGCCTTAAAGCACTCTCGTGCATGTGCACACTCAGGGCCTGCTGTTCCTGCCCCTTTCAATGCAACGTCCTGTTGGAGGGGACAGGAGTGGCAGGCCACTACAATGCACACGCATGGGTGCTTCAAGGTCCATCGTGGTACTGAAGAGGTGGCTCAGCCGTTGCCACTTTAAAGAAGAAGGGATTGCTGTGCCGCCCACCAGGGCTGCTGCTCTAAGCAACCACCTAGTGGATGGGCCAGCCTTGCTAAGGCCGTATATCATGTGTTGCTTCACAGGAGAGACATTGTAGCACTATGGCCTTCCACCACTTCTTTTCTGGCTTTCCAATTGCATCTGACTGTCACCTTCCCTTTTCCCCCCTGCTCTCTGAGATTTGTAGTCTGGTCTTGCCTTTGAGTGCCAAAATCTTAAATCTGGCCTTGAGTAGGGTATCCTGCAGCTTTCCTGGGCAGGACATGAGGTGGTGTTTCTGTGCTCACACAATATCTGATAGCTGTCCTGTGTGTGGCCTCTTTGCAGGTATGCACTGTGACAGCATCTGCCCTGAAGGCAAATGGGGCCCCAACTGCTCATTGTCCTGTAACTGCAAAAATGGAGCCTCCTGCTCGCCTGATGATGGAATCTGTGAATGCGCACTGGGCTACAGAGGCACCACATGCCAGAGAAGTATGGATCCTGTCCAGTGTCTACTGTATTTAAATTACTCTTGTCCCGATACTTTTGTTCTATTGGTATTATACGGTATGGTAGAAAAATATATGTACAATATGATAAGATTAATTTATGAAAATGTTTAGTCTGGATATCCACAAATTTCATTTAGCAAAAAAAAAAAACAAGGCGGCATGTCTGATCTAATTAAAGAGAGCAAAAGAGGAGAAAAGAGGAGATGGAGGGGGATAAGAAGAAGAGACAAAAGGAAGAGAGATAGAGAGGGGCTAGGAAAGGGGGGGGGAAGAAAAAGGAGAGAGAAAATGCAGTAGCAGGGAGGGCAGAATGGATGACAGAGTTGGAGTGTCTCCCATTTTTCCACTACTTGCTTATAATGTTATGCCATTGCTGTACTCCCTACTCGTGCACGCCTCTGACGACTCCCTTTCTCCACTTCTGCTGTGGCTACTGGGATGCCACCTGAAATCTGATGACCTGATATTCAAAAGCAAATACCCAGATAATGGTGGATGTTATCTAAATATATGAGCTTAGTAGCACGATCTATCAATATTCATTGACACTATGGGGTTATTCTAGAAGCCTTATTCAAAATTTCCACCTGTAAAATCAGGCATTTACATGTGGAAATGACATCCACACGGAAATGTCAATTTTAGAAAGGGCTGAATTTACACATGGATGTTCTTATGATGTAGAAGTTCAAAGGGGCATATCGAGGTGTGATTAGGGAATGGCCTGGGTGGGTCGAAAACCTACATGTGTATTCCCCATGTCTTACAGAGCATAGAGCATACACATTTATGACCAAACTTGGCAGCCTCGAGCTTTACAGCTGTTCCCTGGCATGTTTTAGGTTTTTACAAAGAGATTGTTTTGGCCAGCCCTTTACAGGAGGTTTTAGGGGGTTATCCTCTTAATTCCCCATTATTTCCTTGCAAAATGGATGATATACATTGTGTATGTGCCGGCACTTACACATGGGGAAGGCAGAGTTTGCCCCATTGATTTTTCCCATGAGCAGATTAGCAAAATAGCTCCTCTTGCTCCAGGTATCAGCACAAACATGTGACTCCTACACCTCTTTATCTGTACCTTAGAAAAGGCTCCAGTCTTTTCTAAAATACCTCCAGAATGGAGAATGTCATGACCTCTATGTCTTAATTCCGATCTCCACATACTCTCTAAAATGTACCTTCACACGAAAAGTGTAATTGAATATTCTTCCAGACTGCCTCAGCGCTACCTGGGCAGAGGAAGAAGGAATCCGGAGAGCAGATAACTTTAGGCCTACAAAAAGGCTGTCCTAACGTTATCCAGATTGCTATCCAGATAGCAGGAATAATATCACTGCTGCCTAGATAGTATGGCGGCTTTCTACTCTATCCAGATGCTCAGCACTGCTTACTCTGCAGATAGCGGCACCGAATATCTTGGACTACATTTAGACACCATAACAGGTGCATTAAAAAAGCTCCAACCATGGTGTTTTGATGTTGGGCCATGAGTGTTCAGCCGGGGCACACTTATAGTATTTACTAATCTTCTAATTGTGACCACTTATTTTATTCACATAAAATGCTTATTAAGCACGTTCAATGGATACTATTATTGTTTTTAATTTAGAAGATTGCATTCAAATTAATTAATTATTTTTCCTATGTCTCCCTAGAAATTTCTGTATACTACCCTTTACAGTAGGACTTACTTGGTTGCTAAAAGTTTTGATAGGGCCTGTGCATGAAGAAACGAGCCACTGCTCACATGGTGTTTCTGTGCTTTTCGATTGCAGTCTGTTCTCCTGGGTTCTACGGGCATCGCTGTAGTCAGGCTTGTCCACAGTGTGTACATAGCAATGGCCCCTGCCACCATGTGACTGGACAGTGTGACTGTCTACCTGGATTCACAGGAGCACTCTGTAATGAAGGTAAGAGATAAAGGGAACCCTTTAACAGGTGGGCAACGCATGATCTTTTCTGTACTTGGGTATGGTTTTTTAGGTCAACTTCCCCAAATAATGACCAAAATGAAGCACTAGTATAGCATACATTCGATCAGCCATGATAACACACCTTGGTTTCACAGTGATTTGTGAGTCTGCATGATGCCAAAGAGGAGGTGGTATGACCAGCAGAATTGTTATAACAACTGGGTCATGTTAAATGGTAATTTGTGAACCAATTACCTTTTTAAATTACAGAGTTCTGTATGTTTGTTTTCTAGGAGAGATGGATTATGCATGACTTGTAGTTAATTTCCCCAGCAACTTTTTGATTGAAATCAAACACCTCCCTAATTCTATATTATTGTACATTGACATCAGTCAATAGATCCAGCTATCAAAGGGATTTTTCCTGTTTGTGCACACAGCAAAAATATTTGAAAACAGCATGGTAATCATCGTGATCTCAATGCACCCAAAATATTGTTGGCCCCTGAAAGGTAAATGGAATGAAAAAGTTGAATATTGACCATTGTACAGGATTCGTAGTTATTTGTTCAAAATTTTGTTTGGTCTGGGCTTTGGAAAGAAGAAGGGGCCACCATAAATACTGCAATTACCCTGTACTCTGTCCATTTACATGCAAGTAAGGCTTGAATCCCCCAAACCTATTCCTTGATCTCCTTGGTTCTTGTCACTCAAATATATGAGCTTCTGCTGGCTCAAGAAGGTTTGATTGTTCTAGGCTGCTGTCTGCTTTACTGTATCTAATAAGGTAACTTAAGTCATTCCAAGTGCATCCCCTAGTTTTAGTCTTCCTTTTTCAGAGGCTGTCAAAATGCTTTTACAAGGAGACAGTCATGGGCCAAGTGAGATCTGCATTTCATGGAGGCAACAGGCTCAAACCCAGCAAAGGAATGAGGGAGAAAGGAGTTGCCCTGACTGTGGTGAACCTTGCCAGCTGAAGGAGCTGCACTGAGAATAAGCCTTAGAGGAGAATTCCTTCCATACTGTTTGAGGCAAAAGAGAGGATGGGGAGAAGACAGTTACGAATGAAGGAAATGGGGGAAATAAAAACTGAGACTGGCTGATTTTAAAGGCCATTGCTGCTTTTACCATACCAGTTTAGGGATGCCCTCCTTTCAAAACACAGTTCTCGTTCTCCTTAAAGGCTATAATAAGAGCTGTAACCTGAAAATAGCCTCTCATTTCTCTAAGGACATCCTGATGGCGCCAAATTGGACAACTTCTTCAAAGCTTTCTAGGAGACCCATCTCCACTGGGCATGCACAGCAGTTCCACACAGCTATGTCTCTACAGCATGCCTCAGCCTTGCTACATTCAGTGGTTCCTATTTGCCACTTTTCACACTTTAATATTGACATAATTAGCTAATTTTCTTTTTTTTTTCAATGTGCTTTAGCCTCTAGCCTTCCCTTCTAGTTTCTAGGCAGTTTTTCATGTTTTTGGGCATGTTTTGCTGTAGCAATAGCACCTGTTGGGGAAGATCTTTCTGTCTGTTTGTCCTTCAGTATGCTTCTTTCCCCATGTGCTAATCAGCCTATGTATAAAGTAGAATGGTTGCTAACAGAATGATGGGGACATTAGCTCCCCCCACCCAAAGATGAACGGGATAGTCAACAGAAGGAAATTGGTCCAAAGAAGAGGAGGCTGGCCACAAGCAAGACTGCAGTAGTGCGCCACTAGGAGCCCAAAGTCCATGGCACAGGAAGAGGCAGCTTGCTGCTGCCATGGCGAAGATTGCACCAGTGGGTTGCAAGGAGTCCACACCTCATGGCATGTGAAAAGGGGACCTGCTACTGTCACTCCTGATTGAAGCAGTGTGCTACGAGGACTTGAATCTCATGGGCACAATAAAAGTTGCTGGCCAGCTGAAGAAAAGATAAAAGGAAGCTTGGAAGAGAGGTTTCCATTCCATTCTAGCTGTCTGTAGTGCTGCACCTTCCAGTGGAGCCTGGGTAATCGTATGCCGAGTTTGCCATAACTCCTCCCACTTTGCGTCAGACATAAGCCAGCTTGGGCCGTGGAATGTGGCCACGGGCACATGGCCATTGGCATGTTCCCAAAGATGTGTGACCTAAGGGGCACGCCCTTAGGAGCCGCTTTGGAGCACCTGTGGTGTGCCAGTGGCCATAAGAGACTACTGAGAGGGAAGCCTGTGTATGTGGTGAGTTGCTGCTGTTTTTCACTCATGGGGAAGCGCATAGTGAAAAGTAAGGCTCCTGCTGCTCTGAAGAGCATGCAGGGCCTGATGGGTGACCTGCATGGAGCAGTGGGTACACCCCTAAAGAAAGACATGGGGAAGAGTGACCTGCATGGAGTGGCAGGTGCACCTACTCTTGCCACCTTGCTGGGCAGATTAGATAGACTATGATGGTCTTTATCTTCCGTCATATATAGCCTACCTGCCGACTCCCTTAACCCAGATTTTCACTTCCGCGGCAACAGAAGTGAAAATCCAGATTTGGCTGGATGCTCCAGCAGCTGTCAAGGCTTAACGGGTAGCAGCGATTTTTGATGCTACCCACCTAGCCCCTGTGCCTGAAAGATAGGCAGGGAAAACCTTCGCCTATCTTTAAGGCACAGAGGACTAAGCAGCTAGCATCAAAAATTACTGCTATCCACTTAGGCTTTTCCTCCATCCCTGCTCCATCCCAGAACACCCCCAACATGCCCCAATGTCACCAGGAATCATCATTGGCTTGATGACACACACCCATTCAGTGCTCTTATTTGTACGGTCAGCAGCACTGAGTATTGCCACTATCCAGATAAATCTGTGGCCCACCCTCCGTCTGCCCCTTTACTATAGGGATAATCAGGGCTGGCACTACCATTAGGCAAACTAGGCAGTCACCTAGAACTCTGGCCTTCTGGAGGCGCCCATTGCTGCCACTGCTGCCCCTCTCCAGAACCGACAGTAGCAGCAATAGTCACAAGCAACCTCGCAGAGCTTATCTTCATGCTCCGGCGTTGCAGAGTTGCTTGCCTCTACCCCTCTCCGACTCTTGATGCTGACTTCCTGTTTGCATGGGAAGTTGGCATCGGGCGGCTGAGAGTGGCAGAAAAATCAGCCACATGGTGCCAAAGCTTGAAGGTAAGCTCCGCGGAGCTATTGCTGCCCCTATCGATCCTGGAGAAGGTGGCAATGGTGGCAATGAGCGCCATGGGGGGGCACAAAGGATGAAATTCACCTAGGGCACCTGATCTCCTTGCACCGGCCCTGGGGATAATCAGCTGGTTGGACAAAGCTTTGGCTCAATAGTAACCATATAAAGGCTGAAAATCCACAGATAGGGAGGTTATACTGTCCATTCACCCACCGCTCATGAAAGTAGAACTTCTTTGAAATATTGGCTAGTTAGTATTTTTGCTTCAAGTTTTGAGATTGTTAAATTCCAACTATGGTACCCGATCCATGAATGGACCCACCTGCATGAAGCATCGGCACTTTGTAGAAAGCCCACATACACTGGGCACGTTCTGCCATTATTCTAGTTTTTGTTATCCTTTTTAATTGGCACATATAGAAATCAGAGAGAACAAACATGACCAAATAATCAAAGAATACATAATAGATTTTTTAAAGAGGGTAATTTTATAAGCAGGCACCATTGTTAAGCCTATAGTATTTTACAAAGACAAGTAGATGCCTGCTTGCCTTTATAAGATACTAGTTTAAGTGGTCTAACCTGTGCCTACTGTGCAGGCGTGGACATTAACACCAGCCTTGTGTACACTTGTGCACTCTGCCCACATTCCACCCAAAACTCCACCCGGGTGCATGTCCACCAACAAAGTACACACCTTGATGTCAAAACACATACTTTTACACCAGTCGGTATTTTATACGAGGCTATTTATATGCACAGGAATGATTATATGAAACTACTTCTTCAAAGTATAGCTGGGTTTAAAAAGAATTTGAATGAGTGATTAGAGGCCAGGTCCATAAAGCATTATTAGCATGTATTTTTATTTTATTTATTTATTTATTTATTTAACAGTTCTTCTATACCGCTCTATTCTAGATCAGAGCGGTTTACATCCAACATCAACCATACAACACAGGAACCCTGAGTTGCATTTACAATAAACAGGAGATCAACTTGGAAGTAACTGGGGGGAACTATGTACATTGTATAACATATCTACATCTTATTTACACTGGGGGTCCTGATTCCATTTCAGTGGGTATCTTCTGATCGATCAGTTGATTATCCTTTTTCATGCTGAGTCTGATTGTTTAATTGCAATGAGTGATTGTCTGAGGGGGCATATGTATGATTACTAGTGCTGGATTCAGGGTAGTATGTGGTGAATAGGTGCTGCTTTAGTGCCTTCCTGAAGTCAATTAGGTGAGTGATGTTTCGAATAGAGGTGGGGAGCGCGTTCCATGCTCTGGGTGCGTAAATCGTAAAGGCCCTATTTGTCGTTGCTTTTGTGCATTTTGTTATTACTTTTGGGACCTCTAGTGTGTTTTGCATCATGGGTCTTCTGTTTCTGTTCTGTGGTACTTTATGTATCATCTTGCTGAGGGATGTGGAGGTCAGGGTGTTTGCGGCTTTGAAAGTTAAGGTTAGAACTTTGTGGCGGATTCTTGCTTGAACTGGTAGCCAATGGAGGTTCATCAGTACTGGCGTTATGTGCTCTCTCCGTGAAGCCCCTGTTAGTACTCTTGCCGCAGTGTTCATTGCAAGCTGGAGAGGAGCCAGTGTTGCTTGAGGGAGACCATGTAGAATTACGTTGGCATAGTCGAAATGTGGTAATATTAATGCCTGATAGATCGAACGGTAGTCGCTGAAGTCAAGCAGCGGTCGGAGATGTTTTAGGGTCCTTATTTTCATGTATACTGTTTTTACTGTGTTTCTTATGTGGGTTTTCAGATCCAGTTGTTGATCCAGTGTAACGCCAAGGTAGCGGATTGTGGGTTTGGTTTTCAGCTCTGTGTTGCCGACCTTTAAAGAGAGTGGAGGGGTGAAGTCCTGGTTTCTTGAGATGAAAAGGACATCTGTTTTACTGTAGTTGATTCTCATGTTTTGTGTGCTGAACCATTCTGCTGTTGCCTCAAAACATCTTGTTAGCGGGGAGAGGTCTGGATGGTTGGTCCTGAATGGGATGTATAGTAGGATGTCATCTGCGTAGGCTAGACAGTTGACCTTGAATGAACGTGCTAGGGCACATATGGGCTGCATGTAGATGTTAAACATCAATGCAGATAGTGACGAGCCCTGTGGTACACCCTGGTTCTGTAAAAATGGTTCAGAGGTTGTGGAGCCTGACCTTACATGTTGCCATCTATTAGTCAGGTATGACTTGCACCACTTTAGGGCTGTTCCCTGAATTCCTTTCTCGCTGAGACGTTGTATGAGGATCTCATGGTTCACCGAGTCGAAAGCCGCTGCAATGTCGAGGAATATGAGGGCGAATCCTTGATGCATTTTGTCAGTTCCAGAGACTAGATGGTCAAATAGGTTGGTGAGGAGGGTTTCAACCCCATGTGCTTCTCTGAACCCATGCTGGGAAGGATCCAGTGGGGCTTCAGTATCAATATGCTGTTGGATTTGGCGCTGTACTAACTTTTCGATTATTTTGGCAAGCATAGGGATACTTGAAATTGGTCTGTATGATTCCACTTTCGTTGGGTCCATCTTGTTATTTTTGAGCAGTGGTCTGATTGATGTTTGTTTCAGACTTTGTGGAAATGATCCGGATGTAAGAGATTGGTTTATTAATTCGCTCAGATATTGGCTTAAGTCACATCGTAACTCTTTTATCCATAAAGCAGGGCATGGGTCATTGGGTGCAGTAGTGGGGTTGATTGCAGCGATCGTGTCTTCAACCTCTCTGCGTGATGTTTTTTCAAAGTCGGATAGTGGTGATGGTTGGGGCAAGTTGTGCTGAGAGCTGTTTTCCGCGGAGTTCGAGCTTGCACCAACCTGGGTGACTTCAAGTTGTAGGTAGTTGGTTGCAGATGTAGTAGTCCGGATCATTTTTGACTGTAAGTAGTTGGAGTATGCCTGGGGGTGTGGCATCTGTGACTGGTCTGCTGGAGGTTCTCTTATGAGAGATTTCACTATATTGAAGAGATCGTGTGGCTTGTTTAGTGACCGCTTCAAGATGTCGGAATGGTATTGTTTCCGCTTTTTTGTTAATTCATCGCGGTGTGATTTTAGGTGAGCGATGTAGGTATCTTGTGCTTCAGTAGAGTGGGATCGGCGCCATCTTCTCTCGAGCCTGCGCAGGCACTTGAGTGAGTCTCGGAGTTCTCTGGTATACCATGGTGCATGCTCTCGTTTCTTTGTTGTTGTTTTATTTGTGGCTGGTAGACATGCGATGGTCTTGAGGCTCTCATCCCAGGTGGACACCAATGCATCTAGGTCGTGTGGTATGTTGTTGAGGAGTGGGAGGATCTTCTCTCGAAGCTCTTCTTTATTGAAGGGGCGGAAGCGCTTCAAAGAGGTTTCGTGGACAGTGTTGTTCTTGTTTGAGTTTTTATTGTGTGTGTTAGTAGGTATCTGGAATTGGATTAGGCTGTGGTCAGACCATGGCACAGGCGTTATGGTTGGTGGCATTGGTTGGGTGGTATCTTTATCTGTCTGTGGGGCAAAGATCAGGTCAAGTTTGTTTCCCTTGACGTGGGTGGGATTATTGACTAGCTGATCGTAGCCTAGTTCTTGTAACGCTTCTAGGAAAGCAGAGGCTTGCGATTCCTGTAGCGTAGGCAAGTTGAAATCACCTAGGATCCAGTTCTGGGATCGTGGTTTGTTTGAGTTGCAGGCGAGGCCCATAATCGTTGCAAGATCTTCTGAGGCTGGTGTTGGTGCCCGGTAGAGTAGGTTGATCGTGCAGGTGTCATTTGTTATGGTGAGGGAGTCCAGGTGGGCTGTGCTGGTTGAGTTGCACATCTGGAAGCCTAGGCAAGTTTTGACAAGGATGAGTGTTCCTCCACCTCTCTGATTGGTTCTATGGCATGTGTGGACTGAGAAACCTGTGGGTATCATCTGGTTGATGATTGCGTTGTCACATTCTGATAGCCAAGTTTCTGTGATCATGATGATATCAAGATCATGGGTCGTGATCAGATTGGTGATTATTGGCCATTTTGTACGTATTGACCTTGCGTTGATGAGTGCACACTTTAGGGCTTGATGGTGTTGCTGACGGTCCAGATGTGACTTCTTGAGATGTTGAAGTGGGATGTGTAATAAATGTGAGTGATGTGCGTCCTTGGGTTCTCTTGGGGGGTGTTGGTGATTCTCCGTCCATCTTTTCCCTTCACTGCGGAGTATTGGGATGTGGTTAGTGCTTGTGTGAATGGCGTGGGATGTAAGGGGGAGCAAGGAGGCTAGGTGTAGACATGCCAAGGCTAGGAATGGGTGCATTTTGTGATGTCTTTGTGAAATAGTATGTGAACTGTTTGTTGCTGGGTAATTAGTGGGACCGGTATTGACTATTGTGCTGGCTTGACTATTGTGCTAGCTATTGGCAGTGTATAAACTTACTGTCTGGCGATGAGCATGTATTTGGAACAATGTGGCAATGTGGCAAGACAGGGACAGTACAGCATCGAGCAAACAATGAGGTAATGTGTCAGTCAGTGGAAAATGAGACAATGTAACAGTTGTCAGCAGAATATAAGACAATGTAACATTCAGCAAGGAACTAAACAGAATAATATACTGCCAACAGTAATAAGTTAACACTTTTGAGTAAGGGTGAAATTCTGCCAACAGTAATGAGGTATGACACAGTTGTCAGTAATAAGATTATCACTGATGCATGAAAAGTGGGTTTGACAACAAGATAGACTCTAGTGGTTAAGTGATACTAGCGATAGTATACAATTAGAGCTGTTACATGTAAATGTAAGATCTAGCAATGTAGAATACATGTAAATGTAAAATGCATTGATAGAAGTAGATGTACAATACTAACAATGGTAATAGGATTAGCGCTGCTACATGAAAATGTATTGTTGGTAACAGAAATAATATCTAGCAGATAAGTGATAGCAGTTAAGTGATACTAGCAATAGTATACAATTAGCACTGATGTATGTGAATGGAGTATTGGCAACAATAATAAACTCATAAGGTATATATTTCTCACTATGGTGATTTCTTTATATGTGACGCTTGGTAATGACTGTCAGCATTAGTGCTAGTGAATGTGTGATCATCAACAGACAACAGGTTTACTGGCTAGATATTACAAATATTATGGTGATTGGTACTACTTGCGGTTCAGGAAAAGGGATCACAACAGCGTGGAAATGGGTCCAAATTAGAGGTATTTCTTCTTGTTCTTGGTGTTCTTCAACGTGCCACCGCCTAAGGGCCACGCCAAAGGGCCCTCTGGCGAGGCCCTCCGGTGCAGGCACGCAGGCGCAGGCACGCCTGTAAGGCACACTCCTTTAAATGGGCCTGGGAAGGACCCGATTGGTCAGGCAACACTCTGCTGGGCGGCGCTGCCCTGGTGTAGAGCTCAATCCCTCCTGGGAGAGCTTATGAAGAGCCTCAGCTGACCCGATTGGTCAGCACATGTACCGGAGGTGGGCTGATGTCCCGGCTGGCTCGATCCTCCGATTGAGGAGAGCAGATGGCCTTCCGAAGGTGGAGAGGGCAAAAGGAGCGATGCGCTCGATCAGCGCTCGCTTAAGAAGAGCCTCAGCTGACCCGATTGGTCAGCACATGTACCGGAGGTGGGCTGATGTCCCGGCTGGCTCGATCCTCCGATTGAGGAGAGCAGATGGCCTTCCGAAGGTGGAGAGGGCAAAAGGAGCAATGCGCTCGATCAGCGCTCGCTTAAGAAGAGCCTCAGCTGACCCGATTGGTCAGCACATGTACCGGAGGTGGGCTGATGTCCCGGCTGGCTCGATCCTCCGATTGAGGAGAGCAGATGGCCTTCCGAAGGTGGAGAGGGCAAAAGGAGCGATGCGCTCGATCAGCGCTCGCTTAAGAAGAGCCTCAGCTGACCCGATTGGTCAGCACATGTACCGGAGGTGGGCTGATGTCCCGGCTGGCTCGATCCTCCGATTGAGGAGAGCAGATGGCCTTCCGAAGGTGGAGAGGGCAAAAGGAGCGATGCGCTCGATCAGCGCTCGCTTAAGAAGAGCCTCAGCTGACCCGATTGGTCAGCACATGTACCGGAGGTGGGCTGATGTCCCGGCTGGCTCGATCCTCCGATTGAGGAGAGCAGATGGCCTTCCGAAGGTGGAGAGGGCAAAAGGAGCGATGCGCTCGATCAGCGCTCGCTTAAGAAGAGCCTCAGCTGACCCGATTGGTCAGCACATGTACCGGAGGTGGGCTGATGTCCCGGCTGGCTCGATCCTCCGATTGAGGAGAGCAGATGGCCTTCCGAAGGTGGAGAGGGCATGTAGACTTCGTAAAGTCATCGCTTATCTCTGGGCATAAGCAACAAGAAATGGAGCTCCTTCTTCTTGAAAGCAATACGTAGTCTGATGGATTCATGTTCGGCAGTCATTATTATGCCAATGCAAAACGTTTGCCCATGGTTTGCCCATGGTACAGTTAGTTAATGCCTCCATCTGCTGGTAGTGTAGCTATAACTATGTGTACAAAAATCTCCTCAAGGAGCCAAATTTCCCAAAAAAGACAAAAAGACACAAACCCCAAACTAAGCACAAAAGAAAAAAGTGGGCATAAGACGCATAAAAGGAAAAAACTGAAAAAAACTGAACACCAGTCAGCAGGAGTTTGCCCCGCTGGAGGAAAAAAGACCTCAGCAACCCTCCAACCTATGGCCCACGGGGATCGAGTCTACCAAAAGACATGAAACCTGTCACAACAGATGATCAGACTCTGCTTACATCAACGGTCAAAAAAAACTCCAGTCCACCAGGACAAAACAAAACTCCTGACTGGTGCAGCCAAATCCAACTGCTGGATTCAAAAATCAATACTGCAGCTATCTAGCTCAAAAAGATGAAAACAAGCAATGGCTCAAAACGAAGAACAAGCAGAAACAACTTATCTGTTGAGTAGATGATAACTGGGTGATGACTGGGTGATGACAAAATGTGGGAATAGATGAAACCAGTTGAACCAGAAGAGACCAGTCAAACAGAGGTGGCAGGGAGCCCTGAAATCAGATATTTCACCTTTCGGCTTCTTCA
The DNA here is from genome assembly GCA_033557465.1 of Ichthyophis bannanicus. Taxonomy (NCBI): domain Eukaryota; kingdom Metazoa; phylum Chordata; class Amphibia; order Gymnophiona; family Ichthyophiidae; genus Ichthyophis; species Ichthyophis bannanicus. The sequence goes on from CM066032.1 coordinate 531,987,735, forward strand.
GGGAGCTCAAATCCACGCTCCACCCACTGTCAATGAAAACTGCAAAAACGTCTTCGAGGAGCACTGTAAGCCATAGCCATTATGCTGGAACAGTATATAGAAGCTGATGCAAGAGCTACAGTAGGAATAAAAAACAGCAGTTGCAGTTTGAATCGTCACATGCCCAAACATCAAAATCAAAAACAAAAACCAAACAACAAACAGCAACCAAACAGGAAGCAATACATACCATTATGCAGGAGCTGAAGTTAAAAAATGATGAACAACACCAGGAGAAGGGCTGCAACCATGGCAATCTAGCACACGAACCACCAAACAGAAATGCCAACGCATGCGCCTCAGAAATATATAACAAAGAATCCATAACGTCAAAATTTAAACCCCACCAGCAAAAAGCCGGCTAAGGTTAAAAAACACTCTGGTGTGTAAAGCCCTCAGACTCCCGCAAAACAGCACGAGCAAAAATTAAACCACCCACCCACCCAAAAACTAAAGATTCACCAAAATGAACAATCATCAAAAAAGAAGAAGAAGAAGAGAAATGTTCATTCAAAAACAACTCTTCCATTCAATTGATTCATTCAACCCATCAGGGACGGCTGTGTTGAGAGAAAAAATCCAGCATTGTCCAAGCGAATCCAAATCTTCTGCAAATCTCCACCATAGATAGAAGGTGTGCACTGTACAATCACCAAACACCGTAAATCCTCAAAGACATGACCAGAGGACTGAAAGTGATGGACCAAAGGAGCGCCTTCCACCATATGGCGGAGGCGACTACGATGCTCAGTTAGACGAGTGCGCAGTGCTCGGCTGGTTTTCCCAACATAACCAAGACCACACGGGCAGCGGAGTAGATAAACCACATTAGTGCTGTCGCAAGTCGTGGAAGAAAATAAACGATATATGCGATGGTTATGCTGAAAGCTACAGCAAGTCTCCATCATGAAGCAAACTGAGCAATGTCCACAACTGCGGTGCCCCTGAACCACAGATGTAACAGGTGAGATTCTAGTGAAGGCAGAAGTACACAACACATCTTTCAAATTGGAGCCTTTAGTATAAACTGACCTAATCCGGTGTTGACTAAGACCTGGAGTCAAACAGATGATGTGAGAATGCCGCTGAATAATCTTGGATAATTGATAACTGAGAGGATTGAATTTTGTAACAAAATGCACAAATTGGGGATCCGACATTGTTGCACGATCCCGAGGAGTCAAAAGCCAAGCCCGGTCATTAAAACGAGCTTGAGTCCGGGCCTTCCGAACCAAAGAGGCTGGATAACCCCGGGCAATGAATGAATCCTCCAAAATCCGAGATTGTGCTTTAAAGTCTGAAACCGTCGAACAATTCCGATGGTAGCGAAGGAATTGTGCAAAGGGCAAACTTTCTTTCAGGCATTGTGGATGTGCACTATCAAAATGAAGAAAAGACATCCGATGAGTCGGTTTGGTATAGACTGTGGTCTCAAGAACATCCGCCCGGCGGGTTACCAAAACATCCAAAAATGAAATGGCAGTGACACTATGCTCCAGGGAGAAGGAAATGTGCGGATCACGTTGATTAAGCCAGCCATGAAAAACCAGTAACTGGTCAACAGTGCCAGTCCATAATAAAAAAACATCATCAATATACCGTACCCATAAACGAATACAGGATTGATATGTGCCATCCGTTAACCACCGGTTCTCAAAATCCGCCATATACAAATTGGCAATAGAGGGAGCCATGGTAGCCCCCATGGCAACCCCCCTTATCTGTTGGTAAAATAATCCATCAAAACAAAAGAAGTTTTTCGTCATAGCAATCATCAAAAGCTGAACAATAAAAGCAATTTTTGATGGACTCAGATCTTGTTGAGCTATCAGATTCGTCTGGCCAATATCAATGGCTTCCTGTTGAGGGATGCTGGTATATAATGAAGAGACATCTAAAGTGGCCATCACTAATTCAGCTGGCAGATCTCTGTCATGGCCCCTAGCCAGCACCTTCAAAAAATGCATGGTGTCACGTAGATAGGAAGGTATACGGAACACCAAGGGCCTCAAAAAAGAGTCAACAAAAATAGACAGAGACTCCAAAAGACAGCCTCGCAGAGATACGATGGACCTACCTGGGGGATTCCGAAGATCCTTGTGGATTTTAGGCAGAGTGTAAAAATGTGGAGTGCGTGGATGAGAAACACACAGAAACCTCGCCTCTTTTTTAGTAATCAAACTTTGACTTACAGCCTGCGAGACGAGCTGTTTAATAAAATCCTGAAGAACTGAAGTAGGATCCTCCAATAATGGTTGATACGTGGCAATATCTGATAATTGAGAATGAATTTCTGCCACGTATTGAGATACATCCAGCACCACAACTGCCCCTCCTTTATCAGCTCTTCGAATTATAATTTATTTATTTATTTAGTATACATTTGTATACCGCTACTTCCAGCGATCAGCAGCGGTTTGATTACAGATTGGAAATTGTCAAATCATGACAGGAAATTTTTGAGGTATAAACACATTGATTAGACAGGAAAGCACAGCACACAGAGAACTATTTTACAGGGAACATGGGCTATGGAGGGTTAAGTGGCTTGCCCAAGACCACAAGGAGCACCTGTGGGACTAGAAACCCCAGTCCTTCCGGCCCAAGGTTGCTGTCCTCTAGTGGGATTTGAACCCCCGACCTTCCGGCCCAAAGTACCTTGCCCCAACCACTAGGCCACTCCTCCACTCATAACCTCGAAGCTCAGATAATGCTTGACGCTCCAAAACCGATAAGCTATGGTGGATCCTTCTCCGAGAAACCGATTCTAGCTGTGTAATATCCTTCAAAACCAACTCCCGAAAAACTTGCAATGTAGGTGGTAACGGGCCAGGAGGAGTCCAAGTGGAACGTATAGGGAAACGAAGGGGCTCCAAAGAACTCGACCCTCCCCTGAAGTATCAGAACCATCAGAACTGGACATGCGTGTTGAAGCAGACGAATCTGCAAAAAATGCTTGTAAATGAAGCTTACGTAAAAGTTGCTCAAATCCCAAGCAAACAGAAAAGGCATCATAAGTAATTCGTGGAACAAAAGATAAACCTCTTTCTAAGACATCCCATTGGGCTGAAGACAGAACCCGAGCAGATAAGTTAACTACAAGCCCTCGGGATCTTCCGTGGCCTGAGATCTGGTCCATGGACGGTGTGGTGGTACAGGAGCGTCGCTCTGTTTCCCTCGCCCCTGACCCCGACCTCTGCGTTTGCGGGTGCCTTTGCCTTGATCTAAAAAATCTTCCGGACCAGAAGCATGTTGATCGGATAAAGCAGAATCATCAGAATATTCAAAAGAAACATGATTAGGTCGTCTACGTTCAGGTTGCATCCAAATATAAACAAAACCCGTTTTATAATCGGTATCATCCCTATGCAATTTAGAAAGTTTAAAAGTTTTTGTCTCTTGACGGAAAGAATCCAATTGAGTTTGTAACTTCTGCATCTGAGTTGTGAAAACTTCCTCCGTTTCCTCAGTTTTGAGAGTCGCTACTTTCTGATCAATCTCTATAGTGGTGGCGTCATTAAAAGATTTGGTGGCATTGACCGTGAGAACCATCAAGTCGAGGGAGCATTTATTTAGAATCTTATTCCAATTGTCGACAAACACTTCATCTTCGACAAACAATTGGGGTTCTTTTTTAACACGGAACCCATGTGGGATCTGCTGACGACGAATGTATTCAACTAAAGTAGCACGATGTAACTCAGCCCGGATTTGACGTTTCCATAATTTAGTCAAAGACATCCAAGCAGCCTGACTATCTGAGGTTTCAACGGGGCCGCCGTCTGTTTGGCGGTTCGTGTGTTAGATCGCCACGGTTGCAGCCCTTCTCCTGGTGTTGTTCATCATTTTTTTACTTCAGCTCCTGCATGATGCTCTTGCATCAGCTTCTATATACTGTTACAGCATAATGGCTATGGCTTACAGTGCTCCTCAAAGAGGTTTTTGCAATTTTCATTGACAGTGGGTGAAGCGTGGATTTGAGCTCCCTGAAGAAGCCGGAAGGCGAAATATCTGATGTCAGGGCTCCCTGCCACCTCTGTTTGACTGGTCTCTTCTGGTTCAACTGGTTTCATCTATTCCCGCATTTTGTCATCACCCAGTCATCACCCAGTCATCATCTACTCAACAGATAAGTTGTTTCTGCTTGTTCTTCGTTTTGAGCCATTGCTTGTTTTCATCTTTTTGAGCTAGATAGCTGCAGTATTGATTTTTGAATCCAGCAGTTGGATTTGGCTGCACCAGTCAGGAGTTTTGTTTTGTCCTGGTGGACTGCAGGTTTTTTTGACCGTTGATGTAAGCAGAGTCTGATCGTCTGTTGTGACATGTTTCATGTCTTTTGGTAGACTCGATCCCCCCGGGCCATAGGTTGGAGGGTTGCTGAGGTCTTTTTTCCTCCAGCGGGGCAAACTCCTGCTGACTGGTGTTCAGTTTTTTTCAGTTTTTTCCTTTTATGCGTCTTATGCCCAGTTTTTTCTTTTGTGCTTAGTTTGGGGTTTGTGTCTTTTTGTCTTTTTTGCTAGTGTAGCTATGGCATTTAAAGAATCTTTTAATGCTGAAAAAATTTTAAACTATTGTCTAGTTTCGTCTTTGCCTTTTCTTACAAAGGTGTTGGAGAAAATTATACATATTAAATCAGCTCTCAGAATTTGATGATTATCAGCTACTGGACTCATATCAGTATGGATTTTGGCAAGTTCACAGCACAAAGAATTTGTTTTAGTCCAGTGTTGATGTAATTCGATTAGGTTTTGACCAAGAACATATATTATTTCTGGTATTGCTTGATACTACTGCTGAATTTGATATGTTCAACCATTTTGATATTGCATTTGGAATCTATGGGGTTGACAGGAATGGTATTAAAATGGTTCCAACTTTGTTTATTGGAAAGGAATCAGAAAGTTGGGTGGGGAAGACCTTTTTTTCTAGATTCTTGCTTGTTGCAAGGCTCAGTTTTATCAGCAATATTGTCTAATTTACATCTATTTGTACGTAGACTTCCTGAGTTATGCTCTTGACCAGTCAATCGTCCAAATAGGAAACATGTGCACACCCAGTCTGCATAGAAACACTGCAACTACTGCAAAACACTTGGTGAATACATAAAGAGCGGACGTGAGGCCAAAGTGTGGGACACCAGTACTGGTAGTGATGTTTCTCTATGATGAATTGCAGATACGTCCTGTGACTGGGATGCATATGAATGTGGGTATAAGCATCCTTCAAGTTCAGAGAATATAGCCAATTGTCATTTTGAAGGGAGATAATTAGGCTGCTTATGGAAACCATTCTAAACTTTTCCGGGATCAAGTATTTATTCAGATTCCTCAGATCTAGGATGGAATGGAATCCCTCCCCCCATCTTATTTGTGACAATGAATATCTAAGTAGTTTACAATTCAAATAAGGATAAACAGCAAAGCATATACAGGGCCAAAGAAGGATTAAACACCAAGGGTGATACAATATTGCAACATAAGACGCAAAAGGTAAAGAAGGAGAACAAACTCCAGGCAACACTGTCAGGAATCCTACCACATGGTAATCAGACCTGGGGAAATGCTTGCATGTATCCTACAAAAGTGTAAAGCAGAGTCTATTTTTTTCTGCCATTTATGCTCTGTGTGTTGGAGCTGGCATTTACAATGCTTCAATCCATGATGATACAAGGGTTTGAACATCTCTTACAAGAAGTAAAAGGGGGGCAAGGGGCGACTATGTCTTGCACTGGGGTCAGCTTCTCAAACTAAACCAATGCTTGGGTACTGGAGGTAGAGAAGGAATCTCTACAGAAAATCGGGAAGCATAGTTGATAATGCTGTATATCTAAATTCAATGTATGTAAACACTTAAATAGCATCTGACTTTTAAGCAAACTCTTAATGAAAGGTGATATCTGGTTGAGAGAGAGGAAACAGAGTAGGGATAAATGGTCAGTTTTCTCAATGGAGGAAGGTGAATAGCACAATATTCCAGGGATCTATATTGGAACCGGCGCTTTTTAACATATTTAGAAATTATCTGGAATTGGGAACAAGCGAAGTGATGAAATCTGTAGATGACATGAAATTATTCAGAGATGTTAATTTGCATTTGGATTGTGATAGATAAATAATGCTAGGTTCCACATTAGGATAGTAATCTTCTGTTCAGTGTGCAGTGGCGGCCAAAAAAGGCAAACAGAATGTTAGGAATCATTAGGAATGGAATATCAAAATGCCTGTTTATCGCTCCATGGTGCAACCGCATCTTGAGCGTTGTGTGCAATTCTTGTCTCTGCATCTGGAAAAAGATATAGCAGCATTAGAAAAGGTACAGAGAAGGGTTGCCAAAATGATAAAGGGGATGGAAAGACTCTCCGATGAGAAAAAGGTAAAGAGATTAGGACTTTTCATCCTGGAGAAGAGATGCCTGAGGAGAGATATGATAGAGGTCTATAAAATCCTGCTTGGAATGGAACTGGTAGGCACAAGTCAGTTGTTACTCTTTCAAAAAGTACAAGGACTAGAGGACACCCTATGAAACTACAAGGTAGTATATTTAAAACAGGAGAAAATATTTCTCTCAATGTATAATTAATTTGGAACTCCTAGCTGGTGGATGTGGTAAAAGCTGGGTTTAAAAACATTTGTAGAAATTCCTGGAGGAAAAGTCCTTAAGCTGTTTTTAAGGTAGTCCAGGAGAAAGCTACTGCATATCTTTGGTATAATTAGCATGGAACTCGCTACTTTTGGGATGTGCCTGGATTGGCCACTGTTGGAAACAGTATACTGGGCTTGATGGACCTTTGGTTTGACCCAGTATGGCAGTTCTTATGTTCTTAACTAAATGATATAAAATAATGGTCTGTCCAAGACAAAGCAAGGGAGAAGCACTACTTTTATTACATGCTTAGGCTATCGAGCAATGACAGATGTCCTGAGCTATGAGATCATCTGTGATTCATCATGTAAATTAAAATCTCCCAATACTACATGGTTAGGATAAACTGCTGCAGTTTCAGCAATCAAAAGCAATAATTTTTCAGTTGGGGAGAAGGGAGGTAAACTGATAGGACTGATAATTTTGGAACAAAGTCGCTAAGAGGGCTACCACAAAATGCGAAGTGGTAATTGTATGTTGTATGGCAGTCAGAGAGTTAGAAAAAAGTCAAGCTGGTCCTCCCCTCCTCCTTTCCTGAAATATTTTCCTGGTACAGAAAGGAGAAATATAGATGGCAAACATCTTGGAGGCATCTCACATCCATAGCTCCATCTCAAACCCCCTTTACTCATTCCATCACAATATACCCCATTCTTACCCTTGCCCAATCTGCACTGTCCTCCAAATTCCTAATTAGTCTCCAGATCTCTGCTCTCCCTCCATCTCAGAGTCCCAACTCTTTCCTACATTTTCACCTAATCACTGAGCTACTGTCCTCTCCCTCAGTCCCTGCTTAATCTGAGTCCCCTCTCTTCCGCCAGTCCTCATCTTCCATTGAGACTTCCTCCTCTACCACTAAGCATCTGTCTCCTTCTACTTCGTTTTCCACCCCCTTTCTTCCACCAGTCCTCATCTTCCATTGAGACTTCCTCCTCCACCACTAAGCATCTGTCTCCTACTACTTCGTTTTCTACCCCAGTTCTTCCTCCCCTTGCTTGCAACTCAGCCACTCCTTCTGCCACCGATGCCTTTCCTCTTCTGTCCACACAGTTCACTGATCAGCTGTTTGAATCATTCTATGCTCTGTACTATGGAGCTCCACACAGTTCAGAGCACATGGGTGCCAGAAAGAGCAGCCTGTTCTGGGGTATGGGGAGAGAGGCAGGACAGGAATATGCTCTGGGAACTGGGACAGGAAAGGAGGAGACTGAAGGAATGGGAGTTGGAGCGTGGGCCTGTGAGCAGTGACCTAGCAGTGCCAAGTGAAATCTAATATAATGATGATTTTGTTTCTCCTCCTTCCTTGTTTTATTTTACTTCATCTTTGTCAACATGTGTAGTGGGGAAGGGCGAGTAGTTGATGATTTCTAATATGGAGTTTGTCCATATTGAATTTGGAGTTGAGACCAGCCTCTTGATCTAGGGACTAATGTTGTGTATCTCCAAATGCTGATTTGATCGAGAAGGGCTGGAAGCTCTGCTGAAAGATCACTTGTGGGTCTTACAAAAGGAAATGCCATGCATTGCTTTTACACAAGCACCTAATGACTGGTCAAAGAGTAACCATGGTGGTAGGTCTGAGAGGTAGTCACACCTGGAGGGGTTACTATATTTATGGGAAGGGAATATTGAGCAAAAGAATGGAGGTTGTGCCTGAAAATAATAATGAGACTTGAATGTTGAGAGAATAATTTGAAAAACAAACCCTTTGCAATGTGGATTTAAGGACAGAGATCAGTAGAAGCGATTTGCTCTTTCCCCTTTTCTTGTGAACTGGGTGCATCTAGTAAAAGTCATTTCAGCATTCTATAAACTATGTATTTGAAAAATATTGGCTGAATCTTGATGTTCACATCAATAAACTGTACATTGAATTTTGATAACTTTGGGGTCCCATACGGCCAGAAATAATCATTTTATGGATGGCTTCTCTACAGTGTGTCCCAGTAAAAGGTTTGGGAAGAATTGTGCTGGCGTCTGTACCTGCACCAATAATGGAACTTGCAATCCGATTGATGGATCCTGTCAGTGTTATCCCGGCTGGATCGGCAGCGATTGTTCTCAGCGTAAGTTTAAAGATAAAGCAGCAAAGTTAAGTAAATGCAAATGGACTTAAGATAACTGCACTCTACTATAATATGCACATTTAACATATGTTTTATTAAGAGATGACACACCAAGACTCCTAGCACTGTGGACACACTTACACAGTGCCAGAAGCCGCTCCAGTAGGTAAAAACAATCATATCGTTTTACATCCCCCGTAAGCAGACAAGGCAGTCATAACCTGTACCCACATACAACCAGCTCCCACTTTATAGAACCTATTTCACATTCCACGAGCCTAAAACCACAATTACCTATACCATAACAAGCCCTTTGCCAGTTCACCCACCCCACAAACCCTCCCATCCCCCTCTCTATCCTCGCATGCGGATGATGTCACCTCCCTACTACCTACCACCATTCCATTTTCAGCCCACTCCTATATACCCCAGTCTCCATCGATTAAGCTCCACAAGTCCTACAATGTCAACAGCTCATTTCTCATTTCTGGGGCTAAGGTCTGTATATACCCCATACCGCCAAAAACATTTTCTTCTAATGCAAATTCCTGTGCGATGCCAACCGTTCCATCAACATCAACCAATAAAAGCAACTATGCCTCTTCCAAACAGAGGGGGCAGTGCTTGACAATCAGCTGCTTTCCCACCAAGCAAGCCTTACAGATCAGTATCTGTGCCTTCTGGCCTCTAAGCAGCTGACCTTTAAGATCATCAAATAAAACATGCTCCGCTGTCAACGCCACATCTCGTTCCAGTCAGCTAGTTAAGTAGTTCTGCACACGCCTGCAGTACATCTGGATCTTATCACATTTCCATCACATATGACCCAAGCTTGCAAAAGGATTGGTGCACCATGGGCAGCAACTAACTTCCGCTACTCCTATCTGCAGAGCCCTCACAGGAGAGAAGTGGGCCTGACATACTGCCTTATACTGAAGTTCCCTTAGCTGAACACTTTTGACCAATCCAGGAATGCATGAAATAGCTCTTGAAATAGCTCTTAATATACCTCCCTGTTCTATAGAGATCTCCAACTTTGTTGCTCATCAGGCCTCCAACTCTGAGTAGTCTCTGCTAGGGGCCCAATCTCCCAAATTCCAATAATAAAGTGACAGAGACATAGTCTCTCTGTCTTCAAACTCAAAAAACTGTTTGATATATTCTAAAATATCCGAGGATAATGAGGCCCGAGGTAGGGAACAGACATAATGCCTTAATTATAAGCAGCAAAGAAATTACCATTCTCCACCTCAAATTCTTCCAATAATTGTTGAAATGACATCATTGTCACCTTCACGTCCACCACCTGTCTAATCAGGCATAGTGTCTGATGCTCTCACAGCCAAAAGGGATGTGCATCCATCTCCAGGGGGAACTTATCATTGCCTCTGATGGCAGAAACCCAGATGCCCTGGGGGTTTCCTGCCACTTTGCACATAGGTACCGCTAGACTCCTCTGATCGGTCGTGATAAAAAGACTTCTATGGAGGCACTCCAGCAGTTCCTTAGAATCAGCATGCAGCACTGCGAGCAAACTATATGCAGACAAAAAGTCTCTTCCAGCTCTCTGGGGTATACACCAAAGTATAATCCAACCAGTCCCGTAAATGGCACAATTAGCATGCCACATTATATAAGTTAAGGTCTGGCAAACCAATCCCTCCCTTTCTCCAATCCCCCCATAATCTATCCAGTGCTATATGCACTGATTTGTTTTGACACAGAAATTTGTGAACCTCAGTCTCAATCATAGCTATATCTTTTTTGAGCAGTCGGATTTAAGAGTTTTGGGAATAGGGTCATGTGAAATGCAGCCACCCTCCCCAACATAGACAGGGGTAATGGCCTCCAATCCCACATCTTAGTCTCAAAAATCCTAACAAAGTATTGTAATTCAAGGCATAAAGCTAGCGCGAAACCCTCGGGAGTTGAATACCCAAATAGGTGAAGGCCTGCCTTGCCCATCGTAACAGGAAATTAGGCTTTCAATCTTTTTGAAATACATCAGAACATCTAGCACTTCCCATTTATCCATGTTGTTTTAACCCAGCTATCCCACCAAATTCCCGGAACTCCTCAAGCAGCAAAGGTAACAAATGTCGCGGATTTGATAAAGAACCAGTAAATCATCCCTGAACGCTGACACCTTCAATTCATTCCTCCCCATGGAGATTCCTTCCACCTCCCTTCTGCTGTATATCTTCCTCGACAGTGAAAGTACAAACAACAGTGGGGAGAGGGGACAACCCTGCTTCGTCCCATGCTATAAGTTGAAAGACTCCGAGAAGGTCCCATTAACCATCACTGACGCCATTGGTTGAAAATACAAGAGCCGTACAGTTCTCAGAAAAGTTTCCCCCAATCCTTACTCAGGTAACACAGTGAACAAGTAATCCCATTCAACCCTGTTGAATGCATTCTCTGCATCAAAACTAATGAACAGAGAAGGCAGTCAATTTCCGTGGACCCATTCCAACAAGGCCAGGATTACTTGGTTTATGGTTTATTAGTTCTTGATATACTGCACTTGGCAGCGCATACAGTGTGGTTTACAGAAAGCAACAGGGCCAGCAACTTTAAAACAAAGTTAATGAGGGATATGGGACAGTATGACTCCGCCTTCAGTGGATCCTTCCCGGGTTTTGGAATATTTATTTTTATTTATTTATTTATTTATTTTATTTAACATATATTTATAACCCGCAACTTCCAGAGTTCAGTTGCGGTTCACAATAAAACAACAATCCACAAAGCAGAAGCTTAGTTTTACATCGAACATTTTGTAACAGTAAACGTAATGGTTAACAGCATGAACTAATGCAAAATAGCAAAACTCAGGAATAAGAGTGATAAAGGCCTGATTGACATCATGGGCAAACTCTCCTTTAGTTATTCGCTGTTAGTACTTCGCCACCATAGGAGGCACCAACTGGCCCTACAATAATTTATAGAACTCTGAGCTGAATCCATCCAGACCCAAGGCCTTACAGCACTGCGCTTTTTGTATTACCTTCTGCACCTCCTCTGCAGAAATCGGTGCCGCCAGCAGACCTGCCTGCTGCTCGGTAATCCAGGGCAAGTTGACCCCCAAAGGTATGCTGATATCCAAGAAGGGGGGATCTGTTCTCTTGAATATAAGTTCTGATAAAACTCATGAAAAATTCCTCCTATCTCCTTGATATTTCTGTGGAGATAGGAGGAATTTTTATCCTGTAAAGCTGCCACAAAACGGGAACCCTGAGAACCTTTTAAGCAGCAGGCCAGCAACTTGCTATTTTTATCCCCATATTGATACAACTGAAATTTGTAGCACGATAAGGACTTTTTCGCCCTCTGATGCAGCACTTCATTGAAGGCTGCTTGCGTTTCTGAAAGATGGGCTCGATTCCCTACCGTGTGAAACTGCTCATAGCATTTCCTATTAGCCACCATCTGACATTCGTTCCAAGCGAAGAATCTGAGCATTTAATATCTTTCGGCATTGTGCCGCATAGGCTATAATGCCTCCACGTAAGCTAACTTTTGCAATCTCCCAGAACAAGTCAGGAGAATCTGTATTTTAAGCATTATTACACTCGAAGTCTCTCCATCTCTCCCACAAGTATGAGACAAACTGCTCCTCCTGATACAGCTCTAATGGGAAGCGCCACATACGTATCATATTCTCATGTGCACGGCAAGTGAGGTCAATCCAGACCATCGCATGATCTGAAATTTCGCTAGGACCAATAGTTGCGTCCTCCACCAAGTCAAACATGGACACAGGTATACAGTAAGCAAATAGTCGATTCATGAACTCATCCCATTTGCCTTAGATCTCCAAGGTGCGCAATAGATGCCAAGCATCAACTAGATCAAGCCTTTTCCACAACCTCTGCAAGATGCGTGTAACCGCTATCCTTCCAACCCCCCCATCCACACTGTGATGTATCCACCAATGGGTCCAAAACACCATTCAGGTCCCCTCTGACCACCAACTGGCTGTCAGGTAACTGCTCTAGTTCTGATACTACACTTGTGAAAAATTATGGGTCAGGCACATTGGGACCATATAAATTACAAAGTACAACCGGGATCCCCTGGAGATTCCCACTCAGGATTACATACCGCCCACCCTTGTCATAGAGCTCCATGACACACTCAAAATAGACCTTCTTGCTGAACAGAACCACCATCCCACTTTTTTACCAACAGCCGGTGCACCGAAAACCTGTCCCATCCAATCCCTCTTCAATTTAGAGTGTTCCAGTGCATCTTGATCGATCTCCTGTAGAAAAGCCACCTCACACTGCTGATGAACTAAGGCATGAAGAACCTTGTGGCACTTAATCGGTGAACCCAACCCACACACATTCCACGATACGAACCTCACATCTCAAGCATGGATTCTTCCACACAAAACAAAGCCAACTCCAGCATAGCGGAAGACACCCCCAGCCTAGGATCACCCCCCAATTAGGTAAGCTGATATCCCCAACACACACTGCATCATCCAAAGTCCCACACATCCAACAAGTACCCCACTCCCCAGCAACTTCCTCCTCTTTCCCTCCGCCCCCTCCTTCCCTGCCTCTCCCTAAAGGTTCCCACCACTCACTTCTCCCCTCATCTGTAGAGTCACTTAACAGTACATCGGGTGCTCCCTTCCCCACTCACATAGTGCACTCACTGCCTTTCCACGATCCCCTCCCAACACATTCAGTTACCCCACCCCCCTCCAGGCTTCATGGACTTTCCTCTCTATCTCTTCACCTCGACCACCTCTACAGCCATACCCAGACTCAGACAGTTTCTTTTCCACTCAACCTTTCAAAATCCTCCCACTCCCACACGGCAGCCCCATACCCTTAATCTATGATCGACACCAATTGTAAATGGCAAACTCGACCAAGAAAAAGCAAGGCATTCATTGTCGATCTGCCCTCACCCCCACCCCCTTCTATATAACAAGCCCTAGGATTACAATAAGAATAGGAGGAATAACAGAAGAAAGGACACAAAGAAAGAAGGAGGAGGAACACAAATACAGCTTTAAGGTCATGTAGCCATGGATGTGGACTGCAGACCATCTATCCTGCCAGGCACCCTAACACCTCCTCCCCCCCCCATATCCATAGTCACACCAAAGCCCAACTTCAAGCCTTTCCCAAAACAGGTGCTCGGGTTGCCTCTCATTGGCGCACAGGTCTGAAAGTAGATCAGTGGAAAACTTGCAGGGGCAGGTGAGAAACAACAATCACCAGTCTCACAAAGTCCATGTACTGACCGAAACCCATTCCCCAGTGACCCATTCACTGCACCATAAGAAGTCCAAATAGTCCCAAGCCACTCCTAGTCCCTCAAGGCCAAATATGGTGGCATTCTAGTGCTCATCGGGGCCAGCCATCCCATATCAGTCTGGCACAGATGTTACTGGCCCTCCTCCCCAGTGTCCGTCGATACGATATCATGCTAGTATGTCTTGGAAGTGCCATTATGAAATATCTGAAGGCACGTTGGATACTGTAAGACAAATTTTATCTTTGCAGCAATCAGCCGCGGGCATATCTCCGATTAGGCCTTTGAACGTTGACTCAGCTACAGAGAATAGTCCTGGAAATTATGATCTTGTGACCCTTTTGTTGTATATGTTCCTGGCCCTTCGCAGCCCAGAGGACATTATGTTTTTGGACAAAGTTCAAAACTGGGCCAAAACCACATGCGGTCGCTTGTCTGCCACTCAGATAAGTCCCATCTGATGCACGCATTCTATTATAAGCTTACCCCAGTCTTCCCTCAGCCTAAAGGTCAGGGGTAGCATAGTCTCCAAGAAGCCTCTTAGCTCCATCACTTTCACCTTCTCCGGTATTCTTAGATTCTTACGGCACTTCTGCTTTCAAGGTCATCAATTTTCTTAGCTTACTTTGTCACCTTATCTTTTAAATATGTATCTCCTTAGCAGCATCCTGCACAGCACCCTCAGCTTGAGAGATTCGAAGCTCAGCCTCCTGTAATCTCCTACCCAAAACTCTTAATAGCCCAAGCCATGGAGTCCAACTTGCCATTTACAACATCATACTGACTGGCCAGGGTGCCCACTATCTGTGCTGTTATCTCATCCACCAGCACCTCCTGAGTATGAGAGTTAGGCAATGACGGTCCTTCCGCCATCTTGAGGGCTGCTGGTGTGGGCTTTTCTTTATCCTGTCTCACCACCTTCATGGCTGCCGAGACACCGCCAGACACTGGGACAGTGTGGAGCCGTGCTGGGACAATTCCTACACAGCTTGGGGGGGGGGTGTCTAATGAGGCAGTGCCACGAGAAAAGATATTAAAGAGGGGGGAGCGCCTGGAGAGTGATCAGCACATGTCCTCTCACTTTCAGCATATCACGTGATCATCATAGTACATACATTTAAAAAAAGAAAGTCTGCTTTTTCTTGGTTAGCCACTGAAATTGTTTCATTTACACGGCATAATCTTCTTAGCTGTTCTCTACAGCACCATGTTTCTAAGCCAACAGCTATTAAATAGAAAGCCTACTGTTATGTATCTTATATGTCTTCAACTGAAATGTAATTTCCACTTTCATACTGACTTTTCATGATATATTGTATCTAGTTTTGGGCTATATTGAGAAGATATCTTTTCAAACCAATGTCTGCTTAGTCCCCATATTATTTTACATCTTAAACAAAGAAGCATACGAGCTGATATTTAGCCCTCAGTGTTCAGTGTGTTTTTTAAACACCAGCTACCACGGGTTTCAGCCGTGACTACTGCAGGCAAATAGTGGTCGAGCTGCTATCTCGATAGCCAAACTGCACAAAGTTAGGTCGGCCTTTTTGGTAGTTTTTTAATGTAGTTTTTTATCTGGCTAACTACATGAGTGCTCGCCCTGTCCATGGATTACCTAGTGCCAGGATGGTTAGAGGAAATATTCAGAAGGTGCCACTGAATATTGGGCTCAGTGGGGTTTATCTGGTGAGCAGCTAACTGGATAAACCCTTCTGAATATCAGGTCCATAGAAAATTATGACAGATAAAGACCTTGCAGCCTATCCAGTCCACCCAACCATCCACTACTAAGTTCTGCAGTCCCGCCTTTTCCCATAGAGATCCTCTGTGATGTCCTATGCTTTTTTGCATTCAGATACAGTCCTCGTCTCCATCACCCCTGATAGGAGGCTATTCCATGCATCCACCACCCTTTCTGTAAAAGAATATTTCCTTAAATTACTCCTTAATCATTTCCCTTTTACTTTCATCCTATGCTGCCTCATCCCAGAGCTTCTTTCAATTGAAAGAGGCCCTCCTCCTGTGCATTTATGCCATAGAGGAATTTAAGCATCTTTATCATATCTCCCCTTTCTTGCCTTTTTTCCAAACTATACATATTGAAATCTTTAAGTCTGTCCTTATGTGCTTTAGGGCAAAGAGCACTGACCATTTTAGTAGCTGCCCTCTGCACCAACTCCAGACTTTTTATATCTTGTTGAAGGTGTGTCTCCAAAAGTACACACAGTACTCCAAATGAGAGTTTCACCAGAGACTTGTACCTCCTCTTTCCTGTGATGACTCCTCTCTCTATCAAGGTCAGTGCAAGGTTATTCAACACCCTAGACAAACCTTCAGCCTTGCACCCCCTTGCAATGAATTTTCAGCCCCCTAGCACTATTCCCCCTCAAGATATAGATAATCAAACTCAATCAAATTCATCTCAATACCATCCCTCTCAGAAAAATCCTATAAAGATGCATGTATTTGGACATCAGACATTTGAATGTTAAACTTTGTTTTGTAAATATATACATAATGAGATTTTAGAAGGTCACTTAGAAGGGTAAATGAACGATTTGCAAACTGCTCATTTTTCTGCAGGTACAAGTAAGTTTATGTGGCTGTCAGTATGTATTGATTTGCTTGACTGTAGCTGCTCTTTAGTGCCCACAGAAGCTGTTTCCCTAGGCTACTGCCTAGTCTTCTAAACGTTGGACTGGCCATGCTCTAAATACACTCTAATATCATTCTGGCTTTTGCTGTCACTTTTTCTACCTGTTTTGCACTTTAAGATCACTAGATACAATCACCCTTAGGTCCCATTCTTCCTTCATACAAAGAGGTACTTCACCCACCTATACTCTAGTACACCCTTGACTGTTTGCTGCTGTCATGTCTCAGACCACTGGCCACTGCTCCGGTATATACCATCCCTGCTCTCTTTCTCTTGTATGACTTTGTAAGTCATTTCATTTATTAAAACTTGATATACTTCCCTCCGAGTGAACAGCAGGGCAGTGTACAATAAAATCAAATAATATAACACACAGAGAATAAAAGAAGAATAGGGCTCAAAGACAACAGTGAAAGGAGTGGGTAGAAGAGGATAAATGCAAGAGGTAGGGAAGGCGGGGAGGAGAAGAAGATGAGTAGGAAGGGCCAAGGGTCAAGGTGGGAGGTTGAAGGCTTAGATGATCAGATGTGACTTGAGTTGTGTCTTGAATCCGGGAAATGAGGATTCCAGTCGGAGACCGGGAGAGAGATTATTCCAGAGGAAGAGGTCAAGGAAATAAAATGCGGAGTGACAGGTTTTATTTATTTAATTGATGAGTTTTCTATACTGCCTTATCTTAGATTCAATGCAGTTTATATTACAACATCAATAAGAATTGTACATTGAACAATGGGGAATAAAACTCGGAGGCTTATATGGGGGTGCCAACTGGTAAATAAGTTAATAAGACGAGTTTTAGAAAGTAGATATCCTGGTGTTGGTGGGACACAGGTAGGGGTCAAGATTGATTGGGTTGATTCTAGATGCGCCTGTGAGAGGGATGGAAGGTGAAGATGGTTCATATGGATAGAACAGAAGGACCAGTGTGGTGTGTGGCATATGATGAGTATGGAAAGATATTGAGGGGAGCCGGAGTGAAGAGCTTTATGAACCAGAGTAAGTACTTTGAAATGAACGCGGTAAAAGATGGGGAGTCAGTGTAAACGGATTAACAGAGGAGTGACATGGTTGAAGTGAGAAGCATGGAGAATAGATGTTTGGTGGTAGTATTTTGAAGGAGCTGTAGGCATTTAAATTCATATTGAAGGAGACCGACAAGGACAGAGTTACAAAAGTCAAGATGAGCAAGAACAAGGGATACCACTGGGGTAGTCAGAGCGGGTAGGGTTAGGATGGAGCAAACTGCTCTAATCCGCCAAAGGGAAAGGAAGGAACGTTGTATATAACAGAACTGATGTGCTGGGCCACCTTAAAACCGAGTCCTGGAATACAAAAGGTCAGTGTTTGCCCCACAATCGTTATTCCACCTGAAACACTCTTCCCCTGGTGTCTCTTCTTACAGGAAAACTTTCTGATATACATATTTATTTTATTTATTTGATAGTTCTTTTATACCGCGCTCTTTGTTATCAGTGTGGTTTACAATGAAACAAAATGACTCTCGGACAAATAAGCTGTCCTGAGTTTACATAGAACAGAGAAGGCAACTGGGATTTCAACTTTGGGAAACGTATTTACAGATTGGGGGGTAGATTATTTACAGTGGATGGATTCTATATCAGTGATGTGCATCATGATATAAGACCGCTGCTGATTCATATTACAAGCTTGAACTGTGTTGCAGAGCTGGAGAGGTGTTTCCAGGTTGTGAGAAGTGTGTAATGGAAAGGTAGTGCTTTAGGGTTTTTCTAAATTGCATGAGGTCTCTGGATGCTCTGATGGGAGGTGGGAGGTTGTTCCAGCATCTGGGTGCGTAGAACGCAAATGCTCTGTTGTTAGTTGAAAGTGCACATTTTGTAGTTTCTCTTGGAATGATTAGCGTATTGGTGGCTGCTGATCTCCTGGGTCTGTTGTTGGGTGGGTGGTCGAGTAGAGTCGAGATTGAGGAGGGAGCTATTTTGTTAACGGCCTTGAAGGTGATAAGTAGGACTTTATATAAGATCCTGCAGTTTATCGGGAGCCAATGTAATTCCCTTAAAATGGGGGTTGTGTGTTCACTCCTTGTTGCTCCATGTAAAATGTGGGCGGCGGCATTCATGGCTAATTGTAGTGGTTTTAGGGTATTCTTTGGGAGGCCATGGAGTATGATGTTTGCAAAGTCAAAGTGGGGTGTGACTATTGCTTGGAAAATAGTTCTGAAGTTACCGGGGTCAAGCATAGGTCTTAGGTGCCTGAGGGTCTTGATCTTATAGTATATTGTTTTCACAGTGCGGTTTATGTGCTCCTTGAATTCCAGCCTTTGGTCTAATATTACACCTAAGTATCTTATGGTGAACTTTATTGGAAGCTCTGCATCTCGTACTTTTAAAGTAGCGGGGGGTGCAAATCCTTTGTTTTTTGTGATAATTAGGACTTCGGTTTTTTTGAAGTTGATTCTCAGGTTCTGCCCAAGGAGCCAATCCGTTATAGCATTGAAGCATTCGATTAGGGTTGAGTAATCAGGTGTAACAACATTGATCGATGTGAACATCAGCACATCATCTGCGTAGATTAAGCAGGATATACCGAAGGAGCTGGTGATTTCGCAGATCGGCTGCATATATATATTAAAGAGCAGCGCGGAAAGGGAGGAGCCTTGGGGAACTCCTTACTTTTGAAAAAATGGTTCAGATGTGTTTGAGCCAATCCGGACTTGTTGCCATCTGTCTTCTAAGTAAGATTTACACCACTTCCAAGCTAGATCTTGGATTCCTTTTTCGTAAAGTCGAGCTAATAGTTTGTCATGGTCGACAGAATCAAATGCTGCGGCTATGTCGAGAAAGATTAGTGCGAAGCCCATTTTGTTGTTGTCGATTCCACTGATGAGCACATTGGTTAGGGATGTAAGAAGTGTTTCCACACCGTGAGTTTCTCTAAATCCATGTTGGCTGATGTCGAGTGGTGATGCTGTGTCAATATGTTGCTGGATCTGCCTCTGAGTAACCTTCTCAAGTATTTTAGCCAATAAAGGGATACTGGAGATCGGTTGGTAGGATTCTTCCTTCTTTGGATCCAGCTGGCTGTTCTTTAACAATGGTCTGATGAAAGTTTGTTTAAGAGCAGATAGGAATATCCCTGTTGAGAATGATTGATTTATTATATCAGATATGATTGGGCTGAGTTCCAAACGCATTGCTCTTATCCAGTGTGCTGGGCATGGGTCATTCGGTGCAGTGGTGGTGTTGATGTTAGCAATAATTTCTTCAATGTATTTTGCAGATGGAGGTGAAAGCTTGTTGAGGGGGTTCTGGTGTGGATGAGATTGTGTAGACTGTGGTATAGGTGCTGATGTTTTTATGGTTTTGGACTGTAAATAGTTGGCATACAGTTGTGGGTGTATAGATTCCTGTTGTGGCTGTGAGGGTTCTATGGTTAGGGATTTCACCAAATTGAAGAGGTCTCGTGGCTTTCTTAAGGAGCGGTTGAGGAGCTCCGAATGAAATCTCCTCCTTTTGTCCCAGATTAGTTCACGATGGGTTTTCAGATATGCTATGCTATCTGAAAGATAGCATAACATATCTGAAATAGCATAGCATAGCATTTCAGATATGCTATGCTATGCTATTTCAGATATAGCTGGTATTGCTCCCCCTGCCCCTCCCCCTCCTCTTAAGGCTTGAAGTACTCAGTCTCCTTTAAAGCTTGCTTCTTCTCCAACTGAACTATGATGTTCCTTCAAATATGGTCCTTCCCGCTATAATTCTTGTCAAGAGGGTCAAGATTCCAGTCTCCATACAGAAAGGAGGAATAAACCTTGTTTGTGATTCTTTAAATCAAGATTCCAATCTCAGTCCCACTGTGGCTGCCAAACAGCCCTTCTGACACCTCTCCTTGTAGCAGCGAAGTGCAGACAATAAATAAATCCAGGAGTCAATTTACAGGGTCCAAGCCAATTTATTGTGCACAAGGCCCGGTTAGTCAAGCTTCAAAAAGGACTGAGCAAAGTTCTTACAGAAACATATTCATTTATACATTTCTTTCCAGTTTGATACATGCAGACTTTCTATTGGCCCCAATGCCCCCTGCATTTGTCCAATCGGAGATCCCTCCTGGGCCTAGCACCCATCTTCCTCCTCTAGGACTGTTCTAACAATGGTACAGTTTCTAGGTTTGGATACTTCTCTACTGCAAGGTCATTTCTGGCTCTAGGAATGCAAGTATTGAAACATTTCTATCTTCATAGCACAAGAGAATAATGAAAGATTTATGCATTCATTAAAACTTCTTATTAAGCAGTTTAAAACAGTTTTCTCAAACTTTTACAGACTTTGGTTCTTTCTCTTAGATGGGGGTTGGAATCAGGGCCTAACTTACAGGCCTTTCATATTTACAGGCTATCCCCCCTTTGATTATTCTCACCCGCAAGTGAGAAAGGGTGAGAATTAAATCACATACATTATACTGGTGTAACAGCATTATCTTGGGATATAGGGTAATATTTCCACATAGCTAATATTTTCGTAGCTGCCTTCCATTCTACAGTGTTATCAACAACTGAGGTTATCATGCGTAAGCAAGGGGGTAGGAGACATGGGAGCAACAAGCATACAGCTAATATGAGTAATACAATAAACACAAGGGTCTTCAGACCACCCAACCATGAAAATGCTGAACAAAACCACCCATCGAGCTTCAGGCCATGCCAGGTCTGAACAGGCACATATGCTTGTGTGCGCATTTGAGTAGCTATATCTTCAACAATGTGCCCATTATTATCAATCTGCAAACAACATTTGGTTAAATTCAATTTTTCACACACTCCACCTTCAGCTGCTAACAAATAATCTAGAGCTAAACGATTCTGATAAATAGCTGTACGCATTTGTGTACTCTGCTTAGCTAAAAGAGTTAGTGCTTTACTAGTTTCATTGGTTATTATTTCAACAACAGCTTGTAAGCGTATAATACGATTTAACATATACACAGGAGTACGATATCCCCAGGTACCATCTTGCTCCCAAGTAGCAGGTCCATAGTATGAAATGATTCTCTCAGGTGGCCACTCTTCATCATTCCATTTGTCCCATTGGTCTATTTTCAAGACCTCTCGTTTCTGTTGACTCCTGTACACGGGAAAACCCAGTTGTTCTCCATGGGATGTAGGCAAAAGGAAAAAGGAAGGTCGTATGGTTCCCAATGCACATGCTCCTCCCCAGTGGTGAGGAAGCCTAGCATATGCTCGGGTTCCACAAATCCTGTACAGTCCAGGTGATGCTTGTCAGGTATTATAAGATGCTAGATTAGTCCAGATGCTGGCAAGATTAGGGAAACGGACTAAAGGGTTGGTGGGCTCTGGAGCGTTGATTCCTGGCCACCAGGACGTCTTCTTGGTGGTACTGTTGTAGAATTTCTGATTGAGACAGACCAGCTGTCCAACCTCCATGTTAAACTGTGGTCCAGAGCGAGCAAAACACAAGTTACCAACAATGGGGTGAGCCAGTACCCACTCACTAGTAGTATTATGTAAATCAGTCTGATTATAAGGAATAGAATAGTTCACTTCTTGCGCCTCCCAGGGCCATTGGTCTCCCATCTTAGTTCCTCCACAGAAGAGGCAGTCCGAAATGTGGAGACTAGATGCTACTGCCCCGGCGAGCTCAATGAACAAGTTTTGGGAGGCATGAGGAATCTCAAACTCTGCCTTCATGGCTTCATAAAAAGATGATGTATTCGATAAGGTGCAGATACATGAGTCTTAGTATTCAGCTGTATGTGTATAAAAGTTCCAGGATCTATACCTCCTCCTGCTATTCGTAACCCAAATCTGTACCCCTGCTTCCACTGGCTGGGGTTAAGTATGATGAGCCGCACCGGATTACAGGCACCTTTCTTGCACTTCCGAGGTTCTGGCAATGCTAATTTTTCCAGGCTGGCTATGCGTTTATCTCCCTCTTGTCCAGTAGGCCCACCAGACCAGGTGGCATAGTACACGCATTCCCACTTTGGACAGTAGTAAGCATCTTTGGATGATGTACTGTAGACGGTTGGGGAAGATTTCCCAGTACACTTTCCCCATCCCTATGCTCCTTCAGGACACATATATTTATCATCATAGTAGTAGGCTTGCTCCCAATATCCACACTTGTGATAGGCATTTATGTTTATCACCTCACAAGCATCAAAACTCAGGGTAACATGCTTCGTGGGATCAGGGAGCTGTCGTGTGGCATTTATGAGGGCTCCATCCTCATCATTCCATCGTATCTCAAGTACATAATAAGAGGGGTTCTGCCGGGGGTTATAACAAGTCTTACTTTTCCCCTTCGTACAGATATTTAACTCTGTACCATTATACACACACCGGCTAACTATACCAGTGCAAGTATAGTAGGAATGATAAAGTAAAGTCTGAGTGACCTTCAGTCCAGTTCGGGTGGTAGTTATACAAGCTGCACAAGGGGGTAAGGCAAAAGTCTTTTCCAGGAATCCCAGGGTTATTACCCCCATAAAACAGTAGTAGAGGAACATCATGATTACAGTCTTTAGAGGTCAACTGAAATAACGGGTACGATGAGCTTGTAGAGTTTTTTCTTCTTCTCTGCTTCGACTGCCACTCTGGCGTGACAGGGGTGGGATTGTAGATTCTGAAGACTCTTACAATGCTGGTTGTCTCCGCAATGTGAGTCGCAATGGAGTCTCAGGGTCATTTACTGAGGTCCATTGACCATGTTCAGGAGCAGCTGCCGGCTTCACTCGACTGTGATGGATCCAGGGTTCGAGTTCTGCAACTTTTACTGCAGTTGGGGTTGACAAGATGACAACATAAGGTCCCTTCCAATGCGGCGCCAGCGGTGTCTTTCTCCACTCTTTGATCCACACTGAGACTCCAGGCTTGAGAGGATGCAGGGGTTCTGTTAGATGGATGGGCAGCTGATCTTGTATCCACGTATGAAGACTCTGCAAAACAGAACTTAAAACCAATAGTTCTTGTCTAGTAATTTCAGATCCAATCTGTTTCATATTTCCCTTTATTCCTTGTACAATAGGCGGGGGTCGCCCATACAGAATCTCAAAAGGGGAAACTCCTAAAGACTTAGTAGGGGCTAAGCATATCCTAAGAAGGGCTATAGGAAGAACCTGGGGCCACTTCAGGTGAACTTCTTGACAAAGTTTAGACAACTGAGGTTTCGGGGTTCTATTCATACGTTCTACTTTTCCTAAATTCTGAGGTCTGTAGGCAGTATGCATCTGATAATGTCAATATCTCGGGGCCATACTTAAACCCTCATTCTTTGTACAGGGCCCCATGTGCATGCAAGGTTGTAACGGCATTCTTGGAATCTGGGTACACATTTAGACAGAGCCCTTTTCTTATTGTCAGTGCTCTAGTGAGGGCTATCAGTTCAGCTTTCTGTGCTGAAGTTCCTGGGGCCAGAGCTGTGGACTCAACTACCAGATCAAGGGTCACCACTGCATACCCTGCACAACAATGTCCATTAATGATGAGACTACTTCCATCCACAAAGAAAGTCTGTTCAGGGTTCTCCAAAGGAACATCAGTCAAATCCGGGCGACTTGAGAATACAGTGTCCATAATTTCTAAACAGTCATGATCAGGGGGGCCAGGACCAACTGGTAACAGCATAGCAGCAGGATTCAAAGCTTGACTGACCATCAATTGCAATCGAGGATTCTCACACAGCATACTCTGATACTTCAACATTCGTGAATTCGTTAGCCAGAAACTTCCTTTGTGTTCCATGAGGGTCAGAACAGAATGTGGCACAGTAACTTGAAGATTTTGTCCCAGGGTGAGCTTGTCTGCTTCGCTCACTAGGAGGGCTGTAGCTGCAACAGCTCTCAAACAAGGGGGCCAACCTCTTGCTACCACATCCAACTGTTTTGACAAATAGGCTACTGGCCGTTGCCAAGATCCAAGAGATTGAGTCAGTACCCCTAGAGCATTTCCTTGTGACTCATGGACATAGAGATGGAAAGGTTTCTGGACATCTGGTAGACCCAGAGCTGGTGATAACATCAGAGCGGTTTTTAGAGATCGAAAGGCTACATCCTGTTCAGGCCCCCACTCCAAAGGAGACCTTTCCATTCCTTTGGTAGCTTGATACAAGGGTTTTGCCAGCAGAGCGAAATTGGGGATCCATATACGACAGTACCCTGCGGCACCCAAGAAGGTTCTCACTTGCCTCCTGGTGGTTGGAGTAGGAATACTGCATACAGCTTCTTTGCGTTCTGGTCCCAAGCGTCGTATTCCGCTGGACAACTGGAATCCTAGGTATTTAACTTTAGTTTGACATAATTGTGCCTTGGCTCTTGAGACTTTGTATCCAGCCTCATTTAGAAGGTTCAAGAGTTCACTGGTGGCTTGTAGACATTCACTTTCTGAATTTGTGGTTATGAGCAGGTCATCCACATACTGAAAAAGAACCCTTTGTCCTGGGTTCACAGAGTAACTTGAGAAATCTTGATTTAAAGCAGCACTGAAAAGAGCAGGCGAATTCTTAAATCCTTGGGGTAATCGAGTCCAGGTGAGTTGGCCCTGCCTTCCTGTTGTGGGGTCTTGCCATTCAAAAGCAAACAAATGTTGACTGGTGGGGGCTAGGTGTATACAGAAGGCGGCATCTTTCAGGTCCAGGATGGTGAAATGAGTAGCCTCAGCGGGGATCAGTCCCAAGAGAGTATAAGGATTTGGTACCACTGGGTGTATAGTTTCAGCTGCATCATTTACCCGCCTCAGATATTGTACTGGGCGGTAATCCCCCGTCCCAGGTTTCTTGACTGGGAGAAGGGGGTATTCCAAGGTGACTGGCACTCCTTGAGAAGTCCATACTTCAATAGTTTCATCAGATGGCAGTGGATACCTTCAATGGCTGGTCGGGGAAGAGAATACTGCTTCACATGCACTGGTTCCGCTCCTGGTTTGAGGGTGACAATGACAGGGGCTATGTTTTTCGCTAGGCCAGGTGGATTATCTTCTGCCCATACTTCAGGCGGGGCTATAAGGTTGGTGGGTGTACAGGATCTAGCTGACTTGGTTGGAGATGCACTATAGAACCGCCATTCTTCTTATCGGGGAACAGTCAGCACCATCAACCCAGCAGTATTTAGGTTCACAGTCATTTGCATGTCTCCCCCTTCAGCAAAGGATATCTGCGCCTGGAGCTTTGCAAGCATATCTCGGCCCAAAAGTGGAATAGGGCTTTCAGGCATATACCGGAACTGGTGCGTTATTTTCTGTCCCCCTAGTTCACACGTGCGGTTCTGCAAGAATGGCTTAGTGGCCTTAGCCCCAGTAGCTCTGACAATGGTGATAGTTTGAGAGGAAAGAGGGGCCACCGGCTTTGCCACCACTGAATGTTCGGCTCCTGTATCCACCATAAAGTCCATATATTGGTCCCCTATCCTCAAACTGACCATAGGCTCCTGGGGACCCAGGGTGAACTTGGAGTCCGGTCTGGCCTAGTCTTCATCCATCTCATAGCCCGTTGTAACTGCCACTCCCTCAATAGCTTCTTCCCTTTCTCGCTGAAACTGTGCTCGGTTTATTTTTCCACGACTCTGAAATCAACTTCCTGTTCTCCAAGTACTCCCTCCTCCCCTCCTGGGGGTGGAGTCAAAATACGGGCATTCACTTTTCTAATGTCCTTCTTCTCTGCAATGGGCGCACTGATTTGCACCCAGTGGGGGCCGATCATTTTCACGACCCCTTCCACGTCCTCTGCTCCTTCGATTAGGAAAACCTCCTTCACGTCGTTCAACTAAAGCAGCAGCAAGAAGATCTGCTTTCTTCTTCATCTTACATTCACTTTCTCTGTCACATTCATTTTCACGATTCACAAACACTTTCTGAGCAACTTCCATTAACTGTACTGTATTCATGCCCGCAAATCCATCCATTTTCTGTAATTTTTGTTTTATATCTCTCTGGGACTGACTGACAAAAGCTGCGTTTACCATACGCAAATTCTCCTGGGCATGGGGTATATAGTGAGGGCTGCCTGCACTATTTGGATCCCACTTGAGGCCATCAAGGCTGATGGGTCTGCATAATACTGTTCATTAGTTCAATCAAATCCTAAGGCTTCTCAGTGTAGGAGGCATAATACGTCTTTCAGTTCAGTAAATCAGTAGTGGAAAAAGGCACATAAACAAGGCTGGTCGGCCCTACCACGACCTGGCCTTCGGTATTAAGGGTGGGTAGGCCCTGGACCTGGTGCAACGGTATAACGTCATCCCTTTTACTGGTAGTTGTACTTCTGAAAGCATACGGCAATCGGGACTGTCTGGGTTCCACTTCATGTTCTTGGGCGCTGGCTGTGAGTGACCCTGAACTGGCAAATGAATCCCTGCTTGTAGTGTCATCGGTGGACTGTGGCCCACTCGGAGTATTCTGTTTGTTTTTCTGTATTTGCTTTTTATGTACTCGCTTTTATACGTTCCTGGAGTGGAGAAGTAGCCTAGTGGTTAGAGCACTGGCTTAGTTAAGCAATCAACCAAGTTTCAATTCCTACTAGCACTCCTTGTGGCCTTGGACAAGATATCTAACCCTCCATTGCCTTGGAAGAAAGGTCTGGCAATCTACTTCCAGTTTCGCTGCCAAGAAAACCCAGGAGCTGCTGGGTCGCCAGGAGTCAACACTGACTCGAAGCACACATTGCATTGCATACAGTTTGATTTACATTCCCTTGGTTGACTGAAACAAGAGTTTTCTGATCCAATTTTAATTTCCAAAGTAAGGGGTGTATTTACTAAGCCTTTTTCCCACAGACACAAAATAGTGTCTGTATAATACAACTTTTGGGGTTAAATAGTGGATCAGATTGAAGTAGACTCAAATGTGCATCTTGTTCACCTTTAGTTGCCTCTAAGAGCTCTCATCTAATGACTCAGGGGAAGACAAAACAAATATTTTGTCACAGTAGTCCCGTTCCCCCCCTCCCCCCCCCCCCCGCCATCGCCCTGTAATGAATTGCTCTTTTGGGACCTGAAAGTATGTCTCACCTAAACTCTAAGAAAACCATCATATTCATCCACCAGAAACTCAGCAGACTTCCTTTTAAATGTCTTGCTAAATGTACCTATGAATATGATGTGAAAAAAGGGCAACATTTGGAAAGCTATGTGTACTAATGCCCATAGTATGCAAAACAGAGTCTTGGCTCCAGAGGCTGTAATGGAAGAGGCTGACTTGACATTAGTAGTGGCAAACAAACAAACAAGGGCGAGCAGAAAGAGGTCACTTGCGCTTTTATTGAAAAACCAAAACCCCGACGCGTTTCGGCAGATGCCTTCATCAAGGGGCTAGAGGAATGCAAACAAATAAATAAAAACATAAAACTCAATAAACCATAATAAAACAGTAATATAAATTTAAAATAACTGATCACAAGTAGTATAAAAAAACAATAAATATAATATAAAATGTAAATCATAATATACTCACACACTGTATTAGTTCAATACATTAGATGGAGCGCATGAGAATATGTAACCAGTAATGTGATTAATAATGCTGAAAAACAATAAACACATTGAAACATCAAGGCAAATAAAATGCAATAAGTGAACTAATGACTGGACAAACCAGAAAATGGGAAACCCAGACCCAAAACAACATAAATTATGCACATTTAAAATGCAACACAAAAGTTACTAATAGAGACATAACTTCAAATGTAAAAAGGTTTATTACTAAACATGGTTAACTATGACTAAAACAACAATAAAAAGCTATTAAAAAGCTATTAAAAAAACAAATATCATAAGCAGACTTAAGAAATGTAATGCAACTAGTGTTGTAATAAGGTGCTACCATATAAAAATCATGTATAAAGGGTAATTGTAATGGTTTGTCCAGTCATTAGTTCACTTATTGCATTTTATTTGCCTTGATGTTTCAATGTGTTTATTGTTTTTCAGCATTATTAATCACATTACTGGTTACATATTCTCATGCGCTCCATCTAATGTATTGAACTAATACAGTGTGTGAGTATATTATGATTTACATTTTATATTATATTTATTGTTTTTTTTTATACTACTTGTGATCAGTTATTTTAAATTTATATTACTGTTTTATTATGGTTTATTGAGTTTTATGTTTTTATTTATTTGTTTGCATTCCTCTAGCCCCTTGATGAAGGCATCTGCCGAAACGTGTCGGGGTTTTGGTTTTTCAATAAAAGCGCAAGTGACCTCTTTCTGCTCGCCCTTGTTTGTTTGGACTCTCTGCGAGTCAGTGCTCTTTTTTGTGTCCCTTGACATTAGTAGTGGTCATGGAGATGAGGTACATGCAGAACTATGGGGTACGGTTATACTGCATTATAATCTATTCCGAAAGGATAGGAAGAAATGGAGGCGACAGAACTGCAGGGTTTAAAATTTAAGGAGGCAGCACTGTGGGTTTATCTGGAAGGAAAAATGGAACATCTCTTTATACTGATATGATATGTAGACTTCTCTTATCCTCGAGAGCTCCGCTCTTCTGGCAATCCCTTCTATCTGTGCCCTTTTCTTCCACTGCCAACTCCAGACTTCGATCTTTCCACCTTGCTGCTCCTTATTCCTGGAACAAACTATCTGAGTGAGTGTGTCAGGCTTCATCTCTAGCCCTGTTCAAATTGAGGCTAAAAACTTACCTCTGGGACTGCTTTTGGATCCTGATCCCCTTAGTCTCCTGTTCACCTCCTATGTGTTTTCTTACCATTCCTCTCCATATATCGTAGTCCCCACTTGTGTTGTCTGTCTTGACTAGACTGTAAGCTCTTATAAGCAGAGACTCTTACATGTCTCTGTACCACGCTGCGTAGACCTTGTAGTGCTACACAAATGATAAGAAGTAGTAGAGCTGTCACTTATGAATGAAGAGAATGTTTCTGATGTTGTGCTGGGTGATCGTCCCGAATACTGGATTTCTTATACAATCACTGGATGGTGTGCTTCAGTATTAGGGGACAGGCAGTGATGGTTTATTTAATAGCAAAGGTCTTATACTTCAGGAAAACTATCCTTGTCAAGATGGGGGGAGTATCTCAAGAGTAGGGAACTGGAAGATCTAGAGGACGTAAAAAAGAAATAGACAAAATATTGCAAGGGCAATAGATCATTTTGTTAGAAAGAGGCATTATGGTTTTATATACTGGTTCCATTCAACGACCCCTCTACTTTATTCCTCACGAGAAGAGACTGAAAGACTGCATTGTTCTTGGAGCCTTGTGACCACTGTAAGGGCTACACATGTTTCTTTGGGACCATATTCTACAGCTTCATTCGCTTTTTCTTTGTACTACAGTTTCCTCTACTCCTTTGGGCTCCACTTCAATTAGATGTGGCCTCCATTGGACTATTTATTGTATACCTCTCCAAGGTAAACTACAGTCCGGTACATGATGTGTTAACCAGTTCCCAGAGCACTTATAGTCTAAGTTTGTACAAAGATGCTGCTCTGACCACCTCTCTATACTACTGCAACTATATTCCAAGCTTTTGTGTTTTTTAAGGGCTATCAAAGCCTTTTTTTCCAAAGCAAGGGAGGGCAGAGTGACTTACCTAAGGTCACAAGGAGCACTATTGGGAATTAAACCCCAATCTTTTGGATGGTAGGCTGTTGCTCTAACCATTAGGCTACTCCTCCACTCTATGTAACACTTATTTTGTAATAATATTGTTATTAGCTAAAATGGGAATCAGATTGAGATGGCCTATATGCAGGAGGATGAGAATGAAGTTTGCAGTAATGCATATTCTTTTCTTATAATGTTGTACCCCAGTCTTCTCTTTATAAGAACATAAGATATGCCATACTAGGTCAGACCAAGGTCCATCAAGTCCAGTGTCCTGTTTCCAACAGTGGCCAATCTAGGTCATATGTACCTAGCAGTCTCCCCAAAAGACACAGGTTCCTCAGAGCTTGTATTGGGTCAAGCAGTGATATCCCAGGTCCCTTTTAATAATGGTTTATGGACCTTTCCTCCAGGAACTTGTCCAACCCTTTTTTAAACCCAGCTACACTAACAGCCTTTACTACATCCTCCGGTAACAAATTCCAGAGTTTGATTTGTTTTCAGTTTATATTGTAAGTTAGTTCTTCTGTTCTTTCAGCTCATCACTGCTCTTTAACTGAAGGGGTGCACAGTGGTTAGTGTGCAGAGACACTAAAAAGGTCAGTCTGGTGGCTCAGTGTCAGTACTGCACACTGCCTTGCATTCGATTCCATTCCTGGGTCAGACCTTTTACTCCTTGGGTCAGCTATGGTTGGGGATGCTGTTTACAGTCCCTGAAGTAAAGAGAGTCCCAACAGCAACACCTAGTACCCAAATTTAGAGCCCTTGATTGCAGGGTACTTAGTGCATGGTCTCCAGTTGAGAACTATCACTGCAATGACTGGGCTAACAGACTTAGAAGGTGATATGAAATACAGAAGAAAGCCCCAATAGTTGCAAATGAAGGCTCATGGTGATGTAGTCCAGTGAAGGCTGGTTCCGATTAACCTAGAAGCCTAAAAGAGCAGAAGGAAACTGCTGGTTCAACAAAAAAAAAGAAAGTATTGTCAATAAAATGAATGGGAGTCACTATTTTGAGCTACACTTAGTGACTAGTACAGAGGATGTTTATTTAGTTTGTGCAAAAGTCTTCGGTTCCTATGAAAAATAAAGGCTCCTTTCATTTCTCTATGAACTAAAGGTCTTTGAGCTAGCCTTCTGACCCTTTCTTCTCTGCGTGACCTGACATTCCATATTGTTTGACCTATGGCCTTCCTTCAAAGAAAAATAAGAGGTCTTCCTTCCAGGCTACAACACAGCAGGAAGACATCAAGATTTAAAAGAACACTCACAGATTTTACCATATTTCATGATACTGTTGTCTTCCCTCAAACTCTGAGCATAGTTTGGAGATGTAAGCATTAGATTGTTAATGTGATTTGTGTTCATCTTTCTCCACCATTTCGGCCAGTTGCCGAATAAACTTCTTCATAGCCACCAAAGACATGCATGAATATTTAGATGAAACTAGACAGATATTATGAGCATAAACAATAGCTTTTAATAAATGCATGGCAGTGCACTTAAGATACAGTGCTTACTTATTTAAACAGATCTACGAACTACTGTAAGGGTCTGTATTACATAACCCTCCCATAATGCACATGGACAGTTTATCCTCTATGTACATTTTTACATGTTTTCTTTTTTACTTTTGCAATTTTCATATACTGCAACAAAATAGGCAGCAATGAATACCCTAAGATATAGTCAGTTATACATTAAAAAGTAGCCAAAATTACTAAAGGGCAGAGAGGGAAAAATACACGTTGATTTAAAATAATTGCTTGCAATTAAATTATTAAATGGAGCCAGCTACAGATAAAACATATTACCTTACTGACACTGGTTTTGAGTGTATCTCCTTATAGCTTCATACCATGTCCTTTAGTTATACACCTAGAAAAGAACAAACCAAACTATGATTACATGATGCAAGGTTTCACATTAGGAACCACTACCCAGGAAAAAGATTTAGGCATCATCGGGGATAACACGTTGAAACCCTCCGCCCAGTGTGCAGCGGCGGCCAAGAAGGCAAATAGAATGTTAGGAATCATAAGGAAAGGAATGGAGAATAAAACCAAGGATATTATAATGCGTCTCTGTTGTTCCATGGTGTGATGGAATTAGAAAAGGTACAGAGAAGAGCCACCAAAATGGTAAAGGGGATGGAAGGATACTTCGATGAGGAGAGGCATAAAAGATTAGAGCTCTTCAACCTGGAAAAGAGACGGCTGAGGGGAGATATAATAGGAGGTCTATAAATTAATGAATGGAGGGGAACGAGTAAACATAGATCGACTGTTTACGCTATTAAAAAGTAGAAGGACTAGGGGACATGCAATGAAGCTACAGTGTAACCCATTTAAGACTAATCAGAGAAAATATTTTTTCACTCAACGCGTAATCAAACTCTGGAATTCGTTACTGGAGGATGTAGTAAAAGCTGTTAGTGTAGCTGGGTTTAAAAAAGGTTTGAACAAGTTCCTAGAGGAAAGGTCCATAAACCATTATTAAAGAGGACCTGGGAAATCCACTGCATGCCCATAATCAAGCATTGTGGAACCTATGGGTCTTTTTGGGAAACTGCTAGGTATGTATGACTTAGATTGGCCACTGTTGGATAATGGATACTGGGCATGATGGACCTTGGTCTGATTCAGTATGGCATATCTTATGTTCTTATCTACAGCTTCCCCTTCTTTGGAAAAGATGTGTTTGTTCATAAATACCTTTTAAGCATTTGAATGATCTTTCTCTAGGGCAGCGATGGCGAACCTATGGCACGCGTGCCAGCTGTGGCACGCGAAGGCCTTGCAGCTGGCACGCGGGAAGGTCCGCAATCGAAAAAAAAAAAAACAACCCTGTCTGCTGCCGCTGTTGGGGCCTCCGCGGCAGAATCGAGCGTGCCACGGGGCCCCCCTGTACCCGGCAGATCCTGCCCTCCCCGTAGCAGCTCTCTCTTTGGAGCTACAGTCAGACGCGCCGGCTTGCAGAGCGCGAAGGGAAGAGTTTCCCTTTCGCGACTCTGTTAAGCCCGCGGGGGCTGATGGGAACTTCCCATCAGCCCCCGCGGGCTTAACAGAGCAGCGAGGGAACTCTTCCCTCGCGCTCTGCAAGCCGGCGCGTCTGACTGCAGCTCCAAAGAGAGAGCTGCTACGGGGAGGGCAGGCTCTGCCGGGTGGGTACAGGGGGGCCCCGCGGCACGCTCGATTCTGCCGCGGCGGCCCCGACAGCGGCAGCAGACAGGTTTTCTTTTTTTTGTTAATTTTCCCTGGGCTGGGCTGGGCTGGGGGGGGTGGGGTTAGGAGTGGTGATGGGCTGGGCTGGGCTGGGCTGGGGGGTTAGGAGTGGTGATGGGCTGGAGGGGGGGTTAGAAGTGGTGATGGGCTGGGCTGGGCTGGGGGGGGTTAGGAGTGGTGATGGGCTGGGCTGGGCTGGGGGGGTTAGGAGTAGTGATGGGCTGGGCTGGGCTGGGCTGGGGGGTGTTAGGAGTAGTGATGGGCTGGGGTGGGGGGGTTAGGAGTTGTGATGGGCACTGGGCTGGGGGGTTAGGAGTGGTGATGGACACTGGGTTGGCTGGGGGGGTTAGGAGTGGTGATGGGCACTGGGCTGGCTGGGGCCCATAGGAGTGGTGATGGGCGCTGGGCTGGGGGGGGTAGGAGTGGTGATGGGCGCTGGGGGGGTTAGGAGTGGTGAAAGGCGCTGGGGGGGCTTCAACTAAAAATTGAGTGATGGGGGAAAAGGCCTGGGAGTGGGCTGATGGGGAGATTCGGACTGGAAATGGGCTGGTGGGATTAGGACTGGGAGTGGGCTATGGGGGGCTAGGACTGGTAATGGGTTGGGAGGGTTGCTAGGACTGGAAATGGGCTGAGTGGAAGGGGGCTTGAACTGCAAATAGCTGTTGGGGATGGGGCTTGGAATGGAAATGGGCTGAGGGGAAGTGGGGGGCTTGAACTGCAAATAGCTGATGGGGACGGGGCTTGGAATGGAAATGGGCTGAGGGGAAGTGGGGGGCTTGAAGAAGGGAATGGATGCTGGGTGAGACTGGAACTAGAAGGGAGCTGATGTTGGGGGAGGATTAGAATGGGATGGGGCTGGGAGAGTAAAATGGAGAGGGGAAAAATATTTTGTGTAGGAGGGATGAAAAATCTACAATTGGCCAGGTATTGGGAGAGTAATTGGGGATTGAGGATGGAGGGGTAAAATTTGTGTGGATGAAATAGGAATGAGGAAAGAGCAAAAGGAGAAAGATTAGTATGTTAAAGCAGATGTAGAGAGAGAGAGAATGGAAAAAAACTAGAAGAGAGAAGAAAGGACAAATGGACAGCAGACGATGGAGAGTTAGCAGAAAACATGAAGAAACCAGAAGAAAATGGCTGGACCAATTGCAGCTGAAAAAAAATGCACAAAAGGTAGAAAGATATCTCTTTATTTTGAATTTATTAACTGGAATATGTCAGCTCTGGGAAATGTGCATCATTAACATCTGCGCTTTGTTTGGTACAAGAGGAAATTCCTATTTGATGTTGCCACTTGTTCTCTTTCCCCAGTATTCACTGAAATGTATTGGTTTAATATTTGCAGTGTTGCCTTTTGATAGGTAGGGTATGGTGCTTTGTGAGTCCTGGTAATGCTGTCAGGATACGGCGGGTTTGCTATGGGTTCTAAATGGGCAGCGTTTGTAGTAGTTCCTAATGTGCCTGGCGGTTGGCACTGGATTATAGTAATGTAGAAAGCTTTTAGTCTTTCTTTATCCATACACTCATTAAGAGACATGTTTACTAAAAGTTAGTGTATGGTAACATTATGCAAATATTTATGCAAATAAGACCACTTATGCAAATGACGTGCTGGCACTTTGAGGAAATTCTTTGGTTTTGTGCGGCAGTTTGGGCACTCGGGCTCAAAAAGGTTAGCCATCACTGCTCTAGGGTATTCCTGCATGAATACTGAATAGATGTATCTGTTTAGCATTTCTGCCCTTTCCTTATCATTCTCCATATGTTGATCTTGGCACCTTGTGGTCTTACTGTTTCACCTCTGACCTTCCTCCTTTTCCTGACATACCTAAAAAACATCTTGTCGCTCCCCTCTTTAATAGTACTGTACTAACAAATATAGCTGTAATCTTGCGGTGCTGCCCCCTAGCATAAGGCTAGAGGGCAGCACCTCATGAATGTGGCATTTTGAAAGGCACAAGGATTGGAGCAGGAGTGGCAAGGACCGCACTTATCAAAGGCTCTCCCTCTGCATCGCAGTTCCTGTCTGCTGTCTTTGGGCACGTCCAGCCCCCTTCCAACACTGATGTGCAGTTTGGCATTAACCAGAAATTGGCCTCAGGGGAAGAAGGGCTCCAAGATAGCAGGCAGAAAACATGGCACAGTGCCAGAGTCTTTGGTAAGCACTGCATTATGGCTCCTTTACCATTGTCGCCTCTGTTGTCCCTGAAGAAGGATGGCAGCAGTGGCAATGGAGGCAGGGGACGTGGCAAGGGGTGGATGGATGGATGGACCCACCTAGAGTGCTTCCAATCCTTGCACTAGCCCTGGTCTTAAATGTGTGTCCCTTAGTGTTTCTACTTTTTGAAGGAGTAAATAACTGATCTATGTTTACGCATTCCACTCCACTCGTTATTTTATTGACCTCTATCATTTCTCCCCTCAGCCATCTCTTTTCCAAGCTGAGGAGCCCTAACCTTTTAAACCTTTCCTTATAGGGGTATCTTTCCATCCCCTTTATCATTTTGGTCACTCTTCTCTGTATCTTTCCTAATTCTGCTATATCCTTATTTAGATATGGCGACCAGAACTGCACACAATATTCGAGGTGCGGTCGCACCATGGAATGATACAGAGGCATTATACTATCCATTGTTTTATTCTCCATTCCTTTCCTTATGATTCCTAGCATTCTATTTGCTTTCTTGGCTGCTGCTGCACACCTGGCAGAAGATCTCTATGTATTATCCACTATGGCGCCTAGAATCAAAGCAGCAAAAGCTTTTTTTAGGAGCAACATTTGGGAAAGTGGGTATCACTGTCTCATAGGTTGTAATCTACCAGAGTCCACCATAACTCATCTATTCTTGAGTAGCTTGATTCTTTTTTGGAGTGGGGGTAGAGTACCAGGAAGTTGTTTAGTGGGGAGGTCTCCTTGAATCACAGCTAGTCCTTCTTTGGGTTGATTCAGCTCCTTTTTCATTGTCGATACAGATGGAGCATAAGATTTGCCATATTATAAAATAATGAATGGAGTTGGAACGGGTGAACATGAATCAGTTGTTTGCTCCTTCAAAAAGTACAAAGACTAGGGGGACACACAATGAAGCTATTAAGTAGTGCAGATAAGACTAATCAGGGAAAATATTTTTCACTCACTGTGTAAGTAAGCTCTAGAATTTGTTGCGGGAGGAGGGATGCAGTAAAATCTGTTAGTGTAGCTGGGCTTAAGAAGGTTCTGAGCAAGTTCCTGCAGGATAAGTCACCGGCATTTTTTCTTAATTTGGTTTGAGCTGTGCTCCTTCCGCTGGGTTGCAGCTGCACAGAGCACTTAACTATGATTTCAGTTCTGCTTAACAGGGGCCTCTCTTAATTTTCAGTTGCTTGAGAATCCGTTTCCTCTATTTTTTGTTCCTTCCCACCATGGCTTGAATTTATTAAGAATTTTGCCTAACATGACACATTTTAGTCTTTTTTTCCTCTACAGCTTCATTAATTTATTCTTAGCCCAAGTGAAGGGAAGAGAAATGTCAGGGAGGTTGAAGACTGTGTTAGAACGAAGAGATTCAGAGCTAGAGTTACTATGATGTGCCACCATTAATGTCCATTATTTTACTATTAACCTGCATTATTTTACCATCGGTCCCTTTTTAGGAATTTGAACCTAGTTATGAACAACGCATATTAACAGTGTTAATGCGTGCTAATGCAGGAGTGTACCTTGACAACTCTAGCTTTCAATGTGGAATGCTAACTTTGCTGGTCCAGATATTTCTTCCTCTTGAGATGTTAATAATTTGGTTTTCTTTGTTCCAGCTTGCCCACCTGCACATTGGGGCCCAAACTGCATTCATACCTGCAACTGCCATAACGGAGCGTATTGCAGTGCATATGATGGGGAGTGCAAATGTGCCGCTGGCTGGACAGGACTCTATTGTACTCAAAGTGAGCATATTCTTTTTTTTTAATTGCTCCTGTAATGAAAGTAATAAACCAATAGCAAAATGTTTCCCCGTTTTCCTTCAGGTTCTGGTATATTTCAGTGGGATGATGTTGATATTTAAGCAGATGAGGCAATGATATCTATGATGATGGAGAATGTATCTAGTAAGCACAAGATGAAGT
This sequence comes from Ichthyophis bannanicus, assembly GCA_033557465.1. NCBI lineage: Eukaryota > Metazoa > Chordata > Amphibia > Gymnophiona > Ichthyophiidae > Ichthyophis > Ichthyophis bannanicus. The sequence continues at coordinate 532,025,305 of CM066032.1, forward strand.
TATATTTAAGAGGGCAAATGGCTCCTCTGTAAGGATGCCATAGAGTGAATTGAGGAATATGCATTCCCTTTGATTGTGCATACATACGAGGGGGTACCCCAAAAAACCCAGGAATAACATTGCCGTGGGCGGAGCTTGTGTAGTACGCACTTCTGCCGCTAGGCGTGTATAGTGCAACTCATTGTCAGTTCAGTGCCGCCTGTGTTGTCGACCTGGCTTGTTCTGTTCAACTGCAGTGATTGTTTTTGCTAGCGCTGTTTTGTTCTTGTTTCTTTTTTTATGATGACAAGTTTAAGTGAACAACGTGCAGCTGTGAAATTTTGTTTTCTACTCGGTAAAAATGCTGCTGAAACTGTTTTAATGTTGAAAACAGCTTATCAAGATGACGCTATGGGAAAAAGTCAAGTGTACCAGTGGTTTGCTCGGTTTTAAAAATGGCGACATGTCGATTGATGACAAACCTCGTTCTGGGCGTCCATCAACTGCCCGAATCGACGAAAATATTGAAAAAATTAGAGAGCTTGTGCTCACAGACCGTCGACAGACAATTGATCAACTGTCAGAGATTAGTGGGTTATCTTGGAGCTCGGTTCAGCGAATTTTAACGGAAGATTTGGGAATGAAAAGGGTTGCTGCCAAGTTTGTTCCTCGGGTTCTGACTGACAATCAAAAGGAACATCGAGTTGAAACATGTCGTGTTTTGAAACAACAGCTTGAAACTGATCCAGATTTTCTGTCAAAGGTCATTACAGGTGATGAGTCATGGTGCTATGGTTACGACCCAGAAACAAAGCAACAGTCAAGCCAATGGAAGACGTCATCGTCACCCTGTCCAAAAAAATGTCGTCAAGTCAAATCAAACATCAAAACAATGCTGATTTGTTTTTTTGATGCCAAGGGGGTAGTTCATTCAGAGTTTGTTCCCCCAGGTCAGACCGTCAATCAAACCTTTTATTTGGAAGTTTTAAGAAGATTGCGCAACAGTGTTCATCAAAAAAACCCCGATTTGTGGCAGACAGGAGACTGGTTCTTCCACCATGACAACGCACCTGCACACACAGCCATCTCTGTTAGACAGTTTTTGGCTAAAAATGGCATGGTTCCGCTGCCCCACGCACCTTACTCGCCTGACCTGGCTCCATGCGACTTTTTCTTATTTCTACGCATGAAAAGGGGCATGAAAGGACACCTATTTGACAACATTGAAGAAGTCAATAAAAAAAAGAGGGAGGAGCTGTCAGCCGTTTCTAAAGATGACTACAAAAAATGTTTCGAACAGTGGAAGCACCAGTGGGACAAATGTATCAGGTGTAATGGAGAGTATTTTGAAGGGGATAAGGTTGTTTTGTAAAGAATTTGAAATAAATTGCTTTTAAAAAATAATTCCTGTTTTTTTTGGGTACCCCCTCGTATTTTGGTGATTTGCTTCAACCAAAAGTAATTTTCCCGTAAGAAATGATAATTTGTGGGTACTGCTCTTTCATCTGCTTGAAATGGATAGAATGGATAGGGGTTCTGTCCTTCTACTGTATGCTGTCGTCAATGAATTGATAGGCGATGCCAGATCTATATATTTGCTTCCCTGCCCTCAAAACCTTAAACCTGTGATATTCTTTTTCTGTATTATGACTGTGTGCCACAGGTCAAAGAAATGAAAACAAAAGATCTGATCCTAGGTCTTCTTCATCACAGTGTACAGCATGCTGCTAGTTAGATCATCAGAGCTACTACACTGGGCACAAGAATCCGAGGACTATTATAGAAAAAGCTTTAAAATCAGTATCATGAGCTATTTGATATTTGGGGCAAACTGTGATGATCTGCATCAACCTGGAGTCATTGTTCCCATAAGGAATGATAATTTCTGTGCACACCTCAAGTACCATTATACCATGGGCCATTTCCACCCCCCATGCAAACAGGAAGTTGGCATCGGAGGGGGTTGAAGCACAAACAGCCCCACCTTGCCAGAGGTTTTGGTAAGCACTGTGGGGCTGTTTGAAGCAATGGGCCATCCCTAGACCATTGGCACTCTAGGTTACTGCCTAGTTCACCTAATGGCCACGCCAGCCCTACGCATTTGTAAGGCTACTCTGGGGGGCATAGTTTGGGCAGAGTACAGTCACGATTTATGTGGTATGCTAGAAAATATGTGCAAGCGTGCATATTGTACACACGGACATTTACCCTGTTCTAGAGCTGGGTTCAATAGAGCCCCAATTTCTGCAGCATTAGTGCTAGTACCTTTTAAGGACACATAGGTAACCTTTTTATAAAATTGCCCTCTGTGTGCTTAACTTGAATTAATACAAGTTAATAAATGAGCCCTAAGTTTGTACCTGAGGCAGTGAGGGCAAACTGACTTGGTCAAGGTCACAAAGAGCATCACAGAAGCAGGATTTGAGTGCTGGCATCCCTGGTTCTTTAAGTAGGTTCTTTAACCTGCTGCTTTAACGACTAGGCTACTCCTCCACTTTGTCTACTAGCTTTTAGCTTCCTATTAGAAGTGGTGTTTACAAAATTTTTTTCCTCAGTGATCTCTGGTTTTCTTCCCATCAACAAAAAGACTTTACCCACTCAGTAGCATGTCTTCTAAAACTCATCCACAATTGTGCTTGTTGACTAATGGGACCCATCCCAGTAGCAACGACCTGTCCTTCCTGCCTCTGCTGCACACCCATTCTTGAAAGGCTCAGAAAAATGGAGGATCTGAACCCATGTAGTGCTACAGCCTGAATAAAAAAAAATGTCTATTGTTTTAAATGGTTGTTTATATTGTTAGGTCTTAACTAAAGGCATTACTAAAACACTTGGGGTAGGGCATATTCAGCAGCAGAACACCTAGCTGCTGCCACTTTAATGAAAACCAGATATTCAGTGATGGAAGATATCTGGTTTCTGCCGCTGAATATCCGGCCTGCCAGGCCAGCGATGCCACTATAAGGCAGGCAGTGATATCCAGCTGCTAACTGGATAGCATGAAGCAGTTAAAGATAGGACAGCCATTCACCTTTCCTAACTTAAACGTTTAAGCTATCCAGTTAGCAGCTGAATATCCCCATCACTGTCCCCAGTCCACTCACAAAATGCCCCAGTTTTACTAAGGCATTTTTTGGTGATCTGTGGGGATATTCAGCGATAACCTCATTTTGAATCTGCCCCCTTGATTTTTAGGAGAGATGCTTGGTCATGATCTCCTCTTCTGTACCTGCCGACGTGTCAGCTCCCTTTCTACATCTTGCATCTATTCCTTTCATTATAAGAGAACAAGGAGGGTAGTGTCTGTCTACATATCTATAATGATGTTGAGATGCAGCTTCAAAGGGACTAAATGGTTAAACTGACTGCTCTAATGCATTTACGAGTTCCCTGCTGATAAATAATGATCTCTGGCTTTCTTTACTCCAACATGTCTGCTTCACACTGAAACAAAGTCTTTGTGAGGAACTGGAATTCAATGTGCCATTTTTTTGAATTCGTCAAGATCCAAAAAGTACTGGGTAGGAACTTTGTCAGAAGCTTCATTCGTATGTTAATTGCTCATGGAATGCTTATTCTGTTCTGTCTCTGCTTTTCCCGCAGGGTGTCCCCTGGGCTTTTATGGGAAAGACTGCGCGTTGGTATGCAAGTGTCAGAATGGAGCCGACTGTGACCACATCTTGGGGCAGTGTACCTGCCGCACGGGTTTCATGGGGACACACTGCGAACAGAGTGAGTGGGTAACAGAACCTGACAAAAGTGACAAACTACTTGCAGCCTAATTGATACATGCCACTTCTCAGCCTTTTTGGCTAAAATCAAATGCAAGGTCTGAGCTGTGAGCTGAGCACAGTCTCTGGTCAGTCTTTTGGCTGAGACTGTGAACCTGCACCATACAGGGGCTAAAGGGGCAAGGGTTAACCTGATCCCATTGGGAACATGAAACCATTTCAGTCCTGGCCAAAGCGGGAAAGTTACCAATCTTGTGTAAAGATCAGGCAGAGGGCAATAGGAAATAACAGCTAAGAAGCCCTTCCTTATCTTCCCTCCAGTCCAGTCCCGACATCTGTGTTGTCAACTCTAACCAGCAGCTTGGAGACAGCATGTCATCTCTGATGACATCAGTGTTCATAGGCAGCTGGCACCACCCATCAGCCCCAGTAAACTCAGTCTCCAAGCAGCTGGAGAAAGCTGATCCCAGAGTCTGGACTCACTGAAGGAACAACTAAGCAGCATATTGGTTATTTTACAGTGAATTTCAAGCAAGAAAGATAGCTTTAAGTCTGGCAGGTGGGCAAAACCCGAATAAAGTCTGTCAAAAAAAAAGGAAGGCAGCAATTTGGCACAGGCACCCTTGAAGACTGGGAGGGGAAGTGTGTTGTTAATTGCCGACAGACTCAGTGGCTCCCGAACTCAGAGACGGATGAGGAGCCACTGGTCAGACGGAGTGATTTACATTGAAAAGTGTAACAGAACCTTGGCAGCCCTCCACTCTTGTCAGCAGCCGGTGACAGGGACTGCACACAGGAGCAGAGAAACCCTCAGTTAGGCATCTGGTGAAAGGCAGAGGTTTGTCTTGGGTCTGGAGAAGAGCTTCATTTTTGGGGGGTTTCTGAGCATGGGCAGAGTGATCGAGGACTGCCAGGTTGGTGCGGGAAACCACATGGCTGCATGGGGCCATTTTGTTTAGCAGGGAAATGGCACCATTTCCTCAGGGGCTTCTTTGGGCCGTAATAGCAGAGGGGAAGTAGGAATGGACGCTGGGACCCTAGTTATTATTTGATATAGCCCTGCTGGCTATTCTGCGGTGCTTGAATTGAAAGTGAAAGTAAAAAAAAAATTACAAATGAAGGCCGTGTCAGAGATAGACTGTTGCAGGCTGCCTAAACTTTAAGCAGGGAAACTGGTGGAAGTGTGTGAGCACTCACTATCCTCTATTCCTGCCTTGCCCTCCAAGGCCATGTGTTTGGCATGCGGCTCCAAGCACAGTTCGGTCTCGACTGCAGGTTTTTGCCACAGTTGTGAGATAGAGTTGTGGTCACTGGAAGAAGGCCTCCTGGAGGGGGCTGTAGCCAAGGCTGGGTGAGCAGGAGCCTCTGGGGGGTCTGAAGGGGACCCGCAGGCCATGGGAGGCTGTGGGGTGGTCCTGGAGGTCTCTGCGGTTCTGATCAAGATTGAGGAGGTAGACAGACAGGTTTTGGAGGTGCTTGAATGAAAGGACATGGAGTTGCCATCTCCTCATCTCTCTATGTCTCAAAAGCCACCTAGGGGCAGTGTACAGATTTTATTTATTTATACATTTTTCTATACCGCCTCTTCCAGAGATCAGAGGCGGTTTACAGATAACAAAACGTTAATAATAGCAAGCTATTATTATTTTTACAAAGAACAATTGTAGAACATTTTAACAATTTAACTCTCAACATGAAACAGATGGAACTGGTGGCAAATTAATGCCATGTCCTATAACTAATTACATTCAAAATTACATCAGGTAACTATTTACATAAGTGGCAACAAATATATCCGAAGCTGGGAGATCTAGATGGCAATATAGCTGTGTAAGAAGTGTGGGTGTGTGCTTTGTCTAGGTAGGATCAGAGTTTGGTTGTTGGTCAGTGCTGGTCTGTGAATTCTGAACATCATCACGTTGAACGTTGTGATAGTGCTGGATAAATAGATAGGTTTTTAGTTCCTTTCTAAATGATTGAAGCTCTTTAATTTCTCTTAGTTCGACTGGGAGGTTGTTCCACAATGTAGGTGCGAAGAACGAGAAAGCAGTGTTGCTTGTCTTCCGCATTGTCTTTCGAATGGTATCCGGAACTAGTAACATGTGTAGGTTCACTCTTCTTTTTGACCTGCTTTCATGTGGGGTATTGATAAGCGTAGCCAGGAAAGATGGTGCTATATTATTAAAGATCTTGAATGTTGTAACTAAAGATTTATAGGTAATTCTACACGAGACCGGTAGCCAGTGCAGGGCGTAGAGAATAGGAGATATGTAGTCTGTTACTTTCGCTTTGTAAATGATCCTTGCTGTGACATTTTGGGCTAATTGTAGAGTGTGTAGGTTTTTCTTAGAGGTTCCTTGAAGAATACCATTGCAGTAATCTAAATGAAGTGTTATTAGTGTTTGGGCCACAGTTCTGAAGTCGGTGCTATCTATTATCGGTCGTAGCTGTTGGATTGTCCTTATTTTAAAGTATATTGCTTTAACAGCTTGTTTTATGTTTTGAGTAAGGCTGAGCATCCTGTCAAGTGTGACTCCTAGATATTTGACCTCTGCCTTAACTGGTAGGGAGATGTTTCCGATGTTGATTTCTGTCGGTGGGGTGAAGTTCGTATTTCTTGTTACAAATAGTACTTCTGTCTTTTTGAAATTAATATTCATGTTCATTGATTTAAGCCACAATTCCGCTTCAGTTAGGCAGCGTGATATATTGTCGTAGTCAGGGTTGGATACATTGAAAGATGAGTACAACATAATGTCATCTGCATAGATGTGATAATTTATCTTGTGTTGAAATATGGCACAGATGGGTTGAAGGTACAGATTAAACAATAGTGCAGAAAGGGTGGAGATTTTATGTATTTATTTATTTAGACAGTTTTGTATACCACCTTATCCTTCAATCAAAGTGGTCACAACACAATTGGGGATACATTTAACACTAGGGGATATGAGACACATGCACTAATACTTACAGGGAACATGGGCAATGGAGGGTTAAGTGGCTTGCCCAAGACAACAAGGAGCACCTGTGAGACTAGAAAACCCAGTCCTTCCGGCCCAAGGTTGCTGTCCTCTAGTGGGATTTGAACCCCTGACCTTCTGGCCTGAGGTAACTTTCCCCAACCACTAGGCCACTCCTTCCTCCAGGAGTGGGTCTTCTCCTGAGTTGGTGCTGCTTATGCATAAGGCATTCTGCATGAAGCAGAAGGGAGTGGAGCCTTCTGGAGCTTCAGGACAGGGAAAAAGAAAAAGGCTGTCAGAGTCAGGGGCAGTGGACGAAGTGCCTATGCAGAGTAGACATCTTTTGGTGGTGGACTCCTGGAAGGAGATGGGGTCTTTCCACTCTTACGACCAGGAGGATCTCAAAGGTGAGGCGGCCCTGGGTATGCAGCCAGAAGAGCTCGAAGAAGGGGAGATTACGCAGGAGGATTCTCACATTGTGCGGGTCTTCCGACGGGAAGAGTTGGCGGTGCTTATATCACAGTTGTTGAAAGTGCTGATCATGGGGGCAGGAGGTCCCCAAGATGAAGATCTCTTGAAGGACCCATGGTTTCAGGCAGTCCAAAAGACAAAGTTGGCGTTTCCACTACATAGGATGATTAAGCAGAGGATACAGGATGAGTGAGAGATTCCAGAGGCCACAGTGAAGGGCACATGGACCATGGCTCGACTCTGTCCTCTTCCAGAGCAGGAAAGAGAGATTCTTCTCTCTCCTAAAGTGGATGCAGCAGTGTTGCGGTCACAAAAGAAGACCACGATACCGGTAGAAGGGTGTGGAGAACAAAAAGTTAAAGACTTTGCTGAAGCAAGCATTTGACATTAATGCCCTGCCCCTGCAGGCATCAGTCTGTGGAGCTTTTGTGGCCAGGGCCTGTTTGTACTGGGAGCAGGGCATATTGGAGGGTGTGGGACAAGAGCAATCTCCACCCCCGGCTAAGCTGGAGGCCGGAGCAGCCTATTTGGCAGATGCTTTTTATGACCTCATTAGGGGTCTAGCAAAGGGTATGGCTTCAGTGGTGGCTGCTCGGCGGTACTTGTGATTAAAAAAATTGTTTGGCGGATGTTTCCTCTATGTCACGTTTGAGTAAACTGCCCTTTAAGGGTAAGCTTCTATTTGGCGAGGCCTTAGATAAATTGGTCAAGGACTTAGGGGAGACCAAAGGAGGCCTGCTCCCGGAGGATAAGCAGAAACCGGGGTGGCTAGCCAGGACAGCTCGAGGCCACTCGTATGATTTTCAATGCTTCAGGGCGGTGCACTTTACATACTATCAGAGGGGGTGCTACCCAGCCAGGAGACAAGCCTTTCGAGGGTTTCCAGGAACGGGATGAGGTTTTCATTCCTCTGCCTTGACTGCACTCAAAAAGCCACAATGAAATGAGGGAGGTGGTTCCCATGGCAGGTTGGCTGCAGGAATTCTACCCGGCCTGGGTCCAGATTACTTCTAATCAGTGGGGCTTGGAAATCATCAGAGAGGGCTACACACTAGAGTTTGCTCAACCTCTCTCGGACGCCTTCGTCGGGTCACCTTGCAAGGCAAAGGGAAAGGTCACGCCAGTGCAGAACACTCTCAGCCAGTTTCTGCAATTACAGGCCGTAGTGAGGGTACCCCGTGGCCAGAGTGGTTATGGTCAATACTCCATTTATTTCATAGTCCCCAAGAAGGAAGAAACCTTTCGACTCATCTTGGACATCAAGCAGCAAAATCGGTGTCTGCGCGTACCACGATTCCACATGGTGACGCTCAAGTCGGGCATTGTGGCCATCAGAGAAGGCGAGTTCCTCATCTCTATGGATCTCACAGAGGCCTGCTTGCACATTCTGATTTTCCCTGAGCATCATCAGTATCTCTGTTTCGCTGTGCCAATGTGGCACTTCCAGTTCCGGGCCTTGTCTTTTGGCCTGGCGACTGCTCTGCGTACATTTACCAAGATAATGGTGATGGTCACGGTGGCCCTCCAGCAGGAGGGCATACTTCTGCACCCTTACTTGGATGATTGGCTCATCAGGGCAAAGTCTTCAGAAGAGAGCGAGCAAGCCACAGCACAAGTCATCAAGCTTTTACAAGGCCTCGGCTCGGTAGTCAATTATGCAAAGAGCTATTTGTCACCCTCCCAGGACCTCATGTATCTGGGAGCCTGTTTCCAAACCGACAAGGGCAGAGTGTCCCTGCCATTGGAGAGAGTGCAGGGGCAGGCCAAACAGTTCCTACAAATGAAGGTACCCACGGCTTTGGCATTATCTACAACACCTAGGGTCCTTGGTGGTAATCATTTAGTTGGTGCTGTGGGCAGAGGCTCACATGAGACCTCTGCAAAGAGCCATTTTGCACAGGTGGTCAGTGCAGCATCACGTACTGATGCATCTGTTGCTATGTCCAAGAACAGCGCGGTTGGTGCTCCGGTGGTGGCTGAGGCCAGAGAAAATGTTAGACGGCATGCCTCTGGAGTCATCCGTCTGGATACTGCTGACGACGGATGACAGCCTCTCGGGCTGGGGAAGCCATTGTCAGGATCAAATAGTGCAGAGAGTTTGGACCACAGAGCAGAGAGCGTGGCCCATCAATCATCTAGAGATGATCATCTAGAGAGTTTCTCACCAGCTTGCGCGGGTGTTTTCGAACAATACCATGATGGTGGCTTACATCAATCGTCAAGGGGGCACGAGCAGTGTGCAGCTCAAGAATGAGGTAGGCCCATTGTTGGTATGGACAGTTTGCAGGTGATCTCGACAGCGCATGGAACCAAGAACACAATGGCAGACTATCTGAATTGGGTTCGCCTGGACCCTGGGGAGTAGTCACTCAGCGATGCTGTCTTTGGCAGACTCAACCTTTTCACTATTTGTGCAATCATGGATCTGATGGCAACCTTCGCCTCAGCCAAGGCAACCTATTTGTTCAGTAGAAGAAGGGAGCTGATGTCGGAAGGCCTGGACACCCTGGTTCAATGCTAGCCCACAGATGGGCTGCTGTACGTGTTTCCTCCGTGGGCGCTAATTGGTCAATTAGTTCAAAGGATAGAGGGACATCAAGGCCTGGTCGTTCTCATTGCTCCTGACTGGCCCCACAGGCCATGGTATACAGATATCCTCAGACTAACAGTGGATCATCCTTAGTGCCTGCCAAATTGGCCTGATCTCGAGGTAGAGTCCAAGGGTTTCCCTGTGAGCACATCCAGATGTAGTTCAGTTTCTTAAGGCAGTCAAGCATGTGTGCCCTCCAGTACAGATGGTAGTACCCCTGTGGGACCTTAACCTGGTATTGTCAGTACTGGCGGAAGAGCCTTTTGAGCTGCTGGGGGTGTGTATAGAAGGGGTTTGTGCTGAAGACTGTTTTTCTAGTGGCATTCTGTTCCGCAAGAAGGATTTTGGAACTGCAAGCACTCTCGTGCTGAGAACCTTTTCTCTCCATCTCAAAGGGAAAGGTGGCGTTACGGCCGGTTCCTTTGTTTCTACCCAAGGTGCTCTCCTCTTTTCATTTGAATCAGTCGGTTACTCTGCCGGTGTTCGCAGGAATGAAGGAGGCTCAGCATGAGCCAGGGTTGCACCTTTTGGATTTTTGTTGGGCGTTATGGCACTATCTGAAAAGACCAGAGCCATTTTGCAAGTTAGACTGGTTGTTCATTCTCTTTGGAGGGCTGTGTAAGGGGGAAGTGGCATCCAAGGCCTCCATCTCTCTATGGGTTTGAGAGACCATTTTTTCTGCTTATTTCTTTCGACGTTGGTAGTTACTGAGTAGCATACGAGCACATTTGACTAGGGCGCAAGTGGCTTCATGGTCCGAGTTTAGCCTAGTTCCTCCGGTAGATATCTGCAGGGTGGCCATTTGGGTGTCTCTGTATACCTTTGTGAAGCATTACACTGGTCAACATTGAAATTGTTACTGACTTTAAAAGGCCCTAATCTGTAGTATTTTGGTGAGCTGAACACGAATATAACATTAAAAAAATTTATTGGCTCTCGTTTTGAAGATATTGCATGTAGTTCATTTTTGATGTTTCGCTGCGTAAATTTATCCAGTAGGACATCAACAACATCCCAAATAAGCTTTGAATGATGTAATAATGCATCACATTGCATAATACCAGCATGCACACATCATCCAGAGTTGATTGCATCATATTCTGATGCAATGCAATACTACTGCCAGACGGCTGCTGAAGCCATCTGACATCAGCAGTGTACTATACACAGTCGGAAAGGAAAGTAATCTGGTATTCTGTTCCGATATTGAAAGCCTCATGAATGCCTTAAAAATCACTCATGACCCACAAGACTGGAGACTATTTATAGACTCTTTGAAACTGAGTCTGAAGGCTGTGCTTTTGAACAATGGAAACCGTCTTCCATCTATTTCAGTAGCGCATGCCGTCCACATGAAAGACACATATGATAACTTAAAGCATCTACTGACTTCCATTAACTATAACAAGTACAGCTGGCACCTCTGTGGTGACTTGGAGGTAGTTGCCCTTTTAATGGGATTGCAGCAGGGATATATAAAATACATGTGTTTCTTATGTGAGTGGGATAGCCGAGCAAGGGATTGGCACTACTTGTGGAAGGAATGGAATCACAGACAAAATGTAACAGTTGGAGAGAAGAATATCCAGCACCCAGCTCTGGTTGAGGCTCACAAAATCCTGCTACCACCCCTTCACATCAAACTAGGTTTGATGAAAAACTTTGTGAAAGCCATGGACCGCACTTCACCAGCTTTCCGATACCTGCATGAAAAATTCCCTCTACTCAGCGAAGCAAAGATTAAAGAGGGAGTTTTTGTGGGTCCTCAGATTCGAGAGTTCTTCAGAGATGACCGGTTCAACAACTTGCTGCAGGGTGATACGAAACAAGCATGGAATGCTTTCAGCCTAGTGTCAACAAACGTTCTTGGGAATGTTAGGGCAGAAAACTACAAGGAACTAGTAGAAGACATGCTGATGCAGTATCAGAAACTTGGCTGCAATATGTCTCTAAAGATCCATTTCCTTGATTCCCATCTTGATTTCTTTCCTGACAACTGTGGTATGGTTACTGATGAACAGGGCGAACGTTTTCATCAGGATATCACAACGATGGAGCAAAGATACCAGGGAAAATGGTCCACTACAATGCTGGCTGACTACTGCTGGACACTCCCCAGAGAAGCTCCCGAACAGCTGTACAAGAGACAGGCGAAAAAAATCTAAGAAGTAGTCTATGACTTGGTTTTTTACAGGTATTAACCGAAGGCCTATTATATTTACTATTGACATGCATTTGGTGATATAAACATTAATTCTTGTAGATTACAAAAAAGCTAGAGCCAACTTTGCAATTTCACTGTCATATTCGTGTTCAGCATATAAAAATTGATATGAAATTACTATTTTTATTTCAGTAACACGACTTTTGTAAAATTTGTTGACCAGTGTATCGTCTGGATGTGCAGGCAATGGGGGATGTGAGCTTTAGTGTGGCAGTCATTCAGGCCAGGCTCACAGGTCCCTCCCAATGTAGTATTGCTATGGTACCTCCCAGATGTCGGGACTGGACTAGAGGGACAATAATGAAGGTGAAATTAGGCCTTACCTGCTAATTGGATTTCCTTTGATTACCTCCAGTCCAGTCCCGGACCCACCCGTGTTTGCAGTAATAGCGATCCCGGACCAGGAGAAAGTCATCTTTAATTGTGTGGTTTGAGGGTATGTTTGGATTCATTGTCCTTGGAGGTTGTTCTCCTGGAGGCAGGGGCGGCCCAAGGGGGGTGCGGGGCCATGTGCGGAGACTCGGTGCGGGCCTCATTTGCATAAGTGGCCTTATTTGCATAAATATTTGCATAATGTTACCATACACTAACTTTTAGTAAACATGTCTCTTAATGAGTGTATGGATAAAGAAAGACTAAAAGATTTCTACATTGCTATAATCCAGTGCCAACCGCCAGGCACATTAGGAACTACTACAAACACTGCCCATTTAGAACCCATCAAAACACCCCTGTGAGAACATGCAAAAGTACTTTTTGTCGGATGGCAGCACTTGAAACAGGGCTACAGACCCGAAACATGCACGTCGTGCCTGAATATTCTGAGTCTCATTGCTTCTGATCCAGCTAAGTAGCGGAGTTTTTTTGCTTTTACAAATATTTATTAAAAGGATGTAACTGAGTGGTGGACATAGTTTTAGTACATGTTCCTTTCCTGTAACATCAGACAAAAAGTACTTTTGCGTGTTCTCACAGGGGTGTTTTGGTGGTTTTTTTGTCAAATTAATAATAGTTACCACTGAATTGGGGGTTTGTTGAATCATTTAGAACCCATAGCAAACCCGCCGTATCCTGACAGCATTACCAGGACTCACAAAGCACCATACCCTACCTATCAAAAGGCAACACTGCAAATATTAAACCAATACATTTCAGAGAATACTGGGGAAAGAGAACAAGTGGCAATGTCAAATAGGAATTACATAAACAGAATACTTCAGCTCAGTTACACATGCAGAACATAGACCATCACCAAACAAGGAATCACAATTTAGAAACAGGAAGGCAATAATTAAACTGGGAACCCCAAAAGCCAAACTTGGAATGTACAACAACACTGCATTTATTTATTTAATTTTCTTATATACCGCGCTATTTGTCATCAGTGCGGTTTACATTGAAACAATACAACAATTGGTCAGATATAACAGACCTATTACAAGTAACAAGAAAATTAATAAAATTAATAAAAAATTAAAAAATTAAAAAAATTAAAAAATTAATAAAATTAATAAAACTATAAATTAATTTCCTCTTGTACCAAACAAAGCGCAGACGTTAATGATGCACATTTCCCAGAGCTTTCATATTCCAGTTAATAAATTCAAAATAAAGAGATATCTTTCTACCTTTTGTGCATTTTTTTTCAGTTGCAATTGCTCCAGCCACTTTCTTTTGGTTTCTTCATGTTTTCTACTAACTCTCCATCGTCTGCTGTCCATTTGTCCTTTCTTCTCTCTTCTAGTTATTTTTCCATTCTCTCTCTCTACATCTGCTTTAACATACTAATCTTTCTCCTTTTGCTCTTTCCTCATTCCTATTTCATCCACACAAATTTTACCCCTCCATCCTCAATCCCCACTTACTCTCCCAATACCCGGCCAATTGTAGATTTTTCATCCCTCCCACACAAAATATTTTTCCCCTCTCCATTTTACTCTCCCAGCCCCATCCCATTCTAATCCTCCCCCAACATCAGCTCCCTTCTAGTTCCAGTCTCACCCAGCATCCATTCCCTTCTAGTCCCTGCATCAGCCCATTTCCAGTCCTAGTCCCCCATCAGCCCATTTCCAGTCCTAGCTCCCCCATCCATTTCCAGTCCGAGTCCCTTCATCAGCTCATTTCCAATCCTAGCCCCCCATCAGCCCATTTCTATTCATTTCCTAGCCCCACCATCAGCCCATGTCAAATCCTAGCTCCCCTCCACTCAGCCAAATTTCAGTCCAAGCCCCCCCCATGAGCCTACTTCCAGTTCTAGCCCCTCCATGAGTCCATTTCAATTCAAGCCCCCACCACAGCCCATTTCCAATCTTAGCTCCCCCCAATAGCCCATTTCTAGTCCTATCCTAGCCCCTCCATCAGCCCATTTTCAGTCCTAGCTCCCTTCCCTCACAGCCCATTTCCATTCCAAGCCCCCTCCCCATCAGCTATTTGCAGTTCAAGCCTCCCCTTCCACTCAGCCCATTTCCAGTCCTAGCAACCCCCCAACCCATTACCAGTCCTATTCCCCCATCAACCCACTTCCAGTCCTAACCCCCCATCACCCCTTTTCAGTTTAAGCCCCCCTATAACCCATTACCAGTCCTAACACCCCATCAGCCCACTTCCAGTCCTAACCCCATCAGCCCATTTCCAGTCAGCCCCCCATAGCCCATTGCCAGTCCTAACCCCCCATCAGCCCACAGCCCATTACCAGTCCTAACCACACCAGCCCACCTCAAGTCCTAACCCCTCCCCATCAGCCCATTTCCTGTCCTAGCCCCCCCATAGCCCATTATCAGTCCTAGCACCCCCATAGCCCATTACCAGTCCTATCCCCCCATCACCCCATTTTCAGACAGCCCCCATCAGCCCACAGCCCATTACCAGTCTTAACCCCCCCATAGCCCATTACCAGCCCTAACCCCCCCCCCCCACCGCCCACCTCAAGTCAAGTCCTAACCCCCTCCATAGCCCATTACCAGTCCTAACCCCCCCCCCCCCATCGGCTCATGGAAAAAAAAAAAAAAAAAAAGCTGGCTGCTGCGTCTCTGTTAAGCCCGCAGGGGCAGATGGGAAATTTCCCATCAGCCCCTGCTTCCCATCAGCCCCTGCGGGCTTAACAGAGACGCGAGGGAGACACTCTCCCTTCACGTATCTGAAAGCCGGCGCAGAGGGGCTCAGCCAGGCAGAGGGGGCCCCGCGGGACACTCCATTCTGCCGCAGCGGCAGCAGCAGCAGCCAGCTTTTTTTTTTAATTTAATTTTTAAAAAAGCAGAATGTTCTTTGCGCGGGGCCCCCTGAAACGCTGGGCCTTGTGCAAAAAACATTCTTTTTTTTTTTTAAATTATTTTTTTAAGCATTTTCCAAATACATAATCATACAAGGAAATGATAACAATACAAACATATTTGAAATCAGAATGAATAGAAATTCGACAGTGCCACATTAAGGAAGAGAAAACTATATAATGCGTAGAAATATTAAAGAAATTAAGAGTATCAAAACCCCATAATAGGGAGCCAAAAAAATGTACGTCAATTCCCCCTCATTCTTGCTCAATGGAAGGGCCGGCCCTGCCTGGAGAGAATGGAGCAGCGGACACATGATACGTAGTGATGGCAAGAAAGCAGAGTGGTTGCTATAAGGCATTGGTCAGGGAGGCCGGGGGACCTCAATTTAGTTAGGAAGTCTGCCCTGGAAATCAATGAGCAAGTTTCCTTTCCCGTTGGGGGGGAGGGGGGGTATGGGTTTGCTCAAAGACTAGGGGTAGTGTGTTTAAAAAAAAAAGGAAAATGATTGCTGCATCTTATTTGTTGCTCCTGTGAGTCTGTCTTGTCAATAGTTTACTGGGGCTGGTGTGTGGTACCAACTGCCTGAGAACACTGATGTCATCAGAGATGATATGCTCAGTCTCCAAGCTGCTGATGAGAGTTGACAACCCAGATGTCAGGACTGGACTGGAGATACTCAACAAAAGCCAATTAGCAAGTAAGGTCTAATTTCACCTTTTTCATAGAACTACATTATATGGTCATTTCTTACATAAGAATGTCAGACCACCGCCACCGTGAGTGATTAGTACCCTTAAAGAAACTCAATCTCCGCCTTAGAGCATCCAGTACAAAATGGAATATAGAATGAACTCCATCCCAATCCATCTGCATCTGCACTGTGGTGCACTTTCAAGACAGGTTAGTTGAATTTAATTGATTGCCTAACAATAATATTTAGTGATGGTCAAATAAAATGACAATAAAATAAATATATCACAAATAACAAAATAATATAAATATGATCAGAAACAACATAACTATTACAAGCATAATAACAAAATACAAACAATAAAATCAAACCTGCTCACTTTAATGCACATATCACAAAACATCACAACTAAAAGCCCGAGTAAACAACTAAGCCCTCCAGGATTTATGGAACTTAAGATAATCTTTCTTTAGGTTAACTCTATGAAAAGATAATTCTGAGCAGCACATGTAAATATACTCAAGTCTGAATCCAGATACATTCCTTAGAAGAAGAAAGACACAATAAACAAATCACACTTGGACCACAAATTAGGAACTAGAGTATATAACTTCAAACTAGATTCCATACTATATAGAACCTTAAAGGTCAAATAGAAAACCTCAAACTGGGCTCTGAATCAGGGCCAGCACTATGGGGTGGCAAATGGGGCAATTGCCCATGGCCCACATGCTACAGGGGGCCGCAGGTCTGCCTCATTTTTAAGGAGGAATAGCTTGCAGATAGGTCTTGGGATCCCTTCTCCGGTTTCTGCCCTGGGTCCCTGCCTAACCCAACTGGCCCTGCTCTGAATGGAATGGAAATTACACTTCAGGTTTGGGTACTCGACTGAAGCAAGCTTTCCTAATTTCAAAGGCTTCTTGTACAGTGGTCACGGTGAAAAGGCAGGGAGACCCTTGGAGCCTCAGGTAAGTTGCTTGAAGTAGCTGTTTCTTAAAAATCAGGAAAGAAATTACTGCAGTGAGAAAGAAGGTGGAGTAATATTAAGATAAGAACATAAGAACAAAAGATATGCCATACTGGGTCAGACCAAGGTCCATCAAGCCCAGCATTCTGTTTCCAACAGTGGCCAATCTAGGTCATATGTACTGTGATAAGGAAGCTTAACATAGCTCAGGAAGGAGCTATAGAAAAGGTGAAGTGACTCTGAACAAGCAACCTGTCAGTTCTGGTAGAAATAAGAAAACAGAATTTTCCCATAAAAGACTACCAGTCCCAGAATGCACCAGGTTTCCAACAGCCATTAGAGGAGCTGAAGTGGGGAAACGTGTGTTTAATCAGGAGGGCTATGAGGTAATCCCTAAGCACTCATCTCAAAGGGCAGGGCCTGATTCAGCACAGCTACGCTGTGTTAGGGTGGAGCACTCATCTAGGCAGAATAAAGGTAGAGTTTATTCTACAGAGAATCATCATCATCTTCATGATCCTGGACAGCTTCATCATCTGGAGGATCATCAGAAGCAGAAGCCAGAGCGGACGGACAGAGAGGGCAAGAAACCCTTTGGAAGAAAGAAGAGAAAAGCCTTTGGGAGGTCTAGAGGAGTCTGGAGCAGTACGTATACTGGGAGGCATTCCAAGGGCCAGCATACACCATTGGACTGGGGAAAGCCAGAGGAATGGTGCTGCAGAGCTAGGAATCTCCAGAC
Source organism: Ichthyophis bannanicus (assembly GCA_033557465.1). Lineage (NCBI taxonomy): Eukaryota > Metazoa > Chordata > Amphibia > Gymnophiona > Ichthyophiidae > Ichthyophis > Ichthyophis bannanicus. The sequence continues at coordinate 532,042,932 of CM066032.1, forward strand.
GGTACCTGTGAGGGAGACGGCTGCACTTGGAAGGGACCCTAAGACCCGTGCCAGAAGGTATGTGAAGAGAGACCCAGTGTCCAGGGATCTGGATTGGAAGGCTGGACATAAGAACTGGACTACATACTGGCCAGGCTATATAGAGAGGAACTCTAACAGCAATGGAAGCTCAGGTATGAACACTGATCTATGCCCTAGCTATACCCTTGAAAGACAGCAGGGAAGCAAGTATTGTCCTGAGAGTGCTCCATTGAGAAATTCCTCTGTGCCAATCCATGATATTGAACCCATGATTGTTGAAGAAGGGGGAGAGGTTGCAGATGAAGGCTGTGTTTACATGGATTGCTCTCTGTCTAAACTCCTTTGGTAATTTTCTGTTACAAAGTACAGCAACCATCACAAAGAAATACAAACTTGTTCTTTAATCTACTCAGAAAAGCTCCTGAAGTAGGATTTGAGCCACGCAGTAGAAAGCAAGCCAGCTAAGGGGTTTCAGCTGGGTAACTGCTAGCAATTGAGCCTTACCTAATTGCTTGTGAGCTCTGAGGGAATCACTTCTGAGTCTATGTGGGAAGATATAAGAAGTTAACCTGAAAAGAACAGTTTTTTTCCTTCTTTGTGGGTTTTGCTTGTTTGAAATACTGCTAAGAAAATATTAGCTAAAACCTACAGAAAAGACCAGTTTGTTACCAACCAGGTCTTTATTCTTTTGCTTTGATTGCCTGACAAGTTCAGCTGTTGTTTTCCTGATTTTGTTTTTCTAAGTTAAACACTGAAAGCAAGTATCCTGTTTTATGTGCTACCAAGCATATCTGTGTTGGGAGAAATAACCCCATAAATAAACATCTTATTGGCTTTACACTCAAGCACAACTAATTATTGTGAGCAGCTGTGTCTGGTGTGAATGGACTGCATTGCCCACAATCCCTTGCAAATCATATTGATATATGCACTTGCCAAGGCTGTGAACATTCTCACCCAGGCAGCCGTCTGACAGTACCCAGCAGTTTCCCCAAGGGACACAGGTTCCACAATGATTGTATTGGTTCAAGAATTGATATCCTGGGTCCCTTCTTAATAATGGTTTATGGACCTTTCCTCCAGGAACTTGTCGAAACCTTTTTTAAACCCAGCTACACTAACAGCCTTTACTACATCCTCCGGTAACAAATTCCAGAGTTTGATTACACGTTGAGTGAAAAAATATTTTCTTTTATTAGTCTTAAATAGTTTACCCTGTAGCTTCATTGCATGTCCCCTAGTCTTTCTACATTCTGATAAGGTAAACAATTGATCTACGTTTACCCGTTCCACTCCGTTCATTAATTTATAGACTTCTATCATATCTCCCCTCAGCCGTCTCTTTTCCAGGTTAAAGAGCCCTAACCTTTTTAGCCTTTCTTCATAGGAGTATCCTTCCATCCCCTTTACCATTTTGGTGGCTCTTCTCTGAACCTTTTCTAAAATCGCTATATCCTTTTTAAGATACGGCGACCAGAATTGCACACAATATTCAAGGTGCGGTCTCACCATGGAACGATAAAGAGGCATTATAATATCTTTTGTTTTATTTTCCATTCCTTTCCTTATCATACCTAGCATTCTATTTGCTCTCTTGGCCGCCGCTGCACACTGGGCCGAGGGTTTTAACATGGTATCCACAATGACGCCTAAATCTTTTTCCTGGGTGGTAGTTCCTAATGTGCAACCTTGCATCGTGTAACCATAGTTTGGGTTGTTCTTCCCTAGGTGCATAACCTTGCACTTGTCCACATTAAATTTCATCTGCCATTTTGATGCCCAGTCTTCCAATTTATCAAGATCCTCTTGCAATTTTCCACAATCCTCTTGGGTTTTAACAACTTTAAATAGTTTTGTGTCATCTGCAAATTTGATAACCTCACTCGTTATTCCACTTTCCAGGTCATTTATGAATATGTCAAAAAGCAGCGGACCCAGCACAGATCCCTGGGGTACACCACTATTCACCTTTCTCCATTGGGAAAATTGGCCATTTAGCCCTACCCTCTGCTTTCTGTCTTTTAACCAGTTCCTGATCCACAATAGTACACTGCCTCCTATCCCATGACTCTTTAGTTTTGCCAAAAGTCTCATTCTTTATGATGGTTTCTACCATTTTTCCCGGTACTGACGTCAGGCTCACCGGTCTGTAGTTTCCCGGATCACCCCTGGAACCTTTTTAAAAATTGGTGTTACATTGGCGATCCTCCAATCTTCAGGTATTAGAGATGATTTTAATGATAGTTCACAGATTACTAATAGCAGGTCTGCTATCTCATATTTCAGTTCTTTCAACACCCTTGGATGTATACCATCCGGCCCAGGTGATCTGCCACTCTTCAGTTTATCTAATAGTTGTAATACATCTTTCCGATGTATCAATATTTCCTTCAATTCTTCCGCACCTTTAAATACCACTTCAGTCATGGGTAACATCCCTACATCTTCCTCAGTAAAGAACGAAGCAAAGAATTCATTCAGTCTCTCCGCTATCGCCTTGTCGCCTCTTAGTGCTCCTTTAACCCCTTTATCATCTAATGGACCAACTGACTCTCTCACAGGTTTTTTGCTATGAATGTACTTGAAAAGGTCTTTACTTCGCGTTTTTGCTTCCGCAGCAAGCTTCTTCTCAAAGTCTCCCTTTGCCTGCCTTATCAATGCCTTGCATTTGACTTGCCAGTGCTTGTGCTGTTTCCAGGTTTCGTCGTTTGGCTCTTTTTTCCATTTCCTGAAAGATGTTTTTTTGGCAACAACAGCCTCTCTGACCTCACCTTTAAACCATGCTGGCAGTTTTTTGGACTTCCTTCCACTTTTCTTAAAGCGTGGAATACAGCTGGTCTGGGCTTCCAAGATAGTATTTTTCAACAACAGCCAAGCCTGATGTACGTCTTTAACCTTTGCAACTGCTCCTTTTAGTTTTTTCTTAACTGTTTTCCTCATTTTATCATAGTCTCCCTTTCGAAAGTTAAAAGGTAGTACTGTGGATTTCCTTACTATCCCTCCTCCACTAATTAAATCAAAGGCAATCATGCTATGATCACTATTGCCAAGTGGCCCCAACAACTTTATCTCTTGCACTAGATCTGGTGTTCCACTAAGGACTAGGTCTAATATGGCTTCCCCTCTGGTCGGTTCATGAACCAGCTGCTCCAAGAAGCAGTCATTTATTTCATCTAGGAACTTTATCTCCCTAGCATGTCCTGACGTGACACTGACCCAATCGATACCGGGGTAGTTGAAATCACCCATTATTATTACTGCGCTGTAACTTTTGTTAGCTTCCTTGATTTCTTTGAACATTTCATCATCCATTTGGTCATTCCGGCCAGGCGGTCGATAGTACACCCACACTGCCATCGCCTTCCCCCTTTTACATGGAATTTCAATCCATATAGATTCTACAGCAGATTTTGTTTCCTGCAAAACTTTAATCCTTTCTGACTTAATGCCCTCTCTAACATAGAGTGCAACCCCTCCACCAATTTGATCAGCTCTATCATTACGATATAGTTTGTACCCAGGTATCACAGTGTCCCACTGGTTGTCTTCCTTCCACCATGTCTCTGCTATTCCAATCATATCTAACCTTTCATTTAGTGCTATATATTCTAACTCTCCCATCTTATTTTTATTTTTTAGACTTCTAGCATTTGCATACAAGCATTTTAGAGAATGTATTTTATTCATATTAATTTGGCTATTGTTAGACATGGGTAATTTGGGATCTTTAAGCTCTGTCTGCTCCATACTTGAGGGCATTTGGGCTAGTTTACTCTTTTGTGGAACCTCTCTGCTTTTGGTAGTATCCTTCAAAGATACATTCTTCCGAACCATCCGCTCTTGGGCGACTGTCGGCTTTCCCCTAATATCTAGTTTAAAAGCTGCTCTATCTCCTTTTTAAAGGTTAATGCCAGCAGCCTGGTTCCATCCCGGTTAAGGTGAAGCCCATCCCTTCGGAAGAGCCCCTCCTTTCCCCAGAATGTTCCCCAGTTCCTAACAAATCCAAAACCCTCATCTCTGCACCATTGATCTCATCCACGCATTGAGACTCTGGAGCTCTGCCTGCCTTTTGGGTCCTGCGCGTGGAACAGGCAGCATTTCGGAGAACGCTACCCTGGAAGTTCTGGATTTCAACTTCCTACCTAAAAGCCTAAATTTAGCCTCCAGAGCCTCCCTACCACATTTTCCTATGTCATTGGTACGACATGTACCAAGACAGCAGACTCCTCCCCAGCACTATCTAAGACCTTATCTAGGTGGCGCATGAGGTGGCGAGTGAGATAAGAAACTGAACATGCTATAGACCTTGCAGTTATGACTTTGTCCCTGTTAAAATTTGACAAAAATGTACGCTCATCTGGTGGGCACCATAAACCAATGGCTCTTTAGTTGTAATGCTTAGCATCAACTGTGCTGGACTAAGCTAGGTCTCTAAAAAGGATGAATATTTCATTTTGCCTGCATCAACTGTGTCTCACTTTCTCAGTATCTCTATAGCCCTCTAGATGATCTTAATGACTTGCTTGCATTTTCACTTTGCAAGACTTTGCCATTTGTATGGTTTTTTCAAGCCTTTTCTTAAACAACCAAAAAGTTTGTTCATTCTGTAATTACTTTGGACAACATGTAAACTATGAAAGATTATCTATGCCCCCTATTGTTCTGTTATGGAAATACATGTGCAGGACATCTGAATATTGTGGTAAATTGGCATTTTAAATGTTGTCACTGTCTAATTCTTGAATGCTTTCAAAGGCTTTTATTAACAAAACCATCATGCATCAGTTCACATACATGATGAGGGTGAAGATTAAGGATGTTTTCACCTCCCACTGAATATATATGAGCAAGGACAGAAAATGTAAAAAAGGTGTATTTCAGGAATAATTATGAAGACATATCCCCACTAAATTAGCAGCTGTTGTTCTTGGTTACCTATGCCTTTTGAACTACTTTTCTCCTTTCATTCTTGTAAACAGAGTGTCCTTCAGGAACGTACGGATATGGCTGTCGGCAGGTTTGTGATTGTCTGAACAACTCTACTTGTGACCATATCACAGGAACCTGTTACTGCAACCCGGGCTGGAAAGGTGCACGATGTGATCAAGGTACATTATAAATTGGCCTCCCTGAACAATGAGCCACCATAACTAGGTAGAAAAGATCAGCTGGCACATGAAACGAGCTACATCTCACTTGCATGATTCAGATCCCAATCATCTCAGATCAGTCTGCCCTAAAGTCTATAAGGGGAACAGAATACAGAGTAAGGAATTTACCTTGTTGCAGGGGAAATCTAAGTTAGGCATTAAGAAGCATTTTCTAGCCAAAAGGGGAATTAAGCACTGGAACCAGTTACCAAGGAAAGTGGTGAAATCTCCAGCACTATGAAATTATTCCTACATCACTGACCATTTGTCACTACCTTTGTCCATGTTAGTTGGATTATCTATTAAAGTGTTACATACCATCTTGAAAGCAGAGAAAGACCCGTGTTAGCTGTTAAAGTGGCAGTTTGTCTGCGCTGTCATGTTTAATATGGAAGAAATGTTGGCTGGGTGGCGAATGGACCAGGACTGTGCCTTATAGTTAACGCAGAGATATTTATTTAACAGGCTTTTTATACCACTTTATCATTTTAATCAAAGTGGTTTATATTGTAACTTAACAATGTACATTGATAACATGGATTTTTCCTGAGCCAATGGAAGGATAAGTGACTTGCCCAAGGTGTGCTAGTCTCCTGATGCCTAAGCCAGTGCTCTAACCATTAGGCTACTCCTCCACTCCTAGTTACTATGCAGGAGCTGTTAATGTGTTAGATAACACAGGGCAATCAGAGTCGCCTGAAAGGTGTAGCTAGCTGCATTATGTTATCTGTAATGCAGTTAACACACGGTAAGGACATTGCCTGTGCGGTAACGGAATGAGAAACTGCTGGGCATGCGGTAAACAGTTAATGCAGAGGTTTTGCCATTACCATGCATTCACTTTGGCAATCAACACACAGTAACTGCAAATCTTACCACAGCTTGGTAAACGGGACCCAAAATGTTTCAGTTTAGTTACACAAAAATGTTTTATTGCCTTCCACTGCATAGAGGTTTACACTCTGAGTTGAGATCCTTTAAAAGTAATTGTGAACAGTTTATATTCTATTCTATTGCTTTCATATATTTGGGAGTAATTTTCAAACAGCCCGCATTGCTGCAACATTTACTGATGGTTTTTGCATCATATCTCGCCTCTCCTGCTTCCTCCAAAGTATACATCTTGAGATCTCTAAGTCTGTTCCTATGTGCCTTATGACAAAGCCCACTAACCATTTTCCACCAACTCCATCCTGTTAACATCCTTTTGAAGGTATGGTCTCCAGAATTGCACACAATACTCCAAATGACTTATAAACTCAGGGCCCGATTTTCGAAGGGATTTACATGGGTAACTGCCCTAATTACCTGTGTAAATGCCTTATCCGGGATTTTTGAAAGACACCTATACAGGTGCCTTTTGAAAATCCCAGATAAGTTCCTAACGCACCCAGATGCTATGTGATTAGCATCAGGGGTATGTTGGAGGCATTCCGGGACGAAGCGGGGGTGGAGGAAAGGGCTAAATGGGTAGCAGCGATTTTCGATGCTACCCACTTAGCCATCTGCACCTTAAAGATAAGCGAGGTGAGGAAGCAGGAGAGGGGAGATATGATAGAGACATTTAAATAACTCCATGGCATAAATTTTTCCTCACCTATCTTTAAGACGCAGGGGCTAAGCGGGTAGCATCGAAAATCACTGCTACCCATTTAGCCATGGCGGCTGCTGGTGCATCCAGCATAACCCGAATTTTCACTTCCACCACCGTGGAAGTGAAAATCTGGGTTAAGGGGGTTGGCGGGCAGGCTATGCATTGAAGCAGCGCATAGCCAGCCTAACTCAAAATCGGGCCCTTTAGTCACTAGTAAATTTTCAAAGAGGCCAATTTAGGAGCATTATTTTTAAAGCTGGGAGCATAAACCCTTTGAATATCTGTCTTGTCTATATTTATTGCTGCAACCTCTATCCTTTCTGCCCTTCTATTGAGCAGCATTTGTCCCCTTGTTTTGTTATTGTGTATCATCAGTTATTTTTCTTCTTCAGGAACAAGCAGGAAGTCAGTCCTCGCATATGGGCGACATTGACGCTGACGGAGCTCTTGTGGAAGCATCTCCCCAGCTTTCAAAGAAAGCCTTTGTGAGATGCGACCACACATGCATGGTCCCCTTCCCGCCCAAGGATGCCATCTTACTCAATCAGTTTCCCTTTTTTCACGGAGCCCTACAGACATTTGTCTTGTTCCCCCGGAAAAAAGTTGATCTTTTCATGCATTTTGTGCATTTTCCAGCTAGCGCTGTTTCCTTTCCCTCCCTCAAGCCCTGATGCCCCGGTATCGGGACTCGAAACCCCTTTTTCTAGGTTCTTTCCTTCCCAGTGCATTCGCACCTTTTTTCAACTGCTGGCCTCGTCGAAGGTCTTCGATCTCATTGGGGTCCTTTTTGCCCAAAGTCCACCGGTTTCAAGAACTGTTTGTTTGTTTATTCAGGAATTTCATATACCGCCCCCCCATTACATCGGGGCGGTTTACAATATAACAAAACAAAAATATTTGAGGAAAGAAAGGAACTACAATATGTATAAAGAAAAGAGGGGGAAAGATAAGGTCATATACAAGCATACACAGACATAAGAGCACCAAGTAGGGTAGGAAAGAACATAAGGATTAAAAATCATGAGGGGAGGTTAAAGGCTAAAGAAAAAAGGTGGGTTTTCAGAAGCGAGTGGAACTGGGGATAGGATTCTTCTAGAAGAAGGGGAGGGGAGAGAATTCCACTGGGAGGGACCAAGGTAAAAAAAGGCAGACTGCTGGGTTGATTGGAAATGCGCTTGTGCTGGGGAAGGGAGATATAGGCGGTTGACATGTATTGAACGGAGTCTGCGAGAGGGTAGGTGAAATATTAAAAGATCAGCCAGATACTGGGGTTTATGGGTATATATAGCCTGGTGCACCAGTGTGAAAACCTTGAATTTTATCCGATAGTCTAAGGGTAACCAATGAAGTTGAAAAAGAAGAGGAGTAATGTGATCCCTGGGGGAAGCATGAGATACTAGACGGGCTGCAGTGTTCTGTATCAATTGTATCCTATTACGCTGATATTTGGGGACTCCAGTAAAGACAAAATTGCAGAAATCCAATCTGGAAATGACTAGGGAGAGAAGAAGAGTAGATAGGGCTTGTGGAGAGAGGAATGACCTAATGGCACAAATGCGCCGGAGATAGAAAAAGGAACGCCGTGATACCTGAGAGATGTGGTGGGTAAATGAAAGATCGCTATCAAGGAGGATACCCAGATAACGAAGCTTAGATACTAGGGTAATGGGAGTACCAGATAAAGAAGGAGCCAGAGATGGGCAGGCAGAGCCATGAGGGAACCATAAAGCAGCAGTCTTAGTTATGTTGAGGATGAGACAGTTGGTAGAGAGCCAGGTAGAGACTGAAGATAAACAGTAATTGAGGGGAGTGATGTCAGGATGTGCAGAAGAAGTGTGATGTAAAAGGAAGATGTCATCAGCATAATAATACGCCGATATGCCAGATTGTTGTATCAGTAGAGCTAGAGGGACTAGAAATATGTTAAAGAGTAGAGGGGCCAACACCGAACTCTGTGGCACCCCACAGGAGAGGGAGAAATGTTCTGAAGTAAGGGAACCAGAGGTGATGGCAAAGGATCTAGAGTAAAGTAAAGAGTAGAACCAATGATAGACAGTATCCCGGAGACCAGCATCCCGCAATCTAGAAAGAAGGAGTGAGTGGTCCACGAGATCAAAGGCAGCGGAGAGATCTAGAGAGACCGCCACCGTGATATCACCGCGATCGTGTGAACAGTGTATTTCATTCAAAACGGCAATGATGATAGATTCCACACTATGGCCTGGCCTGAATCCAGACTGACGGGGGTGCCAAAAGTGAATCGTGTCAAGGTGATGGGATAGTTAAGTGAAGACAGCTTTTTTGAGAAGTTTTGAGGAGACTGACAAATTTGAAACTGGTCGATAGTGCGCTGGATTGGAGGGATCCAGGGATGGGTTTTTTAGCAATGGGCGGACCAGAGCATGTTTCCATGGTAACGGAAAGGACCCAGAGTCCAGACTGGAGTTAATAATGGTAATCAAAGGGGGGACCAAACCGAGGGAGGGATCAGAAATCCAAGAGGATGGTATAGGGTCTAAAGTACAAGTGGTCTTGTGAGTTGTGGAGATGGGCTTGAAGAGTTCTGGGGATGTAAGTGGATAAAAATTTGCCCATATGTGGGACAACAAAGAGGAGGAGGGAGGGGAGATGGGAGGAGGGGATGCTAAAGCAGGAGGGCAGGAGGGAAGAGAGGAACGCAGATCATGAATTTTAGCAGAAAAAAAGGAGGCTAGCTGGGATGAGTTGGGAACTGAGGTAGAGGAGGAGGAGGAGACACCAGAAGAAGATTGAGGCTGTAGGCTTGAAAGAGATTGAAGAATGGAATATAATTGACGAGATTGGTTTGGGGCTGACATAATAGTTTCTGAGTAGAAAAAACACTTCGCCTGATGGATACTGGAGCGGTATTGAAGGTGGCAGGACTTAAAATGTTGATAGGTAGTTGGAGATCGGGCCTTTCTCCAGAGGTGCTCTGCCCTACGCAGATGATGACATTGTAGCCGTAGCCCCGCATGATACCAGGGCTGGTGAATAGCCTGACGTGAGTGAGAAGGTCGCAAAGGTGCGACTTGATCCAGGGAACGGGAAAGTTCTGAGTTCCAGGAAAGAACCTGGGAGGTAGGAGAAAGGGAGGAAAAATCTAGAGGGAGAAGCTGATGCACGGAAGGAAAACTGTTAGGAGTAGTGGAGTTAATGTGGCGGGAGAGCCGAACTGAGGAAGAAGAAAAGCCATGCGGAGACAAGACTGGGCTGGATATGGGGAGCTGTATTGAGAAGGAAATGCAAAAATGATCAGTCCAAGGAACAGATTTATGGGCAAAAGATGAGGGTTGAGTGAAGGAGTTTAATGATGTAATAACCAAGTCTAATGTATGTCCAGCTGTATGGGTGGGAAAAGTGACATGCTGTACTAAGGAGAGATCCTGCAATAGTGAGGTAAATAAGAAATCTTTTGAGGAGGTGGGTCGGTCAAAGTGGATATTGAAGTCTCCAAGTAGTATAAGCTGAGGGAATTGCAGAGATAGGTCTGAGATGAAGGAGAGTAGGGACTCCCAAAGTAAGGGAGAGAGTGAGGGAGGGGAATAGATTACCAAGAAATGTATTTCGGGAGAGGAATCTAGATGTAGAAGAAGGGACTCTGGGTATTGAAGAGAAGGGGAAAATATTTGGGTCATTGGAATCGAGGTACGGAAGATGGCAGCTACACCACCACCTGTCCAGCCAATACGCGGAATGGAACAGGTGGAGTATTCAGGGGGTAGACAACGTATGAGGAGAGGTTCTTCCCCCTCCCTGAGCCATGACTCTAGTAGAAATAAAATGTCCAAAGATTCTTGATCTATTAGATCGTGAATTAGAATTGTCTTAGACCGGAGAGAGCGACAGTTGAGCAAGCCAAGACACAAGATGGTTACTGGGGTAAGCAAAGAAGAATGGCGTGAAGGGCCGTTGGAGGAGAGGGTAATAGGAACCAAATTAGGATGGGAAGGTTTTGAGTGTAGTGCGTTATCTTTGTCACGGGAAGGAAACAGGGGAATATGAGGCCTCCGACCCCATAGAACCGGGATAGCAGACATACAGTAATCAATATAAGGCTCAGAAACATGCAAGGTAAAAATACCTGATACAGGGGAAAAGATTTTCTAGATGAGCAGAAATGTACGTATTGGTCCGAGGAGAGGCCTGAGAATGCGCATGTATGGCTGAGGAAGGCGGTGTTGTATCATGTGGGTCGCAGTGGGACATGCCTTTGCCAAGGAGCGCACACAAGGAGCACGTCGGTGCTCCAAAAACATGTCCCTCATCAACACACACAATTGTTGCCTCCAGTGTCTGGGCGCCGGCCTTGACCCGGAGGAGTGTTCCCTATGTAAAAAGATGTCCATCAAGGCCATCCAGAGCTGCCAGCAGAAGCAGGATAACATCTTCCACAGGGCAGACTCAACCCTGGTATCCCCAGTAGCCTCATGCTCTAAGGCCCGGATTCGCAAAGTCACGTAAAGCCCCCGCAGTACCTGAGTGGACTTGCAGACATTCCGACCAAGGGTCCCTGGAGTGAGAGCTTAAGAAAAAGAAGAAGACCTCAAGGTCCTCGTCCTGGGAGGCAGACAAACTGTTAAATAAATAAATAAATAAATAAACAAGCATGGCAAGTCCTGTGCACGGTCCCTCAGCCTCCTATGAGCCTCCGAGGAGTTGGAGTGGGAGTGACCTTGAAAGGTACCCAGGACCGATGTCGAGGCCTCGGGCGATAGGCCCTGATCTCCCAAGGGCCATCCCATCGAGGACCCGCCTCTCCTCCTTGACACCCGACCTGCTGACCCCGGTGTCGGTGTCAAAGGCGGCTACCCCTGAGTGGGAGGCCAGAATGGTGGCACTGGAATGCAGCGTTTCTGCATTCATTGCATCCCAGCAGGCGTTGATGCCCGGCCCCGCTGGTGTTCATGCCAGGACCACAGGGACCTCGATGACAAGGACTCCCTGGGCCGCTGAAGTGATTCCCGAGAGATGCCTCGTGCGGATCCTCAGTGAGGGTCTCGTTCCCGCTGCCAATCCTTGGGGGCAAGGTCTTTACAGATGAGCGCCTCTGGCTCTGGCCGTGCCTCGGCCCTGAGACCTCGAAGACCAGAGCTGATGACACCCTTGGAGCCGTTGGGCCTCGAGTCTTCCTCGAACTACTCAGATTGGGAGTACAATGTTGAGACATCTCTGGAGACTTGGGCTCACCGGGATCTCCCTTCGGACCCATCTCCACCAGCTTCGAGGCGCCGATCCCCATCCGAGGACACCTCCTTCCTTGAGTTTGTCTGGGACATGGCACGGGCTCTCTCACTACCGACATCCTCCATTACGAGTGCCCATCCCCTCCATCCTTCGAATCCTTTTCCAGATGTGGGAAATGCCGGCATTGGTGCTGATCATTAGCCGATGCCTGGACACCATGTATCAGGTCCAGCATGGACTAAGTTTCAGGAAGGCACAACTCCCTTACACCTCCATGGTGGTTGAGTCAGCCATGCGGCAACAGAAGAGTCCGAAAACACACTTATCAGTTCCACCGGGCAGAGAGTCCCGTGCCCTCGACACCCTCGGGCGAAAATGTTACCAGGGCTCGATGTTGGCATGCCATATACAGACTTACCAACTGTACATCGGCATGTTGCTCCGAGATATTGCTAAGGAGCTCGGGGGCTTCGCGGCTGGTCTGGATGGAGACCACCTCCATCGCTTCCAGACCCTCAAGAAGTCCATCGGCGAGTGCTCTAAATACTTGTCTTGAAACGCCTACGATAGCTTTGAGTCCAGCACAAGGGTAGCCACTACCAGCATCGGCGCCCGATGCCAAGCCTGGCTCCAAACCTCAGACCTCGAGCAGTGGGTCCAAGAAAAGCTCCTTGATGTCCTCTGCCTCAGAAAGCAACTCTCCAGCAAGCCGATGGAGGACAAGGCGGCCAAGATTGAGACCGAGTATGTCACCAAGACTCGGCTGTCGAGAGACTTCCACTCTTTCAAGAAAGAAACTATCGGGGAAGAAGCCTCCCTTTCACAGAAAGGGCTAGCCCTTTCGAGGCTATCCTCCATACCCAGCACCCAGACCCCTCAGCAGAGTCACCAAGGCAAGGAGACAGGTCAGGGCTATGCTCCAAGTGCCCCAAGCCCCAGACACCAACCCCAGCCCAGCCTGGATCAGGGTTTTGACTCTTACAGCATAGCCTCTCTTCCTCTGGAGAATCAGCTACCAATAGGGGGGCGCCTGGTTCACTTTGCCTATCGGTGGACTTCCATCACCACCGACTCATGGGCACTCCAGGTCATCAGAGAAGATTACCTCCTTCTTTCCCGGGGAGCCCCCTCGGACTTCCCTGCACCAGGCCCTGCTACTGCAGGAACTTTCAGGCCTTTTCAAGGATAGGGTGGGGTACTATACCACCTGAGAGGAAAGGGGTTCTGGTCCCAAAAAGAACAGGAGGACTAAGACCCATCCTGGACCTGAGAAGCCTGAACAAATTCCTGGTGCGGGAGAGGTTCAAGATGTTCTCCCTTGGAAAACTGCTGCCCTACCTCCAGTAGGAGATTGGCTATGCTCCTTGGACCTGAAGGATGCTTATGCCCACATCCTTATCCATCCTAGTCACAGGCAGTATCTGAGGTTCATGGTCGGGGCGACCACTACCAGTACAGGGTACTACCCTTCGACCTCGCCTCCGCACCAAGAGTCTTTACCGAATGCTTGGCAGTGGTGGCCACCTACCTCCGTCTCCAAGGGGCCTTCATCTTCCCATACCTGGATGACTGGCTAGGAAAAGGAAACACAGCTGCAGAGGTGCAACAGGCCACAGCCCACACCATCAAAATCCTGCAACACCTGGGTTTTGTGATAAATCACCCAAAATCCCATCTCACACCAACTTGGGACTTGGAGTTCATAGGGGCTTGCCTGGACACTACCCAGGTCAGTGCCTTCCTTCCCCTGGACAGGGTAGATAACCTGAGAATCTTGGCAGTCAAAGTGCAAAGCCGCCACACTGTGGTGGCATGATCATTGCTTCGCCTTCTCAGCCACATGGCCTCTATGGTCAATGTGGTCCCCAACACCCACCTCCACATGCAGTCAGCTCAGTAGTGTCCCTGCTTACAGTGGACCCAGGCCACGGGCAGGTTCCAGAACAGAGTCTCTGTGTCCCGTCAGCTGGTGAAGTCACTCAGTTGGTGGCAACACTTACAGCACCTGCAGAAGGGCATGCCCTTCCAACACCCAAGCCTCCAGAGGGTCCTCACAACAGAGGCTTCCCTGCTGGGCTGGGGTGCCCACTGCAAGGAACTCCGCATCCTGGACATCTGGTCCCTCAAGGAGAGCCAGCAGCAGATCAACTTGCTGGAACTCAGAGCCTTCTTCCTGGTGCTCAAGGCTTTTCAACACTGCCTGCAGCACCAGTCGGTGCTCGTCCAGATGGACAACTAAGTTGCGATGTTCTATCTGAAACAGCAAGGTGGCACAGGCTCTTACTGCCTATGCCAGTAGGCAATAGCCCTCTGCTTGTATGCGACCATCCAGGGAATGCACCTCAGGGCGTCTACCTTCCAGGCCAGGACAATGCCCTAGCGGACAAGCTGAGCAGGGTTCTCCAACCACATGAGTGGCACTTGGACCCCAGGGTGGCACAGAGACTATTCTGGCTATGGGGTGCCCCAAATCTAGACTTCTTTGCCAGCCCAACCAAAGCTCAGCTACCCCGCTTCTGCTGCCCCCAACCGCATCCATCCCGGGTAGCAGGGGATGCCTTCCTCATTTTGTGGTCAGTGGGTCTGCTGCATGCCTTCCCTCATCGAGCAGACCCTCTTTAAGGTCCAGCAGGACAAGGCTTCTGTGATCCTAGTGGCCCTGCAGTAGTCCATGCAGCCTTGGTTCCCTCTGCTGCTCCGTCTCTCGACGGAGTCTCTGGTCCCTCTCGGGAGCTCCCTAGGACTGTTGACCCTGGAGGAGGGTTTGATTCTCCACCCCATCTCATGGCCTGGCTGCTGAACGGGTCGCTCTAGCACCCCTCAACCTCCCCAGAGAGGTGGAGGAAGTCCTCCTGGCGTCTTGTAAGGACTCCATGAGATGGGCCTGTGCCTTCAAGTGGTGCAGGTTCTCAATATGGTGCATGGAGCAAGGGTAGATCTGTTCTCCTGCCCAGTGCAATCGGTGTTGCAATACTTGCTCCACTTCTCACAGTCTGGGCTTAAGTCCAATTCTGTCAGGGTACCTGTGCGTGCTCTCCGTGAACCATCACTCTATAGAAGGCAAGCCTCTTTCTGTGCAGCTCCTCATTACCTGATTCATGCGAGGTTTGCTGCTCTCCAAGCATCACATCTGACTGCCTTTGGTGGAGTAGGATCTCAATGTGGTCCTGATGCAGCTTGCCAAGCTGCCCTTTGAACCCTTGGCTACCTGCCACTCGCAGAACCTGTCCTGGAAGGTAATCTTCCTGGTGGCACTCACCTCTGCCTGCAGAGTCAGTGAGCTTCAAGCCTTGGTGGCCGAGCCACCCTACACCAGGTTCTACAAGAACAGGGTCGTGCTCCACACTCACCCGAAATTCCTTCTGAAGGTGGTCTCTGATTTCCACCTCAACCAGGAGGTGGTACTTCCTACCTTCTTTTCATAGCCCCACACCGACAAGGCGTCGGTCGTTCTCCACACTCTATCTGCAGCGGACTCAGGGCCACCGCAAAGCCTCACAACTTTTCATTTCATACGACTTCTGTCTACTGGGGGAGGCTGTTATCAAGCAGACTCTGTCTATCTGGGTGGCGGTCTGCATAGCCTTCGCTCACAATCAGGCTGGGCTACTGTTGGAGCACCAGGTCACGGCGTACAATGTCCGGGCTATGGCAACTTCAATAGCGAGCCTACACTCTGTCCCTATGGCGGACATCTGCCAGGCTGCCACCTGGTCTTCCGTTCCCACTTTTGCAGCTCACTACTGCCTGGAGAGGGAGTCCCGATGGGACAGTGCCTTTGGCCAGGCCATACTCCATAACTTTTTCGGGGTTTAGGCAACTCCTGCCCTCCAACCCTTCTTGTTCAGGCTACCGGAGCCATGGTTCTCCCTGGACACTGGGGTCCTTCGAGTCTGTCCTCAGATTCACTTGTGGCTGCTCACGGCTGGGCCGTGTTTTTCTACAGGTCCTTGGTAGCCTGTAGCTAGGGAGTCCCATATGTGAGGACTGACCTGCTTGTTCCTGGAGAAAGCATAGTTACTCACTTGTAATAGATGTTCTCCAGGTACAGCAGGAATCAGTCTTCACAGCCCTCTCTCCTCCCCTTGGAGTTGCTGTTCATTTTGGCCATCTTCTTTTGTCAGCTCTAGCTATGTCATCTGACTGAGTAAGATGGCACCCTTGGGCGGAAAGGGGACCACGCATGCATAGTGGCATCTCCCAAAGGCTTTCTTTGAAAGCTGGGGAGATGCTTCCTCAAGGGTTCCATCGGTGTTGACGTCACCCATATGTGAGGACTGATTCCTGCTGTCCCTGGAGAACACCTGTTACAGGTGAGTAACTATGCTTTCTGGCCCTCACTGAGCAGAGCAGACTACTGTAGCAACTACTGCTCCCATGGCACTATGAGCAATAGCTGAGAACAGTCATTTCCCCTCCTAATGCAGTTTTGTCATTTTAGAGATGAACCAATGTGCTATGCTATAAAAGTCTGTCCATTATCCAGGGTTTTCTTGATATTGACCAAAATTCAAGAACAAAAAAAAAGATCCACCAGAATTTCAGGGATTACAGCCCTGGATTACAATCATAGTACATTGATAATGGGCAGTATTTTAGATGGGAAAACATCACAGACTTCAAACAACTAATCTGAAACTCTTTGACATAACACATCTTAGAGAGATATTTTCTGAAATGAGGAATTGGTGCCATATTTGACATAATAAAATATATTACTTCTGTTCTGCTATCTAACCATCTGTACAGAGCACACCAGTTCTACTGACCTACTAAATGTTCTGTGAACATTGATTGTGGTACTTTGGTGTCTCCTTGAATCTTTGCGCTCGGAAACAAGTCCATCATCTGTTATTTTGTGTACTGCAGCCTTCCTTGCTCAAACTGTCTCTCTCTGTTGTGCAGCGGGAGTAATCATAGTTGGAAATTTGAACAGCCTAAGCCGCACAAGTACTGCCGTCCCTGCTGACTCCTACCAGATTGGCGCCATCGCAGGCATAATTGTCCTTGTGTTGGTCGTCCTCTTCCTGTTGGCCTTGTTCATCATTTATAGACACAAGCAAAAGGAAAAAGAGACAACCATGCCAGCTGTGACCTACACCCCTGCCCTGAGGGTCATCAATGCGGACTATACTCAATCTGGTAAGGAGAAAATGTTACTGGGAAAGGAAGAGTCATTAAATCCAAGTTATGCAAGCACCTTCCTTTAAAATCAATGAACATTGAGTCAAAGGAGGAGTTTACCTTCATTTGGAAGCATTTTACTTAAAAAAAATATGAAAAATTCTCCAGAAGCTGGAAATAACGGCTTACAGAATTTATTTACAAATAAACGATGCAATGTTCTTTTTTACATAATCTTGATTTACCAATGATTTCTCTGCCACTCCTGTTGTTTGCTTTAGTAATGGAGTCCTTTGCTCACTGGGTGTGGTTTAAATATTCTATTGCAGAGATAAGGGCAGGACCTAAAGATTGTAAAATCAGTCTTTTTGCGGACAATGTCCTCTTCACTTTGACCAGCTCATCCAGGTCTCTTGGAGATGTCATTTTGAAGGCAGCGACTTTCAGTGCATTTTCAGGCTTTAAGATTAATGCAACCAAATGCAAGGTCCTAAACGTAGTGCTTTCTGAGGAGGAAAAAGGATTTACAGAGGCAAGTGGGCAACATCACACATCAGATACTTGAGGATAAATCTTTCAGCTGATTTGACCAAGCTGTTTAGCTTAAATTGTGAGCTTCTATTAAAGGCATCTTTTCAGGAGCTAGAGAGGTTGCATGGCCTACATGTGTCATGGTTGGGTAGAAATAATGATGATGCCTCACTTTCTGTTTTTGTTTGTTGCCCTGCTGATACAGATTTCAGAGACAATCTTCAGATTAATTCACCGTAGGGATTTTTCTTATACCTGGAATAAAATACCCCCAAGATTGGAAGAGTGATTTTATTTAAGCCCAGGGAGATGCATGGCCTTGGAATCCTGAAATTTAAACAATATTATCAATCTGTCCAAGTGAGGGCATTTTTGGAATGGGGGGCAACTCTCTCCAAATTGTGGGTGGAGTTGGAGCAAAGTTTGCAGAGGACCCCTACACTTTGGACTCTACCTGTACTGTCACCTAAGGGTGTGAGGGGAGTGCAGGTGACAAATCCTTTTATTACACTGTCTTTGAGTATATAGAATGGTATTAGAGAAAAACTCCTTCCAGAGAAATTATATTCTAGACAGACCCAATTAACTGACTACCAGAGTTCCTGATGGGAAAGGAGATTCCTGATTTAAGGGTTAGGAGGATCAGATGTGGATTGAGGAGGGCATTTAGGGATGTAAAGGCTTAATCTGATTTGGAGGGGGTGGGGAATTGGCTTAGTTATGGTTAACTGGCACTTTTCGTTAGTCAAAAAAAGGCCTTGAAGGATTTTATATTAGAAGAGACTTCAATAAAGCTGGAGTTACTTGGGGGTAGTGTTAGTGATGGAATATCCCAGAAATATAAAGCCTTTTTTGACCAGGAAGGGCAGACTCCCAAATATTTAGTAGATTAGAAGCAGGATCTCAATTTGCAGTTGGATTTGCCAATGCATAAACAAGTAATTGAGAACCCTTTTAAGGGTCTTTAGCTACAAATTCGATAGAAAATGGGTATAAAATGTCAGGGCCATACTAAGCCATAAATGTGCCCTGTGTGATTTGCAAACCTGGCGTGCCCCCCACCCCACACGTTTGTCATCTCCCCATCTTACCCCACACCTCTTCATCTCCAGCCAGCTCACCCCCGCATTGCCTGTCCAATCTGCCCTTGCTCCACCACCACTTTTCCTCTCCCTTGGCGGCAGCGGTAGTGGAGCGGATCCCCAATTTTAAAAAAAAAGTGGGTCTTTCCGATGCCATGCTTGCATGGCTGGTCTGATCCCTCCCTCCTCTGATGTGGGCATACGTCAGAGGAGGGAGGGATCAGATCAGCCATGCAAGCGTGGAGTCAGAAGGACCCACATGTGTTTTTTTTAAATTGGAGGTCCGCTCCACTGCTGCCACCGCTACCGCTGCCAAGGAAACAGGAAGAGCAGTGGTGGGGCGAGGTCAGGCAGCGTGGGGAGGAGCCAAGGCCGGCGGTCAGCCCTAGATGTGCCCCTATTTTTTTGCACCCTGTGCGGCTCGCACAAGGCTAAGTATGGCACTGTAAAATGTTCCCTAATGTGAGTGACCTGTGTTGGAGGCACTATGGGCAGTCGGGATCCTTTAAACACATTTGGTGTGAGTGCCCTAAGGTCCAGTTTTTTGGGGAGAAGTTAAAAGGTTTGTGGAATAATTGTTGGGGTTGAGGGATGGATGATAGCTTGCTTGTTGACCTATAGAGTGCCTGCAGTGGATGGGGATAATGCGACTTGGATGTGCTTTGTGGTCACAGCTGCCCGTCTGATGGTTGCAGTCAGCTGAAAGCAAGTGCAGCGGCCCGAGGTGAATCATCTGTTCTTAAACGGAAACACGTGCACTTGATGACCAAGATGACTTCCCTGTTAATGATAGTTTGGATAGTTTCTAAGCAGAATGGTGCCCCTACAGTAGCTGGTTGGAAAAGATATGTCTGAGGGGAGCTGAACATGTAATATCCATTAACATTGTGAGAGATAGTATTAGTGGGGGAGGGATTGGGGATTGCCATTCAAGAAATTGGCAGCTGTTTAGGTATAAAAAGTGGAAACAGACTTGTTGAGAAATGATTGTACTATTGTAATCTATGGTTTAAAAATAAGGCTAAAAAACCTTCATTTCCCCATTTTTTACAACTCGCGTACCATTTCATGGTTATCTCCATGAAATATGATTGCACTTTTTAAATCCAGCTTTGGCATTTCTTCTTTATGGACATACTGTATGAAGCTGGCTTTGGGGAGCCCAGTGATAAGGGCCAGAACAATAAAGCCAAAGTCATGCTCCTCTGTTTCAGCAGTCCAATCATGTGACACCTTTTCTAGAGCAAAGTGTAACATATTAGAGGTGGGCATTGACTAAAATTTTTATCCAAACTGGTCGTGCAATTAAAAATGTTAATTGCATGATTAATCACAATTGATCACCTGATGTTTTTCCATAACAGAGAAATTAAATTATGCTAAGAAATGGATAGTATGTACTATATGAAAGTGTGTGCCTTCTAATCAATGCTGACTTCTGGTGAACCCGACAGCATATATAAGGGCATGTTTACTAAAGTGTGGTAAGTTTTTTGTACTTACCACATGCTAATAGCAAAAATGAGCATGTGGTAAGCACAAAGGCTGTGCGCTAAGTGCTTGGGGCGCACTCAGCATGTCCCTTGCAGTAACTGCACAGAAAGAACATAATAATAAGAACATAAGATATGCCATACTGGGTCAGACCAAGGTCCATCTAGCCCAGTATCCTGTTTCCAACAGTGGCCAGTCTAGGTCACAAGTATCTAGCAGTTTCCCCAAAAGGCACAGGTTCCACAATGCTTGTATTGGGGCAAGCAGTGGATATTCTGGGTCCACTTTAATAATGGTTTATGGACCTTTCCTCCAGGAACTTGTCCAAACCCTTTATAAACCCGGCTACACTAACAGCTCTTACTACATCCTCCGGTAACAAATTCCAGAGTTTGATTACACGTTGAGTGAAAAAATATTTTCTCTTATTAGTCTTAAAGAGGTTACCCTGTAGCTCATTGCATGTCCCCTAGTCTTTCTATATTTTGATGGCGTAAATAATCGATCTACGTTTATAGTTTACAGAGCATGCCCATAGTGTATGTAAATCAGCGTCATAGTAAATTAACGCCACTTAACTAGTGTATCAACTAATTACACTTCCAAAAATGTCAGATTAGAGAGGATTGTTTTATATGACAGGGAATTATGGATGAAACTTTTGATATTTCACAAAGAGTAGTTGGTGTTGAAACAGATTTTGTAACCTGGCAATTTTCACTCGCTGCCTAACAGACTTTTCACTTTATCAATAAAAATATTCCCCATTTTCAGCTGCTTTTGCCTTATCCCGTCCCCCTTCCCTTCCCCCCACCTGAGGCGCTCCGAGAGCCTTCTGCCACGCTTATTCTTGACAGTTCCCCCCATTGTCACTCTCAGGTCCATGGCCGCAGGACATGGCATTGCCTAGTGCTGACGACTCCTGTCCACACATGCTCACAGCGCACTCACACACTACACCTCCGTTCCTCGCGGGGCACTTTGGGAAGTGACGGATTCCTAGGTGAGTTAAAAATTCATCATCAAGTGAAATTTTTTTAATTGAGTTACAATGCTAGAGAATTAATCGAGTTAATAGTAAGTTAAATGCCCACCCCCTATAACATATATATTTGCACGGTTATTAAACCTCTGCACAAGTGAACAAGCTCCACTTCCCTCACAGCCTGGCCAAAAACTGTTGGCCGGATATTCAAAAGCACTTATTCGTATCACGCAGCTGCTATAGGGATAGGTGCCCTATCCGTGCATTTTCAGTGGTAGTTTTCAGATAATGCCACTGAAAATTCTCATAGACTGCCCGGCATTATCTGAACAGTGCTAGGACAGCGTGTGGGCATTCAGCCTAACTGATAGCTGATGATATTCAGCTGCTCTCCGTATAACTAAGCGGTTTAATTTAGGACACCAGCAAGGCTGCCCGAAATAAATCAGCTTCACTAAAATATCGCCTCTGTCCGTAGAGCAGTGGCAGTCACCATGCCTCACATATATTCAGTGTCACTCACCATCCGGATAGCCACGCTGAATAGACAAGGATTTTAAAAAACTGCTGACTGTGGCATTTGAATATGGACGCGTAGGGTTTTATGCACCTTCTCTGCACTTTTCCTGTGTTGTTCTAGCAGTAGTTGAAGCCAATATCCTACTGATCATTGTGTTTCCCCATTCTTATTTTTCAGATACCATTCCCCACAGTAATGGCGGAAATGCAAACAGTCATTATTTTTCAAACCCCAGCTATCACACGCTTACTCAGTGCACAACTGGATCTCATGTCAACAACATGGACAAGATAGTCCGAGCGAAGGTAGGTCACAGCAATCTCTGAAGGACCTATTATGGTTGCCTGAGCAATGATTAGACTGGGCCATTGCTATGGAACTGCCCTCTAGGGAGGCCAAGTATGTGTCGAGAAGCCTTAGACTGTTCTGGTTAGAGGGTGTGGAGCTGGCGGAAGAAATCTCCTCTCTCTTAATTTGAGAAACAAGCTGGAGAGGCAGGAAACAAGCCTCTTTGTCTCTGAGATCCTGTGGTAGCGCTTCTGGCAATTTAATTTATGTAGCTATTCCTGAAGAATCCAGTAATGGAATGGAAAGTATCCCTGTTCTGATGGAGAAAACCCAGTGCTTGCCCAAGGGTTTTTGCTGCCCTAGGCAGATCTTATGTGCCGCTCCCCTTGCACTGAAGAAGCAGCGGCTGAACTGCTGCTTCAGCGTTGCTTTGGGCCTTAAAGTGCCCACACACATGTGCACTCATGGCCTGCCGCTCCTGCCCCCCTCCGATGCAGCAGGCCGGAACTGCACGCATGGGCGCTTTAAAGCCCGCCACTGCACTGGTGGCAGTTCAGCTGCTGCTTCCCCGGGGTGGGAGGTTAGCGATGCTGCCCACCAGGGTTTGCCGCCCTAGGCAACTGCCTAGTTTGCCTATTGGACAGGCGGCCCTGAGAAAACCTCTCACTCTGGGTCTGTGTTTCATGAGGCAAGGGGTGGCTAGCTGTGTGGAAAGATGGAAAGAGAAAAGAGAGAGCTGCCCATTCAGCAGTTCGGCATCCAAAGACAAAAAGATTAAGGAGGAGAAGTTCAAGCATTTGAACAAACACATACAACAAATGTTCTTCAAGGGCTAGAGAGCCCAGTACCAGTCCATAGATAGCCCAAACTCAAAAAAAGGGGAGCGAGATCCCAGGAGAGTATGTCAGCAAGGATCAGAAACCCCCATTCAGCAGGTAACTCTATCCTGAAACTTGCAACTAAAACTGTTCCTCTCTTCAACTCCCACTACAGACTTTCATTTTTGGAACATCACATATTGTGTACAGTGTCTCCTTGAAACAATTTCCAACTAAATGCCTGAAGTGCTTGCAAGTGCCCAGTGGGACTAAGACCTGGTATTGAGTGGTGCCTATCAGTCTTAAGAGGTCTTGGGGGATGGGCTACATATCCTCTGTTTAAAAAGTAAACTAGATCTGTGTATCTTAGAAAAATGAATAGTTTCATTGGGTTTTTTCAGGCCAGATTCCTCTTGGAATTGCGTTACATACAGTATGCAGGACCTTAATTACCTCTTTTTGGATATGCAGAATCACCCTCCTGATACTATCAGTATCTGGAATCGGTTAGAGAAAGTGCTCGGTACAAATTGCAGCCATGGTAGCCATGGGTTAAGATTCAAGCACAGGGTCTGAGCCATGTGGTAAAGATGCTCCTTTTTTGGGACTGAGAACCTGTATAAACTGAGGAGTTAATGCTCTGCCGCTCTATTCAATTGGAATGATGCAATTACCTTTGCCAAAGCAGAATTAAAACTTTAGAATACAAAAAAAAGATGGGCTTAAAAAACGGGCAGGAGATTAAAAACACATGTCTGCTCCTTGATCGCCACACTGCATCATTTCAGAGACGTCGGAACGCTGTTTTTCATTGGGGGGCCAAACTCTGCCCCTGGTCCAGCCGAAGTCCATGCAGCTGCAATCGTTGGCCTTCCCCTCCTGTCTGCCCGTGGGGCTCCAATCTCCTGTGGGCAGACAGGCCATGATCGCAGTGCTCTTCTGCCTGCAGGGAATGTGATCCCTGAGGGTAGCCTGCTGTTTGCTGAGTCGCAATCACTGGCCTTCCCCTACTTCTGCCTGTGGGACATTGGATCTCCTCAGGCCGAAACAGGGGAGGCGCTGATTGCAGCAGCAAAGTTTTGGTGGGGCCAGGACCCCTGTGGCCCACCCCTTTCCGACGCAAATGCCTCATTTAAGTATGTGCTTGACATGCATCCAGGCTGTTCCCATAGGTCCGGGCTGCAGTGCTGTGTGCAGCAGCTCAGGCTACCTGAGTCTGAGCCACATGTCGAAGAAGCCAGCTAGGAATAGCCATAGCAGGGAGGTGACCTTCTAGATCCTGGAATGAGAGAGAAGAAGATTGCCTATACTGCAAGCTAAGAGACTTCTATGTACAAGCGCATAGTTTAAGTTACGCTGTAAACCACTTTGACTTTCAGATAAAGTGATATATAAAAAAAGTTAAAGAAGTAAATCGCAACCGTTCTGGTCAACAAGAATATTTGATTCACCTGGGCATGCCCTATGGAGTAGGTGTGTATCAACTGAAAATGGGGATTAAAAAAATAGGGCCCAATTTTCGAAGGCCTTTACATGGGTAATTTCCCTAGTTACCTGTGTAAAGGCCTTATCTGGGATTTTTGAAGGACACTATCTGCATAGCATCAGGGGGTGTTGGGGTATTCTGGGGCGGAGCGGAGGTGGGCCATGGCGCTACCCATGTAGCACCGATTTTCGATACTACACAGTTAGCGCTCTGCGCCTTAAAGATAGGCGTGGGAAAACCTCAGGAATCTTTAAGGCACTGGGGCTAACTATGCAGCACTGAAAATCAATGCTACACGGGTAGCTCCTGTGGCTTCCTGTCTGTGTGGCGACAGCTGGATTTTTGATGCCGGGGCTGCATATGACCCCGGCATGGAAAATACGGGTTAGGCAGAAGGTGGGTGGGCTATGTGCCAATGCGGCGCATAGCACCGCCCGGCTCAAATTCGGGCCCATAGCATTTACTGTATAATACAGATTGTATTTCCAAAGAAAAAGTAAAGAATTTTAGGCAGGAGTCAGGGACATATTTCATGACGATAGCAGAAAAAACTCCAAAAGATTTTGTATACAGGTACACTGCAAGTTTTGGCAGGAGTCAGCAAGAGGGAACCTGCAGCATGGCTCATGTATTAAGTGTTTTTTAGTTGGTCAGTAACTGCCTTGGTGGACCTCTGGGAACTATGATGGTGCTCTTCTGAGTCAGTTCATAAGTAATAATAATCCTCATTAGGACTTGGTGAGGACTGTTATTATCATTGCTTTGATTACAAGATAAGGCGGTATAGAAATAAATTTTAAAAATAAATAAATAAATGTACCAAAACACAACAAAGAGGACAAACTTTTAATGAAAATATTCACATACCATTTTCCAGGCAACACGACATACAAAAACAGTTTTCCTGCAACTCCTGACTGGTATCTAAGAGCAAAAGGTCCATCGAGCCCAGCCGTCTGTCTCCAACAGTGGCCAAGAAAGGTCACAGGTTCCTGACAGGATCCCAGAGAATAAATCCATTCCTTTTTGCTCCCTTCCATGATAAGCAATGGCTTTCTTGAGTCTACATGGTTAAGAAAGATTTTAAACCACATTGACCACATTTTGTAGCACAAATTCCACAGCTTACTTGTAGGGTGAAGGAAGGGGTATGTCTGTGTGATGGCATGGAAAGGAGGGGTGTGCATCTGTTTATGTGATGGGGTGGCTGGTAGGATGTGCTTTTGTGTGTATGTGATGGGGTGGGGGTAGAATTTGCACAAGTATGATGAAGTGGGCAGTAGGATGTTCTTATGTGTGTGTGATGGGATGGAAGTAGGGTGTGCGTGTGTGTGTGTGTTTGTGATGTCAGTAGGGTGTAGGATGTTCATGTTTGTATGGTGGGATGTATGTGTGATATGGGGGTAACGATAGGAGCAGAGGTGGGGCATATGTGTGATGGGGGAAGGGAGTGCCTCTTGGCATATAGTCATTCTGGCCTCCATCCACCCATGCAGTCAAGTCCTCAAACTCCCACACCCTTGCACTCTTTTCTCCTTACCTCCTCTTTCCTGCAGCCATCGCCCTTTCCCCTTACACTCTAGCTTTCTGCCTTCCATTCCGCTCTCCCAAGGTCTCTCTCTACTCCCACGCTCATTCCCCTGCCCTTCATTCCTTCTGTCTGTCTCTATACTCCTCCTCATGTGCTCTTATCCCTCTCTCTCTAGCCTCCATTTTCCATCCCCAGCAAATTCCAACCTTTCTTCCTTTGGACTTAATGGCCTCAGTTACTGGATACACTGCTCTTCTTCACCACAGCCACAGTCTGGATTTCTTCCTTTGCCGACAGGGAAAGCACAGTTACTTACCTGTAATAGGTGATCTCTGGGAACAGCAGGAATAAGTCTTCACATATGGGTATGTGGGTACTGACGGAGCCTGCGCGGGAACGCTCCCCAGCGTCCAATCAGAAAGCTTTTGGGAGCATCCGACAGCGCCTGCGTGATGCCTTCCCGCCTTTCCCAACTGTCTCTCCTCAGTTAAGTTTTAGAGCTGAGACAAAGAGAGAGAGAGAAGGAAAGGAAAGAGAGAGAAAGAGAGAGACAACTCCTAGGGGAGGTGGGTGGGTTGTGAAGACTTATTCCTGCTGTTCCCAGAGATCACCTGTTACAGGTAAGTAACTGTGCTATCTCCAGGAACAAGCAGGAATGAGTCTTCACATATGGGGACTCCCTAGCTTTAGATGCCAGGGAGAGAGCCCATAAGTTGTGTGTCCCTGGAACAGGGCTGCACTTCCCCACCTGGATCTCTGGCATCCCATGAGGGATGGTGGGTAGGAGTTGATTAAGTATGGAACAGGTGTTTAAGAACAGCCTGACCAAACAAGGCATCCCGGCGGGAGTCCTTGTCCAAGCAGTAATGGGCTGTGAAGGTATGAACCGAGGCCCAAGTGGCTGCTCAACAGATGTCATCGATAGATACAGAGTTCAGATGAGCCATTGAGGCTGCCATGGCTCTCACATTGTGAGCTGTGACATGGCCCTCCAGAGAAAGGTTCTTGCTCTGATAAGCGAAAGAAATGCACTGGGCAATCCAGTTAGAAAGTGTTCTCTTGGAGACTGGTTGTCCGAAATGAGAAGGATCAAAGGCAACAAAGAGTTGGGAAGACTTTCTATGTTGCTGTGTTCTTTGTAAGTAAAAGGCCAAAGCTCTTTTACAGTCCAGGGTATGAAGATTCCTCTCTGCACTTGATGCATGAGGTCCTGGAAAAAAGACAGGTAGGTAGACCTCCTGGTTGAGGTGAAAAGGCGAGACCACCTTAGGCATAAAGTCTGGATTAGTCCTAAGGACCACCTTGTCATGATGGAACCTTGTATTTTATTTTGACAATTCTTATATACCGCGCTATTTCTCATCAGTGCGGTTTACATTGAAACAATAAACACTTGGACGTACAGAAAACAGGGATTTGAACTTGGATTAACTGAGGAAACTATATACATTTGAGTTTAGCTACATGTAATTAACAGGGTATAAGGTGGATTAGCTACTAGTGCTTGCAATTCACTGATGCGGCGTGCAGATGTGATTGCAATGAGAAAGATAACTTTCCAAGAAAGGTATTTCAAGGAGGTGGTAGCTAAAGGTTCGAAAGGCTGCTTCATAAGCTGACCAAGAACCAAATTTAAGTCCCATGCCACCGGGGGTGGTCTAATGGGAGGCTTTGTTAAAAGGAGGCCTCTCGTGAATCTTGCTACAAGAGGATGAGAGGAAATAGGTTGTCCATTTAGAGGCCTAAGGGAAGCTGCAATAGCACTCAATTGGACTCTTACTAAATTTGTCTTAAGGCCTGCATTAGACAGATAAAGGAGATACTCCGACAATGATTCCAGAGGTATGGCACGGGGGTTAAGACCCTTCTCAGAACACCAGATGGTAAACCTCCTCCACTTGAAAGCGTACAAACTTCTAGTGGAAGGTTTTCTGGAAGCATAAAGAACATCTTTCACCTGTTGAGAAAGATGAAGATCCTGGAGATCTAGGCCTTCAGCAACCAAGCCCTGAGATGCAGAGACTGGGGATTGGGATGCCATAACCTTCCGTCCTCTTGAGAGAGGAGGTCTGGAGCAGACCCTAACTCTAGGGAGGGAGCTTGAGAGAGATGTAGAAGCAGAGGGTACCACCCTTGCCGTGGCCAATGTGGAGCTATGAGAATCATGTGGCCTCTGTCTCTCTGAAGCTTGAACAGGGTTTTGGGAATTAGGGGAATGGGTGGAAAGGCATACAGGAAGTCTTGACCCCAGTGAAGGAGGAAAGCATCCCTGGCCTGAGCCCCCTGAGCCGGAGTTCTGGAACAGAACCGGGGAAGTTTGGCATTCCACGGACTTGCAAAGAGGTCTATGTCCGGGGTTCCCCAAATTCGAAAAATCTTGGATACCTGGTCCATATGTAGGGACCACTCGTGTGGAAGCAGAACTCGACTGAGTCTGTCCGCCCAAGAGTTTTGAATACCTGGAAGATAAACTGCCAGAAGATGAATGTGATGCTCTCTGGCGAGGGCCCACAGTCGCAGAGCTTCGTTGCAAAGCGACAGAGAGCCAGTTCCTCCCTGCTTGTTTACATAGAACATGGCTACCTGATTGTCCGTGTGGATAAGGACTGTCTTGTGGCTGAGCAGGGTGTGGAAAACTCATAGAGCAAGGAAGATTGCTCTGAGTTCCAAGAGATTGATATGTAGACAAGTCTCTTGTGGGGACCAGATGCCCTGGGTGGAGAGGTCCTGAAGATGAGCTCCCCAGCCCATTGGAGAAGCATCTGTTGTAAGAGTTGCTTGGGGTAGAGGTTGTTGAAAGGGGGACCCCAGCAACAGGTTTTGAGGGGACTTCCACCACTGGAGGGACAAAAAGAGGCGACTTGTGTTTGCTATTTTGTCTGACAGGCAGCCTACTGCCTGGGTCCATTGGGTGGATAAAGTCCACTGAGCTGCTCTCATGTGAAGGCGAGCATATGGTACCACATGTACGGTGGATGCCATGTGGCCTAGTAACTGTAACATCTCTCGAGCAGTTAGTAGGGGTTTCAACTCTGCTTGAGAAGCTAACTGCACCAAGCGAAGGCAACGGGCCTGGGGAAGATAGGCCCTTGCCCTTGTGGTATCCAGCAACGCCCCTATAAACTCCAGGGACTGAGTAGGGACTAAATTGGATTTTGGGATGTTTATTACCAGCCCTAAATACTGAAGGATATGCATTGTGCAGGTGAGAGAAGTCTTGGCCTCTGATTGAGTGGGAGCTCGAATGAGCCAGTCGTCCAGGTAAGGGAAGACGAATATTCCCAGGGGGCGCAGAAAAGCAGCAACCACTGCCATGCATTTCGTGAACACCCTTGGTGCAGAGGCAAGACCAAAAGGGAGCACTTTGCATTGATAGTGCTTTTCCTGAAAAAGGAACCAAAGGAACCTTCTGTGAGATGGATGGATGAGAACATGAGTGTACGCATCCTTGAGATCTAGAGAACAAAGCCAATCCTGACTCTGAAGGTATGGCAGCAGAGTTCCTAGAGAAACCATCTTGAATTTTTCTTTGACTAGGAATCTGTTCAACTCTCTGAGATCTAAGATGGGTCTGAAGCCCCCTGTTTTCTTTGGAATAAGAAAATAGGGGGAGTAGAACCTTGTGCCCTGTTGTTGAAAGGGCACTTCCTCTATGGCCCCCTGGGCAAGAAGAGTGGCAACCTCCTGCTCCAACAGGCTGAGGAGGGAGGTTGGAGAATTGAACTGGTGCACTCTTGTGAGAGGGGGCAAGCTTGAAAAATGAAGCTTGTACCACTCTCCTATGATGGAGAGTGTCCAATGCTCTGCTGTAATCTGCCCCCACCTGGGAGCAAAGTGACATAACCTTCCTGGAATGGTGGAGGGCTCTGGTCCTTCTAGAGCCAGGAAGGCTAAGTTCTCTAGCAGAAAGTCAAAGGCCCTGAGGGGGCTGAGGTTGCTGGGCTGGAGCAGGCCTCGCCGCCTTTGCTTTGCTCTGTTTGGAGGATTGCTGACATTTGGAGGGGAACTGAGCTGCAGAAGATGCCCGCTGACCATAAGCAGGATAGAATCTTCCCTTTTTAGAAAAAGGTGTTTTCTTGAACAACCTTTTCTTAGCAGAAGCAGATGTAGATTTGGATAGTCTATCCAAAGCAGAATTTTCAGCATCCATCTGATTGGCTTTTGCTTGCCAATCCTTACCAAACAGGTTCTCACCTGTACAAGGGATATTTCCCAATTCATCTTGAACCCAGATCTCCAAATCAGATGCTTGAAGCCAAGCAATCCTACATGCACCTATGGAAATAGCTGAGGCTCTGCTTATGCATTCAAAGGAGTCGAAAGCTGCACGGTTGGAGAATTTGGAGATATCCTGGGCATGTTTGAGCCCAGTGAGAAATTTCTGCCTTTATCTTCAGACATAAAAGGACTTAAAGTCTGCAAATGGTCAGTGATTTCTTTTAAGAACATTCCCATGTAAAGACTATAGGAATTAATTTCTCGCAGCAAGCATAGAAGCTTGGAAGACTCTTCTTCCAAAAGCATCCAGGGTTCTACATTCACGTCCTGGAGGATTAGAGGCATGTCTTTTGGCACTTCTAATCTTTCTCATTGCAGACTCAACCACAATAGAGTGGTGAGAAAGTTGAGTTTTATGGAAACCAGGACAAGGAGGGACACGATACATGGTATCCAACCTGCGAGAATGAGGAGAGGTGGTTAGAGGTGCTTCCCACATCCTCAACATGAGATCATACAGAATCTCATGAATAGGTAAGGTAGCTGTCTCTTTAGGAGTTTTAGGATATTGTAAAATATCTAACTCCTTGGCTCTGGGCTCTGATTCAGGTGCAACTGTAATAGAGAGACCCCGAGCCACCTCTCTGATAAAGTCTTGAAAAGACAAATCCTCTGGAGGAGACATCCTTCGTTTAGGAGAGGACTCCTCCTGTGGAAGAAGCATCACTGCATCGACCGACTCTTCAGAATCCTCAGAGTCCTCAGAGGAATCGAAGTATCGTCTGTCCGGATGCTCTTGCAAAGCCCGATACCCGTACCAACTGGGATCGGTATTGGGAATCACCAGTACCGGGGTATCGGTACCGGAGGGCTTCAGAGGACAGAGTACCGGCATAGCGGACACCGATGCCGATGTCGATGCCACCGGTACCGGGATCGGTGCCGATGGCGATGCTAGAGCCGGTACCGGCGGAGTAGTCTGTTGCGGTACCACGGGCATCGATGCCACAAGGAAAGCCGCCAGACTGCGTTTGATGGACAGAATCCTCTGATCCATTGACGCCGCCAATGCCTGGAAGTCGGTACCGATGGAAGCATACTCTTAAGCATTATGCAAGGCTTGTTTCGATGATGGAGTGCATGGAGGGGGTGTCTTTGTGAGTGCATTGGGGGATTAGTAGCAGCAGGGAGAGGGGGGCTGGATGAATAAGTGGATAGGGATGTTATGACTGATGGTGAAGGCTGTTTGAGTAGATGGGGAGGTTATTAGTGCATGGAATGGCTGAGCCAAATGAGTGTGTGGATGGGTGGGCTGAGGGAATGAGTTTACGAGGGGTTATGAATGTTGAAGACCTTAGTGCATGCTTGCAAGGTTATGAATGGTGAGTAGTAGCTGATTGAGTGACTGCAGACTCTGTGAGTAACAGAGTGAATCAGTGAGTGGACGGGGTTGATAAGTGTCAGGGAACTATATAAGTGGACAGGAACTGTGAGTGGATGTGACTATTAGGAATGATAGAATGATTTGGGTCAGTGAGTGGAGAGGATGAGGGAATGGATGGGGATTATACGTTTGTGGAATGGTGAATGAGTCTTGGAGTAAGCAAAGTGAGCAAGTGAGTGGAAGGGGGTGAGCGAGTAGCAAAGGGGCTCAATGAATAAATGCTAGATGCTACCCTAAAAGAACATGTTTTTCTAAGTGGCAGTGAGTGATTGAGTGCAGGAGAAAGCTGGATGAGTACTGCAGTCAGCAGTGAAGCATGGCAAGGGATTGGGGAGTGGTGATGATTTGGCATTGATGGGGGTAATTAGAGTGCAGGGCTACCTCCGCTTTGGTCTGCAGGCTGCTCAAGTCTCCTGCCTTTTGCATTGCTTCTACTCCAGCTTCCTTCACAATTTACCAATCTCAGGCTCAGGCTCTATGCTTGCCGCCATGGCAACATTAGAAGGGCCCCCTGCAGATCAGATTTCCAAGCCTTAGCATGCCCTCAGCAGTGGGGCTTGGGCTCCCCACCTGCAGGACTGTTTATGTTTACAGGGACTTTTATTTCTTCATCGGCAGAGCAAACTACTGCTTTTCACCATGCCTGTGACTTAAGCAATGACTCCTTTCTCTGCTGGCAGGGGACAGGGTTCTCACCAGCAGTGCCGCTTCTCTTTACTTCAT
Source organism: Ichthyophis bannanicus (assembly GCA_033557465.1). NCBI lineage: Eukaryota > Metazoa > Chordata > Amphibia > Gymnophiona > Ichthyophiidae > Ichthyophis > Ichthyophis bannanicus. The sequence goes on from CM066032.1 coordinate 532,075,146, forward strand.
CAATGCTGCCCCAGGAGGTAGAGCTCTTGCTGCACTTTTTTGTCTAACCTTCTATAAAATGCACAGGTTTATTTGCGCAATCACAAACAAACCTATGCATATGGACAGACAGACAGTCAGACTGATAGATCCTCCCCAATAAGCACTCTCGCTGAAGCGAAACACATCTAAAAAGGTTTGACAAGTTACTGGAGGAAAAGTTCATAGACCATTATAATGGTAGACTTGGGAATATCCACTACTTATCCCTGGGATAAGCAGCATGGAATCTATCTACTTTTTGAGTTGCTGTCAAGTACTTGTGATCTGGATTGCCCACTTTTGGAAACAGACTACTAGGCTTGTTGTTCTGACCCAGTATGGCAAATCTTATTTTCTTTTGTAAACACGTCCATTAATGTTCCCCCTACCATTCTTTATGTAATCTGTAGGTGCCTTCTCATAAATTCCTCAAAGACCAATTATATAGGATGTATAGCAATGATATGAGCTAGGGTCCAGCAGGTCAAAGTTCTGATATTCCTCCATCTGGACCTGGGATTGGATGCATGAAAATTGTAAGATACCTGTTTCCAGATAGAAGGTTGGCAGCTTGCATGGTTCATGGTGACCAAAACTAGCATTAAATAGTATAGCCTCAGAGAGGACAAACCATGACATCTTCTGCCCCCATGCCAAGCCAACAATTCTGCTACTACAGAGAGTTTATTGATCAAATTGCCTTGGAGAATGGTATTATAGTAGCCTTTGTTTCTTTATTCTTGCAGTCAAAAAACAACCAGTTTTTTGTTAGCCTTAAGAATGTGGATCCTGGAAAAGGGGGCGCTGTCATAGACTGTACCGGAACACTGCCTGCAGACTGGAAACATGGCGGCTATCTCAATGAACTTGGTAATAAAGAAAGATCCAGATCTAGATGCATGAAAGTACTGAATAGAAAATGCACTTATAACCTATTATGAATGGGAATTTGTGGGTTTTTTACACCACAAATTTAGCAGTAGAATGGTGTTCAGGGAAAGAGTATTCTATTGACTTACCGTCTGTAACTCTTTGAAGTAGGAGTCCATATGAACTGAATGTTTTGTCTGCTGCTGTAAGTTGGACTGCTTTCCTTAGTCTACAGCATAGCCTTGTAACAATGAATATTTGTATGTGTTATTTTGAATGTGATTATATGCTGCACAGTTTGCAACTTCAAGCTGACCACCATCTTTGACCTTCTCCCTCATTGACTTGACTGGACTCAAGAAGAGAACTGCAGGGATTGACTTTCCCTGGCCACACTGAGAGATAGTTGGTTGCTGGGAATATGACACAGATACTATATGTTAATTTCACAAATTTTGACTTGGGGAGGAAAAATATGAAGGAATAGAAAAATTGGGAGATGATTAATTGTACGAGTAACACAAGTATGCATGATGTATTCATGCATTTACTAAATATTTTTGCTTGAATAACTATGATGCAACAAATTTTTATATCAAAAGCAAGTTGAAAAGTGCACACTTGGGGTGTAATCTTATAAGAAGCTATCTGGAGCTTCATGTGAGCAATGCACAAAAATCTAGCTTTCCTTATCATTCCTCCAGTTTAGTCCTCAACCTCTGAGTAGTGAACCTCCTCCTGCAGCTTGGAGACTGGGCATGTCAAAAACTCATGACATCACTGGATATAGCCTGCTGGTCTCTCCCATCAGCCCTCAGTGTGTCCAGTCTCCATGCAGCAGGAGGACGTAGTGAGCCTAGCTTCTGGGCTCACTTGGGGGAACAGATAAGGAGAATTTAATGTGACAAATTCTGTTCTGATTTTACTTTTGATTTTTACCTTTAATTTACTTTTAATTTTACTTTTAATTCAGTTACCTTTGGTTGATTGGCAATCAGGGATTAGTTCCCTTTAGTTGTTAGGAGCAAATTTCCTTATTTACAGTAATTTTAAATTTGAGCCTGGCTCTTTAAATTAGTAGCAGCTCTCACCTTCCCTCCTTGTCAGTTATTTTCACTTACTGCAGGCATTCGCCGGTGCAGATCTCTCTCCCTTGACGGTACGGGAGAGAGCTCCAGGACCCGTACAGCCACACTGAAGCTGTGTGAGATGGAGCCTCTCCGTTGCTGCGGGATTTTAATTTTACTCTGTGGAACCGGCTGAGCGGTCCTCGCCGCAGCTGCCAGGCGCATCAGCGCAGCTTGACGATCGGATGAATTCAAGGCGGTAGGAGCAGGCTGCGTGGCTTTCGGCCCTGCAGGTAAGGCCTTCGGGCTCTGTCAGTCTGCTGAGGCCTCCTTTTTGCAGCGGCTGTTGTTCTTGGCGCCAAAATTCGTTAGCAAAGGGGCGGCCGTTTTCTCTCTAGGTATTTGGACCGCATGGCAAGAGTTGCAGTGAGATGCCTGTGTGAGGAAGACAACAGGCAGAATAGCTAGATTTTTAGGTCTAGTGTTTCTTTCTTTTGTTTGTAGGTTTTTTGAGGCTCGGGGGGTTCCTCGGCCTTAAGGGGGCTGTTGTCAGTCCTCTTTATTTTTAAGTTTATTCTTAGTTTTATAGGACAGCAGTTTTGGCATTGATCTCTGATGCCACATGTTCTTTCCCTCCTAATCATGTCTCTGAGGAGCATCTGTCAAGTCCCGGGATATTAGGCAAATTGCCAGCTTTTAGGTTCAAGAGCAGAGCCCTAACTTGTAGTTGGAAGGAGGAACAGGCTGGAAGTGTGCTTTTGTGTATTCTATAGTGAAAGTTGCCCAAATGCCTGTGGTTTCACAGGGACAGGTTTAGGAAACCTTAGGATATAAAAAAATATAATAATGACAGTTAAACTGTCAACCAAGAAGTGCCTGCGCTACGGTCTATGGCCACCAGAGGGCAGCTGGTACACTCAATAGTGCCTTTCTGTGACCATGTGTATGGAGCCATCATCAGATTGATCATTCTCTGCAAGTCAGGGAAGAAATAACCACAGGGCCACCTCATGGGCACTCAGGGGTTAGTGACTAAACAAGCAATTGTAGTGTTCTGCAAATCAAGATTATATAACCAAGTGCCTGTGTGTTTCATAGCTCCACTTAGCATGCCCTTCCCAGGAAATTCTCATCTATTTCTAGAGTCTGTGCTGTCAGAGCAGGGCTTTAAGCACTTAGCAGGGGCACTGACCCGTCTGTGCCATCTTGTTAAAGGACCCGTGCTGAGGGTGAAGAGAAGGACGTCTAGGTAGCACAGTCTGAGGCTTAGCGCTCCAGGGCACTGGAAGGTTTCATAGAGGAAGTCAATACTCTGTGTATGCTCCATGCATTCAGCCTATGTTCAAGCGTGCTCACTGCACTATGTTTTGGTGACAGGTGCTGGGTCACCCATATATGTAGATGTGCATTTTGTATGTGCTCACAATTGCTTAGGCATGATTTTTGGGTGCACATTTTGCAGACTGAGACTGCATTTCTTTGCTCAGACTGTATTACCAGATTAAGGTAATTTCTCCAGTAATGGGGGGATGTCGATTGTAATAGTGTGTGAGGTCCTCATGGTGTTACATGGGGTTGGAGATACAATCGTGGGATCTGCTGTGGAGTGAGCCGTCTGGAGGAGCTACAGTGTCAGTCACCAGTTTCCCTTTCTCTTTGGGCTTTGCTTCCAGAGCCTAGCCCCTCTTTCTCTCTGATGTCCAGGACGCAAGGTCCCCAGCCCACTGGACAATCTATTCTCAGCCTTTTCTCAATGCTGGCAGAAGGACTGGGAGAGTGAGAAAGGAAGACTAGGAACCAGCACCAGCTCTGAGGTCTCTCCACTGCCAGTGTTTGCTACGGTCACATACTCACAGTCAGTTATTTATTTGAGTATACTGATTGCCTACAGGTCAGGGTGGCATACAGTCAATTACGGTATTTCTATTTCCCTTGTCCCTGAAGGATTCACAATTTATGTTTTGGTACCTGAGGCAGAGGGTTAAGTCGCTTAACGAAGGCCAGAAAGACCACCTGTGGGACTAGAAACCCCAGTTTTTATGGCCCAAGGTTGGTGGTCTCAATTGGAATTCAAACCCTTGGTCCTTTGGCAACTTGCCTCAACCACTAGGCCGCACTGCTCCTTGTGAGCTAGCCACAGGGTCACAGAGACAGGCGCAGCCTGTTACTTCCAAGGCAGAGACCTTGGGGAGGTTCCATTCATAAGGATACGAGAAATGCCATACTGGGTCAGACCAAGCTCTTTCAGGTCCAGTATCCTGTTTCCTAGGGTAGCCAATCCTGGCCTTAAGGACCTGACTGGTTTCCAAAAAGACGAATAGGCTACTCAATGCTTGTATCGGGGCAAGCGGTGGATTCATGTATGCTCATATTTTAAGGGTTCCGTTGCATGTACAACAGATGTGACGCTGTGTTGGGTTGTGTGCCTTGTAGAACATCTTTAATTGGTGAAAGTTGGTATAAAAAAAAATATATATATAATTTTCCAGCTTCTCTCTAATAAAAGGTTATGGACCATTCCTCCGGGAGCTTGGCCAAAAATTTTGTTAAACTACGCTACGTTTGGAGATTGTTTTGCGCAAGGCTCTTGGAGTACACAGGAGACCCAGTGGTCAATCAACTGACTGGAAATGCGAGTGATATGCCGGGCATTGCAGGCGTTCGAAGCTAAGGTGACAGGTCAAGCGGTGCGAGTACTGTCCGACAACTCAGCGGCAGTGGCCTACATCAATCGGCAGGGCAGAACCGGAAGTGTGGCCATAGAGGCCGCGGCAGAGGGGCTGTGTGTGTGGATAGAGCTTTGGCTGCCAGCGTTTTCAGTGGCGCATGTTGTAGGTAAGGACATTGTGATGGTGGATTTCCTCAGCTGGGTCCGAGTAGATGCCAGAGAATGGGAGTGGCATCTGGAGGTGTTCGCACAGATCGGTCGCATATGGGGACAACCAGTAATGGACCTCATGGTGGCGTTTGGCGGTGTTTCACTCTGCGTAAATGGGTCGCTTCTTCAGCAGACGACGCGAAAGGAGGTCGGAAGGCATCGGCGCACTTTCTTTTTTTTTTTTAAATATTTATATTTATTGAGATTTTTACATTCTGACAATACAATATCAGAAAAAAGAAAACAATAAACATAACACCAAATAACCACCACAAAGTAATCCTAATCTAAAGTACAACAGCCCACATCACGGGGATATTAAAAAAACCAGAAACAAATCTCAAGAAAACAAAGTCAGGCACAACAATCAAGAGTACCCGACTAACATCATTTAAGCTAGCCTACCCTACCCTCCAACAACAAATTACTCGTCCCGAGGAGAAGAGGAAGAAGAGGAAACCCTCAATGCCTGCTTTTCCTTTTCTAAGAGCCATCTGTCCAAATCAGTGGAAGACAGGAAAATAAATTTATTCTGATCCATAGTGATAATACATTTGCAAGAATAGCGGAGAAAAAAGGTAGCTCCAATAGCGATGACTCAATTTTTATAAGCAAGGAAAGACTTCCTGCGAAGTTGCATTGACCGGGACACATCAGGAAAAATGGAAACCCTCTCACCACAAAACAAAAAATCCTTCTTACGAAAATAAGCCTTAAGAAGTGAGATTTTTTCATCCTCAGAAGACAAAGTGACTAACAAAGTAGCCCTTGTAGAAATATTGTCCTGCGTGTCCTCCAAAAAAGCAGTTAAGTCAAAAGCCGCAGGCTCTTCTAAAACAGCTAAATCATTGCTATTGGTACATACAGCTACCTTAGATGGAAGATAATAGCATTTAAGCAATATTAAAGTGTCTGCATTAGATACCTGCAATACATCTTTCATATATTTCCTAAAAAGAATAGATGGAGACAACAAAGATATACAGGGAAAATTTAACAACCGTATGTTTTTGGACCTATGCATATTTTCCAAGTTTTCTAATTTCTGAGAATAAACCAGACTATCCTTAACACTATCTGACTGCCAAGACAACAATGCTTTAACCTGAGTGTCTAGTTGTACATAACTGGAGGACAAGTTCTTTACTTGCGTATCCACTAACTGGAACTTACAATTTACATCCTTAGTGAATTGGCAGAGTGAGGAAACAGTCTCCATTAAAACACACTCAGTTCTTTTAACTACGTGCCAAATATCCACTAAGGAAATTGAAGCCCCAGAGGGACTTTCAGCCGAAGAAACCGGCTCCTTCCAGTTGACAACTTTAGGTAGCTCACCGATCTCCAGAGACTCCGAGGGAAAAGAAGACACTTCAGAGAGTTCCAAGAAACCCGGAGGTAAAGGTGGAGTACGCTCCACCGAACTGAGGCTAGCACCCTCTACAGAGGGGACAGAAGGAGCAGTATCTGGTTTTACCAAGGCCGGCGTCGACACTATATGCCGATCCATAGGGCCCGTAGTTGACTCGGTGGAAACAGTCTTTTTCTTTCTCTTACCTCCTGGCATAGCAAACAAAACAACACGCACTCCAAAGTTGCTCCTAAGGGGCTCCCAAGGGGCATGTCCTGCCCCTTTCGATACGCCCCTTAGGATACGCCCACTGCAGACACCGACGGCAGATGCCGAAATAGCGCGACGCAGCTTTTATCCAGGAGGAAAGGGGAGGAGAAAGCCAGGGGGCCTTCGGTGACGTAGATGGAGCTGCCCCAAAAAAGCCGGCAAGCTGCACACGCTGGATGGAATTCACCCCCTCCACAGAAGAGCAGCAGCGGTAATCTCTCCCGATATCACAGGAACGCTGGGATCTTTAAATAAGGGCCCTCGGTGACATAGATGGAGCTGCCCCGAAGAAGCCGGCAAGCTGCACACGCTGGATGGAATTCACCCCCTCCACAGAAGAGCAGCAGCGGTAATCTCTCCCGATATCACAGGAACGCTGGGATCTTTAAATAGGGGCCCTCGGTGACGTAGATGGAGCTGCCCCAAAGAAGCCGGCAAGCTGCACACGCTGGATGGAATTCACCCCCTCCACAGAAGAGCAGCAGCGGTAATCTCTCCCGATATCACAGGAACGCTGGGATCTTTAAATAGGGGCCCTCGGTGATGTAGATGGAGCTGCCCCGAAGAAGCCGGCAAGCTGCACATGCTGGATGGAATTCACCCCCTCCACAGAAGAGCAGCAGCGGTAATCTCTCCCCCGGCGCACTGTTTCAACGGCGGCCATCGTCCGGTCTTCTCTGTCTTTCCACCGGGGGCACTCAGAGGTCGAGTGGTTCTGCGTATCAAAGCGCTTCGGGGAAACGTGTGGTTGGGGGCCTCGGGCTGGCCGAGGCGCCGGTGGTATGCCTGCCTCATACGGTTGCTCGATGTGAATCCATGGAGGTTTCCGACATTGGAGATTCTGTTGCTACGGAGTTCCCTTCGAATGCCTCGGGTGCATCGTTTTTTGCTTACGGGGTGGCCATTGAAAGGGCAAGCTTAAGGAAAAAGAGTTGCTCAACAGCAGTCTTTGCAACCTTGCCGCAAAAAAAAAAAGTCTACGTCCCTTGCATATGTGTGTATATGGCGCATCTTTGAGGACGGGTGCTCGCGGAGGCACGCTTGCACAACAACAGTGTCAGTTCCCTTGGTATTAAGTTTTCTGCAGGATGGGTTTGGTAAAAGGCAGGTCCTGGAGAGTTCAGTTAGCAGCTCTGTCTTGCTATAGGGGCAAAGGACAGGGAGTGGCTCTCATGCACAGGTTGATGTGGTACGCTTTCTCAGGCGGTTACCAGACACTTAACCCTGTCGTACGATATTAATTCCACCGGGGAAGCTCAAGTTGGTTTTAGGAGCGTTAGCTAGCGTGCCATTGGGGCCCTTGCAACAGGCATAGGTTAAGGGTTTTGCCTTGAAGACGGTATGTTTGATGGTCAACTGTTCGGCGAGGTGATTTTTGGAGTTGCAAGTGTTGACCTGTCAGGAATCGTTTTTTGTCTGTCTCCAGACAGAAGGTGGCCTGGCGGCTGGTTCCGTCATTGTTGCCAAAGGTGGTTTCTACATTCACCTAAAATGGTCTCTCTTCCAGCTCTAGGTACGGCGGAGGGGAGAGTATTGAACCATAGCTTGTGCTGTTTGGACGTCAAGAGCGCTGTGGCAGTGTTTAAAGGTTTCAGAAACGTTCGCAAGGCGGATTGTCTCTCTTTGGGGTGTTCGGAGGGCCCCGCAAAGGGAAGCGGTGGCGAAGGAGTCCATTTCTGGATGGATTGGAGTGGAGAGTACATCAGCTTATCTTCTACGGGACTGTATAGTCCCAGGGAGCTTACGAGCTCTCTCTACCAGAGTGCAAGCATCTTCTTGGACAGAGCACAGTTTGGTTCCGCCAGTGGACATCTGTAGGGAGGCCTCTTGGTTGTATCTCCATACTTTCATTAAGCACTACCGCCTAGATGTTCTGGCGGCTAAGGATGCCGTTTTCAGGGAGGCAGTGTTGAGATCCGGCTGGAAAGGTCCCTCCCAATGATTACTGCTCTGATACATCCCAGAGGTTGAGGACTAAACTGGAGGAACGATAAGGAAATAGGAATTACACTTACCTGGTAATTGTGGTTCCTTGAGTGACTCCAGTTTAGTCCTCATTCCCGCCCAGGGATGGGGTCTTAGCAGTGGTTTTTTTGTTGGGGGAAGTGCAAGGTTAAAAGTGGATATAGGCCTTCACTGGTGTTCAGTCGTTTTGATGCTTCCATTTGTTTTGCGCTATATTGTTATATTATTATATTATAATATTGTTATATATATTGCTATATTGCTCTGGATTGTTTAGGGCTAGGCATTCTATGGAAAGGGGAGCATGCAGAAATCAGTCCCTTTCCTTCTGGAAGGGGAGTAGTAGGTAGATAGGTTATATGTTCTACGTGCCCTTGAATATAATAAGCAAAAAAAAAAAAAGTTACTGATTTTTTGCTCCTTTGAGTCTGCTTTGTCAATAGTTCACTGGGGGCTGATGGGAGAGACCAGCAGGCTATATCCAGTGATGTCATGAGTTTTTGACATGCCCAGTCTCCAAGCTGCAGGAGGAGGTTCACTACCCAGAGGTTGAGGACTAAACTGAAGTCACTCAAGGAACCACAATTACCAGGTAAGTGTAATTCCTATATTTTAGTCATATACATGTGTAAATGATGCAAGCTCTATTCTGTAACTATGCACCCACATCTGATTATATGTGGGCATGCACAGGAGCGAAGTTTGGGTGGAGCATGGGCAGAGTGCAAAGTTACACATATAAATTATATACGCCTATAATTTATGCGTGTTCCTTACAAATTTAAGCACAGGCCCTAGAGCTGGTGTAAGAGATCACGCCTTAAACTAACATGCATTTTCAGCAAGTGCTTCATAAAGTCAAGTAAGACTGTATTCGACTTTATAAAACAAGCATGAAAAATCTGCATGAAAATGTGCGTTAACTATGTTGTTGTTGTTGTTGTTAAGTGCCGTTGAGTTGGTGTAGACTCATGGTGACCTTCTGGATAGTTGTCCTAAATTGTGTTTGGTCTTCAGTCAGACGGCTCATTGCTGACAGACTGGTACCCTTAGCTACTGTTATTGTATCGATCCATCTCATTGCTGGCCTTACACGTTCCATTTCATTCTTGACCACCTCCAACTTCCCTTGATTCATGCTTCGTACGTTCCATGTCCCAATATGTAAGACATCTTTATAGCTTCTGACTCTCATTTCATGCACAGTTACATTAGCAGTCAGATGTCCCGAGGGCTTTGATCCAACCACATTATAAATGCTTTACTCTGAAAAGTCTTCAACTCTTCCCCAGTAGCTAGTTGAGTGCCTTCTGACCTGGGGATCTCATCTTCCAGCACTATAATGCAATTTGTTTTGTTGTGACTATCCACTGGGTTTTCATGGCAAGATACAGAAGTAGATTGCCAGGCCTTTCTTCCGCGCAGTTTAAGTTTAGTGTTTTTGCCGCCGCCAACACTGTCCCATTCTGATGCTTCCCAGATGGGTGGTTTGTCTTGGTCTGGCACCTCAGTTGAGACCTGTCCATCTTGGGAGACCCTGCCAGTAGTTAAGCTTAGCCCTCAGCATCACTGATGCACGCAAGCCCTCACAGCATGACAAGTTGCAGACCAAGTGAGGGGCGTTATCTATGCAGGAGTCTATAACATTGCCATCTTATAGTGTGACTATTTTTGTGATGGGAAGATGCAGGGGCAGGGACTGTGGGGCTATAGGAGGTTGTAGCTGAATGGAGAGGGTAGGTGTGGGGGGTGGGCGGGCTGGCGTATGCTGGAATGGGTTGGGGTGGATTGAATGGGGTGGTGTGTGCAGTTCTTGATATTTGCACTGTCCCCTCCCCCTGCACTCATTTCCTCAACTCCCCTCATCCCCTTGTGCTCACCCCTCACTTCCATCCCCCTCTCCCTTCCTTCTATGCCCCTCTCTTTGATACTTCACCACTCCTGCTGCAGTCCCACATTGCCTTGCACTATCCACAAGTCTCTCACCCCTTCTCTTCTCTTCCATTCCCTTTCCTCCTCTTCCTGCTGTCTCGCTACCTTTTCCCTTGCTCTTTACCCTCTTTCCTCCCTGCCCCCCCCCCCATTGTTTTTCCTTACTTTTGCATTTTTTGTCTCAGCAGCAACTTTCTGTTTGTCTGGATGGAGGTGGTTGGGCTCCTCACTGGCAGCACCTCTTCTTCCCCATCGCAAAGGTGCTCAGCTTCTCCAGCCAGCAGAGGTTGGGCTCCCCAGTGGCACTGCCTCCTCCTTATTGCCACAGTGGCTTTCAGCTTCTCCAGTTGACAGGGATTGGGCTTCCCACCTGCAGTGCCTCTTCTCTTCCCCGTCATAGTAGCTTTCAGCATCTCCATCCGGCAGGGGTTGGGCTCCCCACTGGCATCGCCTCTTCCTCTTCACTGCTGCAGCAGCTTTCTCAATTCCATCTGTTTTCAATGCAGGCATAATTTCTGCAGGAATTTTGCTGGTATTTTAAAAGACATGTGAAGGCACATTTTAGTAAGGATATCTGGCTGCAAAGTGGTCATCCAAGTCAAAACATCAGTTTTGCAGTGGGAGGGACAGCCAAGAAGGTAGTCTCATGTAAGAGCCTTGTAAAATTGGCCTTTCTCCGCCCTAAAAGATATACATGAATGCTGTGTAATAGAAAAACAGGGGCACACAGAATTATGGGCTAGCCACGTGTAGGAAGTCTCCGCATTTTAGAAACTTGAATGTGCTGCATATGCCTGTCCACAGAATAGGGGCCACAGACATTCACGCTGCAGAATCACAGAACGTAGCTGTGCATCTCTCTCACCCTTATATGTCCCAGCCTTGCATTTTGCAAATGGGGAGGTGTTGTTACGTGGGTGCCTGGAGAAATGCACGCCTTATATATTAATGGGTTTCTTTGAAGGAGTGAAAAGTATTGATGGCGTGAACAGGCGTTTCCCTCTTCATCACACTGTTGTTACATTGCTGAAACGAGGATCTTTATGTACCCTGTTCATGCTCTGGAGCAGGTATAGCCATGGTGATAGCAGATATACAGTGCTGGTTGGAAATCATGGATGGGATCGCACCTACACATGTATTTCCTGGCTTTCTAAATTGGCTCTGGAGACATCTGAATGCCTGTTTTCAGACATCTAAATAACAAAATAGGGCTTCTAAAACAGCCCTCATAGTCACCGATGCATTTTCATAAAACAGGCAAAAAAAGGTGCCTCCCTGCCCAATTAACCCAATTAAGCTTAGTGATGGTGATGTTTTCTAAAATTTAATTTTATTCTTTGAGTGCTTGATATACCGCCAACAAACAAAAAAGATTTTTGTCTGTTGGCGGTATATCAAGCACTCAAAGAATAAAACAGCAGTTTACAAATGAAATATAAAAAGGGAAAAACAAACAGAAAGACGAAAAGGAACGGCAGAGTAGGGAGTTACAATGCGGGGATGGGGGGAGGGAAGGGGGTAAAGTAAGCAGGTTACTGCCTGAGAAAAGGGAGTCAGGGGGCACTGGCCTGGGGGAAAGTTTGTAGAAACAGCCAAGTCTTGAGGCTCTTCTTGAAAATGGGGAAAGAGGACTCAGACCGAAGAGAGAAAGGGAGAGAGTTCCACAGGGACATGAAGAGTTCCTAGAAACAGGACACAGAGCAGAAGGAGAGGAAAGGGAAAGGAGAGCGGTGTTAGATGAATGAAGGGAGGAACTCGGGAGCTAAGGGGAAATAAGGAGGGTGTGATGCAAATAGAGCTCAGTGGGTCAGAACAAGGATTACCATTCCTGTGCTAATAAATGTGTTTAATTGAATTTTAAACCTTGGTCTTAATTCCTGAAACATACTGCGACACTGCACTGATCTCATAATGCATGAGATCAGTGCAGGAAGTATTTAGCCCTTGAGTTTTGAAAATGCAAGGGTGTTCTGCTCCAGCCCCTCCCTTCCAGGTGGCCTAGAGGGAAGAGGAGAGGAGGGGGATGAGGCTGGAGCAGAGCAGAGAAAAGTCATTGTACTCCCTAATCCAAGCTGTCTTCTGTTGATCTGCTCCGGCCAGCCTGCCTCCCCCCTCCCCTTTTCATCTACAAATTAAGCCCTGTTGGTATGGTGGATGGGCTCTTGCTGCTCAGTTGGGTTACCTTAGAGAGACGAGGGAGGTGTGGGGCAGATGTAGGTAAAGAGGGATCTGCAGGAGGATAGATAATGTGGAAGAGAGAAATAAGAAACAGAGAAACATAGAAAAATGATGACAGAAAAAGACCACATGGCCTATCTAGTCTGCCCTTCCATATCAAAAACTACAACAGTCCCCTTTTTTCCTTTAGAGATCCTCTGTGTTTGTCCCATGCTTTTTTGAATTCAGATACTGTCCTCAACTCTACCACCTCCACTGGGAGACTATTCTACGGATCCACCACTCTTTCCATAAAGAAATATTTCCACATATCACTCCTGAATCTATCCCCCACTACCCTCATCCCATGTCCCCTCGTAGCAGAACTTGCTTTCAATTGAAAGAGGCTCTCTCCCTGTGCATTTATGCCATGGAGGTATTTAAATGTCTCAATCATATCACCTCTATTCCGCCTTTCCTCTAAGGTGTACATATTAAGATCCTCAAGTCTGTCCTCATATGCTTTATAATGAAGACCACTAACCATTTTAGTAGCCACCCTCTGCACCGACTCCATCCTGTTTATATCCTTTTGAAGGTGCGGTCTCCAGAATTGCACACAATACTCCAAATGAGGTCGCATCAAAGACCTATACAGAGGCACTATTACCTCCCTTTTTCTGCTAGCCATTGCTCTCCCTATGCACCCAAACATCCTTCTAGCTTTTGCTGTGCCTTTTCTACCTGTTTAGCTACTTTAAGATCATCAGACACAATCACGCCGAGATCCCTCTCTTTTTTAGTGGACAAAAGTACTTCACCCCCTATACCAGCGATGGCGAACCTATGGCACGCGTGCCAGCTGTGGCACGCGAAGGCCTTACAGCTGGCACGCGTGAAGGTCCGCAAAAAAAGAAAAAGCGGGCTCTGGCTGCTGCCGCGGACGCGGCAGCATGCAGTGTCCCGCGGGGCCCCCTCCGCCCGCTAAGCCCCTCTGCAAGGGCTTTCAGATTCGCGAGGGAGACAGCGTCTCCCTCGCGTCTCTGTTAAGCCCGTAGGGGTTAATGGGAAATTTCCCATCAGCCCCTTTAGACGCGAGGGACTGATGGGAAATTTCCCATTAGCCCCTGCGGGCTTAACAAGAGACGCGAGGGAGACGCTGTCTCCCTCGCGAATCTGAAAGCCCTTGCAGAGGGGCTTAGCGGGCGGAGGGGGCCCCGCGGGACACTGCATGCTGCCGCGTCTGCGGCAGCAGCCAGAGCCCGCTTTTTCTGTTTTTAAATTTGCCGGGGGGGGGGGGTGTTAGGACTGCTAATGGGCGAGGGGGGGGGGGGGTTAGGAAGGGGAATGGGCGGGGGGGGGTTGGGTCTGCTAAGTGGCTAGGAGGGGGGGGGGGTTAGGACTGCTAATGGGCTAGGAGGGGGGGGGGTTAGGACTGCTAATGGGCTAGGGGGGGGGGGGTTAGGACTGCTAATGGGCTGGGGGGGGTTTTGGACTGCTAATGGGCTAGGAGGGGGGGGTTAGGACTGCTAATGGGCTGGGGGGGGTTTGGACTGCTAATGGGCTAGGAGGGGGGGGTTAGGACTGCTAATGGGCTAGGAGGGGGGGGGTTAGGACTGCTAATGGGCTGTGGGCTGATGGGGGCAGTCTGGAAATGGGGTGATGGGGGGTTAGGACTGCTAATGGGCAGGGGGGGGGGTTAGGACTGCTAATGGGCTGGGGGGGTTTGGACTGCTAATGGGCTGGGGGGGGTTAGGACTGCTAATGGGCTAGGAGGGGGGGTTAGGACTGCTAATGGGCTAGGGGGGGTTAGGACTGCTAATGGGCTGTGGGCTGATGGGGGCTGTCTGGAAATGGGGTGATGGGGGGTTAGGACTGGTCATGGGCTATGGGGGGGGGTTAGGACTGCTAATGGGCTAGAGAGGGGGAGTTAGGACTGCTAATGGGCTAGGGGGGGGTTAGGACTGCTAATGGGCTATGGGGGGGGTTAGGACTGCTAATGGGCTAGGGGGGGTTAGGACTGCTAATGGGCTAGGAGGGGGGGGGTTAGGACTGCTAATGGGCTAGGGGGGGTTTAGTACTCCAAATGGGCTGGGGGGGTTAGGACTGCTAAAGGGCTAGGAGGGGGGGTTAGGACTGCTAATGGGCTAGGGGGGGTTAGGACTGCTAATGGGCTAGGGGGGGTTAGGACTGCTAATGGGCTGTGGGTTGATTTGGGCTGTCTGGAAATGGGGTGGGTGATGGGGGTTAGGACTGGTAATGGGCTATGGGGGGGGGTTAGGACTGCTAATGGGCTAGAGAGGGGGGGTTAGGACTGCTAATGGGATAGGGGGGGGGTTATTAATTTAGGTGGGCTGTTGGGAGGGGTTAGGACTGGAAATGTGCTGATGGGGGGTTAACACTGGAGGTGGTCTGATGGGGTTAGGACTGGTAATGGGCTATGGGGGGGTTTAGGACTGATAATGGGCTATGGGGGGGCTGGGACAAGAAATGGGCTGATGGGGAGGGGTTAGGACTTGAGGTGGGCTGATGGGGTTAGGACTGGTAATGGACTGTGGGCTGATGGGGGGGTTAGGACTGGCAATGGGCTATGGGGGGCTGACTGGAAGTGGGGGGTTAGGACTGGTAATGGGTTATAGGGGGGGCTTAAACTGAAAATGGGGTGATGGGGGGTTAGGAATGGAAGTGGGTTTGATGAGGGGGGGATAGGACTGGTATTGGGTTGGGGGCTGCTAGGACTGGAAATGGGCTGATGCAGGGACTAGAAGGGAATGGATGCTGGGTGAGGCTGGAACTAGAAGGGAGCTGGTGTTGGGGGAGGATTAGAATGGGATGGGGCTGGGAGAGTAAAATGGAGAGGGGAAAAATATTTTGTGTGGGAGGGATAAAAAATCTACAATTGGCCGGGTATTGGGAGAGTAAGTGGGGATTGAGGATGGAGGGGTAAATTTTGAGTAGATGAAATAGGAATGAGGAAAGAGCCATAGGAGAAAGATTAGTATGTTAAAGCAGATGTAGAGAGAGAATGACAGAAGAAGGACAAATGGACAGCAGATGGAGAGTTAGCAGAAGACACGAAGAAACCAGAAGAAAGTGGCTGGAACAATTGCAACTGAAAAAAAAATGCACAAAAGGTAGAAAAATATCTCTTTATTTTGAATTTATTAACTGGAATATGTCAGCTCTGGGAAATGTGCATCATTAATTTTTGCGCTTTGTTTAGTACAAGAGGAAATTAATATATAGTTTTATTTCTACAGTGTTGTTGTATATTCCAAGTTTGGCTTTTGGGGTTCCCAGTTTAATTATTGTCTTCCTGTTTCTAAATTGTGATTCCTTGTTTGGTGATGGTCTGTTCTGCATGTGTAACTGAGCTGAGGTATTCTGTTTATATAATTCCTATTTGACATTGCCACTTGTTCTTTCCCCAGTAGGTCATGTATTGTTGTTCTCTGAGATGTATTGGTTTAATATTTGCAGTGTTGCCTTTTGATAGGTAGAGTATGGTGCTTTGTGAGTCCTGGTAGTGCTGTTAGGATACGGCGGGTTTGCTATGGGTTCTAAATGGGCAGCGTTTGTAGTAGTTCCTAATGTGCCTGGCGGTTGGTACTGGATTATAGTAATGTAGAAACCTTTTAGTCTTTCTTTATCCATATACTCATTAAGAGGCATGTTTACTAAAAGTTAGTGTATGGTAACATTATGCAAATATTTATGCAAATGAAGCACCTTATGCAAATGGGGCTTTAATTGACGTGCTGGCACTTTGAGGAAATTCTTTGGTTTTGTGCGGCAGTTTGGGCACTCGGGCTCAAAAAGGTTAGCCATCACTGCCCTATACTATATTGCTCCCTTGGATTGCTGCAGCCCAAATGCATGACCTTGCATTTTTTAACATTAAATCCCAGCTGCCAAATTCTAGACCATTCTTCAAGCTTAGCTAGATCCCTCCTCATGTTATCTACCCCTTCCTGGGTGTCTACTCTATTGCAGATTTTGGCATCATCCGCAAAGAGGCAAACCTTACCCGACAGCCCTTCCGCTATATCACTAAGAAAGATGTTAAAAAGAATCGGACCAAGGACAGATCCCTGGGGCACACCACTGGTAACTTCCTTCTCCTCAGAGTGAGCTTCATTTATCTGTACCCTTTGTCACCTCCCACTCAACCAATTTCTAACCCAAGCAGTAACTTTAGGGTCCATCCCTAAGATGCTCAGTTTGTTTATAAGTCGCCTGTGAGGAACAGTGTTAAAGGCTTTACTGAACTCTAAAAACACCACATCTCTCGGTCCAACTCCCCGGTCACCCAGTCAAAGAAATCAATCAGATTTGTCTGACAAGACCTGCCTCTGGTGAATCCATGCTGCCTTGGATCCTGTAATCCACTGGACTCCAGAAACCTCACTATTTTGTCTTTTAGCAGCGTTTCCAATAATTTACTCACCACCGAAGTTAAACTAACCGGTCTGTAGTTTTCAACCACATCCTTACTTCCGCTTTTGTGTAAAGGCACCACATGACCCTCTCTGCAGTCCTTTGGCACCACTCCCGACTCCAACGAGGCATTGAATAGGTCAGTAAGTGGAGCTGCTAGAACGTCCCCAAGTTCCATCAGTATTCTAGGGTGTATCCCATCCGGTCCCATCGCTTTGTCTACTTTAAGTTTAGCTAGTTTCTCATGAACAGTCTTCTGAAAATTCTTCAAGATTGCCCTCGCTTCTGTTCCTGTTTGTGGGTGTTTTCTGAGGTCCTGTTCCTGGTTTTTCATCTGTGAACACAGAACAGAAATATTTGTTAAACAATTCCCCTTTATCCTCATCAGCTTCTACATATTCCTCCCCTTCACCCTTGAGCTGGTGGAGGCAATGGTAAGAATGGGAAAGATATAGAGATGATATAATGATGGAGGAATAGGAGGAAGAGAGAGAGAAAATAGCAGAAAAAGGAAGATGGAGTGGAGGGTTAAATGAGAGAGCTGAAAGATATGAGAAAAACTACAGAGGTATTAGAAGAGATGTAAGTAAAAGAAGAAAATGAAACCTGATAGTATCAAGATGGAGAAAATGAGGGAGGGAGTAGGAGAAAGGCAAATCTCAGGTTCCTGATGGCAGGTGGGAAAGGAGTGAGCTGACCACTGTTCCACTATCACTGCTGAAAGAATATTTAGAACTATTGAAGCTATACTACTCGTTTTAAGAAAGTTAAGAAATATATTTGAGTATTTTGATATGTGAGAAAAGCAGTGTAGTTGCCATGTTAGTCCACTTTAATGCTAGTTAAATAAAAACTAACTTAAAACATTTTCGGACTAGCTTTCGAAAGTTAGGACAGTATGAGGAACTGATGAGAATACCATAATTATATAAGTGAATTACAAAAGCATTCCATTTACAGTCTCAGAGGAAGAGAGTGGGATGGTGGGATGGATGAGTGATCAGAGGCTCAAACGTTTGGTATTCTCGGACTGATCTGAACCGTTCTCTTAGGACTCTCATTGTAACATCGTTTATGCTGTGTTCATACCCTACTCATGCTCTTTCTCTAGTGGTATATATTATTCAGTGCAAGAGATGTGAAAAAGGAGGCTGCCTTGGAGAGACAAGCATCAATTCTCATAGACATACGATCATGCAGCACAGAGCAAGGTGTCACTTCTGTCACCTTGGTAGATGGAGAACACTTCCCAGGATCTGAACACAGCATCAGTGATTTCATGGTCAGAGTCCTAAAAGGAAGGTTCAAGTCAGTCCAAGAATGTAAAACTTTTGAACTTATGATAAAACACTTTCAATCAGACCAGAGAGGACTTAATCACATTATAAACTTTAAATACTTAAAAGCAATAACCTAAACAGTGCAGAAACAACTTCAGGACTACATTGACATGAATTCCCCACAGGACATTCATCAGCATGGATTTAAACCCCGGCACGGTGTGGAAACACTACTCACATCACTCTTTGACAACCTCATAAGAAGTATAGATAATATAAAGACTGGATTCCTGCTGGTATTCATAGACATATCGGCAGCCTTTGACACAGTGTCCCATGCTAGACTACTACAGCGCCTGCAACAGATAGGATTGCACAAGAACAATTCAGAAAGGCTATCAAGCACTATTTATTCACGGAATACTTTCAGCCACCGTAACTTAGATCACCTGCAACAAATACCTCCAGTTCATAACAAAAACCCAAATGCACTAGAATTAAGCAATGTAGTTGTATATACATTTCTAAATATGGATGTCTTTGCTGATTTTATGTAAATAGTTAATGGAATTGTATTATAAATAGTGTATCCCTTTTTATCCAAGTTCTTAACCTGTTATCTGTAAACTCATACTTGTTTAAATGTACTGAGTTGTTTTGTTCCATGTAAACCGCGCTGATGCCGAATAGTGCGGTATAGAAGAAACTTTAAATAAATAAATAAATAACACTCTGAAATGGTTCACATCATACCTCGAAAATCGAATACAGCAAGTCAAATGCGACCAAAATAACTCTTTGCAGTTCCCTGCAACACAAGGAATACCTCAGGGATCGACCCTTTCATCTATGCTCTTCAATATTTACATCCAACCCATATGCAACATTATCAGACAACACAAACTCCTCTATCACATATATGCTGACGACATCATGGTGTATGCTCCAATCAACCTACTAGAACTTAACACCACAACAATGACTAAATGCCTTGAGGACATGAATATATGGCTCACAGACAATAGCCTGATGGTCAATTATGATAAGACTGAGGCAATGTTCGTCACTAGGAACCCTACCTTCATTCCACCGCAGAATATCAGTATTCTAAACAAACTCATAATAGCAAAGATGAAGTTAGATACTTGGGCATAACAATGGATAGAGCTCTGAACCTGAAATCTCATATCGCCAAAACCGCAAACAAGACCTATCAATGCTTGAGGACCATACGCAAGATCAAGCCACTACTCCGCCAGGATCACTTCCGCACAGTGTGCCAAGCGCTCATTATACCTCTGCTTGATTATGGAAATTCTCTATATCAAGGCCTCCCCCAGTAAACCTTACACCCACTCCAAATGGTGCAGAACACTACAGCACGCATCATTACTGACACTCCAAGATCTGAGCACATCACCCTTATCTTACAGCAACTACACTGGCTCCCAATGGTGGCCAGAGCAAAATTTAAAATAATCTTGATAATTTGTTTTAAACACATACATCAAAATTCCACTTTTTGCCAACCCATTTATTCCTTTCCACAGTTTCAGGTCCCCCGCACCCTCCCCCCTTTACATACCTCAACCGGGCCAGTCGATAAATTCAAACTTTTTAAATGAACTAGTGCAGTAGCTTTTTAAAAACTCATATTGAGTAATGCAAAGGAGGCTTTGGGTTTGGGTTGTTCTTTTCCCACTGTGTGTGTGTTGTATTTTTACTTTTTGTTATATCAGTCAATCAATCCAGCCTCTGGTGTGAAAATTCTATTAGCTTAAAGTAGGCGTTTCCTTATAAACTAACCCTCCACATGTGTGTTCCAAATTGCTATTAATGCATGTTAAGACTGGCTTCACTGTAGCACTGCTGCAAAGGAAACCCAAGTTCTGGTCTCTTATTTGTGGGGGGAGGGGAGGAGGGTGATACAATGCATAAGTGATATGCTTGGAGGCCGATTCCAATCCCTGCACGTCTGGGCCGTCCAGACGTGCAGAATATGTACGGCCTTCAGATATACGGGGACTGTTGTAGTAGTTGATATGGTAGGGCAGACTAGATAGGCCATGTGGTCTTTTTCTGCCATCATGTTTGTTTCTATATACCCGATTCTACAACCGCAGGAGCTACACGTGCCCGGGGTTGCAGAATCAGGACACTTGGATAGGCTGGCGTGAACAGCATTCCATGCTGGTTTACATCCAAGTGCCTGTCCGTCTGCCCCGCGTGCTGCTCCTGCTTGCATGCCTGTGCCGTGGTGTCCCATCGCCATAGCACCAGAACGCACAGCAGAAGCACACAAGGCCCGCCAGTGCACAAGATCACTTCTCCCTGCTGCCTGACCCACGGTGGGGTTGGCCTGGGCTGGGATCAGCCCACATGCCGCTGCCCCGTAGTTCGGGCAGAGGCTGCCTGCCCAGTTGCTCCCTCAGATAGGACTTATTCCACCTCCGAGGTGAAATAAGTCCCATGTTCATCTGTGCACTGCCAGACATACAGGGCCCTGATCAGAATAGGCCCTGTACGTCTGGGTGCTACGGCCCGCCTCTGCTCCGCACACTCTCCACTTCCATCTGGCCCCCTCCACCCCTCTTCTAGTGTTCTCCACACAGTAGCTCTGTATGTGCAGGGAGCCCTGGGGGCAGAATACGGTCCCTTTGAATAGCCCAACCTGGACATACATCCCCGCTATTCACATATCAGAATGACTTCCTTATTGTCTGGGGAGAGGAAACACCATTTGCCCTGCTGGTACGATATATAAAAAGCAGTGAAGGCTCTAAAGGAGGCTTCTAGTCTAACTTAGTCTCTACATGTGCTAAGCTAAAGCAGGGGCGGCCCAAGGATGATGTGGCGGTCATGTGCGGAGACTCACTTGTGGGGCCTCATTTGCATACGTTTTGCATAACCATGGGGCTTTGTACTTGTGCCCTTAGAACACATACACCCAAAGCTCTCTGTCCACTCTCCCCTCAGCACATATCACAGCATAGCTGTCTCTCAATCACTATTTATCCATCAGCCTAATCTCCAAGTCCCCACTTTCCTGTCCTACACAGTCACCACCCAAGTCTGCAAAACCCAGTGTCTGTTATCCTTTCCCCTTTACCGCTTCTTCAGCATTCTCCCTGTTGCCTTTCTCCTCCTTTTCCATTGTGCTTCCACCCTGAATTTTTCCTTCTGTCGCAGGGCCCCCCCTCCTCCTTCAGAATATTGTACCCACACCACAGACAGATGAAAGAATTCGGGACTGTGCTTAAATATATCACCGTGAGGACTGTGAGTGGGAGGAACAGAGGAACCTACTTGCCTGCTAGCAGTACTTCACCCACCGGTTTAATCAACACGCAAGCACATTTAGTTTGGTGGACTAGAGGTGCTTGAGGCCGATCTTGTGAGATCAGCATCAGGAAATGCTGACTGGGAACAGCTGCGTCTGCTTCATTAAGGAACTGACCGGTGAGTGAAGAACCGCAGGCAGGCAGATTCTTTCTGCTCGCGGTCTTGACAGGGCAGCATTTAAAGCACCAGTCCTGGATTCTTTCATTTGGCAGTGCCGCGGTGATCCCGATTTCTAGTGCAGTGCAGTATGGTCTGATCTGGGCAGCCAGGTTGCTGGTTGCATCCATCACTTGGCCCAACTTCACCTGCTCTGCATCTGAGCCCTTCCTCCTCCCTTCTTTGTACTGGGGCTTCATCTGGCCACTCCCCAATCAGGGAAAGACCTTTTCTCTAAACAGCCAGACAATATCCTGAGGCTGGAGTGCGGCCCCTGTTCCGCAGGGCCCTGTGCAGACAACCTGCTCGCACATACGTAGGGCTGGCCCTGAGCTGAAGATGCTTCCTTCTTAGTTTCCACGGTGCAGCAAGAGTTAAGATCAAATTTCCATTAAATATTGAAGGCTCCCAGCCAGGAGTGGGAAAACTATGCCCTGCAGGCCAAAATCAGCCTGTGGTGCCTTTCGTCTGTCCCTCAGCAGCTCCATCCCAAGCCCTAGAAGTTTGATGTTCTGCAGGAGTCTTTCAGGCCTCACCTGCCTCCTTGTTTTTCTGGCCCCGTTCAGCTGTTCTTGTGAACAACTGATCGAACTTTTCCTTTTCTCTCACTGTGGGCCGAGTTCTATGACAGTGACAATGGTGAACCCAGACGTTGGACAGTGGTGATGGAAAAAAAAATAATATCAACTGTTTGTACAAGATAATTACAGGTGTCGGAGGGTGGGGGGAAGCTCTTTCTTGCACTGTGTACCAGAGAGGGGCAGGATGCTCTATTAAGAACCCTGAGTGAGATCCCACTCAGCTTCTTGACCTGAGTTACAAGAATATTGTGACCGCTGGTGCAATCAAGAGCCTTGATATGGTCCTGCCTATAAGTGTTTGGCCACCCCTGCCCAATGCTGTCTGTTCACAGCCTGTACCCTTCACATCTATGACTGGGAATCATTGTTTCCTCAATAGTAGCATAGTATAGTATTTATCTGTGCTGATTTACCCTTTGTATCGTATTTACCTGTACAAATGCTTTTCTTCTTTCTAAAGGTGCTTTCGGTGTTGATAGAGGATACATGGGAAAATCCCTAAAAGGTGATCATTTATGTATATATATTGCTTGGTAGTGATTGTGTGTAGGGACTGGCTTTTGTGTGCGATGCACATTAAATTTGGACAAAAGTTTCTCTATCTGTTTCTCCTGTGCTCTTTATAATAAACAGCATTAGGTATCTCTCTTGTGGGCCTATTTACCAAAACACAATGACACATTTTGGATGGCCAATAGGCCCAATTAATCTCAATGGAACCTGTTTACGTAAGCATGGTAAAGTTTTACATTTAGGAGGTAATTTTATAAAGTCATTCCTCGCACATGTGGCTTCTTATAAATATGAATGAGCATAAAAGTCCTGTACCTGTCTACCTTTAGGGAACCTGACATGTGCTTATGACATGGAGTGGCCACATGGTCTGACTCAGCATGGTAAATCTTATATTTTTATGATGGCGTGTACTTTGCCGATAGATGTCCACATGGATGGAGTTTGAGTGCAGAGCGCAAATACAGTACAAGGATAGATTATAAAATACTGTAATCTATGTGCATACAGAGCAATTACAGGCACGAATGTTGCACTTGTTTTATTTTATTTATTTTATTTAACATGTTTTGTATCCCGCCTTTTCCTTCAATCAAAGCGGTTAATACAGCACAAAGTTAAACAAAGGTGAGGGAAACATACATTGCATTATCATTACATCACAACAAAACACTAGGAGTACAAACAGGGAACACAGTACATAACTTACATTACATTACCTTACATTAACTACAAACAGCATATCGCTGAACAGAATGAGCATATAGCAGCAGATAGTGGGTCTCGCACGGTCCACCGCCTAAGGGCCACGCCAAAGGGCCCTCTTGCGAGGCCCTCAGGCGCGGGCCCGCAAGGCACGGGCGCGCCATTGCTGAAGGGATTTTAAATGATTTGAAAAGTGCTCAGATTGGCTGCAGTTTTCTCTCACACACAGTTCCCAACTAAGTAGGCACAGCTGATTCTCACTCACTGCTCACAGGATCGTTGGAGCCTTTGCTGAAGGGATTCTAAATGATTTGAAAAGTGCTCAGATTGGCTGCAGTTTTCTCTCACACACAGTTCCCAACTAAGTAGGCACAGCTGATTCTCACTCACTGCTCACAGGATCGTTGGAGCCTTTGCTGAAGGGATTCTAAATGATTTGAAAAGTGCTCAGATTGGCTGCAGTTTTCTCTCACACACAGTTCCCAACTAAGTAGGCACAGCTGATTCTCACTCACTGCTCACAGGATCGTTGGAGCCTTTGCTGAAGGGATTCTAAATGATTTGAAAAGTGCTCAGATTGGCTGCAGTTTTCTCTCACACACAGTTCCCAACTAAGTGGGCACAGCTGATTCTCACTCACTGCTCACAGGATCGTTGGAGCCTTTGCTGAAGGGATTTTAAATGATTTGAAAAGTGCTCAGATTGGCTGCAGTTTTCTCTCACACACAGTTCCCAACTAAGTAGGCACAGCTGATTCTCACTCACTGCTCACAGGATCGTTGGAGCCTTTGCTGAAGGGATTCTAAATGATTTGAAAAGTGCTCAGATTGGCTGCAGTTTTCTCTCACACACAGTTCCCAACTAAGTAGGCACAGCTGATTCTCACTCACTGCTCACAGGATCGTTGGAGCCTTTGCTGAAGGGATTTTAAATGATTTGAAAAGTGCTCAGATTGGCTGCAGTTTTCTCTCACACACAGTTCCCAACTAAGTAGGCACAGCTGATTCTCACTCACTGCTCACAGGATCGTTGGAGCCTTTGCTGAAGGGATTCTAAATGATTTGAAAAGTGCTCAGATTGGCTGCAGTTCTCTCTCACACACAGTTCCCAACTAAGTAGGCACAGCTGATTCTCACTCACTGCTCACAGGATCGTTGAAGCCTTTGCTGAAGGGATTCTAAATGATTTGAAAAGTGCTCAGATTGGCTGCAGTTCTCTCTCACACACAGTTCCCAACTAAGTAGGCACAGCTGATTCTCACTCACTGCTCACAGGATCGTTGAAGCCTTTGCTGAAGGGATTCTAAATGATTTGAAAAGTGCTCAGATTGGCTGCAGTTTTCTCTCACACACAGTTCCCAACTAAGTAGGCACAGCTGATTCTCACTCACTGCTCACAGGATCGTTGGAGCCTTTGCTGAAGGGATTCTAAATGATTTGAAAAGTGCTCAGATTGGCTGCAGTTTTCTCTCACACACAGTTCCCAACCAAGTAGGCACAGCTGATTCTCACTCACTGCTCACAGGATCGTTGGAGCCTTTGCTGAAGGGATTCTAAATGATTTGTTGCAGGCAGGTGTAAATGTCTGTGCCTACAATCTAAGTCCGTGTTATGCGATTTATGCTAGTACTTTATAGACATCGATGTCTGTGTCTTTATAAAATTACACCTAAGTAGGCGCTTACATTCATGCTGAAAGTAGGCATCTCGTTATAAACTTTCCCTCCACATGTGTGTTCCAAATTGCCATTAATGCATGCTAAGAGGGTAATCTCATTTATTTGTTTTTCAAATGACAAAATCAACAAGCATAACATCCTGTTAAGGCAAACAGCAAGTACAAAAAGAAATATATATAAAAAAAGACAATACAATCATCATCCTCAACTACCCCTTCTGAAAAACCCAAAAGTAAGTAGCCAATTAGGAACATAATATCGAAGAGGATAATTTTATAATGGGCAGCTAGGTTAATATGTGCAGGAAAGTGCCTATTTTAACCCTTTTTAATAAGGACATCTATGTGTCCTTATAAATCTCGAAAATACCACAGCAATAGTGCCTACACTGAAGACACGACTAGTCTGCCAGCTCTTCAGCAGGAGTACATGGCATGTGTAGCATATGCACATACAGTGGTGTGCAAAAGTGTGGAATCACTTGTGAGTTTTGCGTTTTTCGTACTTTCTAACGTTTTTTTTTTAATTTTGCGTTAGCCCAGCATATTCATCTTTCTACCACGTTAAAAGGGATACATTTGGCTATTAGAGTTTACTTTTTTGCATTCCTTGCTTCCAATTTAAATACTTTACAGACACTGGGAGATAGCTACTGTGATTTTTGTGGATCCTGCGTCCAAACTGGATCGAGTTATCCAATATGCACTGTGATGAAGAAGATGCTAGTGAGCCTATGGAGATAGAAAAAACTAGTGAATGTACCTTTAAAGAATGTGACAGGTCTGCAATACACACACTGCAGAGTGCAGCTAGAGGGAGTAAGCACAGAGAGTCTGAAGCTAGGTTGCCACACCCAAGCTATCCTGACGTAGTTACAAACTTAGGGGATGATCACACACACCTGGGGGGAGTGAGAGAGACCCTGACAGAGAAGCAGCTTTATAAGCCTTGCTTAGAAGGAGAGAAAAGGGAGAAGAGGGAGAAGGTGACGAAGCAGCACCAAGCAGGGCAGCTAGAGTGGCTGTCGTTGCAGGATAAGAGAAAGTTCCAAAGAGGCCAGCAGTCCCAAGGTGGAGAGCTCCAAGGAGAAGCCGTCAGGAGAGGTACCAGGAAAGCACAGCTCAGAGAGGGAGAGCATAAAAGTCTTCCCACGTCTATGCCGGACTGGCAGTCTCAATGTGTTCAGAGGTGGGTGCCCAAGGCTCAAGCTAGGAGGCAGAAGAACCTAGCCTGGAACAGGAAGCCATCGATAAACACCAGAGAGGAACTTAAGCAAGGAGGCCGGGAACTGTTTAACCGCAGCTGGAGAGAGGTTTGTGAACCTAGCCAGAAAGTAATAGCTCAGAACCCAGATACTTGTCTTCTATACCAGGTAGACCACTGCTGGAGGGAATTACAGAGATCCCCAGAGAAAGTGTATCCTGGGAGACACGAGGAAAGCTCAGCGCAAGTTGATGTTTCTTCAGAGCAGGAAGAAATGCAGATAGATCCTAGCGAACAGGATTCCTTGCTGCCTGAGTTTCCCATGGATTGCACATTATGTTTGGCTGGAAGCAGGGAGTCCTTAACTGAGGAATAGCTTTCAGGATGTGCGCTTTTTGAGTAACAGAGTAAAGAAGTCTGACCTTGTTGAAGGTAAGAGCTTGTTTAATCAAAGGAATATTGCCTAGCACCTGTGCTTGGAGTTACTAAGGAATGAAAGGATAAAAGAGAACATTTTTACTAAGCTGAATGAAGAAGCTTGTGTTTTGTTTTATCTGCTATGTTTTGGATTAAAACGCTGGCACAGAAGTAATGACTGTGAAACACATGCAACCTGAGTTTTGTAAATATCTTTGGAAATACTAACTGGAGAGAATATCCTGATGCTTTATGTTGAACCTTGGGACACTGGGGAAATAAACCTATATCATTTACCTTCATACTGGTTTGTCACGGCTATACTTTTAGAAGGAAAACTACAACTCCCAACATGCCTCAGTGCTGAAGATAGTTTTTCAAACCGTTTATGAAGGACATAATGTCCACCCTAGCTCTTTAGGCACGTTGCCGGGGGCTGGGGTGTGACAGCACACATTATTTCTGACCAATCAGGAGGCTGGTTTCAATAACCAATCACAATGCAGATATCTAGCCAACAGTGCAGCTATAAAAACGCATGGAATTTTTGAATTTCATACGCTTTCTGGATTGACCATGAAGATGACTCGGACGCTGACATTGGGGGAGCGTGTTTGTGTGTCCTTTATGAGTGAGGAAGGATTTTCAAGCCGTCAGATAGCCAGGAAAGTTGGCTGCAGTCAGAGCGCTGTTGTTAAGCTTGTACAGAAGAAGAAAGAAATGGGTTCAGTGGTGGACAAGCCTCATTCAGGTCATCCACATGCATCAACATCACGCCAGGACTGCACACTATGACGCATTTCACTGACTAATCGCAAGTTGACCTCTCTTCAGCTACTTCGAGAGTGGTCAGACAAGAGTGAGGTCAGTGTCAGCTCATCAACAGTTCATCGCCGGTGCCTGCAGTTTGGTCACCAGGGCTGCAAAGCACGAAATAAGCCACTGATGACTGACATACAAAGGCGCAACCGGATCATGTGGGCAATAAAGCACTCAACCTGGTCAACTGAAATGTGGGAAAAGGTGCTATTCAGCGATGAAAGCACCTTCTGCCTGTTTGGTAACCAGGCCCACACCTATGTGAGGAGATTTCCTGGAGAGGAATTCAAGACTGAGTGTCTCAACCTCACTGTGAAGCATCCTTTGAAGGTCATGGTCTGGGGCTGCATGGCTGCCAGTGGCGTTGGACGTTTTCACATCGTCGATGGAATGGTCAACGGGGCCAAGTACATCACCATACTGCAAAAGTGCATGGTGCCATAAGAACACCAGCTGTTTCCTGGCCAGTTCCTATTCCAAGATGACAATGCACCCTGCCATAACTCCAGACAGCTGATCAGCTGGAAGCAGTGGAACAACATCAAGTCAATGGACTGGCCTGCCCAGTCTTCAGATCTGAATCCAATCGAGAACCTGTGGCACAAGGTGGCCTTGGAAATATCCAAGAGGCATCCGACATCAAAGCGTCAGCTGATTGAGTCACTCATTGCAACTTGGAACCGCGTTGTCACCAACTATCACTTTGTCAGACTGGTTCATTCAATGCCGACAAGGTGCAGTCAGGTGATCAAGAACAAAGGGTGGCCCATCAAATACTGAGCCATCACTGACACATAAAAACGGCTTTTTTCAAGGCCACATACATTAATTTGAAGGAAACCTGGAATGCTTCCATAATATTTTAAAGCATACTTACAATAATATATCGTTGGCCAATGATGTACTGTGGTGAAGACTCCCCTCCAGAGGAAATGGAGATAGGGGAAAATCCTGATAGAAGGGATGACACACACAGGATTTCCAAAACTGACTTGGAAAAAACACAGTTATCGGCTGAGCTGAAGACAAGCCCCAGCCCAGGGGAGGAGTTAGGCTTCAGCACTGATTGGGCACGCCCAGGGGAACGACAGGGAGTGCCGGGAAATGAAGCCCTTTTTAAATCCTCGGACAGGATTGACAGAGGAGGCAGCAAGGCTAGCAAAGGAGGCAGCAAGGCTGACAAGGAGAGCAGCAAGAAACGAAGCAGACGAGAAGCAGCTTCCAGTGCACGTTGGTCTTCAGGAGGAACTTGGAATCAAAGGGGAAAAACGCTAGAACCCTGGGAGAAGGCAGAACCCTGGAACAGTAAGCCTTGGAGCCCAATATACTCTCAAGGAGATCCTTACTACACGGTAGAGCCTAAACGTGGGAAGGCTAGCAAACCCAGCTCTTGGAGAAAAGGTATTTTGTCTGGTGGCGAGCAGTGCTATAAAAGCCAGGAACCAAAACAGGAAAGAAGTTTTTCTGAGAGAAATTCCCCTAGCAGAAGAACTAGCCATAAGGCTCCTGAGTTTCTAGAGAGGAGAGAGTCCTGGAAGAAAGGTGCCTGTTCTTATGCCAACGTCTCTGATAAAGGTAAAGCTGAATTTCCTAATTTTAATGCCTTGCTGGAGAAACCCTTTTATTGTGCTGACCTCCTTAAGCCAAACTCTGCAACAGGAGCAGATAGTGAGTGGGGGAAGGGTGTGACCCTTACTGGAGACTATCAAGCAGCTAAAGAGCAGCTACAGGCTGAATTGCTTCTAAAAGAGTTTCAGCAATTTCTGGAGCTAAAGTCAGGGAAACATAAGAAACCTGATGAAGAGAACAATTGCCTTAGCCCAGATGAATGTATGGAGATAGATAATGTTGTGCCTACCTTGAATTATGATCCTTGTGCAATGGATTGCTCTTTATGTTTTAGAGAGTAACAGTATAAAGAAGCATCTGGAGTTTGTATGAGAAGAATACAAAACATTTGCTATACCTGTTGCCTAGCCGTGAAAGTTCACAAATTGTTTTCACCTGTTTCTGTAAAGCCACGCTGTGAGGAGAACAGCTGTTACGGTGAGGCTGCAATAATCCCAAGCAACCACACGAGGCAAAGCTGAGTAGAAGCTACCGTGACTGTGTGAAGCTGAGTTAAAGCTATTTGATTTCAGTTGTTTTCCTGACCTCCTGATTTCACCTTTATGTTGAAAGTTGCACCTTTACGTTATGCACCTTTGAATTGTAATGCGTTGAAAATATCCCCACAACAAATAAATTTCTTGCAAGCCTTATCACTAGAGTCACAACTACAACTTTCATCCCTAAAGAAAAAAAACAAGTGTACTACGAATCCCAGCATTCAGAGGGATCAGTACCACCTTTATTCATAAGGGACATTATATAAGGCCACTCCTGCCTGTAAGCTCTAGGGCCCAGGCAGGAGCGTCGCAGTACATTATGCGATTTTCACAGAAAATCTATCAACAGGACAACTATGGGGAACAAACTCAGAAAATAAGGGCCAAACCAATACTAAAAGTTGGCCCTAATAGCCAAATCTATCACTTATCATGAGATATACAGAAAAAGCCGCTGGGAGGAAAAAGAAATTAAGATATAAGGTCACGAAGTTGAAAAAACTTCAAATTTACAAGTGATTCCAGACTTTTGCACATCACTGTACCTAAGGCCGGCCTGAGCTGAAGATGCTTGGATGCATGGATTAGCATATTTTATAATCAACACGTGTACTTCCAGATTTTACCCATACTACAACCAGACTGTGACCCTGGGAACATCTACTATAAAAGTATGCAAGTTCATGCCTTCATGTGTACTTTTATGCCTGGCCTAATTTTATAAAAGTCATTTCAGGTGTATAAATTGCCACATATGAACAAAAATGACTTTATAAAATTTCCCCCTAAGCGCAAAACCTCCATGATAATGTTTGAGGAAGTAGGCGGCATTTGGAGGAGCTCAGCCGTGACAGTAAGTTGAAGGATAAATCACTAACCTGCATTAACAGCACAGCAGATAATTTTCTTTATTTATAATATTTATACACTGCCTAATCATGTAATTCAAAGTGGCATTATAGTAAATATACCGTAAACAAAGCCGTCATACAAACAAACAGCAAGGATAGTTACACCTAAGCATTCCATAAATGGACTGGATTAACAATGTACAAAGGCTTCCTCAAATGGGTAAACCTTTACTAATTTCCTAAGATAATCATTAAAAGATCTTATTCATGATGTGGATGTCCTAAAACAGGCACACTGACATCCAAATCACAAAAACCTCCCCAAAACCAGTTTGCAAATGATGTCTAAAGAGGTCCCTGTCACAGGGATGTTCAAGTAGGCAGAGGGTGTGATGGAGGCGTGTCTGGGGTGAGCCAATGGACTTAGACATCCCCACTCAATTTCAAAAAGGTTGGGGATGTCTGCGACCTTGTCTAAGTTTAGACCTGCTCCAGGCATGAACAGGCATCGGGAAAATGCTCGTTTGGGCCATTAAACATCTGGATGGTGTAGAGAAGATGGTACTCCCACCATCCCCAGTACTCTTCACAATCATAATGATATTTTTTTGTGCAATTGAGAAACGTCTTATGGGTATGAACCACTGCTGAATGTCTCTTAGATGTCCCCAGTCTTGAATAGTATTCTAGGGACTTCTATGTAGATATCACCGCATACGTCTACATCGCGCACATCCACATTTGTGAAATTCTGCCCAAAGTTGGATGTGCCTACCTTTTTATCACATTCTGTCTTAGATGTCCCAGATTGCACATGGATTCAATTGTAAAATGCACCTTCACATTTGCACATTTCAGCAATAGTTCTTAGTTCCTCTGGGAGACTGTTTCAAAGTCCAGAGGCATATAAGTGAAAAGCTTTCTGTTGTACTGTTTGAAGTCTACTTGTTTTTCTAGAAGATAGCACCAGAGAATTATATTGGCTAAGTCTAACAGGACAAGATAGTACACACCAGCTTAGCACCTGCATCAATACTGGAGCTGATAAACCATGCTTAGGTTTATATATAATCAACAATAATTTAAACCAAATTTGATAGTTAGATCTTTTAAACAAGGCATGATGTGATCAAACCTAGACTTGCTCAAAAGAAACCTAGTTGAAGAGTTTTGCCCTAATAGTGCTAGAATCACATTGCAGTAATCTATGCAAGGGAAAAGTATGGCCTGAAATACAGAGTGAACATCACAAGCGAATTTTGAAAAAAGGACCTTTAAACTAATTTTTTTACATGGGATTTGCAAATTAAGATGCTTATCTAATATCACACCTACAGTAAGTAGGCAATTTCTGGTTTAATAGCTACTGTACAATCTCACCATTCAATAAACTGAATTTGGAGGTACAAAAGTTTTATTATGTTTGACAACTTTTTTTTTTCTTTTGGTAGTTATCTGCAGCCCGTTCATTAATAACCATGCTGCAACAGATTGAAAACATTCAAAGCTCCTTGAAGAACCATATCCTGTTTTTATATTAAATATTAAATACAGCATAATATCATCTGCATATATGTGATACTGGGCATGAAAACTATCACTGAACAAAGTGACTGTGCATATAAGTTAAACAATAAGGTGGATAATGCATATCATTGAGGTACCTCTTGTGTAATAGGGGCTCAACTTGATTCATGTGTACCCATAGAAACTTGCATAATACGTCCAGTGAGATATGAGCAAAACCACCAAGCACAGTCCCAGCAATACCAAAGGACTTTAAGGGGCTTGTTTACAAAGCCGCGGTAGCGGTTCGCGATCATTATCGCAGCCGCGGCCCCATTGAAATCAATGGGGCTGCGGCTCCGATAACGATCGCGAACCGCTACCGCGGCTTTGTAAACAAACCCCTAAGTGATTCAACAGCAATTCATGACAAATAAAATCAAAAGCGGACCAAAAATTCATAAAAACTGCAGTATCTACTTGTTTTGTGCTACATAGTGAGACTAATAAGATCTTGACCTCATGCCCAGGGTGGAAGCCATGCTGTTGCAGATCCAGCAAGTCCATTTAATTGTAGCTGTATCAGTACAAGATGCTCAATTATTTTCCCTAAAAAAGGGAAGACTAGAAATCATCTCATAAGCACTAGGCTAGGAAGCATTGAATCCTATTTTTAAAATGGGGAGGTTTGGTGCACATTTTAGACTACTGGGCATGTACCTCCTTTGTGGTGCAGCTACTCTATCCTCATGGATTATCTTAATCCAACTAATTGGACAAAGACCCAACATTGAGGTGGTTATATTCAGAGCAGAAACCACAGAGGACAGTGAATCAAATGTACCATCTGAAAATTGCTCCTATAAAATGTTCACCAACAACTGATCCAAGTTCAGAGGTGAGCAAAGTAAGGAACTATATCTATCTTAAATACTAGGCCAATGAGTGAGGTTTTTCTCATGGCGTATTCGCAGCATAAATTTTGAAAGAAATATATGTTGTTGGTTTTGCAAATGAAAGGAGCACCACAAAATGATATTTAGCTTTATATAGTTTCATTTTAACTTGTAATTTTCACTCCCTCCAGAACAGAACAGTACTGAACAAACTAGATTACTACAGACCCCTTTATAGACACTCACTGCTAACAGAATGCCTGGCCTCAGTCACACATTCTAAAAACAGACTGAACTAATTACAACAAACTGAAAATAGAAATATGTAGACAAAAATTAAACTGAAACCCCAGTAAGCACCAAAGAAACAAAAATAGCAATGCATTTCCCCCTGTACAGCACCAAATATTAAAAATAGTAGATGACATAAATTCCAAAAGCTGACAAAGGTCAATCACTAAATGAAAGATATAGGGCCCAATATTGAGTGGTGGCTGCTAGCACTGCTAAAGCCGCTAGCCGCCGCCGCTGAACCTTAAACCTGGATATACAATGCCTGGGCCATATCCAGGATGCTCAGATTGCCAGGAAGCTAACCAGGAGGCAGCAAAATTCAGCCGCTGCCCAGTTAGCTTCTGTGGCAAAAGTTAAGCCAGTGTTTATGGTGCCTGACTTTCTCCGTGTGTCGATAACCAGGCAGCGGCTCAATAGCACTGCTGCCCAGTTATTGAAGGGTACCAATCCTGGACAGCCCCAGTGCTAACCGGTTAGCATGAGGGCGTGCAGCGGCGGCACACGCAGATATTCAGCGGCACTAACCACTATTTTATTTTTCTAATTGTGTTGGTCTCATTCTCTGGATTTTACTTTCCTCTGTCTTCTCTTAACTTTCCAGGATTTCCAATTGTCCCTTCTCTCTCCTCCTGTCTTCTTAATTTCCTTCTTTATATCCATCTCTGACATTGATCTTTTCCTTTCATCTTTATTCCATTTATTTTTCTGTGTCTCTATCCACTCAGATTTACAATCCAGTCTTCAATCTTCTTTTTTTTTTTTTTACTGCATCTACATAAGCTTTCCACCTCTTTCCTCACCCTGGCTCTCCCATTTCCAATCACCTTATCCCCCCCCCCCCCCCCCCAGCATTTTCTCTCTCTCCTTCCCTCTCCTTCCAGCATTTTCTCTCACTCTCTCGTCCCTTTGTTCAGCATCTCCTCTCTCTCTTTCCTACCCTTAATCAAGCATCTCTTCTCTTGAATCCCACTGTGGGATTTGGGAATGTTTGCTTCATGACTGTGCTTAAGTGCTTTCACTTTGATTGGTTTTAAACCCTGCACCTGCCTTGCTGGCATCTGACATCAGGGCTGGGCTATTTAACATCATAGCCCCACCACGGGTTGCGGTCGCATGCCTGCAGGTGCGTGTTCAAAGGGGCAGATTTGCCCCTTTGATGCCCTTTTACGCACGTGTGGTGGAGATTGCCGGAGGTCACACTTTGGAATGAGAAAACAGCGGAGGAGGGTTCAGTATCCCCTTGGCTCCAAGGCAATAAAAGTAATAGGTCCTATGGATTCACATGTGAAAGTCTTAAGTACCATAGAGCCCTTGGATGTGATATTGGACCCAGACTTGCCTGTCTCATTGGTGGGTGTGAGTTGAGATTCTTTTGCCTCTCCCGCTATGTGTTTTACCCCGCTCAACCAATGTTTTGGGGTCAGGCGTCGAGTTCCTCCTCATCCCCTCGACAGGGTACAGTGGAGGGATCAACTGCTACTTCTATGGCTGCTGGATCTACATCCAGTGATATATTAGCTGTTCCTGCGAGTAGACAATCTTTATTACTTGTTCCATTTGAATATGCGGAGATCTCTTTGGATAGGCCTGTTCCCTCTAAAGAGGTTTCATTACATGATATCTGGGATATAGTCTCATGGATTGAATTATCGTTACAGTCATTTTTTAAACAAATTTCTCATTACTCAAAAGAGGTTGTGATTAAGTTTGCAGAGCATCAGACCTTATTCTCTTCTGTTGATTGTCATGTTGTAAAATTGGAATTGCAGGTCTCTGTTCTCCAGTTAGCCTGCTCTTCCTCTGTGAAAGATTCATTGTTGCTGCATAGGAAATGTGAATGTTTAGAAAATGCACTTTGAGCAAAAAACTTGCACTTTTTAAATTTCCCCCGCACACTCTGTCCCTCTCCTCAAACTTTGTTCTATAAATATTTGAAAGAAGTGTTGCTGATTCAGGATTCGGAGTCAGTTAAATTGTCTAGGATTTACTATGCCCCTATGGGTACAAAGTCTGAGGGGACGGATAATGATAATGTTGCGTTGGGAGAGGAAATGGATCAATTAACTTCCGGTGCAAGTTTAGATTTGTCGGCCTTCTTGGAATCTTCTCAAGAGAAGATCCCTATGTGGACCACATTAATTGTTACATTTTGTCCCTTTCTGATAAGGATATGATTCTTCATTTATATTTTGGTAGGAAATCAGTGAAA
Organism: Ichthyophis bannanicus; assembly: GCA_033557465.1. Classification (NCBI taxonomy): domain Eukaryota; kingdom Metazoa; phylum Chordata; class Amphibia; order Gymnophiona; family Ichthyophiidae; genus Ichthyophis; species Ichthyophis bannanicus. The sequence goes on from CM066032.1 coordinate 532,110,655, forward strand.
TTTTGCAGGCAGACTATACAGATTTTCCCTGACATAGCAAAATATACTCAACAGTGTAGGAAAGCTCTTCTGGCTTTGAGACCGCGTGTCCTGGCCATAGGGGCTTCCTTTTTGATAAAGTATCCATGCAAATGTTTAGTGTCCTTGCAAGGGGATGCGATTTTTTGATGCTAATCAACTGGAATTATTTTTGAGTGGTAAGGAGTAATTAATTTCCTTTTTGCACCTGTTTTGGAAACGTTTGTTTCAATGGTTATGTCAATGTGGGTTATTATTCTATTGTTGCACGGTTTTCTTTGATACGTGTTCCCTTTTATTATTGATGTGGACTTGGCATAACTAATTATATATTTGCTTATTGTAACATTGAAAATTTAATAATAAAAAAAAGAAAATAGGGGTCCCTCTTGTATATGTATCAGTTAGAGTAGTGAAAATGCAAATGGTCATATTGTCTTTTCTTTCTTCATCAGATCTAGTGAAGAATTCAACCTGCAATTCAAGCAGCTGCTCATTAAACAGTACAGAAAATCCATATGCCACTATCAAAGACCCACCAGCACTCACACCAAAAAGTACAGAGTGTGGATATGTAGAAATGAAATCACCAGCACGCAGAGACTCCCTCTATACTGAAATAAACAACTCTGTTTTGTCCAACAAAAATATCTATGAAGTGGGTAGGTATACTTCTCACTGTATGGTGTTCTTCTGTGCACTGACTAAAAGTTGCAGGTTTTATGTGTTTAGTTTCATTAAACATATGAAGGTGATTTCATAACAAGGCACCTGTTTTATAACGTTATAGACACTAATCCAAAACAGAGAGGTTTGTATTAGAAACATAGAAATATGACGACAGAAAAAGACCACATGGCCTATCTAGTCTGTCCTTCCATAACAACTACAACAGTCCCCTTTTTACCTTTAGAGTTCCTCTGTGTTTGTCCCATGCTTTTTTTAATTCAGTTACTGTCCTCATCTCTACCACCTCCACTGGGAGACTATTCCACGGATCCACTACTCTTTCCGTAAAGAAATATTTCCGCATATCACTCCTGAATCTATCTCCCTTCACCCTCATCCTATGTCCCCTCGTAGCAGAACTTGCTTTCAATAGAAAGAGGCTCTCTCCCTGAACATTTATGCTACGGAGGTATTTAAACATCTCAATCATATCACCTCTATCCCGCCTTTCCTCTAAGGTGTACATATCCTTCAGTCTGTCCTCATGTGCTTTATAATGAAGACCACTAATCATTTTAGTAGCCACCCTCTGCACCGACTCCATCCTGTTAACATCTTTTTGAAGGTGCGGTCTCCAGAATTGCACACTATACTCCAAATGAGGTCACACCAAAGACTTATACAGAGGCATTATCACCTCCTTTTTCCTGCTAGCCATTCCTCTCCGTATGCACCCAAGCATCCTTCTAGCTTTTGCCATCGCCTTTTCTACCTGTTTAGCTATTTTAAGATCATCAGACACAACCAAGCCTAGGTCCTGCTCTTCTTTAGTGGACAAAAGTACTTCACCCCCTATACTATATTGCTCCCTTGGATTGCTGCAGCCCAAATGCATGACCTTACATTTTTTAACATTAAATCCCAGCTGCCAAATTCTAGAGCATTCTTCAAGCTTAGCTAGATCCCTCCTCATGTTATCTACCCCTTCCTGGGTGTCTACTCTATTGCAGATTTTCGTATCATCCACAAAGAGGCAAACCTTACCTGAAAGCACTTCCGATATATCACTAAGAAAGATGTTAAAAAGAATCGGACCAAGGACAGATCCCTGGGGCACACCACTGATAACATCCTTCTCCTCAGAGTGAGCTCCATTTACTTGTACTCTTTGTCACCTCCCACCCAACCAATTTCTAACCCAAGCAGTAACTTTAGGGTCCATCCCTAGGGTGCTCAGTTTGTTTATAAGTCGCCTGTGAGGAACAGTGTCAAAGGCTTTACTGAAATCTAAATACACCATATCTAGGGCTCTCCCTCGGTCCAACTCCCTGGTCACCCAGTCAAAGAAATCAATCAGATTTCTCTGACAAGACCTGCCTCTGGTGAATCCATGCTGCCTTGGATCCTGCAATCCGCTGGACTCCAGAAACCTCACTATTTTCTCTTTCAGCAGCATTTCCAATAATTTACTCACCACCGAAGTTAAACTAACCGGCCTGTAGTTTTCAACCACATCCTTACATCCGCTTTTGTGTAAAGGCACCACATGAGCCTCTCTCCAGTCCTTTGGCACCACTCCCGACTCCAACGAGGCATTGAAAAGGTCAGTCAGTGGAGCTGCTAGAACGTCCCCAAGTTCCCTCAGTATTCTCGGGTGTATCCCATCCGGTCCCATCGCTTTGTCTACTTTAAGTTGAGCTAGTTTCTCACAAACACAGTCTTTTGAAAATTGTTCAAGATGTCCTTTGCTTCTGTTCCTATTTGTGGGTGTTTTCTGAGGTCCTGCTCCTGGTTCTTCATCTGTGAACACAGAACAAAAATATTTGTTAAGCAATTCCACTTTATCCTTATCAGCTTCTACATATTCCTCCCCTGCACCCTTGAGTCTGACAATACCACTCTTGCCCTTCCTCTTCTCACTAATATATCTGAAAAATGTCTTATCCCCCTATTTTATTGCATTGGCTATTTCCTCCTCCTTTTGAATCTTTGCCTTCTTGACTACTTTGCTAGCTTCTCTAAGTTTTTCCAAATACAGATGCCTGTCTTCCTCTCTCTGTGATCTCTTGTATTTCATGAAGGCCTCCCGCTTTTTCTTCACTTTTTCAGCTACTTCTTTCGAAAACCATAGCAGTCTCCTTTTCCTTTTACCTTTATTTACCATTTTATCAAAAATGTTGGTTGCCCTTAAAATATCCCCTTTCAGTTTTTCCCTATCCCTCAGCTGTTCCCATCCAACTAACGACTCCCTGAGGTATTGGCCCATCTTCGCAAAGTTAGTCTTCCTAAAGTCTAAGATTTTCGCCTTTGAATGGATTCTAACAGCCCTAGTCCTAATACTGAACCACACCATCTGGTGATCACTGGATGCAAAATGATCTCCCACTACAACATCAGAAACACTTTCACCATTGGTAAGCACCAAGTCCAGTATGGCCCCTTCACGTGTGGAGTCTGTTACCAATTGCCTGAATAGTTCTCCCTGTAGAGAATCCAGGATCTCCTTACTTCTAGATGATACTGCAGCAGGAATGTGCCAATCAACATCTGGCATATTGAAATCTCCTATCAGTAGCACTTCCCCTTTCCTAGCAATGCTGCACATGTCTTCAATTAACTCTCTGTCCACCTCTTCCTCTTGTGAGGGAGGTCTGTATATCACACCAATGTAAATAGATTTCTCTTTCCTTCTTTCTAGTTTAACCCACAATGCCTCCCCTCTCCCTTTTAAGCTCTGTAATTCCAAAGCTTTAATAGTAGTTTTTACATATAGTGCCACTCCTCCTCCCCTACTTCCTACCCTGTCCTTTCTGAATAAAGTTTAGCCAGGTATAGTTAACATAAGAACATAAGATATGCCATACTGGGTCAGACCAAGGTCCATCAAGCCCAGTATCCTGTTTCCAACAGTGGCCAATCTAGGTCATACGTACCTAGCAGTTTCCCCAAAAGACACAGGTTCCACAATGCTTGTACTGGGTCAAGCATTGATATCCTGGGTCCCTTCTTAATAATGGTTTATGGACTTTTCCTCCAGGAACTTGTCCAAACCTTTTTTAAACCCAGCTACACTAACAGCCTTTACTACATCCTCCGTTAACAAATTCCAGAGTTTGATTACACGTTGAGTGAAAAAATATTTTCTTTTATTAGTCTTAAGTAGTTTACCCTGTAGCTTCATTGCATGTCCCCTAGTCTTTCTATATTCTGATAACGTAAACAATCGATCTACGTTTACCCGTTCCACTCCGTTCATTAATTTATAGACTTCTATCATATCTCACCTCAGACGTCTCTTTTCCAGGTTAAAGAGCCCTAACCTTTTTAGCCTTTCTTCATAGGAGTATCCTTCCATCCCCTTTACCATTTTGGTGGCTCTTCTCTGAACCTTTTCTAATAACTCTATATCCTTTTTAAGATACGGCGACCAGAATTGCACACAATATTCAAGGTGCGGTCTCACCATGGAACGATATAGGGCATTATAATATCTTTTGTTTTATTTTGCATTCCTTTCCTTATGATACCTAGCATTCTATTTGCTCTCTTGGCTACCGCTGCACACTGGGCCGAGGGTTTTAAGATGTTATCCACAATGACGCCTAAATCTTTTTCCTGGGTGGTGGTTCCTAATGTGGAACCTTGCATTATGTAACCATAGTTTGGGTTGTTCTTCCCTAGGTGCATAACTTTGCACTTGTCCACATTAAATTTCATCTGCCATTTTGATGCCCAGTCTTCAAATTTATCAAGATCCTCTTGCAATTTTCCACAATCCTCTTGGGTTTTAACAAGTTTAAATAGTTTTGTGTCATCTGCAAATTTGATAACCTCATTCGTTATTCCACTTTCCAGGTCATTTATGAATATGTCAAAAAGCAGCGGACCCAGCACAGATCCCTGGGGTACACCACTATTCACCTTTCTCCATTGGGAAAATTGGCCATTTAGCCCAACCCTCTGCTTTCTATCTTTTAACCAGTTCTTGATCCACAGTAGTACACTGCCTCCTATCCCATGACTCTTTAGTTTTGCCAAAAGTCTCTGATGAGGGACCTTGTCAAAGGCTTTCTGAAAGTCCAGATACACTATATCAACCGACTCACCTTTGTCCACCTGTTTATTCACACTTTTAAAAAAACATAACAGATTAGTAAGACAAGATCTTCCTTGTCTAAAGCCATGTTGGCTGTCTCCCATTAGGCCATGACTATCTACATGCTGAGTAATTTTATTCTTTATGATGGTTTCTACCATTTTTCCCGGTACTGACGTGAGGCTCACCGGTCTGTAGTTTCCCGGATCACCCCTGGAACCCTTTTTAAAAATTGGTGTTACATTGGCGATCCTCTAATCTTCAGGTATTAGAGATGATTTTAATGATAGTTCACAGATTACTAATAGCAGGTCTGCAATCTCATATTTCAGTTCTTTCAACACCCTTGGATGTATACCATCCGGCCCAGGTGATTTGCTACTCTTCAGTTTATCTAATAGTTGTAATACATCTTCCCGATGTATCGATATTTCCTTCAATTCTTCCGCACCTTTAAATACCACTTCAGTCATGGGTAACATCCCTACATCTTCCTCAGTAAAGACCGAAGCAAAGAATTCATTCAGTCTCTCCGCTATCCAGTTACATCCCAATCATGGTTTTCTGTGAACCATGTTTCTGTAACTGCCACTAAATCCAAGTCAGCCACTCCCACCAAAGCTTCAACATCAGGGATCTTATTTCCCATGCTACGGGCATTTATACACCCTGCTTTCCATATGTTACCCCTGTTACCCATTTCCATAAAGTTATTTAATGTAACACCTACCTGGTGGCTTTCACTTACCTGGGGGCTTTCTTCACCCATCCCCAACGAATGTAGTTTAAAGCCCTCTTCAGTAGATTAGCCAGTCTACTACTGAAGACGCGTTGGCCTTTCTTGGACAGATGGATGCCATCTCTGCTCTGCAACCCTTGGAACAGCATCCCATGGTCTAGGAAACCAAGACCATTATTAATTCAACCATAAATACAAACCCTCACCAAAGAGTGCTGTCTCTGGGAGGCGGTTACAAGGTAGCTGCCTGACTGTGTTCTGGAGCAGATGTCTGGAAGCAGAGTTGCCTAAACTATGATGGAATGCAAAGGCAGGGTTCAGATTTTATTAGCTGAGTCCACACCAGTGACTCAGTTCGAGCTGCTGGACACCTTCATGCAGTGAGCAGCAGCTGTGGAGTCTCTAGTTGGGACTGCAAGGGGGGAGTTGAGTGAGGTTGCCTGACTCCCCAGAGGTTGTTTCACTATCACTGGAGCTGCACGTCCTGCTGAGTGCACCGGTAGAGATAGAAAGCTGGACTCCCCAATGCAGGCCTGATACAGGAGAGAGCAGCAGGGTGGAACCAGGAGAGCTACATCTGATGAGGATTGGCCTTGACATTTCAGGGCAGACTGGGGAGAGAAAGGTAGCAATGGGAAATTATTTAGTAGCCTTATTTTTTATTTAACAGGTTTTTTATACCACGTTAGTCAAGGTGGTTTACATTGTAACTTAAACTTGGTAATGTATACTAAACATTGAATTTGGATTCTTCTGAGGCAATGGAGGGTTAAGCCACTTGCCCAAGGCCACAAGGAGTGCTAGTGGGCATCAAACCCTGGTCTTTTGGTTCCCAAGCCAGTGCACTAACCATTAGGCTACTTCTCCACTCCAGAAAGAGCCTTGTTGCGGCTCTTTGATGGGTGAGCTATCCAGTCAGGTAACAAGATCTTCACAATTGAAGTTTGAAACTTTGTGGCTGGCTATTTACGAGAAGAATGCTAATCTAAATGGAGAGGTAGCCCAGGTTATTTCCCAGATGAATTTTATTGTATCTGAAAATAATACTTTGAAAGCTCAAGTGCCTACGTTTATCCATTCCACTCCATTCTTTAATTTATAGACCTCTATCATATCTCCCCTTAGCCGTCTCTTTTCCAGGTTAAGCCTCTCCTCATAGGGGTACCTTCCATCCCTTTTATGATTTTGGTGGCTCTTCTCTATACCTTTTCTAATTCCGCTATATCCTTTTTAAGATATGGCGACCAGAATTGCACACAATATTCAGGGTGCAGTCGCACCATGGATCAATACAGAGGCATTAGAATATCCTTTGTTTTATTCTCCATTCCTTTTCTTATGATTCCTAGCATTCTATTTGCTTTCTTGGCTGCCGCTGCACACTGGGCGGAGGGTTTCAACATATTATCCACAATGATGTCTAAATCCTTTTCCTGGGTGTTGGTTCCTAATGTGGAATCTTGCATCGTGTACCCATAGTTTGGGTTGTTTTTTCCTAAGTGCACAAATTTGCCCTTGTCCACATTAAATTTCATCTTTACCATTTGGACGTCCAATCTTCCAATTTATCAAGGTCCTCTTGCAATTTTTCACAATCCTCTCGTGTTTTGATAATTTTGAATAATTTTGTGTCATCTGCAAATTTGATCACCTCACTCATTATTCCCATTTTCTGGTCATTTATGAATATGCTAAAAAGCATCGGGCCCAGCAGCAATCCCTGGGGTACTCCACCATTCACCTTTCTCCATAGAGAAAATTGGCCATTTAGCCCTACTCTCTGCTTTCTATCTTTTAACCAGTTCCTGATCCACAGTAGTACACTGACTCTTACAGTATCCCATGACTTTTTAAATTTTGCCAAGAGTCTCTCATGAGGCACCTTGTCAAAGGCTTTCTGACCTCAAATTGCTTCAAGCTGATTTCTGGTAACTTTTGAAAAGCTTCTGGATCATGGACACTAGAATGGTGGCCTTTTCTAGTGGGAGAAAGACATGACTAAGGCAAAGCCTATCAGAGCTCCTATAAACACCAATTGAGACGATGGGCTAAAAAGGGATTTTGGGTAATTTATGATGAACACTATTGACTCCGGCACTTTACCCTCTTGGTTTGTGCACTACTATAACAGGATTCCTATGCTCAAAGTCCAAGAAGGGGCTTCTTTTATCCCTAATGGAAATGGTAAAGAGAGACCAGGACCACTCCAACTAAAAAGTGAAATGGTCAAACAAGAAAGTTATGAAAAAATTTTCAATTCTTAGAGAACAAAATATCTCATCTTTGAAAATGTGCCTTTGTTTGTATTTGATATGATAAAGTGGTATAAAAAGAAAAAAACCTGTTAAATTAATAAACTTTCTTCGGTACAGGGGAAATTGCATTTCTGTTTTAATTCAGCGTTCCACTGCTGAAAGTCTGGGTTCTTGATTTCACTTTTTGTCTGCATATTTGTTTCTAATCTGTAGCTTCTTAGTCTGTACTAGGTGGTGATCTGTGTTTTCTAGGTGTAACCGAGGTGAAGGATTTCATTAACATACAGTGGGTTCTGTGTAGGAATCTGTAACATTCCGGTTGTTCTGGATCTTCCAACTGGAGGTGTTCTAGAATATTTGCAGTGCTGATTTCATAGGCATGTTTGCTGCAGGTTGAGTTCTTAGACTTGGTACTGGTATGATATGCTAAGCTTTTGGGTGTCTACAAGATTTTGTGTTGTTTCAGGCACTATATGGTAATGGAGGGGATTTGTGTTATTGTCACTGATTTGACACCAGAATTTGAATAGAATCTGTTTTGGTATGTTGAATTGTAAAGTGAATCATCCCACTTCTGTTCTGCACCCGCTTTTGAGAGAGTTTTTTGGTTGGTTTGGGAATGTTCCATGTAAATGAGTAATTATATTGTATATAATTTACATTAAAATGTATATTAGAAGGACACCAATTTCAATTAAATTATAATGGTAGATTTAATGGTGGCTGAAACTAGCTGGAGCTGGAATATAATCAGAAGTGGCCAACCAAAAGGGAGAGCTCAGTGGTCAGTCAGAGCTGTTTGCACGTCTTCAGAAACTAATGCACCATGTTGCTTCCTACTGGCTGTGGAAAGAGCTAGCTGGGAGCTGCCGCTGGACTCCCTGGGGCAATAAGAGGAGCTTAGGATGGAAGGTACAGAGTCGGCATGTACACAGACTGATAGGGAGGCAGAATATGGAACAGCACTAAAAGCTGAGAAAGTGCTTGTTAATAGAGAGGGAGGAGCTCTGGGGTCTAAATGTGCGGAATACTTTAAATCCAAAAAGTGGATAGGGAATGACATTTAAACTATAACACCAGCTTCTTCCTGGTGTGAGGCCATTCTTGTAGAATGAGCCCTGACACCTACATAGTAACATATATGATGGCAGATAAAGACCAGTATGGTCCATCTAGTTTACCCAGTATGGTGGCTAGAGTGGTTGTAACTGCAGCTCCGTGCAGGTCACCCCCCCTCTATACCTGTGTTAGGGTTGTACCTGCTGCTCTGTGCAGGTCAGCCCCCTTCTATTTATTGAAGTATAAAAGATACCTATGTTTGCTTTGATTTTATCCTCTTGCTATAAAGGGATTCACTGTGTCTGTCCCATGCCATTTTGAATTCCGTCACTGTATTTGCCCCCGCCACCTCCATCAGGAGGGCATTCCATGCATCCACCACCCTTTCAGTGAAAAAGTATTTCCTGACGTGCTTTTAAGTTTACCCCATTGCAGCTTCATTGTATGCCCTCTAGTTTTACAGGTTCCCCTTTTTTGAAAAAGGTTTGCTCATTGATACCCTTTAAGTATTTAAAGGTCTGTATCATATCTCCTCTGTCCCTCCTCTCCTCTACGGTATACATATTTAGGCCTACGTCTCTTCTCATATGCTTTCTGGGGTAGGCTCCAAATCATTTTGTCACCTTCCTCTGAACCATTTCAAGTCTTTTTATATCCTTTATATATCCTGTGTGGTTCATATCGCAAGACTGCCCCCAAGATAGTGGTGCAAAAAGCAGGGCTGGCCCAACCATTAGACAAGACTAGGTGGTTGCCTAGGGCATCAGCTTCTGGGGAGGGGAGTGTCAGCAGTCAAAGCAAAACAATAGATTCTGATAGCCAAAGACCAATCAGCACATTCTTTTACCTGCAGGAAGAGCAAGCACACACATACCTAATAAAAACAAAGTTTAATCTTAAAAGTACTGTGTGATGTCCAATTATGCCTGGGTGTGATTGTGTCTGATGATCTTAAAGTAGCTAAACAGGTAGAAAAGGCGACGGTGAAAGCTAGAAGGATGCTTGGGCGCATAGGGAAAGGAATGGCCAGCAGAAACAAGGAGGTGATAGTGCCTCTGTATAAGTCTTTGGTGCGACAGAATTTGGAGTATAGTTTGCAATTCTGGAGACCGCACCTTCAAAAGGATATAAGCAGGTTGGAGTCGGTACAGAGGGTGGCTACTAAAATGGTTAGTGGTCTTCATTATAAAGCATATGAGGACAGACTTAAGGATCTTAACATATACACCTTAGAGGAAAGGCGGGATAGAGGTGATATGATTGAGATGTTTAAATACCTCCATGACATAAATACGATTGAAAGCAAACTCTACTAATAGGGAACATAGGATGAGGGTGAAAGGGGATAGACTCAGGAGTAATATGCAGAAATATTTCTTTACGGAAAGAGTTGTAGATGCGTGGAATAGTCTCCCAGTGGAGGTAGTTGAGATGCGGACAGTATCTGAATTCAAAAAAGCTTGGGACAAACACAGAGGATCTCTAAAGGAAAAGAGGGGATTATTGTAGTGGTTCATATGGAAGGGCAGACTGGATAGGCCGTGTGGTATTTTTGTGCAGTCAGGTTTCTATGTTTCCATGCCTAGCAAAAAACAAACGTTGGCTCAGGATACCACAAACCTTTGAGCTAGCTCTGAGTATATTATAAATTTCTAGGCTCTGAGTACATTATACATTTCTAGAACCAGACAGGCAAAGGATTTTACAAATATATCATGTTAATTTGTCAAATAAGAATTCATCTTTCCAGGGTTAGACAATTTGGATCTATATCCTAAAATAATAGATGCAGAAAAGTCATGTAAGGTTTTTGATATGGGAGCAACTGAACCCAGCTCAAAATAATCTGACAGACAAGTTAGTTGATATGTTTCCAGCATTCCCCAGGCATGTCTCAGCACTGAACCATTTCTCTTGTTATTACCACTTTATTATTGCACTAACAGGAGGGGAGGAGTAGCCTAGTAGTTAGAGCACTGGCTTGATAACCAAGAGACCAGGGTTTGATTCCAATTAGCACTCCTTGTGGTCTTGGGCAAGTCATTTAACCCTCCATTGCCTTGAAGGGAAGGTCTGACACTCTATTTCCAGTCACACTACCAAGAAAACCCAGGAGCTGCTGGGTTGCCAGGAGTCGGCATTAACTCCAAGGCACGCTTTGCATTGCACTAATATATGTCTCCTTTCTTTTTACAGAACCTACAGTGAGTGTTGTCCAGGGAACATGCAGCAATAATGTACCTTTCAGTCAAGATCTATATGACCTGCCAAAAAACAGCCACATTCCATGCCACTATGATTTGCTACCAGCTCGAGAGAGCCCTTCATTCACCAAGGAAGAAATCAGTGGAGAATGACACCCTTGTCCAGAAAGCACAGCATAGAGGAATTGTATTAGACAGCACTGTGGTTTGGCTATCTGTCTTCTAGAATGACCTGCTGCCCTGCGGTGGATTCATCCTGCAACCACCAGCACTGATATTGGTGCATACAGAGAAGGTGCACTGACAAATGCCAAGCCTCAGAGTCCCCTGATCAGATGTTCAATGGCAATTACAGTACATTTATAGAACATCAGCTTAATAAATTTATACTGCAGTATATTGGCTAGGCGTATGGTAATAGCAACCAGTTCCTCATAATCTGAATCTTAAAAAAATATAGGTCTACCACATTGGCATGAAATTCATTGCCATATATGATTTTTATTTCCTTGTATTTTATCCATGGTTGAGACGGGCAAGGACTATGTAAATTATGTTCAGTAGCCATAGTCTGGAGGAAACCTGGCCTTGCTAATGAGTAGGAATGGAAATCACCTCAAGGTATGACAGCTAGCTGGAAGACGTAATAGTGATGGCTTCTGAAGCGCTTTCATCTTAGTCTCTCTTGCCAACAGATCATCACGCCAAAGTACTTACAGTATGTGAAGGGGAAGAGATGGAAAAATGAATGAGGATTGAGTGTGATGTTTATCAGAGGGATCCATAATGAAATGTCCATCTCCTCCATCTCAAGGCAGCTCCAGGTCCGAATCTTGATCAGACCTTAGTGTAGTGAAAGAAATACCATATAGCCAGCTGTTGATGTTTATGTACGTGTGTGTGTTATGAGTAGACTCTTTCTAAGGAAGGACAGTGCTGCTGGTAGAGTGCTGAATATACTCCATATTGAAGCAGTACTAAAGTCTTTGTAAAACCATTTGCTACATTTAGTTTCACAGTTTTTCTGTTTCTTACTATGTTCATATCAGCAGTTATTTCTTAAGAGGAAAATGACGTCCAGTTATTTTTGTGAGAGAGAACCAGATGAGCGTGTACAGGAGAAATGAGCAGTGAATGGTGTATATTTGGAATGCTAGAGAAGGTTTACATTGTGTTTATTTTTGTTGTGTTAGAAATAATAATCTCTGTATGTACTTGCTGGAAGGCACCTTGACTGGGGGGGGGGGGGAGAGCTGGGTTTGGGCTCATAGTCCATGTAAAGGAACATATGCTTAAGCGGGTCTTTTGCATAGTGCTCATTTAGATATGCCGCTGTTTGTTTTCCTGTTATCTTGTATCTTTAGTTTATAATTGTATAATCTGTCTTTTCTACTACTGTACTCTAGCTCATTAATACAAAATATTCTCTGAATCCTTTATTCCTGGCAATTTTATAACTGGCTTTTATTTTGTTTGATAAGAATCAGTGTTTCTAGAGAGACACTGGTGGATCACGAAGAGGAAATCCCCTCGTGTGTAGTGATAAACATTATAACTGATGTGTGTCGTGGTCAAATTGTTACATCATTGGACAGAGTTTAAATGCCAAGAAAGAGTAAAACTTCAGAAGAGAATGAGAAAATATTTGTGGTCCACTATCTGTCAATAGAGTCAGGTTTAAGGCTTTGGCAAAAATATTACAACATATGTTATGCAAGATCTTGCTTGGGATTCTTCCCTCTGTCCCCCTTCATAGGGACTTTACACCTTGAAGAAAACATGTGTTTCCGATAGAGGTGGTGGAGATCAAAGCAGTAGTGGCATTCATAAAGACAAGAGGGAGTCGCAGATGATAGCAGCAAGAGGATGGAATCAGAGTATGGAGAAATTAGATCTTACCTGCTAATTGTCTTTCCATGAGTCCTCTCCGGGCCAGTCCATGGTACGGTAGGGTTGTCAATCCCATCCAGCAGCTGAGGACTGAAATACTTCAAGTTTTGCTGACAGTCTTAACCACTCCCCCTGATGACAGCACTCCAGTCGCCTTCTGACAAAGCAGCCTCATTCCTTCCGATGTAACGATCAACAGCTCTATAGAAAAAAGGCACCTGGGAAAAACACTGAACAGACAAGCTATATTATCCAGTGAAACTCCGTCCATGCCAGGAATAAAAACCTGAACATCGTTTCAGAAGTAGTCTAAAAATCCAGCTAAAACTTAACACTACCAATTAACCTATCTAATCCTTTTCTCACTTTATTTATTTTGTTTTGTTTTTTGTTTTGTTTTGTTTTTTTAAAGTGAAAGAACTACTATCGAAAGATAACTAGGAAGTCTTCAATACTCTGGTCCTTCGAACTAAAAAAAACTGTTACTACAAGCCCCTGAAAGCGTGCTGGAGAAAGAGCTCGTAGAATGAACTGTACAGAAGCTAGCCCCGGGGGTGGGCCCTGGACTGGCCTGGAGAGGACTCATGGAAAGACAATTAGCAGGTAAGATCTAATTTCTCCTTCCATATCGTCTCTCCGGGCCAGTCCAGGGTACGGTAGGGCAGTACCAAAGCAGTACCTAAAAATGGGAGGGACCCGCCAACCCCGCCACAATGGCGGCGGCTCCTACATTGGCATCTTGACTGGCGAGAACATCCAAACGATAGTGCTTCGAAAAAGTATGCAGAGAGGACCATGTAGCAGCTCTACAGATATCTACCGGAGGTATTAACGCATACTCGGCCCAAGACACCGCCTGTGCCCGAGTAGAATGAGCTTTGAGGCCTACCGGTGGCGTCTTACCTTCGGCCTCGTATGCTGACGCTATGGCCTGAGTGACCCACCGCGCTATAGAAGCTTTTGCCGCTGCTGTACCCTTACGCGGCCCAGCAAACAACACAAACAAGCGAACAGACTTCCGGAAAGGTTCCGTAGCCGCTAGGTACCTCTTCAACACACGTTCCAAATCCAACCTCCGAAGTGAACGGTCCATCGGAGAGCCTGACCGATCCTTGAACACGGGCAACACTACGGACTGGTTCACATGAAAAGATGAAACCACCTTAGGCAAAAAAGAAGGCACCGGCCGCAAAACTACCTTCTGCGGCAAGAATTGAAGGTAAGGCTCCCGGCACGATAGAGCTTGCAAGTCCGCAATACACCTCGCCGAAGTCAAAGCAACCAGAAATGCCGTCTTCCAGGAAAGCCCCTTAAACTCCCCCCCCCCCGAACGCGACTCAAAAGGAGCCCGTGTCAAAGCCTCCAAAACCAAATTTAAATCCCAAGGAGGCACCATGGAGCGCAACGGAGGGCGAATTAACTTGGCCGCTCGAAGAAAACGACGAATATCGACATGCTGCGAGAGCCTCTTGTTCTGTACCGTTCCCCGAAAACAAGATAATGCCGCCAACTGCACCTTAAGGGTGCTGAGGGCTAACCCGTGCTCAAGACCATTTTGCAGAAAAGCCAAGAGCTGAGGCAAAGACGCCATGGAAGGCCGAATCTGACGTTGTCCACACCAAGACTCAAAGATCTTCCAGACACGAGCATACGCCCATGAGGTCGACGACCGGCGAGCCTGCAATAAGGTGGCAATCACCGAATCTGAATAGCCTTTCCGCCTTAACTTGCCCCTTTCAAGAGTGAAGCCATAAGCGAGAAGCGATCCACCTGCGGCATCAGTACCGGACCTTGTCTCAACAAGTTGATGCGATCGGGAAGCCTCCACGGCGGAGCTATGAGCAGACGAATCAGATCCGCATACCAAGGCCGGCGCGGCCAATCCGGTGCAATGAGAATCACTGTCCCTCTGTGCCCGGCAATGCGCTGAATGACTCGACCGAGCATGGGCCATGGAGGAAAGACGTAAAGGAGCGTGCCCGATGGCCAGGGCTGGACTAGGGCATCCAACCCCTCCGACATAGGCTCCCTGCGTCTGCTGAAAAAACTCGACGTTTTGGAATTGGAGAACATCAACATCAAATCCATCACCGGTTGTCCCCATCGTATGGTAATGTCGTGGAACACTGCCGCGTTCAGCTCCCATTCCCCGGCATCTAGAGAATGTCGACTGAGATAATCGGCCTGCACATTGTCCTTGCCTGCCACATGCGCCGCTGACAAGGCCAGCAGATGGACCTCTGCCCACGCCATCAACTGCTGACTCTCCTCCAGCAAGCACACACTGCCTGTGCCCCCTTGGCGATTGATATACGACACTGTCACCAGGTTGTCGGAGAACACGCGTACTGCCGCGCCCGTGACCACTGGCTGGAAGTGGAGCAGGGCTAGCCGCACCGCTCAGAGCTCCAACTGATTTATGGACCAAGAACGTTCCTCCACGGACCAAACCCCCTGCGCCACGTGAGACTGACAGTGCGCCCCCCAGCCTGAGAGGCTGACGTCCATGGTCACTAGAACCCACTGTGGATCCTGCAAAGGCACCCCAGCTCGAAGATGGTTGGCCTCCATCCTCCAAGAGAGACTGTGGCGTACCGACTCCGGACAGACCAACTTCCGAGACAGAGGGTGAAGCTGCGGCGACCACCTGGAGAGTAACGCCTATTGCAGAGGCCGCATGTGCGCTCTGGCCCAGGGAACGAGATCCAGGGCCGCTGCCATGGACTCTAGGAGCTGCAAGTAGAGCCACGCTGAAGGAGTTGGAAGAGTCAGGAACGAGCGAACCTGCCCCACCAGCTTCACTACTCTGCCCTCGGGCAGGAACACCAAACCGCGAGCGGTATCGAAAAACGCTCCCAGATACGTGAGCTGACGAACGGGACTCAACTGACTCTTTGCGCAGTTGATAACCCATCCGAGCTGTTCCAACATTTGCACTACGCGCGCCGTCGCTGCGACCGCGTCCGTGAGGGAATCTGCTCTGATTAACCAGTCGTCGAGGTACGGGTGCACTCGGATCCCCTCCTTTCGCAGCGCCGCCGCCACCACAACCATGACCTTGGTGAACGTGCGGGGCGCCGTCGCTAATCCGAAGGGCAATGCTCGGAAATGAAAGTGACCCATCGGTACCGCAAATCTCAGAAAACGTTGGTGATCCGCCCGAATTGGAATGTGCAGATAAGCCTCCGTGAGATCTATAGCCGACAGAAACTCCCCCGGGCGAACCGCTCGAATAACGGATCTCAACGTTTCCATCCGAAAATGTGGTACCCGCAAAGCTCGATTCACGTGCTTGAGATCGAGAATGGGCCGAAAAGACCCTTCCTTTTTGGGAACCACGAAATAAATGGAGTATCGACCGAAGCCGCACTGGTCTACTGGTACTAGAACCACGGCCTGAAGAGACAACAAGCGTTGCAACGTTGCTGCAATGGCTCTCAACTTTAGCCCCTGACCACAGGGCGAAACGAGAAACGCCTCGGCCAATGGGTACGCGAAATCCAGCGCATACCCATCCCGAATGATCTCTAGAACCCACTGGTCGGATGTTATAGCGGTCCAAGCCGGAAGAAACTCCTGTAAGCGGCCTCCCACCGGGATATCCGGCCGGACCCGCCGACCGTCATTGTGGCTTTTTAACGGCAGACTGCGGGGTATTGAAATAGCCTCTACCGAAACCTCGAGCTCCCCGAAAGGACTGGCCACGAGACCCGAAACAGCCCCTGGGGTAGGGAGCAAAGCGAGCCCCCTGGAATGTCCGAGAATCCCTGCCTTGTGTCCACGGAAGAGTAGCCCCCCTAGCTACCCTCGGACGATCCTCGGGTAATCTACCGCCTTTGGAGTCTCCGAGATCCTTAACAATCTTTTCCAAGGCTTCTCCAAACAGTAGCTTTCCCTTATAGGGAAGCTTACTGAGTCGCGACTTAGAAGAGACGTCAGCTGCCCAATTCCGCAACCAAAGAAAACGCCTGGCCGCAATGAGAGACGCCATGGATTTAGCGGCTATCCTAACCAAATCATAGAAAGCATCCGCTTGGTAAGCCGCTGCTGATTCCAATTTGGCCCCTTCTGCGAAAGCCCCCTCTCCGGGCTCTGCCGCACTTTCTCCCTGAAGCCAGCGTATAGAAGCTCTGGAAACATAAGCCCCACAAATGGAAGCCTGTAGGGACAAAGCACAGGCATCAAAGGCCTGCTTCAAGAGAACTTCTAGCTTCCGGTCCTGCAGATCCTTAAGCGCTGCTCCACCTTCTACTGGTATGGTGGTCTTCTTAGTCACTGCGGACACCAATGCATCCACCTTAGGCATTTTCAACAAGTCCCTTTCATCCTGCGGAACAGGATAGAGACGCCCCAAGGCCCGACTACCACGTAGCGTTGCCTCCGGGCACTCCCACTCAGACTCAGTCATCTGCTTTATAACGCGATGTACCGGAAAACAGCGCTGCTCAGCTTTAAACCCTTGCAGTAAAGGATCCTCTAACGGCTTCTGAGACACCGAGGGCATTGTAAGGTTGAGAGCTGCCAAAGATTGTGAGATAAGGGCTCCCAACTCCTCCTTGCGAAAGACCCTAAACACATTAGGATTCTTGCCAGGCGCTATCTCACCCTCCTCCAGCTCTGCCTGCCAGGGTTCCAAGCCAGTCTCAGACAGGAGTTCCCCGTCTTCTAACCCCTGCGGCTGCACATCCTGCGTTTCCGCAGCCCCTGACGCTGACTCAGCCTTTAGGGCACTGTGGGAAGTACCTTCCCCTGGATCAAAGACTCCCAACCCGGGGAGAAGCTGTTTTGCAGGGGCAAAGGTGGAATCAGAAGAAACAGCTTGAGTGGACTTCAACAAGAAAGCCTTATGCATGGCTAAAATAAATTCTGGTGAGAATAAGGTAGAAGCCGCAGCCTGAGCCTCAGGCCGCCTCTGTGCAAGCTTACTCTCAGTTCCAGCGTCTTTATTAGCTTTAGATTTTCTTTTGCCTGACTTACTGTGTCCCGCGGGAGAAACGGATGGCTCAGACAACATGGCCGCCGTTCCCGCCTTTTCTACTGTGGAGAAGGCCTGCCCTGCGTCTGCTCCCGACTTTTCCTCCATGACCCGAGAGAAGAAAAAAACGCTAGCGAAATGAAATTACTAAAGCCGGCGTCCAAAACAAAAGTTGAAAGAAAAAACGCCGCGGCTGTGCTCTGCCGCTGCCGCAGATGAGCAAGGCAAACGCCGAAAACACAGACCCCCCAACAGGATTCGACACCCACCTGAGCAGAATCAGACAGCAAACTGTACCCAGCAACCCGCTGCTAGCGGAGCCAAAGGCACGTTCCGACAGACTGGAGCAGGGCACTGGGGCTCCCAGGACCAGACCTCCGATAGCGCAGAGTACCAAAAAGAAAGCAGGCTCTGCCTTCAGTCCCCGACCCAAATCGGGTGCCTCGGGATCTCTGCGTTGGGTTTTTTTTTTTTTTTTTTTTTTACAAATAGAATTCACAAGTTTTATGGAGCACACCAGGCAATATAGCAGTCAGCCAGCTCTGCTAGAGCTCATCTACTATAAAAACCTAGCTCAAAATAATAAAATCCATAATCTTCACCAGGGAGTTAGTCAGCTAGACATCCTATCCAGCTGCTGAGGACTGAAAGACTGGAGTGCTGTCACCAGGGGGAGTGGTTAAGACTGTCAGCAAAACTTGAAGTATTTCAGTCCTCAGCTGCTGGATGGGATTGACAACCCTACCGTACCCTGGACTGGCCCGGAGAGACGATATGGAAAGAACATTTCTGCAGGAACAAGCAGGAAGTCAGTCCTCACATATAGGTGACGTCGAAGCCGACAGAGCCCACACAGAGCATTTCCCCAACTTTCACAGAAAGCCTTTGGGAATGCTACCACACATACGTGGTCCCCTTCCCGCCCAAGGGTTCAATCTTGGTCAGTCTCCTTTTTTCCACGGAGCCCAAGGGATGCTTGTCCTGTTTTTCCTGGAAAAACTCTAAAAATTATCTTTAAAAGTTGGTTTTTCCCAGTTTACGTACTAGTTCCTCTTCCTGCCTCAAGTCAGTGCCATCCCTGGCACCATTCTTAGCTCTCTCTTCTTT
Organism: Ichthyophis bannanicus; assembly: GCA_033557465.1. Taxonomy (NCBI): domain Eukaryota; kingdom Metazoa; phylum Chordata; class Amphibia; order Gymnophiona; family Ichthyophiidae; genus Ichthyophis; species Ichthyophis bannanicus. Next base: position 532,129,667 of record CM066032.1, read on the forward strand.
TTGACAAGCTTGGCCTTGACTGGCATTCACGCCTTTTTTTGCCCGGGGGTCATTGACCCTGGCCGGGTATCCCCCACCATGTCTCCCAGTAGGTTCAAAAAGTGGGACTGCTGCAGTCAAACCATGTCTGTTACGGACACCCATGACTGCTGCTTATGCTGCCTCGGCCCGGACCACAATGGTACCACTTGTGACCAGTCCCAGAACATGACTCCGAAAATCAACAAGAAAAGTTCGGAGTTGCAGGAGAGGATGTTCAGGCGGTCTGGTTCAGCCACGGCTTCCCCGACACTGAGCCCCAAGCCGAGCACCTCCAGAAAAGCCCGGGCATCTTTGGAGTCCTGCGGCGGCTCCTCCTTAAAGACTCCAGACCCCGGAAAGAAAAAGAAAAAATCCTCAAGACCAGTCGAGATTCCACCGGTGAAACCCAGTAAAATCCCGCAGCGGGACTCGGGTGACTCCGAGCAGTGCCCCCCTAAGGTCTCTAAGAAGGAGTCCTCTGCCGGCAGCGATCATGTGAGGCTCCTCGAGGCCATGGTCCTTATCAAGGATGCACTCGCGAAAGTGTCTGCGTTGGGCCCAAGGCCCTCGGTGCCCATGCCGACAGCTACGGAGCCTTCTGACATTGAATCCAGAATGGCGGCCCTGGAGCAGAGTATTTCTGCCATTCTGGTCTTGCAGCAGGCGATGATGTCAAGTTCGTCCACATCATCTACCCCGACAACCAGGCTCTTGACTGCGGAGGAGTCCCTGGAAGTCGAGCCAGGCCCCAAGCGCCACCGACCTCGGGTGAGCCCTCGACACTGATCGAGATCCAAGTCCTGATCTTTGGGTATCAGATTCTCCCTGGCCAGTTTCCGGGAGTCTAACCCGAGATCCACTGGAAGATCCTGGTTCCTCGGGGCCAGCCTCGAGGCATGGGAGTCCTGAGCCTCAGAGTCCTTGACACCCTCCAGCTCCGATTGGGAGACCGACGTTGAGACCTCTCAACATTGAGATGTCCCATCTCCCCCAGAGCCCTGGCGCCATTCCCCCCTCCCCCTCCAGGACATGCCCTTCCACGACTTTGTCCAGAACATGGCCCAGGGCCCTTTCAGTCCCGACCAAGTCAGAGGAGGACCCATGTACCGAAGAACTGGAGACTCTTCAGTATGAGTCCCCGCCAAAGGAGACTCTCAGGTGCCAGTACAACCCATCCCATCCTCGAGAGGCTGCTCCTGTAGATGTGGGAGACACCGGCCTCGGTACCGGTGGTCAGCCGATGCTTCGACGCCATCTATTGCATCAAGAAGGGCTCGGGTTTCCAAAAGTCCCAACTTTCGCATAACTCCATGGTCATGGAGTCCATTTATACAAAAGCTGAAAAGTCAGAAGAACTACTCTTCTGTTCCCCCAGACAGAGAAGCCCAAGCCCTCGACTCCCTCGGGCACAAGTGCTTCCAGGGATCCATGCTGGGTTGTCAGATACAGGCCTATGAATTATACATAGGCATGTACCTCAAGGGCCTCATCCAAGAACTGACAGGCTTCTCTGCAGACCTTGCTGGGGAACCCTTCCAGAGGTTCCAAGCCCTGACAGCCAGGATCCAGGACTGCTTGAAGTTCCTATCCTGCGCTGCCTATGATGGCTTTAAAACCGCAGCCTGGGTAGCAGCAGCGGGCATTGATGTCACCCATATCTGAGAATTGATTCCTGCTGTTCCCGGAGAACACCTGTTACAGATGAGTAACTACGCTTTCTGCTCAAAGTAAACATTAAGGGGGTCATTTTAGAAGCCCCAATCATGCTTTGGACATCCAAAAATGGGCATAGAGACATCCAAAGCACAAAGATATCTTCAGAATTATTTTAGAAGCTAGTTCTGGAGATGTCCAAGTCTGAACAGGGGCATGGTGGAAGTACAACCAGGGCATTCTCAGGAACCTGGATGGCCCTACCTGCTCTCAGAAACATCATGTTGAGTCTAAGTTTAGATCTGTTCTAGATACCTGAAAAGTGCTTGTTTTGGTTGAAAACATCCAGAGAAGATAGCATTCTATCATCCTCAGTACTTAGCACAATATCAATGGCAGCAGCAGTGGGATTTGAACCCTGGCTGCCTTGTTCCTAACCCACTACTCTAACCATTATGCTATGCTAGACATCCAGGTTCTGGAATATGATTAAGGGGATGTCTATGTATATGCCCCAGTAGATGTCCATTTCAGGCATGTCCATGTTTGTGAAATCGTGTCTGCACCTGGATGTTTTGGCTTAGACACCCCAGACTGCACTAGGGCATCCCTTTCAAAATTCCCCTCTAAATGATTTCCACACTTCAAGAAAGATATGGGGGGGGGGGGGGGAGCCGGCAGGGAGCAGCAGTTTCAACCTTACTGGGCAGACTAGATAGACTAAGCTGGTCTTTATCTGCCTCCATTTACTATATTACTATTTCAAAACAACACAAGTGAAATGATTAGGATATTTGTTTTTGTGGCATTGCTTAATAGGTATTAATTTCAAAAACGTTTTGCTTTAATTGGTATGGAATTATTTTTCAAAGGGACAAGAATATTTTGTAGTTTTTCAGTGCCCATATTTCAAAGAAATTTATCTGTCTCCCCTCCTCACCCAGTGCAATTGATTGCAAACCTTGGTTTGCATTATTGGAAAAGATGATGCAAATTGAGAGGGTCATAAGCAAAACTGCGAGTTCACTTGCCAGGCATGTGTTCACCCTACATATACTTCAGAAGAAGAGAATTAAATATAGGTAACTGGATTTCGCCCTCGCTTTAATAGAATCTGTTAAGCTGACCCAAAAATAAATATCAATTATACTAAATTCCAAAATGTCACTTTCCACATGGGGCACGTTTACTAAACTGTTAGCATGGGTTGAATGCACACAGCACTCTTAGCGTGAGCCCTGTGTGAAAAATCCCACTCTAACCCGCTAGCATGCAATTGGCTGTTTAGGGGTGGAACGTGTGTGTTAATGGCGCAGTGCAGTTACTTGGGAGTCTTGGGTGTGCGTTAACAGCGGCTGGTTGCCATTAGGATGGGCGCATTTAATGTTACCTCCATGTGTTACACTGAGTGCACCCGCATGCCGGTTAGTGCAGTGCTGCGTGGTTGCAAAGCGCTAACGGCAAGGGGATGGATGCACATGCCCCATGATGTTAGCGTGGGGCTCCACACTAGTTGCACAGCCCTTTCGCGTGCTCACTTAGCACATTTTAGTGAACCTGCTCCTCTTTCAGAAAGAGGACAGTTGTAGGAAATGTCTGTTTTCTTACTTCTCAGCCTTGACTGTTGCCTCTTTGAGTGTTATTCATAGATCTCATTTGGATCTTTTTATTTCAATTGATGCTTGTTATTTTCAGCATTTTGGAACGGAAGGTGGAAACAGGGTCAGTGTAAAAGTATTATGTTCGCCTCAGGCAAACCTCGAGCTCTTATATCACCTTCAATTAAAATTCAGACTCTTAGCCCCCCACCCTCAAAGAATTAGATCATCCAAATGAACAATCATGGTCACCCCAACACCACTTCTCCCAGAACAAACTTGTAAAAATTTAAAGTTGAAAATGAATTTTTAAATATTAATACTATGGTTCTTATGTACAGTTTATATACAGTATACTGTGAGGAAATTTTCCAAAAGCCATTTATCCCGGTAAATGGGCAATTTGAAAACAGTCACCCTTCCTACAGGTAAAATGTATTCATTAACACATTTTCTATACCATTTAATCACTTCAGGCCAAAGAGATTTACAGAAAACATTCTTAACAGAAAATATAAAACATATAACACACAACCCTGCATTAACATAAATCCAAAAGATACCTACATTGTGCCATAATATTCAATAAACAAGTATGCTTTTAACTTCTTTCTAAATCTTTCAAATCCTTGGTCATCCTCAAAACATCTGGCAAAGGGTTTCACAATCTTAGTGCATAGAAAGAAGACGCCCTAGCGCGAGGGCACTGGCTCTGATGTTTCTTTGAGTTAGTGTTGATATCAGGATGTATTGTTTTGCTTTCACTGCAGCTACTTTTTGCTGCCCCCCTAGGTGACCACCTAGTTAGCCTGATGGTTAAACCGGTCCTGGGTGAAGTGATTTTATTACAGCTTTTTTACTCTCTTCTCTTGAATGCCCTGTGCAGGTTCTCTTGTTTGGTGACTCTCCATGAGATACTCCTATGCTGGTTTGAGAAGGCTACCACAGTGCGGCCTGATGTACACATATTCATAATGACTATGCATGAGATAAATCTGCATACAGTGGAAACCTAATATATGCACATTTAACCTTATGCATACAGTATTTACCTAACTGGCTGTGGGGTCCCCAGTACAGATTTGGGAAGCCGTCCTTAAGAATGGGGAAAACAAAAGAGAATGAAAAAGGAGACCTGAATGATTTTGCTTGTTCTGACAATTAAAAGTAAATGTTCTACTATTGTTGCTTTAAATTTAGTCATAGATCACAAAAGGTTAGGGAAATCTTCTACATGCATACACACAGTTACATAAAAAAGACAGCAACCAAAATGAAAATCAAAGTTTGTGGAAAAAATGTACTCCACAGACCGAAAAGCTCCCAAATGGCATGTGGTAAAGTAGTGTGGTTGCTGTGTTAATCCACTTTGATGGTAATTAAATAAAAAGAGAAACAAAAAAGGAAAATAAGGTCACACCTCTTTATTGGAGTAACTTAGCAGATGTTTGGACAAGCTGTCAAAGGTTATAAGCACCTTCTTCCGCTCAGGACAGTATGAGCACCAGATGACAATACTGCATTATAAAAGTGAATCACAAAAGCATTCCAGTCTCAGGGGAAGAGGGTCAGGAAGGTGGAAGAGATGGACGATCAGAGAGCAGCCAGGCCATAAGTATTTATAGTTTATAATGTGATGGAAAGCTCAGATCTTTATTAAATCCTTTCTAGTTTGATTGTAAATATCTTCATTCAAAAGGTTTTACGTTCTTAGACTAATTTGAGCCTTCCTCATAGGACTCTCACCATAAAATCATCCATGCTGTGTTCTGGTCCTGAGAAGTGCTCTCCAACTTCTGAAGAATACAAGTGGCACCCTGGTCTGCTCTGTGCTGTGTGATCTTATGTCTGTGTCAACTGAGTCTTGTCTTTAACATTTGGCTTGTCTTTCTAGTGCAGCATGATATGTGAAATGTCTTCCAAATCCCATGCACGGCTCCAATTTGTGCATGTGTGTTTGTGTGCACTCGCGTGCATGTATGAGGTTTACATTTTCTTAACTGTTTAAATGTTGCTCCCCAAAATTGCTTGCAATTCTGTGTCATTGATTTTGCATAGGATTTGCCTGATGCTTTCAAGTCTGGCCAATAACAGATGGACTCTGTATTGTTAGAAGAGCATAAGAATTGCCATACAGGGTCCAGTATCCTTTTTCAACAATGGCTAATCTAGATCACAAGTACTTGGCTAGATACCATGCTACTTACCCTCAGAGATAAGCAGTGACTTTCCGCAGATTTCCCTTATTAACAATCAATTGACTTTTTCTCCAGAAACTTGTCCAAATCTTTTTTTAACCCAGCTGCTGACAACTTTTACCACAGCCTCCAACAATGAGTTCCAAAGCTTAACTATGTTGAGTGAAAAAATATTTTCTCCTGCTTTGTAACTTCATAGTATGTCCCCCTAGTCCTTATACTTTTTTCAAAGACGAAACAATTGACTCGTGTTTACCCATTCCACTCTACTAGGGATTTTATACTGTAAATCTCTATTATCTTCCCTCTGCCATCTCTTGTTCAAGCTGAAGAGCCCTAACCTCTTTAGCCTTTCCTCATAGGAGAGTCATACCATCCCCTTTATCATTTTGGTTGCCCTTCTCTGCACCTTTTCTAATTGTTTTATATCTTTTTTAATTGTAGAAATCATAATTACACAGAGTTCTCAAGGTGCAGTCACACCATGGAGTGATACACAGGCATTGACAGTCCTTGTTTTATTCCCTATTCCTTTCCTAAGAATTCCTAACATTCTGTTTGCGGTTCTTTTGGCCTCTATCACACTTTGAGCTGTTCCATATTATTCTCTTTTTATGTAGCTCATCTGGCCCCAGTGAAGTCTGTCACCTATGGATCAATGGCCATAACTTGTGTCTCTTGTGTAAATTCTAGTAATATAATTTCAAGTTTCTCTTTTAAAGCAACCGGAGAGCGTCATCGGCTGCATTTCGTCTCCCATCACAGGCTCCTGTAGGGCTCCTGCTTCTCAGAGCTCCCTAAAGCTCCTTTCTTAGAGCCACGGAGTCCCCCAGCCAATAAGGAAAGGATCCACAGGTGGTCCTCAACGTGAGACATCTAGAACAAGGCCTTCGATATTAGGCAATTTAGATAGCAAGATTATGCTTGAGTTTGGATGCTTTTAAGTTGATGGTTTCAGTCTTAAAACATACATCTACCTTCACACTATAGGAATAACATGTTCTTGCATTTCCATATTATTAATATGCAGCATTTAGACTAAGGAAAACTGAAATTATTAGGCTCATTTGCTACATGGGAAGGAACTTTTCTATACTGTAAACCTATGTATGTACAATCTATATTGAAAATTGCTGGTTCCTAAGCACACTTTCAGGAGTATTTCAAACAGACAGTCTTATTATGGGACAGAACTGTCTCAGTCACTATAATGCAGACTATGTTATATTTGTTAATTATATGCTTTGTTTTAGGCCTGCAATCCATAGTAGTAGTTAAAGTTTATTTGTTCTAATTTGCAGTCAGACACTTTGAAGCATAGTGTAAAGATACTGCTTAGCCAAATACGATTCAGCTACAAAATAAAACAACCCAGGTGGGGATATAGAAGGCATTTAGAAGGGCTGCAACCCTGCAATCCTCCTAAATGCTGCTCAATGCGATATTCAGCAGTACTAACGCAGTTAGTGCCACTGAGTATCCCTGGTTTCAGCCTAAGCAACCTAAAGCTACCTGGCTAGCATCTGTGTTCCGGGGGCGGAGTAGAAGCAGCACCCGAGGATAGCAGCTAGCATCTGTGTTCCGGGAGTGGAGCAGAGGCAGCACCCGAGGATAGCAGCTAGCATCTGGAAGTTCCGGGGGCGGAGAAGAGACAGCACCCGAGGATAGCCGGCTAGCATCTGTGTTCCGGGGGCGGAGAAGAGACAGCACCTGAGGATAGCCGGCTAGCATCTGTGTTCCGGGGGCGGAGAAGAGACAGCACCCGAGGATAGCAGCTAGCATCTGGGAGTTTCAGGGGCGGAGGAGAGACAGCACCCGAGGATAGCAGCTAGCATCTGGGAGTTTCAGGGGCGGAGGAGAGACAGCACCTGAGGATAGCAGCTAGCATCTGGGAGTTCCAGGGGCAGAGAAGAGACAGCACCCGAGGATAGCAGCTAGCATCTGGGAGTTCCAGGGGTGGAGAAGAGACAGCACCCGAGGATAGCCGGCTAGCATCTGGGAGTTCCGGGGGTGGAGAAGAGACAGCACCCGAGGATAGCAGCTAGCATCTGGGAGTTCCGGGGGCGGAGCAGAGACAGCACCTGAGGATAGCCGGCTAGCATCTGGGAGTTCCAGGGGCGGAGCAGAGACAGCACCCGAGGACAGACAGCTAGCATCTGGGAGTTCCAGGGGCGGAGCAGAGACAGCACCCGAGGATAGCAGCTAGCATCTGGGAGTTCCAGGGGCGGAGAAGAGACAGCACCCGAGGATAGCAGCTAGCATCTGGGAGTTCCAGGGGTGGAGAAGAGACAGCACCCGAGGATAGCAGCTAGCATCTGGGAGTTCCAGGGGCGGAGAAGAGACAGCACCCGAGGATAGCCGGCTAGCATCTGGGAGTTCCAGGGGTGGAGAAGAGACAGCACTCGAGGATAGCAGCTAGCATCTGGGAGTTCCAGGGGTGGAGAAGAGACAGCACCCGAGGATAGCAGCTAGCATCTGGGAGTTCTGGGGGTGGAGGAGAGGCAGCACCCGAGGATAGCCGGCTGGCATCTGGGAGTTCCAGGGGCGGAGAAGAGACAGCACCTGAGGATAGCAGCTAGCATCTGGGAGTTCTGGGGGTGGAGAAGAGACAGCACCTGAGGATAGCAGCTAGCATCTGGGAGTTCTGGGGGTGGAGGAGAGGCAGCACCCGAGGATAGCAGCTAGCATCTGGGAGTTCCAGGGGCGGAGAAGAGACAGCACCCGAGGATAGCAGCTAGCATCTGGGAGTTCCAGGGGCGGAGAAGAGACAGCACCCGAGGATAGCAGCTAGCATCTGGGAGTTCTGGGGGTGGAGGAGAGGCAGCACCCGAGGATAGCAGCTAGCATCTGGGAGTTCCAGGGGTGGAGAAGAGACAGCACCCGAGGATAGCAGCTAACATCTGGGAGTTCCAGGGGCGGAGAAGGGACAGCACCCGAGGATAGCAGCTAGCATCTGGGAGTTCCGGGGGTGGAGAAGAGACAGCACCCGAGGATAGCAGCTAGCATCTGGGAGTTCTGGGGGTGGAGGAGAGGCAGCACCTGAGGATAGCAGCTAGCATCTGGGAGTTCCGGGGGTGGAGAAGAGACAGCACCCGAGGATAGCAGCTAGCATCTGGGAGTTCCAGGGGTGGAGAAGAGACAGCACCCGAGGATAGCAGCTAGCATCTGGGAGTTCCAGGGGCGGAGAAGAGACAGCACCCGAGGATAGCAGCTAGCATCTGGGAGTTCCAGGGGTGGAGAAGAGACAGCACCCGAGGATAGCAGCTAGCATCTGGGAGTTCTGGGGGTGGAGGAGAGGCAGCACCTGAGGATAGCCGGCTAGCATCTGGGAGTTCTGGGGGTGGAGGAGAGGCAGCACCCGAGGATAGCAGCTAGCATCTGAGAGTTCCGGGGGTGGAGAAGAGACAGCACCCGAGGATAGCCGGCTAGCATCTGGGAGTTCTGGGGGCGCAGCAGAGACAGCACCCGAGGATAGCAGCTAGCACCTGGGAGTTCCGGGGGCGGAGAAGAGACAGCACCCGAGGATAGCCGGCTAGTATCTGGGAGTTCCAGGGGCGGAGAAAAGACAGCACCCGAGGATAGCGGCTAGTATCTGGGAGTTCCGGGGGCGGAGAAGAGACAGCACCCGAGGATAGCCGGCTAGGGGCAATATTCTGCCATTAGCCGTTTATCCTAAACCTGCTGAAGTTAGACACTTTGGCTGGCCTAACTTTAGCTGGTTTATCTAACCGGCAGTGGCTGAATATTACTGCTGACCAGTTAGCTAAATCACTATCCTGCGAACCCAGATATTCAATGGCAGTGGCTGGATATGGCCCCAACACTGAATATCCAGGTTCAATTTACAGTGACGACAGCTGGCCGCTTTAACAGCAATAGCTGCTGCCACTGAATATCCCCTCCCCCCAGTATTTGAAGAAAAATGTTTGCATATATGATGCTTACTAAATTATACAGAAAATTAATAACCCATAATCAGTGTGACATAAATGCTGATTCTTAACACTCCTAATTAATTCCAATGGACTCTTTAAAAAACAAAACAAGTTTATAGGAGGAACACTTAAAACCCCACATGCCTTCTCAACATACTGTACTACTAATACTTACCTTGAGCAGACCAATAAATAACCTTTGTTTATGTCAATAAACCCGTAACCATTGAATAAATTCACTGTATATATTTTGTTGATGACCATGTAAATCTCAATGTGTTGGGCTGCTGAAATGTACAGTTTACTGGGGGTAAATCTCAAAGGCTGAAAAAAAGACTATGAAAAACAAAATAAAATAAAGAGTTAAATTGCATGAATAGTGTATGTAATGGGGACAACAGAGAAATACAGCTAGTCAGACACTGAAAAAAAAGAAAACAAGGTAAGAGGAAAATAGTGATTGAGGAGGACGATGGAGAATAACTACTAAGGGCAGAAGTGAGAATCTGGCATAGGACAGCCAGGCAGCTGCCAGGAAAGCTCATGCCACTTCCCTAAAAATCATATCCACAACCATCCGATACAAAAACCCGAAATTCTAGTAACTGGAGTAAATATGTCTATAGGTGATGAAAAGACTATTATTCAACATTCTTCTCCTTTCAGTTGTTTATTTTCATCTTTATACAATTCAAGTGGTGGCGGAAAATGTTAATAAAAGTTATTTGTAGATTGCAAGATGTTTTTAGGGGTTTGGGATTTTTTTGTGGTTCACCTGTCTCTGCTTGGTATTTTTTGTGCAGTTCCAAGATTAGAAACATAGAAACATGACGACAGAAAAAGACCACATGGCCTATCTAGCTGGCCTTCCATATCATCCGGCTAGTCTGTCCTTCCCATGCACCTGTTCAGAGTTACCGCTAACTAGACCCCTTATAAAAATTAATTCCATCCTAATATGAAAGACAGCACAGTAGTACCCAGCGATCTATTTGGTGACCCTCTCCCACTGAGAAACTCAGTAATCTGTTGCCACCAACAAGTGATTTAAGGCTGCTTAACATTACTCAGAAAACCATGCAATTGCAGAGGACAAATTTATTTTCTTTTAAGTTTCTCCTTTTAGAACCATGCGGTAGAGAATTACTACTGAAAAGGTGTGAGCTAGATCCAAAAAAATATCAACGCCTTTTCAGCCTAAGAAAATGAATTAGGAAATCAATATGCCAGGTTTTAAGTACAAGGGTTTTTAATAGTCTTACTATATAGGCTTGACCAGCATAAACAGAGCATTGCTTCTAAGATGCAGAATAAAAAATACAGGGTCAGCTTGGATGAAGATGCTTTATATTAAAGACTGTATATACAATAATAGATGTTAATCACTGATGACTGGTGGGTGCTTGTTTTATACTGTACAGAAAACCTTTCTCCTTTTGGTACAATAATATCCAGGAGTTGCACAGCTCTGCTTAACACTGTGGTGTATTGTGATTGCTACCCCTTCCCTAAATAGTTTGCATTTTGATATGACTGAAGTATAATATATTAGAAGCAACTTTTGAACTTTTAATGGCTTTTCTCATTGTAAAAACAAACAAAAAAAAGAAACACACAAAACAATTGTTTTACTTTTGAGCTTTCTATTCTCCAGAGATGATTGAAGTTCATCAGCATAACCATTCATTACCATTTATATAAACTTGCTTGAAGATTAATATAATAAAATTTCTAAAACAAAAAAGATACAATTCTTCCTTATTGATTTTTTAAAGCCTTTTGGTTTTTGTACGTGTCTCTAGGCTACAAAAGAACTGGATAATTTAATATTAATTGCTACTTCATACAGATAGCTATAAGATGTATGTAAAAATGCAATGTGTGCCTTTGAGTCAATAGTGACCCAGCAGCTGCTGGGTTTTCTTGGCAATGTGACCGGAAGTAGATTGCCAGGCCTTTCTTCTGAGGCAATGGAGGGTTAAGTGACTCACCCAAGGCCACAAGGAGCGCTAGTGGGAAATGAACCCTGGTCTCTTGGTTACCAAGCCAGTGCTCTATTATCGCTCTATATATTTTTTAAGTCAGTGTGGGGCCTGGTAGTTATGTATTGCATGCTGCAATATGGGACATCTAGCTTAGTCTCTGAAACCTGGATTCTACTTCACAGTTCTTCAGGAGGGAGCAGTCTCATCTATCATATAATAGTAACATGTTTTGGCTAGACTCATGGTGAAGTTGAGCTAGATTCCATAGAAACCCAGAGTCTGTGGACTATGGTCAAAAACTATTATGGTTTGGGGATGTCCATTTGTTTTAGGACAAACAGTAAAATGCAACAAATGAGCACTAATTTGGTACGTATACCTTTAAACAAACAGAATCAGCAAGGGCTCAATTTGAACCAAACCCACATGTATGGAATTCATTTTTGGCAGCAAATTGCATTGTGGGGAGGGGGGTAATGCAAAAAAACTCAAAGCCGCTTTGGGCAGAGAGAAGGCAGAAGCATGAAGCACTTCACAAATCTTTTGACAAACAGCTAAGAAGCTTATCCCTGCCAGCTTTCTCACAAATCTCATAGCTGATGTCATCAGCGTCTGACTAAGGAAAGGAATGACCAGCAGGAAAAACAAAGTAATAGTGTCTCTGTATAAATCTTCGGCAAGACCTCATTTGAAGCACCATGCACAATTCTGATTACTGCACCTTCAAAAGGATAGAAACAAGATGGAGATGGTGCAGAGTCAGTGATCTTCATTGTAAGGCATATAGGGGGGACAGGCTTGAAGACCTAAATATGTATATTTCCGAAAGAAAGGCCGGAAAGGGGAGATATGACTGAGACTGTTAAATGACTCCATGATATAAATGCACTGGAGGAGGGCCTCTTTCAATTGAATGGAAGCTCTGACACAAGGAGTCGCAGGATGAGGTTGAAAGGGGGATGGACTCAGGACTAACCTAAGGAATGATATCTTTATAGAAAGGGTGCTGGGTCCATGTAATAGACTCATAGTGGAGGTGCTAGGGATGAGGACAATATCTGAATTCAAGAAAGCATGGGACAAGTCGAGGATTTCTAAGGGAGAGGAAGTGATTGCAGAGCTTAATGGGTGGCGTAGATGGGAAGACTGGCTAGGCCGGTCTTTATCTGTTGCCATTTTCTATTTTATGTGTTATGAAATAAAGAAGAGTAGGTGCCATTTTCTGTCTTGTGTTCAGGCTGAGAAAATTAGAGAGCAGGTGCTGGGCAGAAAAAAGCATACTGAAGTGCAAAAACAGGAAAACAAATACAGATCAGATAGGGGTCTCAGAGACATTTATTTATTCAGCTATATAGCAAAGTCTATGTGTGTCCGAGAAAAAGAGAAAACTGCTTTAAACATAGCACTGTTGGCCTCCCTGCCTGCATAGGCAGAAGAGTTATTAGTCAGAGAGAAATAGGTGAGAAAGGACTTGGGCAGCAGTGTACCGGTGTCAGAGGCACAGAGAAATTATTTCCCTCATCCTTCCTAGAGGCAGAGGCAGGAGGAGACTCCGAGTGCATACAAGCAGTAGACAGAGAAAGGAGTAGCCTACTTGTCAGAACGGTGGACTGACAACCAGGGAAGTCAGAGTTCAAATCCTCCTCCTGCTCCTGCTCTTTAGGACTAACTCCTCCATCACTTCAGATACAACATTGGATTATAAGCCCTCCGAGAAGAGGGAAATACCTACTGTACCTGACTAGAACTCAGCTTGAGCTACTATTGAAAAGGTGTGAGAGAAATCCTAAGTAAATAAGCTAGAAGAGAGAGAGAGAAACCTAAGACCCCAGTTAAAGCAGTTCATTCAGTTTCTCATTTCTGCCCCTTTTTTGAAATGTAATTTATTTAGACAGATTTGTATGCCACTTTATCCTTCAATCAAGGTGGTCACGTCACGTCACATCACAATTGGAGGGTTACATTTAACATTAGGGTACTTGTAAACATTTAGACAGTACAATTACTTAACCCCATTTAGACAGTACAATTGAAGGGTAACATTTAACAAGAGGGTGTTTAATAACATAGTATAATAAACTTGTGTGTGTAGGTAGGATGAGTGCGTGCCTAGTTGGCGGAGGAGGTTGTGTTTCTGTTTGGGTATGGGCTGTTGTCTAATGTCCGTATGATTCTATAAATAAGAATGTTTTGAGGTCTTTGAGGAAGTCTGTGATGTCATCCAGTGCCCTCAGGCTCGTTGGGAGGGAGTTCCAGAGTGTGGATGCCAGTAGTGATGGTGCTCTTTTTGAAGTTGTTTGCTTGGTTTTGTCAAAGTCTGCAGGTGTGCCGATCATGTTGTCGTTATTGGCTCTTCTTGGTCTATTGCTGATATCTCTTGTTATAACGTCTTGGAGTAAGTCTGCTGAGAGATGGTGAATGATTTTGAAGATGATCATGATTGTTTTGTATTTAGCTCTTGCCAGCACTGGGAGCCAGTGTAGTTGTTGTAAGACAGGGGTAATGTGCTCTGTCCTTGGAGTGTCTGTAATGATGCGTGCTGTGGTGTTTTGCACCATCTGTAGTGGGTGTAGTGTCTGCTGAGGGAGGCCTTGGTATAGTGAGTTTCCATAGTCAAGAAGTGGTGTGATGAGTGCTTGGGACACTGTACGGAAGTGGTCCTGGCGGAGTATTGGTTTGATTTGTCTGATGGTCCTCAACCGTTGATAGGCCTTGTTTGCGCTTTTGGTGATGTGGGATTTCAGGTTCAGCGCTCTGTCCAATGTGATGCCTAGATACTTAACTTCTTCTTTGACTACTATGTTGTTGTTAAGTGCCGTCGAGTCGCAGTCGACTCATGGCGACCCTCTGGATAGCTATCCTAAATTGTGTTCGGTCTGCAGTCAGGCGGCTCATTGTTGACAGACTGGTACCCATAGCTGCTGTTATTGTATCGATCCATCTCATTGCTGGCCTTCCTCTTTTGCGTTGACCTTCTATCTTGCCAAGCATGATGTCTTTCTCTAATGATCTCTCTCTTCGCATGATGTGTCCAAAGTATGAAAGTCGAAGTCTTGTCATCTGAGCTTCTAAAGAAAGCTTAGGTTTGATCTCCTCTAGTACCGACTGGTTTGTTCTTCGGGCAGTCCATGGTATACACAGTATTCGCCGCCAGCACCATAATTCAAAGGCATCAATTTTCTTCCTGTCTGTCTTTTTCACTGTCCAGCTTTCACATCCATATGATGTTATTGAAAATACCATGGCTTGAACAAGTCGAATCTTTGTATGGAGAGAGACATCTCTGCTCTTGAGAATCTTATCTAGGTCTTTCATAGCCATTCTGCCAAGAGCAATGCGTCGTTTGATTTCTTGACTGCTTGTTGCTTCTTTATTGATAGTTGATCCAAGTAGGTTAAAGTTGTTCACAATTCAATTTCTTCTTCAACGATCAACCTGTTGATTATGCCAGTTGTCATGATCTTTGTCTTCTTTACATTAAGGTGCAGGCCCATTTTGAGACTATGTTCTTTGATTGTGAGAAGCAAATGTTTCAGATCATCTTCACTTTCAGCCAGTAATGTAGTATCAGCATAGCGAAGGTTGTTGATGAGTCTTCCACCAATCTTCACACCTCTGTTATCTTCATACAATCCTGCTTCTCTGATTTGTTCTGCATATAAATTACAACATACAAAGCACAAACAACTCCACTAATTTAACCAATTGTAGCTATTGAAAAATTTTGCACCATATCAGCTAACAATACTGCTATGACAGGGGAGCACAGACCTCAGACAAAACCCCAAAGAGGTATTAAATACTTCAAAACCGGAAAAACCGGATTTCAGTAAACCATGGGGAAGAATAGCATCAACGGTCTGTGACCTACCCCCACCTTCCAACAAACAGTATTGGAAAGCTTAATTTTAAACAAAACTGATGGGAAAACAACACATTACATAAAAGAGATACAATATATGATATATATCAATAAGTAGCAAAATATATCAATAGGTAGCTAGTACTCTTCAACATGTAACTAGTACTTTAAGCAATCTATAACAAACAGATAACATATATCATATCCCTTAATGGCATTTGCTCAAAATAAACCCACACAGAACTTTAAAAAAGCTCAAAAAACTGCTGAAACCCATCAGTAAAAGTAGCAATCCTCAGCTTCAAGATGACATAAGAAGGCATTGGATATCAACCCCGACGCCACAATCAGACGTCCCTCTTAGCGTTTCGCAGGCGCTGCTTCAGGGGGGTGAACTATAAAAACAAATAAAACAATAAAAAAAAGTGCTAACTATATCAACTACATATCACATACTCCATTTTCACTTCAGAACAGATCAAAAACCGGGAGATCTTACCATGCCCACATCGAAAACACATATTCATCAGAAAGCTCAGCTAACGTACCTTCTCACAACCAGGAACCGAATTAAATACCTAACAAATGGCGTCTGACGTCATCACACCATCAGCGTCAGGAAACCGCCTAAATCACCCAATAGGGCGGGTGATTTAGGCGGTTTCCTGACGCTGATGGTGTGATGACGTCAGACGCCATTTGTTAGGTATTTAATTTGGTTCCTGGTTGTGAGAAGGTACGTTAGCTGAGCTTTCTGATGAATATGTGTTTTCGATGTGGGCATGGTAAGATCTCCCGGTTTTTGATCTGTTCTGAAGTGAAAATGGAGTATGTGATATGTAGTTGATATAGTTAGCACTTTTTTTTATTGTTTTATTTGTTTTTATAGTTCACCCCCCTGAAGCAGCGTCTGCGAAACGCTAAGAGGGACGTCTGATTGTGGCGTCGGGGTTGATATCCAGTGCCTTCTTATGTCATCTTGAAGCTGAGGATTGCTACTTTTACTGATGGGTTTCAGCAGTTTTTTGAGCTTTTTTAAAGTTCTGTGTGGGTTTATTTTGAGCAAATGCCATTAAGGGATATGATATATGTTATCTGTTTGTTATAGATTGCTTAAAGTACTAGTTACATGTTGAAGAGTACTAGCTACCTATTGATATATTTTGCTACTTATTGATATATATCATATATTGTATCTCTTTTATGTAATGTGTTGTTTTCCCATCAGTTTTGTTTAAAATTAAGCTTTCCAATACTGTTTGTTGGAAGGTGGGGGTAGGTCACAGACCGTTGATGCTATTCTTCCCCATGGTTTACTGAAATCCGGTTTTTCCGGTTTTGAAGTATTTAATACCTCTTTGGGGTTTTGTCTGAGGTCTGTGCTCCCCTGTCATAGCAGTATTGTTAGCTGATATGGTGCAAAATTTTTCAGTAGCTACAATTGGTTAAATTAGTGGAGTTGTTTGTGCTTTGTATGTTGTATCATAGTTAAACTCCGGTTAGGCCGTTTAGATTTGTCTGCATATAAATTAAACAGGTAGGGGGAAAGTATGCAGCCTTGTCTTACACCTTTGCTTATTTTAAACCATTTTGTTTCTCCTTGTTCCGTTCGAACTGTTGCTTCTTGATCAATGTACAGATTGCGCAAGAGAACGATCAGGTGTTCTGGTATACCCATGCTTCTTAATGTGGCCCAGAGTTTCTCATGGTTTACACAGTCAAAAGCCTTGCTATAGTCGATAAAGCACAAATAGATATCCTTTTGGTATTCTTTAGTCTTTTCAAGGATCCATCTCACATCCGCAATGATATCTCTCGTTCCTCGCCCTTTCCTGAACCCTGCTTGCACTTCAGGTAGTTCTTGTTCCAGGTATGGTTGTAGTCTCTTTTAAATAATCTTCAGTAGAATCTTGCTGGCATGTGGGATCAGAGCGATTGTTCGATAATTTGCACAGTCAGTTGGATCACCTTTCTTTAGTATTGGTATAAACACAGATCTTTTCCAGTCAGTTGGCCATGATGTTGTCTTCCATATTTCTTGGCAGAGCCTTGTAAGTATGGTAACAGCTGCATCAGATTGCTGCAATACTTCTATTGGAATGCCATCAATGCCTGGTGCTTTGTTCTTTGATAAGGCTTTCAATGCTGCTTCACCTTCTTCTTTCATCACCAGTGGTTCCCGATCATAAGGTACAGGTTGAAACGGCTGTTGGTCCACTTGATCTTTATCATATAAAAACTCTATATATTCCTTCCACCTTTTCTTGATCTTCTCAGCATCATTCAACATAGAACCTTGAGCATCTTGTAACATTCCAATTCGAGGCTGGAACTTTTTCTTTAACTCTCGTAGCTTTAGGAAAGCCGATCTTGTTCTTCCCTCTAATAGTTTCTGCTTCTATTTCCTTGCATGCGTCATTGTAGTACTTTTCCTTGTCCTGTCTTGCTGCACTTTGGAAACCTCTGAGTTCTGCGATTGTCTCTCTTTCTCCTCTGGCTTTAGCTTCTCTGCGTTTCTGGGCGATTTTCAGAGTTTCTTCCGTCATTCATTTTGGCCGTTTTTGCTTTTTCACCTTTTGTAGAGACTTCTCACTTTCTTCCAACACAACCTTCTTGATGTCATTCCATAACTCTTCCGGAGCTCTGTCATTTGCATCTTAAGCAGCAAATTGATTTTGCAGGCAGTCTTTAAATTCCAGGGGTATATTCTCAAGGTCATATTTTGCTGCATTCATGAGTGGTTTGCTCTTTTTCAACTTTAGCTTGAGTATGCATACTAGTAGTTGATGATCTGTATCACAGTCAGCTCCAGGTTTTGTCTTTGTTGATGTTATAGAGCTTTTCCATTGTTGACTTCCACAGATGTAGTCAATTTGATTTTTATACAATCCATTGGGTGACGTCCATGTGTACAGTCACTGCTTGTGTTGCTGGAAGAAGGTGTTTGAGATGAATAGATCATTGGTCTTGCAGAATTCTATCAGTCTTTCTCCAGCTTCATTTCTGTTGCCAAGTCCATATTTTCCAACTACTTTGCCTTCTTCTTTGTTGCCAACTTTTGCGTTCCAGTCACCCATGACTATCAGGATATCCTGTTTGCATGTTCTGTCAATTTCAGCTTGTACTTGTTCATAGAACTCTTCAATTTCATTCTCTTCTGCAGCTGCTGTTGGGGCATATACTTGAATTATAGTTGTGTTGATAGGCAGTCCTCGTAGACGAATAGAGATTATGCGTTCGCTGACTGCATTGTATTTCATTACAGTTCTTGCAAGTTTCTTCTTTATTATAAATGCAACACCATTTCTTCTTTGTCTTTCATTTCCAGCATAGTAGACCATGTGATCATCTGATGCAAAGTGCCCGATGCCAGTCCATTTCAGTTCACTGACACCCAACAGATCAAGTTGTACACGTTCCATTTCATTCTTGACCACCTCCAACTTCCCTTGGTTCATGCTTCGTACGTTCCATGTTCCAATGCGTAAGACATCTTTACAGCTTCTGACTCTCATGCGCAGCTACATCAGCAGTCAGACTTCCCGAGGGCTTTGATCCAACCACATCATAAATGCTGGCTTTACTCTGAAAAGTCTTTAGCTCTTCCCCAGTAGCTAGTTGAGTGCCTTCCGACCTGGGGATCTCATCTTCCAGCACCATAGCACAATTTATTTTGTTGTAACTATCCATTGGGTTTTCATGGCAAGATACAGAAGTAGATTTCCGGGCCTTACTTCCGCGCAGTTTAAGTTTGGTGTTGTTGCCGTTGTCACAGAAATGTGATCCTCCGCCGTCAACACTATCCCATTCTGCTGCTGCCCAGATGGGTGGTTTGTCTTGGTCTGGCACCTCAGCTGAGACCTGTCCATCTTGGGAGACCCTGCCAGTAGTTAAACTACCGATAGTTTAGCTCTCAGCATCATTGATGCACACAAGCCCTCACAGCACGACAAGCTGCAAACCAAGTGAGAGTTGACTACTATATGTTTGTCTAAGATGCTGATAGTTTGTGGAGGTATGAAGGTGGGGTTCCTGGTGACGAACATTGCCTCAGTTTTATCATAGTTGACTGTTAAGTTGTTGGCTATGAGCCAGTCATTCATGTCTTCGAGGCATTTGGTTATTGTTGTGGT
Organism: Ichthyophis bannanicus; assembly: GCA_033557465.1. Lineage (NCBI taxonomy): Eukaryota > Metazoa > Chordata > Amphibia > Gymnophiona > Ichthyophiidae > Ichthyophis > Ichthyophis bannanicus. Next base: position 532,149,052 of record CM066032.1, read on the forward strand.
GTTTAGTGCTAGTAGGTTGATTGGAGCGTACACCATGATGTCGTCAGCATATATGTGGTAGTATAGTTTATGGTGCTTGATGATGTTACAAATGGGATGGATGTAGATGTTAAAGAGCATTGATGATAGGGCTGAGCCTTGTGGTATTCCTTGCATGACTGGGAATTGCAGTGATTCCTTTTGGTCGCATTTGACTTGTTGTGTTCGCCCTTCCAAGTATGATGTAAACCAATTCAGGGTATTCTTACATAGTCCTACCTGTTGTAAGCGATGCAGTAGCATGGTGTTGGACATGGTGTTGAAGGCCGCTGAAATATGAGTAGTTAAATGTACAAGTGACATAATTGTTTTATTGCACTAAAAATGATGGTGTCCTTCCATTAAAAGTACAGTGGTGTTATTCCCAGCTATGGGGTAACAGGTTTATGTAGCAAAAAGGTTATAGTAGATACAATGTTCATATTTAGCCAGCAGATGGCAGCAGATAAAAGTGTATAAAGACTAGAATGTGTTCTTTGCTCCAAAGGAAAAGTTTGGTTGGGATCTGAAATCCTCAGGGATGAGTGGATATGGGAACAAATAGGAAAGAGATCTTCTTAGTTGTAGGAGACTGTGAAGTCTAAGACTGGAAATATTCATCAGTGGTCTTGCCTTTCTTGACATGTCAGAAAAATCAAGGGGTGGCAGGACACATAAAGGAAGAAAAGGGTGGAAAGACAAAGCAATTCCAGTCCGCTTCAAAGGTCACGAATAATGATTCTTCTGGATCTTCCAAGAGATGTGAGCAGAGTCGGCCCCGAGGGTAATACAGAGCCATGTGCGGAGACTCACTGAGGGGCCTTGTTTGCATAAAATATTTACACATACACTGTGCCTCATTTGCATACATTTAGCTTATTTTAAAATGTATATGCCACCCATCTAAAATCATATGTGACTGCCAAACATACATATGCAATTTAGTAAAAACAGATATTACAATAAAACAAGATAAAAATCATGAATCAAACTTAACTTAAAACCACTTTCACACTCCCACTAAAAAACAAACCATTATAAATATCTGCATATCAGATTTATTTGGTTAGTGCTATGACCATTTTATAGATGAGGAGGGAAGATGTAAAATTAGAAAAGCACTATGATCTTCAGTTCACGGCTACCAGGATTAGAAAAGCTAATCCTGGTAGCCGTGAACTCAAGATCATAGTGCCCAGGCCGATTGGACTGGAACGTACAAGAGCTAGGAAAGCCCAGAAATCAGCTGCAGTGAAGCTATTTGAGATGACCTTGAATCTGGACAGACAAAATACTTAAAATTTCAGACTGGCAGCATCAAGAATGTAAACTGCAAATCTCAAAGTCAAACATCCTCATTGCGCTACCAATCACCAATGCCCTCTAGTTGACTCCACAACAAGAACCCACAATACAGGACCCATAGAGCAGATCTACCATTCAATAACAGCATTAACTTCCAAAACTCACAGTTAGAAAAGAGCTTTATCAAAAATATTGCAGTGGAACCTAGACCAGACTTGATGTCTAGAGAGGTGTGCCGCCTGCCGGGTGCTAAAATCCACGATGTTACGGAGAGTTTGCTGAGACTCATCAAGCCTACTGACTAGTATCCGATGTTGTTCATCCATGTCAGCACAAATAATACTACTAGCTGTCCCTCTGAGCATATCGAAAGTGAATTCATGGCTCTGGGACAGAGGAGGAAGCAGATAAGTGCACAGATGGTATTCTCTTTAATCCTCCCTGTTGAGGGCGAAGACTGATGCAGAGAAGCTTGCATCCTGGAGATAATGCATGGCTACGTGGATGGTATCATCAAGAGCATTTTGGTTTCCTGGACTATGTGATGATGTTCCAAGGGCTGCAGAGCAGAGATGGCGTCCATCTGTCCAAGAAGGGTCAAAATGTCTTCAGCAGCAGACTGGCTAACCTACTGAGGAAGGCTTTAAACTAGATTCATTGGGGATGAAAAGAGCCCCGGGTAAATGAAGAAAGTCCCCAGGTAAGTGAAACATTAAATACCTCTGTAGAAATGGGTAATAGGAGCAACATCTGAAAAACGGTGTGTATAAAAGCATGGGAAATAAGATCCTAGATGTTGAAGCTTTAATGGAAGAGGCTGACTTGGATTTAGTGGCAGTTACAGAGACATGGTTCATGGACAACCATGACTGGGATGTAATTATACCAGGCTATACCTTATTCAGAAAGGATAGGGTAGGAAGAAGGGTGGTGGAGTGGCACTATATGTAAAAAATAATATTAAAGCTATAGAATTACAGTGCTTAAAAGGAAGAGAGGAGGAGGCAGTATGAGTTAAACTAGAAAGAGGGAAAGAGAAATCCATTTGCATTGGGGTTAAATACAGATCCCCCTCACAGGGAGTAGAAGTGGATAAAGATTTAATAGAAGACAAACACAGTATTGCAATGAAAGGAGAAGTGCTACTGATAGGTGATTTCAATATGCCAGATGCAGGGGCGGCTCAAGGCAGTCTGCTGCCTGAGGCGAAGAATGAGATGGCGCATCCCCCACCACTTAGATGGGGCGGGGCTTTTTCAGAAATCCAATCAGAGACTGAACCAAACCAAAAAGCCGATTAGATTATATGGAGGAAATGCAAGATGTTTGCACACAGGGCCGTATCGAACTGCAATCGCGCCTTTTGCGACTTGCAGCTCGGGCGCACGCCCCCATCTCCCCCATACCTTCGTCCAGCGCTGCCTGCTCTTTCCCTGCTGCTGCCACCTTCTGTTTTTTTCACGGCAACGCCAGCAGCAGGGAAAGAGCAGGCAGCGCTGGACGGAGGTATAGGGAGGAGGAGGGGGGCATGCGTCCGATCTGAAAGGCGCTGGCACTCTATGCTGATCTGTCCCTCCCTGCTCTGACATTGTGTCAGAGGAGGGAGGGACCAGACCTGCTTAAAGTGCTGTGAAAAGGCTTGGAGGCGCATTTTAACTGCCTGCTATTGTCCTGCCAGCAGCGGCAGGGCAATAGCAGAGAGATGAAATGCGTCCCCAAGCCTTTGCACCCTGTGCGGCTGCACTGCTTGCACAGGGCTAGGTACGGTCCTGTTTGCATACCAAGGAACTAAAAGACAGCAAGAACTAACAGCACAGTTTATAAAACTAAATTATAACCCATTTTTATTTTGTTATAAACTGTGTTATGGTTCTCACTTTTTGTTTTTCAACATATATTTTGCATCCACAGTAGGTGCAGAGCAGAACCAGGACATTCAACCACAGAACTCAATATTTAAAAAAAAAAATCTGACTCTGATCATCTCACTAACAACAACAATCACTATTCTCCAGTACCAGGCATATTGTGAACTAATAAAAAACCCTACAACAAAAAGCAAACCTACCATACCATATCCTATCAGCACAAACTTCCAAAAGTCACATAAGGAGCCCATCCAAAAAAAGCGTCACTGTAAATACTACAGTGGGCCCTGGAACATCCATACACCTATTTGAAAAGCTGAACAAGTCAAATTACTACAGTATAGTATAGATCTTTATATACAAACTGCATGTTAACAGAACAGCTGACCTCAGTCACACACACACAACATTGACCCGCACCAAGTACAGAATAAGTAACCATAATCTAAAGTAAAAATAAAAATATGTAGACAAAATTTAAACTGAAACCCCAAGAAGTCAGAGTCCACATGCAGTGCAACATCAGATAAATAAGAGATGCAGTTCCCCAATACTGTGTAAAATATAAAAATAGCACAAAGTCCAATCACCAAAATTAAATAAAATTAATTGTTCTACCTTTGTTGTCTGACCATTTTATTCTCTGATCATGCTGGTCCCGATCTGAGGCTTCTGCTTTCCTGTCTTCTCTTAGCTCTCTTTCTGTGGTCTATGGTCCATGGTCCATCTGCCATTTCTTATCTCTTCTTTTGTTTTCTTCACTTCCTTTCATCAGCCCATTTCCAGTTCCAGTAACCCTCCCCAGTATCAGTCCCCTTTCCAGTCCTCCCCTCCCAGTACCTTCCAATGTCAACCACCTTATATTCCCATGACTGCCTTCCAGTCCCCCTCATTTCCCACTGTCCAGCCCCTTCTAGTCCAAATATTATCCCAGGTATCAGCTCAGGTACACTCTCAGTGCCACCCCCCCAGTCAGCTCCCTTCCAGCCACCCTACCCTCTGTCCATCTCCCTTCCAGTGCCATTCGCATGTCAGCTCCCTTCCAGCCTCCTCGCTATTACCCAGCCACCTACCACTCCCATCCCCAAGTGTCAGCTCCCTTCCAGTCCCCCTTCGGTACATCCCAGGTGTCAGCTCCTTTCTAGCCCCCTCCTTCCCTTCCTGCCTCATCCTTCCCCTGGCAGACCCTCTCAGTATCCACTCCCTTCCAGTCCTATTCTACCATCCCCAAACATCAGCCCATTTGTAGCTCTAGACTCTAGTTTTCTTCCATGGCCAGCAGCACTCTCCTCCCCTCCCCTATTAGCCCATTTCCTGTCCCAGCCCATTTTTAGTCCTATCCCCTTTATCAGCCCACCCCAGTCCTAGCCCCCCAATCAGCCCATTACCAGTCGTAACCCTCCAATAAGTCCATTTTCAGTCCTAGCCCCCCAATCAGCCCATTTCCTGTCCTAGTCTCCCCCCATAGCCCATTACCAGCCCTAACCCCCATCAGCCCATTTCCAGTCCTAGCCCTCCCCCGATAGCCCATTACCAGTCCTAGCCCCCTCTGATCAGCCCATTTCCAGTCCTAAGCCCCCATCAGCCCATTTCCAGTTCTAACCCCCCCGATAGCCCATTACCAGTCCTAGCCTCCCTCCTGATCAGTCCATTTCCAGTTCTAAACCCCCATCAGTCGATTTCCAGTCCTAACCCACCCATAACCCCTTACCAATCCTAGGCCCCCTCCCGATCATCCCATTTCCAGTACTAACCCCCCATCAGCCCATTTCCAGTTCTAACCCCCCCCCATAGCCCATTACCAGTCCTAACCCCCCCATCAGCCCATTTCCAGTTCTACACCCCCCTCGATCAGCCCAGTTCCTATCCTACCCCCCATCAGCCCAGTTCCAGTCCTAGCCTCCTCCCCCCCAACCCAGGGAAATTGAAAAAATAAAAAACCTGTGGCATAAGAAGCAGCTGCCGCTGCTGCTCCAGCGGCAGCAGCAACAGAATGAGGAACCCCGCGGCAGCTCGCCCCACCGGAGAGCCTGCTGTTTTTCCCTCTGTTTCCCCTCTTCGCCGGCTCTGCTTTGCAGAGCCGTGGTGAAGGGGCAGTGTTTCCCTTTCGCGCGGCTCTGTTAAAGCTGAGCCCACGGTGCTGATGGGAAACAGGATTTTCTGTTTCCCATCAGTACCGCGGACTCAGCTTTAACAGAACCACGCGAAAGGGAATCACTGTCCCTTCGCCGCAGCTCTGCAAAGCAGAGGCAGCGAAACCAGGGGAAACAGAGGGGAAACCAGCAGGCTCTCCAGTGGGGCGGGCTGCCGCGGGGCTCCTCATTCTGCTGCTGCTGCCGCTGGAGCAGCAGTGGCAGCTGCTTCTTACACCAGAGTTTTTTTTATTTTTTTTTATTTTGAGGACCGAGTGAGGCGGTCTTTTTGGGGGCAATTTGCCACCCCCAAAAGGTTGCCGTCTGAGGCCACCGCCTCACTTGGCCTCATTATAGAGTTGCCCCTGGCCAGATGTTGATTGGCGCATTCCTGCTCCAGTGTCATTAGAAGTAAGGAGATCCTGGATTCTCTACAGAGAGAACTATTCAGCAACTGGTAACAGAACCACACGTAATGGGGCCATACTGGACTTGGTGCTTATCAATGGGGAAAGTGTTTCTGATGTTAAAGTGGGAGATCATTTTGTATCCAGTGATCACCAGATACTGTGGTTCAGTATTAGGACTAGAGCTGATAAAATCCATTCAAAAGCAAGGGTCTCAGACTTTAGGAAACTAACTTTGCCAAGATGGGCCAGTACCTCAAGGAGTCATTAGCAGGATGGGAACAGCTGGGGTTGTAGAAAAACAGTGGGCAAAACTGAAAGGGGATATTTTAAGGCCAACAAACATTTTTGTTCGAAAGGTAAATAAAAGGAAAAGGAGGCCACTATGGTTCTCAAAAGAAGAAGCTGAAAAGGTGAAGAAAAAAAAGGAGGCCTTCAAGAAATACAAGAGATCACAGAGCGAGGAAGACAGGCATCTATATTTGGAAAAACTTAGAGATGCTAGCAAAGTAGTCAGGAATGCAAAGATACAAAAAGAAGAAGAAGCAGCCAATGCAATAAAATGGGGGGGATAAGACATTTTTTAGATATATTAGAGAGAGGAGGAAGGGCAAAAGTGGTATTGTCAGACTCAAGGGTGAAGAGGAGGAATATGTAGAAGCTGATTAAGGATAAAGCAGAATTGCTTAACAAATATTTCTGTTCTGTGTTCACAGATGAAGGACCAAGTCTTGAAGGACTACAAAAGGGGACTGCTACTTCTGGAGAGAGATCTGTTAAGGATTTACTTCTGGGAATTTTTCTAAATCTTGGTAAAAAATGAATTCCTTAGATTAAAGCTGATTAATCCGTGAATCCATTGTATTTGTTAAATCAGTTAGGGCCTAGTATCAGCAAATAGCTTTTAGTTAAATTAAAAACTCAACAGGTAGCTTTCAGTTTAAGTTTAAAACCCAGCAGAGAGCTTTTAAGGTTAAATTTAATACTTAGTCAGGGCCTAGTATCAGAAAAGAGTTTTCAGTTTAAATTAAAAACACAGCAGAGAGTTTCTGATTAAATTTAGAACCCAGCAGAGAGCTTCTAGTTTAAATTTAATACTCAGTCAGGGCCTGTCATCAGCAAAGAGCTTTAATTTAAATCAAATCAGAATATAACTTAGCATAAAAGGAAAAACAGGATCAGTTTTCGTTGAGCAATAAATTATTTCTAGAGACTTTTACAAAGAGGCCTTCTAGATAGAGGACAAGAGACTTGTGAAATTGTTTTAAATGGGTGTTAAAGCCAAGTGACAGATCAAAGGACCATTTTGAAAGACTCCCTCTATCGAAGCAAGGGCTGTGTGAATCTCCCAGGAAATTGGTCACAGATTACCTTAGAAGCACAGGACAGGGTACTGTGTAGCAGCCAGTTTTTAATAAGTCTTCTTTCCCTCCCTCCCTCCCCGACACCCACCTACCCCTGGGATAATCGTAGCTTTATAGGTGCTTAAACCTCTTAAAGGAAAGGAGGTTGCATATTCACTCTCAGGTGCAGCTGTTATCCTCATCAGGCATACATTAAGGACCTGAGATTAATTAAGCTTCAGGTGAACGTATTAGGTATAATTTTATTAGTATATTTATTTATTTTATTTATTTATTTATTTACATTCTCTTATATACCGTGCTATTCTGCATCAGTGCGGTTTACATTGAACAAACTGAAATTACATTGAACAGGGCATTATAACTTGGAGATAACTATTTTACAGGGAACATGGGCTATGGAGGGTTAAGTGGCTTGCCCAAGACCACAAGGAGCACCTGTGGGACTAGAAACCCCAGTCCTTCCGGCCCAAGGTTGCTGTCCTCTAGTGGGATTTGAACCCCTGACCTTCCGGCCTGAAGTACCTTGCCCCACCACTAGGCCACTCCTCCACTCCATAAGTATCCCTAGCAATCCTTAGAAAGTAAAGAACTTAAATACCTAAACACAACCTTAAAACTAAGATGCAGACAGCAGTCCAGCAGCGAGATGGGCGTTTTCCAGTCTTTTGCATTGAGTGTCACATGTAAGATTTTCTCCAGTTGGTGAGGAGTCTTACGTCTGCATTAGGTGCAAGGAGTTCTTTGCTCTCAGGGAACAAGTCCAATCTCTGAAGGCTAGAGTAGCAGGCTTAGAGGACATAAGGAAGACAGAGAGGTACATAGATGAGACCTACAGGGATATAGTACTGAAGTCCCACCTCCAGTCAGTTCGCATTTTGGTTTTGTGTTAAGGTAGCAGATGTTGGAGTGTAATTTCCCGCTCAAGAGTCATTTTCTCTGGGAACCACAAGTAATTTGTGTACTTGTTCCTCTGGATGGGGAAATCAAAGAGACAATGAGAGGCCCAGTAAATGATTCTGTCCCTTCAGGGAAAGATCCTGCATCACAGTGCATTTATTTTATTTATTTATTTATTTATTTAACAACTTTTATATACCGCACTATTCATAATCAGCGCGGTTTACATAGAACATCAGACAAGATACAATTATCTGTTTTTTGTTTACATATAACAGGAACAATAACTTGGGTAACCGGGGTAATTATTTACAACAAATAATAGTCAGTGTAACTATTTACATTTGGAAGACATATTGTATAAAAAAGAACCTTGTTAATATGAGAGAGAGGTGTGAAGTGTTGTTGGGATAGCAGAGGTTACGTGGAAAGAACGGGATTGTTGCTATTTGAGTGTGCCTGTGTTACTATGTTCTCTGGGAAATATTTGATGAAAAGGTGATGTTTCAAGGCCTTCTTGAACTGGAAGAGATCAGCGATGGCCCTAATGTGTGGTGGGAGGGTGTTCCAAAGTTTTGGAGCGCATAAACTGAAGGATCGGTTTACTGTTGTGGAGTTGTATCTTAAGGATTCTTTTGGTACCATTAGCATGTTTAATTCCGTGGTTCTTCTTAGCCTGTTGGTAGGGATTGGTTGGATCATCTCTGATAATGATGAGGGAGCGAGTCCTTTGTGAGCTTTAAAGGCCAGGAGCAGAGTCTTGAAGGTGATTCTCGCTTGGATAGGGAGCCAATGTAGTTGTTTCAGGAGAGGTGTTACATGTTCTCTTTTAGGTACCCCGAAAAGCACTCTTGCTGCATTGTTTAAGTCTAGTTGAAGCGGGTTTAGGGTAGATTGAGGGAGCCCTTGTAATATAGAGTTTGCGAAGTCAAAATGGGGAATAATTAGAGCCTGGTAGACCGTACGGAAATCATCTGGATCAATCAGTTGGCGGACGTGTCTGAGGGAGCGAATCTTGAAATACACTGCCCTTACTGTGTTGGCTATGTGGGACTTCATATCCAGATTCTGATCCAGAGTCACTCCAAGGTATCGGATGTGGGATTTTACTTGCAACTTTATGAATTCTGGATACCTTGGGGAGCGAGCAACAGAGCTGAAACATCTTTCTTCACTTTACATGGCAAGGTTCTTTTTGTGAGATATTGGTCTAACCCCCAAGCAGGGGTGAATCAAGGCCATGCAGTGTTGCACAAATTATAAAAAGTTGCTAAAATAGCCCTTGTAGGTAAAACTTAAGAATATCAGTTGCTTCAAGGGCAATGCATATAACGAGTGAGGAAGCATGAGACATAAAATACACTTCCATTCATAAGAACTTACTATTGTAAGTAAATACAGGGAAATAATATTGTTATACTAAACATAAAAAAGACAATGGAACTATTTTGATACCATTTACTCCCTGAAGCCTGGTCTCTAGGGATACAACACATGCTTGGCAACAGAAAACAAACAAGGAGCATATAAACATCCCTGTCAAGGAGAGTCGCCCCAATCAAAATAACTATTAGCATCTATGCAGAACTAAAACATTAGGAAGTTCCAGTATCTTAGGAATTTGTAAATTCAATGCACATGGCACCGATTATATCTTTGTGTAAAGAGAACCACAAAGGGCCTGGTCCAGCAAGGTCTTACAAAAGATTTTAGTGAATTGGGCTCCTAAAGGCAGTATCAGAGGTAAAGAAAGAGTTGTACATCTCCAGAATGCAGATATGCAACAGCCTGGGACCAGAAAGACCAGGGTTCATATCCCACAGGTGCTCCGTATGGCCTTGGGCAAGTCACTTAACCCTCCTTTGCCTCAGGTACAAACTTAGATTGTAAGCCCTCTGGGGACAGGGAAATGCCAACTGTACCTGAATGTATACCCAAGTTATTATACCTGTTTAAACACAAATCAATGCCTGGTGCTTTGTTCTTTGATAAGGCTTTCAATGCTGCTTCAACTTCTTCTTTCATCACCAATGGTTCCTGATCATAAGGTATAGGTTGAAACGGCTGTTGATCCACTTGATCTTTATCATATAAAAACTCTGTATATTCCTCCCACCTTTTCTTGATCTTCTCAGCATCATTCAATATAGAACCTTGAGCATCTTGTAACATTCCAATTCGAGGCTGGAACTTTTTCTTTAGCTCTCGCAGCTTTAGGAAAGCCGATCTTGTTCTTCCTCTAATAGTTTCTGCTTCTATTTCCTTGCAAGTGTCATTGTAGTACTTTTCCTTGTCCTGTCTTGCTGCACGTTGGAAATCTCTGTTGAGTTCTGAGATTGTCTTTCTTTCTCCTTTGGCTTTAGCTTCTCTGCGTTTCTGGGCAATTTTCAGAGTTTCTTCCGTCATCCATTTTGGCCGTTTTTGCTTTTTCACCTTTTGTAGAGACTTCTCGCTTTCTTCCAGCACAACCTTCTTGACGTCATTCCATAACTCTTCCGGAGCTCTGTCATTTGTATCTAAAGCAGCAAATCGATTTTGCAGGCAGTCTTTAAATTCCAGTGGTATATTCTCAAGGTCATATTTTGCTGCATTCATGAGTGGTTTGCTCTTTTTCAACTTTAGCTTGAGTTTGCATACTAGTAGTTGATGATCTGTACCACAGTCAGCTCCAGGTTTTGTCTTTGTTGATGTTACAGAGACTGACTGTGGAAATTATCGCACAATCGCTCTGATCCCACATGCCAGCAAGATTCTACTGAAGATTATTCAAAAGAGACTACAGCCATACCTAGAACAAGAACTACCTGAAGTGCAAGCAGGGTTCAGGAAAGGACGAGGAACGAGAGACATCATTGCGGATGTGAGATGGATCCTTGAAAAGACTAAAGAATACCAAAAGGATATATATTTGTGCTTTATCGACTATAGCAAGGCTTTTGACTGTGTAAACCATGAGAAACTCTGGGCCACGTTAAGAAGCATGGGTATACCAGAACACCTGATCGTTCTCTTGCGCAATCTGTACATTGATCAAGAAGCAACAGTTCGAACGGAACAAGGAGAAACAGAATGGTTTAAAATAAGCAAAGGTGTAAGACAAGGCTGCATACTTTCCCCCTACCTGTTTAATTTATATGCAGAACAAATCATCAGAGAAGCAGGACTGTATGAAGACCACAGAGGTGTGAAGATTGGTGGAAGACTCATCAACAACCTTCGCTATGCTGATGATACCACATTACTGGCTGAAAGTGAAGATGATCTGAAACATTTGCTTCTCACAATCAAAGAACATAGGGGTCTGTTTACTAAACATTCCTAATGTGCGGGGCCGTGGTAGTGTGCCTGTGCCATATAAGGAGTGGGCGGTTCAGGCAGAGAAAAGAAAAAAAACGGGAGTAAGAGATCGCACATTTGCGCGGGGCACAATAGTGCGTGGGAAGGCTAAGTGGCGCCTGATGTGCACACACAAAGGAGCAGAGCCATAGTACAATGGTTAAAACACTGACTGTGGGTGCAGCTGCCATGGGTTCAATTCCCCATTGTGCACAACAAAAAGGGCTGGCTGAGGCATTAACTGTAATGGGTAAAAGTGCTTTAGGAGGCATATTAATTTTGGGCGGCATAAGGCGGTGCGCAGATGCCCAAGCATAGGAACAGAGCCACAGCGCAATGGTTAAGACACTGACCAATGGTGCAGAGATCAGGGGTTCAATCCCCCACAGTGCCCAATGAAGAAGGCTCACTGAGGCAGTGTGTATTATGGGGATGAGTGCTGTAGGGGGCAAGCTATTTTTATTTCAGTTATCACTACTAGCAAACGCACTCACAAAGCGTGTTAACATAAGGCGGCCCATAAGGCACATGTTAAAGTTCACTGTCCGCCAAGGCACCCTTGAATGTCCCCTATAGGGCACCATATATGTTGCGTCACAGGATAATGTATAGTGCACCTTATATGGACGGCAACCATAAGGTGCCCTATAGGGTGCCCTATAAAGCACCCTCAGAGGCACCTTATGGGTACAGTACACTGAGGGTGTGTTTGATGGCAGCAACATATGTACATTAAATCTAAAAAAAGCTTTGGACAACCCTATCAAATAACCCCACTGTGGGCTCGAACCCATTACCGCTGGCTCCACAGGCAGTGAAGTAACCATTGGGCTACAGCTATATAGTTGCCAGCAAGCCCCTAGCTGGCTGCAGAGAGCCTGCATGTCACCACACAGACAGTCTGCTGTGGGAACCAGGATAGGGTTAGGCCACCCATACCCATGATGCACTGCACATGCAAATCAGCTGTCCACAGATGAACACAAGATGGGGAATGCACCCCAACAGCTCCCCGGCCTGGTAGGGGGACGTGTCCGTGTGCACCCACACAGCACCTTGGCCTGGTAGGAGGTACTGACCGGGTGTTTAATTTGCACAGAGTAGCTACACACAGCCACACTGTGCGGGAACTGTGCTCACCCTGAGTGTGCGATGAGGCGCCCTGGACCAGGTCCACAGCTGAGAGAGGCCATGGCAGAGCTCCAAAACAGTCATAATCTGTGAGTTTCTGCAGGAACACCTTGGATATCTCTGTCTGTCTCAGTCAGGGGAAACCCCACAGACCCCTAGGTGGGCCATGTAGCACCAACCCCCCCCCCCCCCAGCTGAGGGTGGCAAACAGGCAGGGTCTCCTATCAACAGATCCCCATTATACACCCCCCCCCCCCCCCCGCAATGATGGCAGTAGAGTGGACCATCAACCCCAGTCCTGTTGGGGAACAGACACCCTACAGGGCAGTCCAAGCAGCCCCACACACACCCAGACCACAATATCAGACAGACAGTAGGCCTGGATATGCTAAGATGCACCCCACCACTATCTGATATTCCCCTGCATCAAGCCATCAGCCACTGCACCCTGCAAGGCACTCCAGCAGGGCACATACCAGCTGTGAACAGTCTGCTGGTTAGTCCCACTGGAAATGCATGCACCCACAACTGGGATGGCAGCACACACAAGCAGATACATCAGTGACTAGGCCCCAACAGGTGACCCATATATATCACATGAGGAAAGTGCTATGAAGCACTATGGGGGTGCCTAGCCATGCTGCCATCACTGCACAGTCAGGGTGGAGTGAAAGCCCAGCAGCACATACAGAGGTCACCCTGTCTGTGGAGGTGGTGGACGGCCACTACAATGTCCCTGCCAGTGCCCTATGCCCTGTGCAGATGCATCCTGGCCAGCCCACCCTGTCTGAGCTATACCCATGGTACCATGCTGCTCATTATGCACATCATCAGGCCACAACTGTGGACAGTGTTTGCAGCCAACACACACTGTATAGACAGACACACACTCCCACACGTATGCCAGCATTGTGCTACTATAGAGGGGTTCAGAATCCTTGCCCACCACACCAGTCCTGGGCACAGTACAGGCATGGGTATGGTATGCAATACCATTGGGGGTCCCTCCCTAGGGTGGTAAACACTGTCAGGGGCCAGACCTGACGCACACACCGCAGACATCAGATAGATTATTATGATGGAGCTCATAGAGCAGACTGTGCGTAACGTAGGGATATCTATCTGCCAGTACTCATAGCAAACGTTTGAGAGCTGTGTACCATATACCCTGGTGTAGGGTGACATTGCTAAGGTATGCAAGTGCTGGTATTGGGAGATGCACACAGGGCCCAATGTCCTGCCTCACCAGGAGGCATTGGCCAATGGGGCCTGTGGGTGTGGGTGTGGGTGTGTCTGTCCCTGTTGGCTGCTGCTGTACGGCAGAGGTTCCCAAATCCAGTCCAGGTTTGCAATACACTGGTTGGGGTTTCCTGCTGTCCCTCATGAATATGCATGAGCTACATCTACATGCCATGGGGGTGGTGCATAGATATACAGCACGGTTATTGGTATGAGTGGCAGCATGGAACCTGAATGGTGTGTGGTCCTCCAGGACTGCATTTGTGAGACTCTGCTCTAGGTAATGCCCCTGGTCATGGTGTCTGTGCTTGGTGGTGTAAAAGATAGGCGTATGACCAATGCGTATATCCCCAGCAATAAAGGATTGCCCTTACTAACATGGTTTAGTTGTGGGGAAAATATGTGGACAGGATTGGCAGTAGCCCCAGCTGGGCTTTGAACCTGTGACCTTTTGCTCCTGCACACACTATCTGTGTGCACTGCACCACTGTGTTACCACAGATGTGCTGAATTCCCTGGGAAGTCCATGACTGTACATCTGACAGGGCCTATGTTGCAGTGGACGTGCCAGCCTGCACATGGCTCGGCCACTGTCTTCTGTGGCTAGCAGCCACTGCCCCCTCCACCACCTGTACCCTACCGCCAACATGCTGGCATGTCCGTATCTTGGAAAAGCATATGACCTGATTGAGTTGTGGCACTCCAGGACTGCATTTGGGGGACTCGGCTGTCGGTAATGCCCATTGTTATGGTGTGTGTGCGGTGTTGGGTACAAAATGGGTGTGTGAACCATGCTTATGTTCTCTGCAATAAAGGAGTGTCTTTACTATCTCTGTTTAGTGGTGGGTAAAATATGGGGACTGGGTTGGCAGGAGCCCTAGCTTGGATTTGAACCTGTGACCCTCTGGTCCTAGAGGTACTGCCTCTGTCTGCTGCACCACACTGTGGCCACAGTGATAGTGCAGTCCCTGGGGGTGGGAAACCTGACCAAAGGAGTCACAAACCCTGCTCTGCACATTTGTACTGTGGGCTCAGTCACCTTGTCTGGTGACAAACGTGCAAATAAACCCCTCAACCGACCACGACGAACTGGGGATAAATATATCCAAGCTGGGCAACAGTGATATGAATGGGCAACCATAGCAAACACTCCCAGGAAGGCTCAGAAAAAAGGAAATGGTGTTTGGAAGGGTCTCCGCTCCGTAGCCCCTTCCATACTTCATTTCATTTTTTTGGAGCTTTCCTGGGTGTGTTCTTATGTTTGCCCATTAATATCAGGGTTCCCCAGCTGACTTCCTATTTTTAATATGTTTGTTTGGGTCTTTTTCTATCTTTATTTGCACTTTTGTTCTGTGCACATGTATCACACTGCTCACGTTTTGCAGGTTTCCCCGGTTTCCCTGTACATTGCTGACGGAAATGGTTTCTCTTCCCTTTAAATGCCCTCTACCGTGAGTGTTTCACTCGCGCTATTTTTAACCTGCAAATTCGTCCCCGATACTGTGCGGGGAGCCTCTCCCCTCCCCTTCCCCGCCCATTGTACCCGTCTCACCGCCCCTCGGGAGCCGTCCTCCGCCCTCAGAATGCCTTTCACCGCCTCTATCGGACAGTTGCGGGCCGGGTACTTTTGCGGGCACGTTAGTGCGGCGCGCAATTGTGCGGGGCCCAAGCGCACTTGTACGGGGCGTTTAAGAGCGTTTCTGAGCGTTTGAGTGCCGCGTTTCCGTGCGCTATTGTGCGGCACGCAATTGTACGGCTTTTAGTAAACATGCCCCATAGTCTCAAAATGGGCCTGCACCTTAATGTAAAGAAGACAAAGATCATGACAACTGGCATAATCAACAGGTTCATCGTTGAAGGAGAAGAAATTGAAATCGTGAACAACTTTAACCTGGTTGATATTGTGTATCTGGACTTTCAGAAAGCCTTTGACAAGGTCCCTCATGAGAGACTTTTGGCAAAACTAAAGAGTCATGGGATAGGAGGCAGTGTACTACTGTGGATCAGGAACTGGTTAAAAGATAGAAAGCAGAGGGTAGGGCTAAATGGCCAATTTTCCCAATGGAGAAAGGTGAATAGTGGTGTACCCCAGGGATCTGTGCTGGGTCCGCTGCTTTTTGACATATTCATAAATGACCTGGAAAGTGGAATAACGAGTGAGGTTATCAAATTTGCTGATGACACAAAACTATTTAAAGTTGTTAAAACCCAGGAGGATTGTGGAAAATTGCAAGAGGATCTTGATAAATTGGAAGACTGGGCATCAAAATGGCAGATGAAATTTAATGTGGAGAAGTGCAAGGTTATGCACCTAGGGAAGAACAACCCAAACTATGGTTACACGATGCAAGGTTCCACATTAGGAACCACCACCCAAGAAAAAGATTTAGGCGTCCTTGTGGATACCATGTTAAAACCCTCGGCCCAGTGTGCAGCGGCGGCCAAGAGAGCAAATAGAATGCTAGGTATGATAAGGAAAGGAATGGAAAATAAAACAAAAGATATTATAATGCCTCTATATCGTTCCATGGTGAGACCGCACCTTGAATATTGTGTGCAATTCTGGTCGCCATATCTTAAAAAGGATATAGCAATTTTAGAAAAGGTTCAGAGAAGAGCCACCAAAATGGTAAAGGGGATGGAAGGCTACTCCTATGAAGAAAGGCTAAAAAGGTTGGGGCTCTTTAACCTGGAAAAGAGACGGCTGAGGGGAGATATGATAGAAGTCTATAAATTAATGAACGGAGTGGAACGGGTAAACGTAGATCGATTGTTTACCTTATCAGAATATAGAAAGACTAGGGGACATGCAATGAAGCTACAGGGTAAACTATTTAAGACTAATAAAAGAAAATATTTTTTCACTCAACGTGTAATCAAACTCTGGAATTTGTTACCGGAGGATGTAGTAAAGGCTGTTAGTGTAGCTGGGTTTAAAAAAGGTTTGGACAAGTTCCTGGAGGAAAGGTCCATAAACCATTATTAAGAAGGGACCCAGGATATCAATGCTTGAACCAATACAAGCATTGTGGAACCTGTGTCCCTTGGGGAAACTGCTAGGTACGTATGACCTAGATTGGCCACTGTTGGAAACAGAATACTGGGCTTGATGGACCTTGGTCTGACCCAGTATGGCATATCTTATGTTCTTATGTTCTTAACCTACTTGGATCAACTATCAATAAAGAAGCAACAAGCAGTCAAGAAATCAGACGACGCATTGCTCTTGGCAGAATGGCTATGAAAGACCTAGATAAGATTCTCAAGAGCAGAGATGTCTCTCTCCATACAAAGATTCGACTTGTTCAAGCCATGGTATTTTCAATAACATCATATGGATGTGAAAGCTGGACAGTGAAAAAGACAGACAGGAAGAAAATTGATGCCTTTGAATTATGGTGCTGGCGGCGAATACTGTGTATACCATGGACTGCCCGAAGAACAAACCAGTCGGTACTAGAGGAGATCAAACCTAAGCTTTCTTTAGAAGCTCAGATGACAAGACTTCGACTTTCATACTTCGGACACATCATGCGAAGAGAGAGATCATTAGAGAAAGACATCATGCTTGGCAAGATAGAAGGTCAACGCAAAAGAGGAAGGCCAGCAATGAGATGGATCGCTACAATAACAGCAGCTACGGGTACCAGTCTGTCAACAATGAGCCGCCTGACTGAAGACCGAACACAATTTAGGATAGCTATCCAGAGGGTCGCCATGAGTCGACTCCGACTCGACGGCACTTAACAACAACAAACACAAATCACTAAACTGAGATGTGTAGTTTTAACGTTCATTGTAAACCGCACTGATCTCAAATAGCGCGGTATAAAAGAAACTGTAATAAATAAATAAAATGTAATTCACCCTGAGCTACTACAGGAAAGGCGAGAGATAAATACTACTAAATAAATAAATATGGTACAGAGAAGCAGAAGCTATCCTCAACTGCAGAAACAGTTTTTTATTTTTTTATTTACTGCACATTTGGCAATTTCTTAATCTTTTTTTTGTCAGGAACAAAGCCTTTACAAACTACAATCAGAAGAAGCCATGTGGAAAGTGATAATACGCCATCAGCGCCCCACGCAGGGCTTTCTCCCATACACTCATCCTCTTTACACTCAAAGCGGCACGATGTTTGACAAAGATCCTCCAGCTTCTAGTCAGCTAAAGGTTTATCCAGTTCTATGCCATTTTGTTAAATATAGTGTTGTAACGGAAGCCAATGATAATCTAAGTAATTGTAGAGGCCATAAGAAAATAGGTTGTGCCATACTGTGACAGACCAAAGATCCATCAAGCCCAGTATCCTGTTTCCCACAGTGGCCAATCCAGGCCACAAGTATCTGGCAGGTTCCCGAAAGATAGGCAGATTCCATGTTCCATCTTCACTAAACTAAACTAAATAAATGAACGAAAAGATTTCCAGGTTTTATTTTCTATCAAACAGTCCAAAGACCATATTCACTTGGAAACTAATTTATTCCAAATTATAATTGCCTTATGAATTTTGAACTGAGGGTTATTGCACATTGGGGTCTTTAGGGAGATGGCACTCTGTACTTTTAAGGCCTGATAGTCAAAAAAAAGTCTAAGGGCCTGATATTCAGCAGTAGCAGCGGTTAGCGCTGTTGAAGCAGTTAGCCGCCGCCACCACTAAACTTTTGACCCAGATATTCAATGCTGAGGCCAAATCTAGGCCCCAGCATTGAACATCCAGGTTGCCCGAATTGCCATGAAGCTAACCGGGCAGCGTCGATATTCAGCCGCTGCCTGACTAGCTTCAGTTGTGTAGAATTACAAGAAATACGTTATGGTCTTCTCAGAGTATGTTAATAATATTGGATTTATAAAAATACTCTACTCTAACTGGCATCAATATTTGAAAATTTATATAATTGGAATCCCAGTATTATATCTTTTTCAATTTATGCTTTTAAAGAGTTATGCTTCAAATGTAGTCTCAGACCACTACAGCGCTGTGAACCACTATCTCCGTGGAAAACAAATAGCGCGGCGTTTTTTAAACCACAAGGAGAGACTGAAAGACGCGGGCAGCACTTGTTAATTCTCCTGATGAAACTCCAATAAGGAGAGAAACGCTAAAGTGGCACCGAAGGAAGGCATAGAGAATATCGAAGAAGAAAGAGCGCAAAGAGAGAATTAAGATAAGCTTATAATACCAATACCACAAGGTGGAGGAATGCCGGTGATATTTCTGAACTTATTCACATTTACAAAAGATCTAAAAAAGGAAAAAAAAGTTCAGCTCCTTGTAGTCGTTGATGCGAATGAGGCGCTATTTGTTTTCCACGGAGATAGTGGTTCACAGCGCTGTAGTGGTCTGAGACTACATTTGCAGCATAACTCTTTAAAAGCATAAATTGAAAAAGATATAATACTGGGATTCCAATTATATAAATTTTCAAATATTGATGCCAGTTAGAGTAGAGTATTTTTATAAATCCAATATGACTAGCTTCAGTAGCAAAAGTTAGATCAGCCTTTACTGTGCCTGACTTTCACCGTGTTGCAATAACCGGGCAGCGGTGATATTGAGCCGCTGCCTGGTTATTGCCAGGTGCTGCCCCCAGAATGTCCAGTGCTAACCGGCTGGCATCAGGGCGTGCAGCAGCGCCACCCGGCACCCGCGGAGATTCAGCGGTACTATGTTAGTACTGTTGAATATCCAAGTCAAGGGGATTAACATGGTTTGCAGGTCTGCAAAGCGTGTTAATCCCTTTCAGTATCAGGCCCTAAGCTCCTAAATTTAGCTTCCTAAGTGGAGCCCATTTTCTACTGAAAATTCACTTAAATTTAGGAGCTTAAAATGTAATGCCCCTAAATATAGGCCTGCCATTCATTTGATTAGATTCACTCCAGGGTGCAAGTGCACCTTGAGTACTATGTACAATTCTGATCTCTGCATCTCAAGAAAATATAGCAGTATTAAAAAAAAGTCCAGAGAAGGGCAGCTTAAACGATAAAGTGGATGGAAAGACTCTCCTGTGAGGAAAGGCTAAAGAGGTTAGGGCTCTTCAGCCTAGACAAGAGATGCCTGAGAGGAGATATGACAGAGTCTATAAAATCCTGCGCGGAGTGGAACGGGCCGATGCAAATCAATTCTTTACTCTTTCAAAGAAATACAAGGACTAGAGGACCCGTTACGAAGCTGCAAAGTAAAATATTAAAAACATATATGCAGGAGAAAACATATTTCTCTCTGCATATAACTAGCCTTTGGAAGTCATTTCTCGCCGGAGAAGTCAATACATAGTTCTTAATGTAGTCCAAGAGAAAAGCTCTGCTTATCCTTGGGGATAAGTAGCAGGCAACTGGTTACTTTTGGGATCTGTCAGGTACTTGTGACCTGGGTTGGCCATTACTGGAAAGAGGACACTAGGTTTAGTGGACCTTTGGTCTGACCCAGTATGACAGTTCTCATGTTCTTATCATTTCTATAGGATCAGTAGATGTATTTAGCATTGTACATATACACATAAGAGACAGTTCCTTCTCCAAAGAGCTTGCAATCTATTCAAGAGAGACAAACAGGATGAACAAGAGAATAGGGAATTTCATTTATTATGGGACATGGTTAAAAACAACATAAGCATATATAAGAGAAGAAGGGGTTAAGATTTAAAAGCAGCTTCACAAAGTGGGCCAGAGAGGGAGCATGATGTACCCAATCAGGAAGTCTATTCCGAGTGTACAGAATCTGAAGTTGGCAATGGACGAGAAGGTCACAGATAAGAGTGACTTACTTCATGAGCCAAGTTGCCGAGGAGGGGTGTAGGGAGTGATAAGAGAGGAGAGGTAATGAGGAGCTGCAGAGTGAATGCACTTGTCAGTAAGAGAAGTTTGAATTGTATGTGGAAGTGGATAGAACCGATGAAGTGACTTGAGAAGATGGGTCATGTGAGGGCAGTGACCCTGGGGGAATTCAACCCATGTAGCTATGTTTTGAGTATATTAAAGTGGAGAGAGATTGTTCCTTGAAAGACCTGTCAGGAGCAAGTTGCAATAGTCTAAGTGGGAGGAAATGAAAATATGGATAAGGCTTTTGGTAGCGCGTTCAGAAAGGAAAGGACAAATTTTGGAGATAATATAGAAAAAAACAAAGACAGGTTTTAACAGTGTGTTGGATATGTGCAGAGAAAGAGAGAGTAAGATGATCTCAAAGTTACGAGCTGAGGGTATTTGGAGAGTTACAGGACTATCATAGAAATAAAGAAAGAAAAGGGGGAAGGTGGCTTTAGAGAGAAAGATAAGAAGCACTGTCCTGGCCTTGTTAATTTTCAGATGACAGTGGGACATCCAAGCAGCAATATTAAACAAGCAGGCTGAGATTTGGGCCTGGATTCCTGGTGAAATTTCTGGTGCAGAGAGGTAGATCTGGACTCATTAGTCCACAGATGATACTGAAAACCATGGGAGGAGACTAGGGTACCAAGAGAATGAATAGAGATGAGGTCCAAAGACAGAATTCTGTGGTACAGTACACTGATTGAAAGTGGGATAGAATGGAGAAGGCTCCACTGGAACACACACCAAAAGTGTGATGTGTAAGATAAGAAGAAAAACAATTTTGTGTGTTTTTTTGTGTGTTTTTATATAGATATTTCAGGTAATCATAGCGGTTTACAATTGAACAACATGTACATAGAACAGTTTAACAAAAACTAGTGTTGTAACATAAAATAACAATATAAAACAGAGTCCTGCAATCCAAGTTAAGACAGAGCATCAAGGAGTAGTTGGTGATCAACAGTATCAAAAGCAGCAGATAGCTGAAGAAGGGTGAAGATCGAGTAAAGGCCCTTGGATTTAACCTGAAGACTTTAGCAAGGGCTGTTTCTATAGAATGTAGAGGGCGAAAGACAGTTTGAAGTGATCAAGAATGTCTTGCGATGAAAGCAAGTGAAGACAATCAAAGTGAGCATCTAAGATAATAGGAGATAAAATGACTTGGCTAAATTCACAAAGGTGTGTCAGGGACTTGGGGCTCGATATTCAAAGGGCTGTAAACCATGTAAATGCCACTTAGAGGGATATTCTGCGGCACTAACACAGTTAGCGCTGCTGAATACCCACGATTTTATCTGCTACATGCTCCAGTGTTAACCGCTTGGCTTTGGGGCATATTGTGGGCATT
Organism: Ichthyophis bannanicus; assembly: GCA_033557465.1. Classification (NCBI taxonomy): domain Eukaryota; kingdom Metazoa; phylum Chordata; class Amphibia; order Gymnophiona; family Ichthyophiidae; genus Ichthyophis; species Ichthyophis bannanicus. The sequence continues at coordinate 532,170,913 of CM066032.1, forward strand.
CTGCAGCCTTCTGGGGACAGCACCAGTCACTAACCAGGTAGTGGTGATATTGCACCACTGCCAAGTTAGCACTCATGAGTAAAAAGATAGACGCAGCAAAAGCAGTGGCAGCTGGATGCTTTTAAAGTGCCTAGCCCTGTTGCTGAATATTCACCCCAGTGTTTCAAATTCTGTTGACCACATGGCTAAATACTGACTTCTTTTGTTTCTTTGCACTGCTCTCAGAGCATAACAAAGCTGCTCCCACGATTGATGGATATGAGTCTTTCTGGTGACTCATGATGCTGTATGTGCTTAGTTGCTAAGCCACAAACTCCCCAGTGAGATGCACCTGTTGGAAGGTGTTATGCTGCAGAATGGCTGCATCACCTCCTTCCTCCATGACTCGTCTCCTTCCACTGGCTCGTCTGTGTCACTATGACCCTTGTCATGAATTTCCCCTGAAGTCAATGAATTTGCCTCAGTATTAATTATTCCATGTTACTGTGATGCAGGGATACCATTTGCCCTAGCATAGGTGTAGAAGAATAAAGTGGGCATGGTTTTCCTAGCTTGCATTCCCAATAAAAATGGATGCCAGAGGAGAAGCTAGTGATATCCCAGACAGGGCCAGCCCATCCACTAACTGGGCTAGGCGGTCGCTTAACATGGCAGATCTCTGAGCAGCAGGCCATGTGCTTTGGCACACATGGCCTGCCACTTCTGCCCCCCCCCCCCCCGACAGAAAGTTGTGTCCAAGGGAAGTCAGAAGTGACAAGTCATGTGTGCTGAAGCTCATGGCCTGCAGCTGAGCCAAGCCAAGCTGTCCCACTGACCCCTCCGATGGAATCGGTGACAGCGGAGAAGGTGGGGGGGGGGGGGGTGGCGTGGCTTGGAAGGGAGAGCAGAAACCCTTGGGCCAGCTCTGATCCCAGATGTTATAAAAAGAGGTTAGAGACTGGTCTTTTGCCCCCTTTCTGCCAGCCTGAAGAAGGATGAGCCAAGCAGCCAAGACTTTCAGTCCTTGTGGAAGGTTGGGCCCTGAAGTACCAAACTGTTTTTCTGGTCAAGGAAAAAGAGATGGGTTATTTGTCTTTGTCCCTAGAACAGATAAAAAATGAGCCAACTCATAAAATTCAGTCATGCTTTGATATGACTACCGTTTCTGCTCAGGCAAAGCAATATATTGATTGGTTCACCAGAGAAATGCTCCAAGAAACGTAGTGATACAGAGTCAGGTGGCTAAGTGGCTTATGCCTGCTGTAGCCACCAAGGGTGTTTGGCAGATTCCAGTGGAGAGGAAGGGAAGGATTGTGGTGACCTTCAGGTGAACTTGTCTGGCATTTCCTCTCCAACTGCGGTCTACAGCTAAGCCTCTAACTGATAGCACATATCGACAATGGCCTCCTTGTCCAACCTAAACCTGCACAGACATTGCTTCTTAGACAAATCTAGAAACTGTGTCCAGGGTCCGTAGACCCTCTACAGAGGGTACCTTTTCCTCTTCTCCCTCTTCCAAACCACAGAAACCCACTGATTCATACCACTCATTGTAATTAGCCTACCCAACACCAACAACCCGATAGCCACCATCTGCCACAGCCACATGCAGACATAGACAGCTGCATATGAAGGCAGAGTCACAGTAGAAATACCAAGCTACCCAGTTTCGGAGAGGGGGAGGGGAATTTTTTGCCATTTGCAGATTTCTGGCAACCCCATCCTGATGCATTATGTGACCCATAGCACCGCTTTGGAATGGAAGTTCAGACCTAGGCCTGGACAAAAAGGTTTCCCTCCTGGAAGTAGGCAGCTTTACAGCTCTAAAATCAGTGGTTCTCGGTCCATTTTTCAGGATATCCACAATGAATATGCATGAAGTACATCTGTATGAATGGAGGCAGTGCATTCAAATCTGTCTCAAGGACTTGGTGGAGAGACCTTGCTTTAAATATGAAACTTTACTTCATATCTATCAATCTATATGCACTGAGGGTGATTTTTTAAGGTGTAGCTATATTTCCGTCTCTGTTTACCCACATAAGTCATGGTATTTTAGTGATCTATATGTCTAAATGAGCGCTTATGTGTGGAGTTTAGTCGTAAGAACATAAAATCATAAGAACATAAGATATGCCATACTGGGTCAGACCAAGGTCCATCAAGCCCAGTATCCTGTTTCCAACAGTGGCCAATCTAGGTCATAACTACCTAGCAGTTTCCCCAAAAGACACAGGTTCTGCAATGCTTGTATTGTGTCAAGCAATGATATCCCGGGTTCCTTTTAATAATGGTTTATGGACCTTTCCTCCAGGAACTTGTCCAAACCTTTTTTAAACCCAGCTACACTAACAGCCTTTACTACATCCTCTGGTAACAAATTCCAGAGTTTGATTACATGTTGAGTGCAAAAAATATTTTCTTTTATTAGTCTTAAATAGTTTACCCTGTAGCTTCATTGCATGTCCCCTAGTCTTTCCATATTCTGATAACATAAACAATCGATCTACATTTACCCGTTCCACTCCGTTCATTAATTTATAGACTTCTATCATATCTCCCTCAGCCGTCTCTTTTCCAGGTTGAAGAGCCCTAACCTTTGTAGCCTCTCTTCAGTCGCTATTCTGAAAGAATTGCCTCATATTGTCACCAGCTCTCCTTAAACCCCCGAGTAGAGGTTTTTCCCTATTGTAATAGCTATTTCTGAGATCCTGGAACAATGCCCCTTGGGAAATGTTGTCTTTTCACCAAATCAATAAGGAGCAGTTGTGGAAAAAGTGGTTAAGCAACCAAAGGATTTTATTTCCCCTCCCGGGGTGGATTTTACCATGAACAGAAACACAATCCAGGTATTTACTGGTATTTGGACAAACAAAAGTTCCTTAACAGAAAAAGGCTTTCTTCAGCATTAACCAAGGTGAAAACAAACATTCAAACAAAACCACGCTGTTTCCTCACAGCTCTCTGTTTCCACATGAAACCTGTGCTGTACTCTCTTCTCAAACAGGCTTTCAACGCAATGAAATTATTCCATTGGCCAGAGATAATGTACAGTCCATTATATCTATATCTTCTCCAGTATCAACACACTCTGGTTCACAGTCCATCAATTCTTCCTGGTCATGAGGAAATGTTTGAACCGGCACTGCTGGTGCCACGCGCTTTCCTACTGCTCCAGGCTTTACTCGATATGCCTGGCTCAAATACTGGCTTTCACACAGATTACACAGGTACACTACTCATCAGATGGCTTTTCCTGATGAGTCCAGTACTTCCGAGTTTGAAACTGAACCAGATCCGAAACCTGAACTTTTCTCTCAAGCTGAATTGAATGATTTAGTCCGGGATTTAGGACTCCCAAAAGTTGCTGCCCAACTGCTAGGTTCTCAGCTTAAACAGAAAAATCTATTGTCACCAGGAACAACTTTTTATTGGTACCGCAACCGCGAGACACAATTTTTGAAGTATTTCAGCAAAGAGGAAGATTTGGTATTTTGCAACGATATATACGGAGTGATGGAAAAGTTTAAACTCAAGTATGATCCTGCTGAATGGCGGCTGTTCATTGATTCGTCAAAAGACAGCATAAAAGGTGTTCTTCTTCATAATGGCAACACATTCGCTTCAGTTCCTATTGCTCACTCTGTTATTCTCCAAGAAAAATACGAGAATTTGGCCCTGATTCTTCAGAAGATTCGTTATGATGAGCATATGTGGATGATTTGTGGAGACTTTCAAATTCTATCCATGCTATTAGGGCAGCAATCCGGTTTCACCAAATATCCCTGCTTCCTTTGCTTGTGGGATAGCCGGGCCCGCGACCTACACTGGGGGAAAAAAGACTGGCCAATTCGAGAGTATTTGAGACCTGGTGAGAAAAATGTTCTTCATGAGAACTTGGTACCTCGTGATAAAATTCTATTACCACCTCTCCACATTAAGTTGGGTCTCATTAAGCAATTCATCAAGTCCCTTCCAAAAGATGGTGAGTGCTTTTGGTACCTTTGCTCAAAGTTCCCCCGACTTTCTGAAGCAAAGCTAAAGGAAGGAGTGTTTGTTGGCCCTGATATAAGGAAACTCATTTCAGATGGAGCATTCGCTGAAACGATGTCTGAGAAGGAAAAAGAAGCCTGGGATTCCTTCAAGGATGTTGTTCTCAAATTCTTGGGGAACAGGCGGGATGAGAACTATAAGGATATTGTTGCCAGGATGCTCAATGCCTTCAAAGAACAAGGCTGTAACATGAGCCTGAAAGTCCATTTCTTGCACTCCCATGTGAACTACTTTCCCGAAACCTGGGGGCGTACAGTGAAGAACAAGGTGAAAGGTTTCACCAGGACATCAAGGACGCAGAGAGAAGGTACCAAGGAAGATGGAACACCACTATGATGGCTGATTTCTGCTGGTTGCTGCTGCGGGAAACCCCAGATGAAAAATACGCCAAGCAGCGCACCAAGAGAAGCATTCGGGGGAAGAAGAAATGGGCCCACCAGGAGATTGATTGACCCAAGAATGACTTTAAAATCTAAACAAGAAAACAAGAAGGGAGAAAGGGAGAAAACAAGAAGGGAGGAGGAGCATTAATACTCACCAAGTCTGAACTCCTTTTTAACATGACCAGCTCTCTTAGCACAAGCAACCTAGATATAATCACCATAGTAAACAAACAATGCTCCATCAACCTAGTCTACAGAGCCCCCTCGAGCGCACCGGACGATCTTCCCACCATATTAGACCTAGCTGCCAATACCAGCAACCCCCACACTCCTAACTGGATAATGGGAGACCTCAATCTCCCATCATTACAGCAAAACCAGTCATCCTCACTCCTCAACGCCATTGAAGACCTTGGATATCAACAGCTTATCACGGAGCCCACACACACTAAAGGAAATGTTCTTGATATGGTTTTCGCTCCCCAAGCTGTCTCTGAGCAGAACTGCAACATTGTAAAGTCGATCACCAATGTACCATGGTCAGATCATAAGCTTATAAACCTACAAATTCCTCTGAGCAACAATCATCTTCATAACAATAGAAAACTGGGCAGCACATCTAGAACAACGAGAGGCTTCCGACCTTTCAATAGAGAACTCATACTATCAAGCACCCAACCACTCCTAAACAACACAGTACCCAACCTTGATGAGTCTGTTTCCGCCTGGTTCAACAACCTCAGTACCATTGCCCAACTACCACCCAAAAAGAACATAACACCAAGAAAAAGAACTTCTGCTCCATGGTTCTCCCCTGAATTACAGTCCTCCCTTTCCCATCTACGAAGACTTGAGAAACGCTGGCGCCGATCACTCTCCAGCGATGATCACACAGCCTACAATCAGCACCTTACATCTCACCGCAATGCAATCACAACCATAAGGAAACAATACCACACCGATATGCTCAAAAGATCTTTGAACAAACCGCGTGACCTTTTCAACCTGGTCAAATCACTATCAAAGGAACCATCCTCTGAACAAAAAGAAGATATCCACCCACAGGAATTTGCTGATTACTTACAATCGAAACTTCTACAAACAGATGAGCTCTCCAAAACCACTGTACACGAAACAACATGCATAACACCCCTAACTGCACTCACCACTCCCTCAGATAAACACATTGAAGACACAATCGCCTCACTCAACACCTCAACTGCACAAACCGACCCATGCCCAGCCTTTTGGATAAAGGATCTCCGAAGCTCATTTAGCCCTTTCATTGCTAGACTAATTAACCTCTCCTTTACATCTGGCTCCTTCCCATCTGCTTTAAAGCTCACATCCATTAGACCTCTACTAAAAAACGCGAAACTAGACCCTAAACGGCCCGATTCATACAGACCAATAGCCAGCATCCCCCTGCTAGCTAAAATCTTTGAGAAAGAAGCACAAAGGCAAATTCAAGACCATATAGATTCTGCAGCCCCCCTGGACCATGCTCAACACGGTTTCAGAGAATTCCATGGTGTTGAGACACTGCTTACTACTCTTTTCAACGATGTTCTCACCACCATAGACAACTTACAGCAAGGCGTTGTACTAATCTTCCTGGATATAGCAGCAGCGTTCGATTCAGTAAACCATGAGATCCTCCTCGGTCGACTGATGGAAAAGGGCATCTGCAACTCAGCACTTGAATGGTGCAAATCATACCTCGACACCAGAATGCAATTTGTGAAATCCGCAACAGGAGAATCCAAACTCTTCCATCAAAAACAAGGCGTCCCACAAGGGTCCTCTCTCTCTTCCCTCATGTTCAATATCTATATGCAGCCGATCTGCAATATCATCAGATCCTTCAATGTGAAATGTATGATATATGCAGACGATATCCTTCTCTACATGCCATTTTCCACAAAGCAAATGGATTTAATGCCTATAACGAATTGCTTCAATGCAGTCTCTGACTGGCTCCTGTCACAAAACCTCCGCATTCAGCACAAAAAAACTGAGGTTCTCTTTATCTCCAGAGACCCCAACTTCACCCCACCACCACATATAAACGTCAAGGGTGCTGAACTATACACCAAGGAAACAATAAAATACCTCGGAGTAACAATTGACCATCGGCTCAACATGATACCACACATAAACAATATCGTAAAAGCTGTGTACTTCAAGATACGCACGCTCAAGCACCTTCGTTCCCTACTTGACCCAGAAGACTTCAGAACCATTTACCAAGCATTAATCTTACCACATTTTGACTTCGCCAACTCAATTCTTCAAGGGCTCCCACAATCCACCTTGAGCCCATTACAGCTCGCGATGAATACTGCTGCAAGGATTCTTCAAGGAGTTTCCAAAAGTGAACATATCACTCCTATTCTCAAACAGCTCCATTGGCTCCCCATACATGGAAGGCTAATATTCAAAACCCTGATTCTTACATTCAAGGCCATCAAGGGTATATCCTCAAACTCACTTTCTGAGCTCATCCAATTAGTTCCATCAAACAGAATTAGAAGACAGGCAGCACTAAACTCCTTAGCAGTACCAAAGGCCATAATAACATGCAATCTATCTACAGCGAACAGAGCTTTCTTGTTTTGCGCACCAAAATGCTGGAACTCTCTCCCTTCCGACATCCGTGCCATAGCCGACTTAACCCAATTCAGAAAGGCCATTAAATTCATCCTATTCACCAAATACTACCCCACATAAAACATAGCTTAACAGTCCCACCACTTATCCTTCCAATTTTTTTCTTGTTCTCTTACTCTCTTCCTTATGTCCTCCAAATCTGCTTCATTCTCGCCCAACAACCATGCTAAATCATGTACATAGTTCGATTATGTTATCTAGTTAACAGACTACATATTCCATGTATATAGTTCTCCCAGTTTGAACCAAGTTGTCACCCCTGTTATATGTAATACCGAACAGCCTGTTGTTCTGGTTTTGTTATTGTTCCCTGTGAACCGCGCTGATCTCAAAAAGTGCGGTATATAAGAAACTAAAATAAATAAATAAATAAATAAATAATAATAAATAAACTGTGTTGACAAATATCGTGTTTTTACTAAACTTTGAAATAAAAATTTGCTAGTTATTACCACAGTGTCGGATCTCATTTATTAGAATTTTATTTTCACACCATCGGGTGTTTGTCTTCATGTATTGCAATGGTGCGGTTTGCGTTTTCTATTCTTACATACATACCTGTACAACATTTTTTGCACATTTCTTTAATTTGCTTTGTGTCTAACCTCGCTCTTATATGCTCAATGTTTGTGCACATGTATGTGGCTGTTTTAAGTGCAGACAATTTTGCTACCATCACAGTATGTTTTGTTGACATTACTCTATTCTTATGTGCTGCCTTGTTACAATTTTCTTTATTCTTATTTGAATAACTACTAAACAATTAGTATAAAGAATTCATCCAAGAAACTTTTATCTCGATCGCACTCAATCTGAAACGTTCACCTCAAACTGCTAACCCAATGTAGCAAAAAATCTGTACGTGATGGAGCAAATTGGTTACCAGATTTGGATTCAGCGCACCAAAAAACGTAAAAATCAATCGAAACATTAGAGGCAGTTTAAAAAAAATTTTTTTTAGTGTACCTGTGTTATTAGGCTCAGTATTCTTTTCCCAGCACCACCCTTCTGGGTACAAACAGTCACGGTAATTAATTACATTCAAGCCTCTTGGCTTACCTTTCAGCCTTACTGGTGGAGGTTTTCTCTGGTGCTTTTGAATAGCTGTAGGTTCCCAACCTAAGCCCTGCTCATAGCATTTCACTTGCCTCCTAGGCTTTCTGTCTCTCCCGTGCTCCCCAGGATATTGCAGACAATCTCCTTTGCCCTTGTTATATCCTGTCTTCGGGGTTTCTTTCTTTCTCCTCAAGAAGGAATCTGTCTCTCCTTTCCATAGAGACTCTGGCTTACTCTGGGCATAGCTGTCTTCAGTGTAGCTCTCAATAGCTTCTCTCTCCAGCTCATATGCCTCACTTCCTGCTTCTTCAGCCAACTCTTCATTACCTCCTTCTCTCTCCCCGTTACTCCACCTACTCCACTTACTTAACTCACCTGAACCTTCTTTAATAGGGTGAATTCTGGGGCCGTGCTCAACTCCACCCCCTAGCAGGTGTCCTGCATTACCTTGTGATTCACCCCTTGAATGATAGCACCGGCGTTTCTCTTGCCTCTGTGCTTGGTTCCCACGGTAACCAGGAGCCATGTTTACAGCTCAGCTCTACTTTTGTTCCTGGCTTTTTAGCTTCATTAAACGGGCTAGAAGGACCCACTATGTCACAATATTGATGGTGTGCATGTTCACTATGGGCATGCACAGGGGCAGAGGTGAGAGCGGAGTGTAAATTTATACACGTGGAGGCAGATTCTATGATATGCACATCCAGCTGGCAGAAACATCTATAATTGAAAACGTGCGTGTAATATACCCGATTCCGAAACCACGGAGACAGATGCACTCACGGTTCCAGAATCATGGAGACATACGTTACTGGCGCGGCATGAACACCACATCAGGGGTAACTTGAGCCCACACTGCTATAATGGGACACGGATAAACACAGAAAATGGCATGTGTATCCCTGTGCTCGCAGTATTTTGAAAAGATAGACATGTGCGATGCTGCCCATCTCTGTGTGGCCACACCTCCACAGGCAAACCAAACATCGCTGAAGCTGATGCTCACACTGACAGTGTAGTGCCCATGCAAACAAAACAATAGTACTGATGAAGCAGATTAGATCATGCAACCCAGGCTATATATACTGTACAGATCTGTTGCATGCCCACAGTACTACATGATCATCTATGTGCATCAAAGCTATTGAAAAGGCAAGTGGAAAGGGAGATGGTTGTCCTGACAGACCCTGCAGCAGAACAGACATGGCATGTGATGAACACCGTAGTCATTCGTTCAGTGGCCATCGCTGAAAACAGTATGTGCAATGCAAGGAATGGGCCAAAGAAACCTGAAACAGATCTGTACAGCTATATGGCAAAACATATCCCTGGCAATCAAAGGAAACCATCAGGATGCTAACATGCAACAGTGCAACCATCAGAAATACATGCCCAAAAGCACCATCCTCTGACCTGACAAATGTGCACAATGTTCGAGACCTCCGATGGTGCATTTGGATATGCATTAGTGCCGTCTGCACTGCAGCATGCCCCCACTCCGAGACTACTCCACCATCCACAGGGGCATGCTCTGCTAGGTTGCTGCAAAGCAGCTGTGCAGAGGTTACTGCCCATTCACACAGGCATCTAGTGATGCTGCGGTCAGCCTTACCGTCCAGGTACTGGCCAGGCAAACATGTCCCCCCCTGAGTTGGGTGTCAGCATACCAGGGCCTCTCCTGCAGCCCTCATACATCCAATACGCACACACACACTCTTGCTTGCAGTCACAGATAACACACCTCTGCCACGACCATGCCCTGCACCTATACACAACTGCTGCTACTGCATAATTGCATGGCGTCTCTGGACTACACATCTGATCTGCATTGCTCAGCCAAACACATGCCATCCCTACAGCTATGTTCCCATTTGTCCAAAGCATTTGTGAGGGAGGCCTTGCAAAGCCCCTTTGGCATATACAGCACATGCCAGAATACAGACTATTGCAGTGCTTTACATTTCAGTTGGGGCATTTTTTACTGCTACTTTAGTGTACAAACTTTCCTCACCTGTGCATTCTATTCATTTCCATTGTATCTTTTGCTTTCCCAGACAGCAGACACACCAGATCACTACAGACTTCTCACACCATTCATCTCTATGGGACACACTGGAGTTAGGAATGAGATTTTTTCTACGTCCTGCTCTTATTCTACGTTTCAGCAGGTATAACATGGACGTATAGGTGATATGCCGGGATGCACATGGGCCTTTCCTGGATATGCTTTATATGTCTCCATGCCTGACCACGCCCCCATTCCGCCGACGCCCTGAGATCCCTGTTTTAGTGCCATGTACGTGCAGGGCCGCCTGGATCAGAATACGAATCTAGACGTTTTTGAATGCAACACATCTATTTCACACATACACAGGGCTTATTCATGTTTCGGAATGACCTCCATAGAGGGGGATATTCCAAGGCCTGACTTCACCCTTATGTGAGCATTTACTCTGCTTGCCTACAGAGAACATGGATATAGTTGCACCAGTAGGAAAGCTGAAACATCAATTTTCTTTTCTATTTTTTAGGAAGGTTCAGCAATAGAGCAAGACCCTTAGTATGATTGCCATCTTGCAAGTTCCAGAAAAAGCATGAAAAAATTTAACGGCAGCCCATACCAGAGAGGTTGGGCAGACATGGATATCGCATAGTGTGACTCTTTAGTGGTTCTGAGTGCATGAGAAGCAAAAGAGAGTGAAGAAATATAGACTTTATAGGGAATGAGATTATGTAGAGTAGCTCATGTCAGACACCATTTAACTCAGTCGTTAAAGCAGCCCATACAGTCAATTGGAAGAGTTCCTTGGAGGAAAAGGAGGATTGGTTAGTTAAACAATATTTTCCCTTATTAGAATCATTGAAGTCTGCAGAGTCTTAAGGACTATGGGTGGCATTTTTGAAGGCATTTACATGGGTAATGCCTTTGGAAAATCCCGGATAAGTCCCTAACACACCCAGATGCTATACGGTTAGCATTTGGGCATGTTGGGGGTATTGCAGGGTGGAGCGGGGGCAAAGGAAAGGGTTAAATGGGTAGCAGTGATTTTTGATGCTACCCGCTCAGCCCTCTGCACTTTAAAGATAAGCGAGGTTTTTCCTTGGCTATCTTTAAGGCACAGGGGCTAAGCAGATAGCATTGAAAATCGCTGCTACCTGTTTAACTTCAGCAGCTCCGAGTGCATCCAGACAAACCCGGATTTTCACTTCTGTTGCCGCGGAAGTGAAAATCTGGGTTAAGGGGGCCAGCGGGCAGGCTATGTGCCGACGCGGCGCATAGCCTGCCTAGATGAAAATCGGGCCCTTTATGCTTTGGTTTTAAAGATATCTGGTGAACATATTGCTGAGCAGTCATATAACTAAAAACAAAAAGGGGTTTTATGTAGAATATAAGTTATAAAAATTTCCCTTCTAATATACCATTTAAACTGGAAATTAGAAACTAAATATACTGTAGAACAGTTGGAAGAACAATGCTCTATTTTACAATGATTATCTAAAATAGTAGAGACCTGCAAACTGTGTAAATGCTGCTTAGCAGGATATTCATGGTTAGTGCCACTGGATATCTGTGGGTGCCGCCGCTACACACCCTGATGGTATATGATTAGCACTGGAGCATGTCATGGGCGTGTGTAGTGAAAATGAGCTAAAGCTGACTACTGATTATGCATCAGCAGTGAGTTAGGGGTTAATTGAACCTCAGTTTTATGGGAGAGAGAGATTCCTGTACAATTTGGTGAAAAACATCTTCTTGCATAACTACATCATGTGAAACATGAGAGAGAGTCCTGATACAAGGATGTAGATAAGGAAAAGCTTCTTCCCATAGCAACTGTGCTTTATCTCATAAAGTGAAGGTCATTTACCAGAGTTCTGAGCTTCTGAACCATGGGATAGGAGATGCCCCTCCATTGAGCATTCTCAGGCGTCTGGTCAGCGTCTTGATTATGTTTAATGGACAGCTGATCCTAATCTGTCTGTATGTCACCTGATGGAAAATTACTGGTTCCTCTTGCAACAGGATAAAATGGGTGCCTTTTTCAGCCAGAGCAAAGAGAAAAAGGGATCCCATCTATGGGGTGAACACGTGCACTGCCTGGAAGTATCCCGACTGAGAAGTCTCTCTCGCCTGGCTGACTCCGGGATCCATTTAGTCAACGTGTGGAATGAGTTGAAGTTCATGGCTCTGTAGGAGATGTATCATTTTCCTGTATCTTGCTGTTTGTAGATAAGTGAATCACCTGCTTTCAAGTTATCTTGTCTAACTAATTATAGGTGATTAAGTGAATTACTTGCTTTCAAGTTACCTTTTTGTTTAGTTTATAAATAAACTGCTTATCTTTATTCCAAAGTGTGTTGGCCTTTATTTTTGCGCCTCGTTCAATTAGCAGAACTGCGTGCCATGGGCTTTCCAGGGCAGGGCGGAGGCAGCATCCATCGCTAACTGGGCTGCGGTGATACTGAGCTGCTGCCCCCTTAGCTTCCAGTCTGTGAAGCGACCCAGATATTCAATGACGGTGCCTGGATATGGCCCTGGCATTGTATCCAGGATTAGTATTCAGCGGCGACAGCTATGCGCTCTACAAGCACTACATGCCGCGAGTCTTTGAGCGTTTGAGAAAAGGTGTAGGAACTCAAACAGTATGCTCCAAGGGCTTTGGGCTATGTAGAGAGTAATGCTGATAGTCTACTCCTGGGGGAATTCAGCACAGCTACATAATGCAGAATTTGCTCAGAATTCCCCAGCTGTGCAGAATTCTGCGCAGGCGCCAGCAAGCCAGTGAGGCAGGCTCAGCGCCTGCCTCACTGGTCACTTCTTCACAGCCATAGGAGCATTTTCCTTTACTCCCGAGGCTGTGCTGCACTTCCGATGTTGGCACTAGAAGGTTTTAAACAGAAGCCCTTTGGGTTTCTTGGTGGAGGCAGGAAGCACTTGCGTTTCCCTTCTTAAAAAGCGGCAGTGCCAATGCTGGAAGTGTGGCACAGCCACAGGAATGAAAGGAAATGCTCCTGCAGCTATATTAAAATAATGCCGCAGCATTCAGGCACAGGAGGTGAGTGGCTGGGGCTGGAAATGGGCAGATGGTGAGTCGAGCTGGAGACGGGTGCATGCTTGGGGAGTGGGAGAAAAGGCGGAGGTGTGCCTGGGAAGAAAGAAGGAAAGATAAGGAAGAGAGAACTATACATGCTTAGGGAGGGGAGAAAGGAGGCGAGTTGGGGGTATGTGCATGAGGGAAGACCTTAGAGAGAGATAACAACAGGAATCTTGCTAAAAGTTAGAGGAAGAGAGAACTGGGAAGGGAAGGCTTGGGGATGGGGTGAGAGCTGTGATTGGAACGAGAGAGCTGAGGGGGGAAAAAGCAGTGTAAATTTCAGGTCTAGAGGAGGTTAGGCTTTATGATGGGGGAATTCTGTACAAAAAATGTCTAATAAAACATGTAGAATTTTAGAATATTGTGCACAGAATTTAATGTTTTTTTATGCACAATTCTCCTAAGTGTACTATCCCTATAGTTTGAAATATTCCGTGTATGATTGAAATGATGAAATGATTAGCAGTGTCTGGAAGTATTCTTGCTCCTGGACATACAAAACATAAGGCTAGATGCATAGCAGTCAGGGTATTTTTTGAGGGGATATGTAGTGGTACGGAGTAACGGCATCTTTTTCATTGCCTGCTAAAACTGACCCATGGTCCTCATGTATTAATGAAAGAGTCCTGCATAGGAGTGCCAGCACCTTTTTTCCTAGGAAAAATTTATTTTTTATTTATTTATTTACAGTTCTTCTATACCGCACTCTTTTTCATCAGCGCGGTTCACATTAAACAAGAATACTCATTACAAGCAACAGGCTGTTGTGAGTTTACATATAACAGGAGAATTCAACTGGGATTATAACTTTGGGAAACTTTGTACATATTCGTTATGAACCTATATACATATGGTGTACTTTGTACATATTCGTTATGAACCTATATACAACAAATGGCATTTATTATTAACATCTTGAGTGAATAAGGTATTTACAATTTTACAATTTTTACTATGAGGGCTTGGAATGCGTTAGAGGGTTGTTGATGTGTCTTGGGATTGGGAGAAGTGTAAAAGGAAGAGGTGGTGCTTTATGGCTTTTCTGAATTGCTGAATCATAAAATGTACCAATAACAGTGATTTATGTTCAAGCTGTTTTTTTGATTTACAAGAGCACTCAAAAAGTGTTTTTAAACAACCTTCAGAAGGTATAGAATTGTTATTTCATATGGTCTGATGAAAATTAAAGATAAAATGTTGGGTAGGCTGACAGATTAGAAAAATTATCCTCAGTATTTGACTAGAACATTCTTCGAACCTTTGAGATAAAATAAACTTCAGGTCCCTAGTATACTTTCATAAGAGATACCGGACTTTGTGAATATTTAGGAGAAAAAGATGAAGAAGGTTCTCACCTCTTTATTATTCTTTTACAACATACTGGAAAATGGCGAGTACGCTTAGAGGGACATGCTACAGTGCAGAACAAACAAATTACAAATGAGGGAAAGGCATAACAATGGATAGGACATTTATCAGTCCTTTTGCTGTAAGATTGCAAAACACTCCTTTAGAAGTGCAACAGAACAAAGAGGTTAATCATAAACCACAAAAGGAACTAATTTCTTCATGTTCCTGTTTATAGGAAGCAATCCTGGCTCTTGAGAAACTGCAGACACTGTTTTGGTCCCAGGTGCTGATTATACAGTAGCAAATTGTGCTCTGTTGCGTACAGTGCATTGCAAAAGTATTCATACCCTCTGTGTTTGTTCTGGTTTGTCGCATTACAGCTGGAACTAAAATGGAGTTTTGGGGGTTAGCACCATGTGATATACACAACATACCTACGACTTTGAAGATGCAAAGTATCCTTTATTGTGACACAAACAATAATTAAGACAAAAAAACCTGAAAGCAGGAGTGTGCATGTGTATTCCGCCCCCCCCCCCCCCAAGTCAATAGGTTGTAGAGCCACCTTTTGCTACAATTACAGCTGCAAGTCTCTTGGGGTATGTCTCTATTAGCTTAGCACATCTAGCCATTGGCATTTTCACCCATTCCTCAAGGCAAAACTGCTCCAACGCCTTCAAGTTAGATGGGTTGCATTGGTGTACAGCAATCTTCAAGTCATGCCACAGATTCTCAATTGGATTGGATTTGACTAGGCCATTCCAAGACATTTAAATGTTTCCCTTTAAACCACTCCAGTTTAGCTTTAGCAGTATGTTTAGGGTCATTGTCCTGCTGGAAGCTGAACCTTCATCCCAGTATCAAATGTCTGGCAGACTGAAACCAGTTTTCCTCAAGAATTGCCCTGTATTTAGAGCCATCCTTTGTTCCTTCCATCCTGACCAGTTTTCCTGTCCCTGCCAATGAAAAACATCCCCACAGCATGATGCTGCCCCCACCATGTTTTACCGTGGGAATGATGTCCTCGGGGTGATGGGAACTGTTGTGTTTGCATCACACATGGCGTTTCCCATGATGGCCAAAAAGTTCAATTTTCTTCTCATCTGACTAGAGAACTTTCTTTCATGTGTTTGGGGGATCCGCCACATGCTGTTATGCAAACTCCAAACGTGTTTTCTTATTTCTTTCTTTAAGCAATGGCTTTTTTCTGGCACTTCCATAAAGCCCTGCTCATAGTAACATAGTAACATAGTAACATAATATATGACGGCAGATAAAGACCAGTATGGTCCATCTAGTCTGCCCAGCAAGGCGGCAAGAGCAGGTGCACCTGCTACTCCATGCAGGTCACCCCTCCCTATGCCTTTGTTTAGGGGTGTACCCACCATTCTGTGTAGGTCACCCCTATTTGCTCAGATATAAGAGATAGTTAAGTTTATTTTGATTTTATCCTGTTGTTATAAAGGGATCCACTGTGTCTCTCCCATGCCATTTTGAATTCTGTCACTGTATTTGCCCCCACCACTTCCATCGGGAGGGCATTCCAAGCATCCACCACCCTTTCAGTGAAAAAGTATTTCCTGCCATTGCCTTTCAATTTACCCCCTTGCAGCTTCAGGTTATGCCCTCTAGTTTTACAGCTTCTCCATCTTTGGAAGAGGTGTGTTTGTCCATTAATATTCTTAGTATTTAAAGGTCTGAATCATATCTCCCCATCCCTCCTCTCCTTCAGAGTGTACATATTTAGGTCTTCAAGTCTCTTCTCATAAGTCTTCTGATGCAGGCTCCAAAACATGTTGGTCGCTTTTCTCTGAACCGTTTCCAGTCTTTTCATATCTTTTGCGAGATATGGTCTCCAAAACTGAACACAATATTCCAAGTGAAGCCTCACCAGTGACTTGAACAGTGGCATTAGTACCTCTTCCTTTCTGCTGGTAATTCCTCTCTATATTTAACCCAGCATCCTTCTGGCTTTTGCTACCACCTTGTAGTAGTAGTAGTAGTAGTAATAATGGGAGACAACCAACCTGGTTTTGCCCTAGCTAGATTGTTGCTCTGTGTGCTTTTTGTCTCGACTAGATTGTAAGCTCTCACGAGCAGGGACTCTCACTCTTACATGTCTGTACACTGCTGCGTATGACTAATAGCGCTTTATAAATGTTCAATAATTATCCCGAATTAACTATTGCTGCATGTCACCATATTTGTTTTCCCAGTCTGTCTATTGTTCTGTGTTGTCTTGACTAGACTGTAAGCTCTGACGAGCAGGGACTGTCTTTTTGCTTATAATTCTGTACAGCGCTGCGTGCGTAGCGCTATATAAATGCTAAATAGTAGTAGTAGTAGTACTATCCTTATTTCTCTTTTTGTCTCTTTTAGTTTGATCCTGTATTCCTTTCTGTGTTCCTCTGTGAGCTTCTGAATTTTGTGAAAGCTGTGGTTTTTGCCTTTATTAGAGCAGCCACTTCTTTGGAGAACCAAATAGGTTTCCTTTTCCTCTTGTTTTTATTTACTTTCCTCACATAGGTTTCTGTTGCCCCTTTTATTGCCACCTTTAGTTTAGCCCATTGCAATTCCACTTCCCTTATCCCCTCCCACCCTACTAACTCCTCCTTCAGGCACTTGGCCATTTTACTGAAGTCAGTGTTTTTGAGGTCTAGGGCTTTGAGCTTGCTGTGATTGGACTGCACCTTGGCTTTTATCTCAAACCACACCGTGTGATGATCGCTGCTGCTCACATGGGCACCCACCCAGACATTCGACACAATATTTCCGCTTGTGAGCACTAAATCCAGTATTGAGCTTTCTCTGGTCGGTTCTATCACCATTTGTCTAAGTGGAGTGTATGGCTTAAAGTGGTCCTATGGACAGATACTCTCATCTCCACTGTGGATCTTTGCAGCTCCTTCAGTGTTATCCTTGGTGTCTTTGTAGCATCTCTGATTAATGCCCTCCTTGCCCAGTCTGTGAGTTTTGGTGGACAGCCTTCTCTTGTCAGGTTTGTAGTGGTGCCATATTCTTTTTCTTTTGTTATAATGGATTTAATGGTGCTTCGTGGGATATTCAGAATTTGGGATATTTTTTTATAATGGAACCCTGATCTATACTTCTCCACAACTTTGTCTCTGACCTGTTTGGAGTGCTCCTTGGTGTTCATGTTGCTTGCTTAGTGGTATTGCAGAGTCCGGGACCTTTCAGAACAGGTGTATTTATACAGGCATCATGTGACAGATCATGTGACACTGATTGCACACAGGTGGACTCTAATCAACTAATTATGTGACTTCTGAGGTTAATTGGTTGGACCGGATCTTATTTAGGGGCTGCATAGCAAAAGGGATGAATACATATACACTCCCAACTTTTCAGTTTTTACTTGTTTTTTTTTTATATATACAAGGTATTTTACTGTTCTCCAGGACCAAGCAGGAATCAGTCCTCACATATGGGTGACATCGACGTCGATGGAGCCCCTGTGCAGAGCATTTCCCCAGCTTTCTAAGAAAGCCTTTGGGAATACTGCACGCATGCGTGGTCCCCTTCCCGCCTAAAGGTGCTATCTTGCTCAGTCTTTCGTTTTCCGTGGAGCCCTTCGGACGTCTGTCCGTGTCACCCGGAAAAGTTGACATTTTTTGCTTCGATTACTTCATTCTTTTCTCCGGTTCGACGCCGGTTCCCCTTCCCGCCAGGTTCAGTACACCGGTATTGAGCCCGTCTTCTATTTTTCGGTTTTTGCCCTTCGTGGCTGGCGTTCGCACCCTTTTTGCTTTTTCCCTGGATAGACGGTCCTTTGACCTCGCGGGGGCCCTTTTTTCCCCTATGGCTTCCAGTGGTTTCAAAAAGTGTGATCGGTGCAAGAAACTGATGTCTCTCACCGACACACACGACTGCTGCCTTCGGTGCCTGGGCCCGAATCATGATCCTAAGATCTGTGGCCCATGTGGCAAAATGTCCACCAAGGCACTTCGCAGCTGGCAGCATCAGAAAGAGAGGATTTTTTCAGACTCTGCCTCCGGCCAGGCCCGGACCTCGTCTGAGGCCTCGATGTCTCGGGAGTCCGATCCCGAGCATCGCCGGGGTTCCTCGGACAGGGGGTCCCCCGACCGGGAACGTAAGAGGAAGAAGCGGCTCACAAGGGCAGCGTCGGAAGAGGTCCCTGGTTCCTCGAAGGCCAGGTCTCAGACCCCTGACCGCCGCCCCGGGCCCTTGGAGCAGGAGAAGACGTCCAAAATGCCTCGCGTGGAGCCGGAGCCCGTTGGACACGTAAGTCCTGTGGTTCTCGTGGACTCTCCTCCGAGGGAGCCGATGTCAGGCCCGGCGCCGCCGGGGCCCGAGTTGGTGGCTGCTGAGTCTCCTGAGCTTGGACTCAGGTTGACAGCCTTGGAGTGCAGACTGTCTGCCTTCATGGATCAGCAACGGGTACTGATGGCCAGCCTCGCTAGTGCATCTGCCCCGACCACCGGGACATCGACGTCGAAGTCGACCCCGGAGACCGAGCTGATACTCGAGACCATGAAGGCTCGAAGTTGTCCTCGGTAACAGCCATCCTCGACCTCCCACTCGGAACTGTGGGCGTCGACGCCGGTGCTTTCAGCGTCGGGGCAGGTGCCACTGAGACCCGCGCGGTTGGAGCCACCCGACTCCTCTTCAGATGAGTCTGCATGGGAGACAGAGGACGAGGAGTCCCCCGATACTTTCCGGACTCGGTGCATCCCTTCGGACTCACCGCAGTCCGAGCCCTGGAGTAGGTCCCCACCAGAGGACACCAGGTTCTCAGAGTTCGTCAGGGACATGGCCAAGGCTTTGGCGATTCCCGCGGACCCTGAGGAGGAGCCTCGAGCCGAGGAGCTTGAGGCCCTCCAGTATGACTCTCCTCCAAAGGAGGCCTTTACTGTGCCTGTTCCTCTGATGCTGGAACGGCTCCTCTTCCGGATGTGGGAGGCACCGGCCTCGGCGCCGGACTTGAGCAAGCGGGTCAATTCCATCTATCGACTCCGTAAGAGCCCTGGATTCCAGAAGGCGCAGCTGCCGCACCATTCCATGGTGGTGGAATCGGCCATGCATCGTCTGAAAAGCCAGAAGATGCACTCTACAGTGCCTCCGGGCAGGGAGGCCCGGAACCTGGATGCTTTCGGCAGAAAGTGCTTCCAGGGCTCGATGCTTGCTTGCCGTGTCCATTCATACCAGCTGTACATGGGCATGTACTTACGAGACCTGGCGAAGGAAATTGCTGGGTTCTCGGCTGGCCTCTCCTGGGAACCTTTGCAGAAGTTCCAGACCTTGTCCACAGGAATCCGGGACTGCTCAAAATTCATGTCCCGAGCGGCCTACGATGGCTTCGAGGCTTCGGCCCGTGTAGCGGCAGCTGGCATCGGGGCCCGACGCCAGGCATGGCTGCAGTCATCGGACCTCGAGCCCTGGGTACAAGACAAGTTGGTCGATGTCCCTTGCTGAGGCGAAAACCTTTTTGGCAAACCCATGGCCGAGAAGGTGGCTGAGCTTGAGAGCGAGCACCTGACTCAGACAAGATTGTCCAGAAAAACCTCTGCCCCTTCTCACAAAAAGAAGGGCTCGGGTAAAAAGCCCTTCTACCCGAGGAAGGCAGCTGCCTACAAACCGTTCCCTCAGTACCAGGCCTCCCCAGCTCCCCAGCAGGGTCAGCAGGCCAAGGGGTAGGGACATGGGCCCCATAGGCAGAAGGCCCCCAAGCCTCCGGCTCCTGCTCCCACTCAGCAGGGATGGGGGTTTTGACTCCCTCAGCATAGCCTTTCCACCTCTGCTGTCCCATCCCTGCACAGGAGGTCGTCTAGCCCTGTTTGCCCACAGGTGGCCACCCATTACAGGAGATGCATGGGTATTGAGCATAGTCCACAAGGGCTATATGCTCCATTTCCAGCAGTTACCTCCTCCATACTTCCCAGGAGAGCCTCCAAGGCCTCCTCTGCAAACAGACCTTCTCCTTCAGGAACTTCAAGGCCTGCTTCTGGACAAGGCGGTAGAGCCTGTACCTCCCCACCTGCAAGGGCACGGATTCTACTCCAGGTACTTCCTTGTACCAAAGAGAACCGGTGGCCTCCGGCCTATTCTCGACCTCAGGACTCTCAACAAGTTCTTGGAGAAAGAAAAGTTCAAGATGCTTACTCTTGGAACACTTCTGCCCTACCTCCAGCAGGGAGATTGGCTATGCTCTTTAGATCTAAAGGATGCGTACACTCACATCCTCATTCATCCAGACCACAGAATGTACCTCAGGTTCATTGTGGGAGGAAACCATTACCAGTACAGAGTACTGCCGTTTGGCCTAACCTCCACCCCAAGGGTCTTTACAAAGTGCCTGGCAGTGGTAGCTGCCTACTTGAGGAGTCAAGGTGTGTTTGTCTTCCCCTATCTGGACGACTGGCTCATCAGGGGTCAGACTTACCAGGAGGCCAAGCAAGCTACTTCCAGAGTGGTATCCCTCCTTCAACACATAGGCTTTGTCATAAACTTTGCAAAGTCCACTTTGCTCCCCTCCCAGAACCTAGAGTTCATAGGGGCACGGTTGGACTCATTGCAAGCAAAGACTTACTTGCCAAAGGACAGGGCACAAAGGCTCATCGACTTGGCACGTCAGTTTCTAAGCATGCCAAGGGTTTCTGCCAGACTTTGCCTGCAGCTCCTAGGCCACATGGCATCAACAGTGCATGTGACTCCCAATGCCCGCCTCCACATGAGGCCTGCACAGTGGTGCCTCAAAGGTCAGTGGAAGCAGGCCACAGGAAGCCTCAGAGACAAAGTACGGGTGTCCAAACCATTCCTGAACTACCTACAGTGGTGGCTACATCCCCCAAACTTGCTACAGGGGATGCCTTTTCAGGTGCCTGTCTCCACTGTGGTGTTGACGACAGATGCCTTCCTGCAGGGCTGGGGTGCACACTGTCTGGAAAGGTGCACTCAAGGCCTATGGTCTCCATGGGAAGCCACGCAACAAATCAACCTATTAGAACTCCGGGCTATCCGCTTAGCCCTCAAAGCTTTTTCTCACACTTTGGCTCACCAATCTGTCCGTCTGAACCAGCACAATCAAGTGGCCATGTTCTATGTGAACAAACAGGGAGGCACTGGGTCCAGACTCTTTGCTCCTTTGCGCTCAAGCACAACATGTTTCTCAAGGCTGTGTATCTCCCTGGCCAGGAGAACTTCCTGGCAGACAGGTTGAGCAGGGTACTGCAGCCCCACGAGT
Organism: Ichthyophis bannanicus; assembly: GCA_033557465.1. Lineage (NCBI taxonomy): Eukaryota > Metazoa > Chordata > Amphibia > Gymnophiona > Ichthyophiidae > Ichthyophis > Ichthyophis bannanicus. Next base: position 532,192,722 of record CM066032.1, read on the forward strand.
GGCAACTGCACCCATTAGTGGTTCAAAAAATATTCCTGAAATGGGGACTTCCATCCATAGATCTCTTTGCCAGTCCCCTGAATCACCAGTTACCCAGGTTCTGTTCCAGGCAACCGCATCCCCTGAGGTTAGCAGCGGATGCCTTCCTGATTTCTTGGTCCCAGGACCTCCTGTATGCATTTCCTCCCACACCTCTGGTGGCCCGAACCTTGTTCAAGATTCTAAGGGACAAGGCCTCGGTGCTTCTGGTAGCCCCCAGGTGGCCGAGGTAGCCCTGGTTCCTGCTTCTGCTTCAACTAGCAGTGGAAACCTCACTACCTCTGGGGTTGCAACCCGATCTTCTCTCTCAGGATCAGGGTTCCCTTCTGCACCCCAATCTCAAATCTCTCACTTTGATGGCCTGGAGGCTGCAAGGGTAGTATTGGCTTCCTGGGGCCTGCCTCAGGAAGTGGAAGAGGTGGTCTTGACCTCTAGAAAGCAATCCACCCATAAAACATATGCCCTGAAGTGGAAGAGGCTCTCCTTATGGTGTCAGCAGCGCAAGGAAGATCCTTTTGCCTGCACTGTATCAGTAGTGCTTCAGAATCTACTGCACTTGTCCAATCAGGGCCTCAAGTCCAACTCTGTTCGGGTCCACCTCTCTGCTCTGGCAGCTCACCACTCAATGGTGGAAGGACACTCTTTGTCAGTTCACCCCTTGGTGTCCAGATTTCTCAGGGGCTTGCTCTTGCTCAAGCCTCCTCTCCGTCCTCCGGCACCTGAGTGGGAGTTGAATGTGGTCTTGCAGCAACTGACTCGCCCACCTTTTGAGCCGATGGCTACATGTCCTCTCCGCTTCTTTTCTTGGAAGACCTTATTCCTAGTGGCCCTTACCTCAGCCAGGCGGGTGAGTGAACTTCAAACCCTGGTCTGTGACAGGCCATACACTCGCTTCTATAGGAACAGGGTAGCCCTGAGGACTCATCCTAAGTTCCTTCCAAAGGTTGTCTCCTCTTTCCATCTCAACCAGGAGGTGGTTCTTCCAACGTTCTTCCCTAGGCCTCAAGCCAGCCGGGCTGAGACAGTCCTGCATAACCTGGACTGTAGGAGGGCCTTATCCTTCTACATTGAACGTACGCAGGGGCATAGGAGGGCTACTCAGCTCTTCATATCTTTTGACCCCAATAACTTGGAGCTACCTGTCTCCAAGCGTACCTTGTCCATCTGAGTGGCTGACTGTATCACCTGGGCTTACAGGGCGGCTGACCTTCCCTTGCAGGGTAGGGTCACGGCCCATCGTGTCAGGGCAATGGCTGCCTCAGTAGCTCATCTCCGGTCTGTACCGTTGGCAGACATCTGCAGGGCTGCAACTTGGTCCTCAAGCCAGACTTTTGCAGCCCATTACTGCCTGGAGAGGGAGTCCCATAGGGACAGTGCTTTCAGTCAGGCAGTGCTCCGGAATCTCTTCGAGGTTTAGGCAACTCCTACCCTCCAGCCCTCTAGTTGGGCTACCGGTGGGGGTATGTTTTCAGTGAAATCCTTTCTCTGATGCTGCGGCTAGAGGGAGCTCATTTTTCAGCTCTGGGTCCCCGGTAGCCTGAAGCTGGGGAGTCCCATATGTGAGGACTGACTTCCTGCTTGGTCATGGAGAAAGAGTAGTTACTCACCTGTAACAGGTGTTCTCCAGGAGCAGCAGGAATCAGTCCTCACAACCCTCCCTCCTCCCCTGGGAGTTGCAGTTGCACATAGTTTATTTTTTCCATTTTTGTGTGCTGTTTTTTTAGCTATGTCATTGGACTGAGCAAGATGGCACCTTTAGGCAGGAAGGGGACCGCGCATGCGTGCAGTATTCCCAAAGGCTTTCTTAGAAAGCTGGGGAAATGCTCCGCACGGGGGCTCTATCGACATCGATGTCACCCATATATGAGGACTGATTCCTGCTGCTCCTGGAGAACACCTGTTACAGGTGAGTAACTACTCTTTATTTCACTTCACTAATTTGGACCACATTGTTAGGTCCATTACCTAACATCCAAATGAACCTCCATTTTTATTCCAGGTTGTACGTAAAGCGACAAAACAGGACAAAAGCCAAGGGGATGAATACTTTTGCAAGGCACTGTGAGTGGGTTGAATCGCTGAGCACTGTTCAACAGCTGTCTAAGCAGACTCTAAAGTCTCTGGTACTAAGCAATATGTGCAAGAGAGCAGATCCAAAGAGTTTGTTCAGGTGTTGCAGTGATAAAGAACAAGGTGCTCTACACAGAATTTGAGGAGACCTCAAGTCAGCTGAAGAATGTGATAACAGTTACTGCAGAAATCACGTACCCCTGAACTGCTAGTTATTTTAAGGAACGTCATAATCTTTATTGGACCCGATTTCTACCGTGAAAAGAGATTATTTCACCAATATCATAAAATCTTCCTCTAATCACACCAAACAACTTTACTCTGTGGTATCTCATCTATTGCACCTTCATCCCACATCTGTTACACAACAATAATGTGCTCTTTCTTCTGAAGGGTGAGCACATTATTTCCACAAAAAAGTAACCGATTTAGAAGATGATCTTCTATTAGGCCCTTCAGCTACCTCTGTGTCATCCTCTCTAGGACCCCTGCTCAATTCCAGCTCTCCATACATCCTCCTCTTCCAAGGTCCCAACACATAGCTGGAGCTCTTTTAATCTCTCTCTCGACTCCCTCACCAAAATCATCACTTCTTCTTAACAACCTGTCCATTAGAGCCCTCCTTTCATCCTGGCTCAATGGCTCACTATCAGCTCACTGACTCTTCTTTCAGTGGTGCTTGCTATCATTAACAATGGTTTATCATCTGATATCATTCTTTCACCTTGAAAGGAGGCCCTCATGCACCCCACACTATTTGGACAGAAACGCTTCCAGTGAACTGCAGGCCAATCTCCAATCTTCCATTTCTTTCAAAAATCCTAGGAAAATTAGTTTTCGCACAACTCAACAATCACCTTGATAAATCAATGCACTGCATCCTCACCAGTCAGGTTTCTACATGGACCACAGCATGAAGACTATCCTTAGGTTACTGCTCAGCAAGGTTCATAGTTCATAGTTTTGATTTGGATGTCCGAAGAGGGGCATGTGGACATTCAAATCATAGAGACGTCCCCGGATCCATTTTACAAATGGTTTTTAAAAATGTCTCTGGTGCAGGGATGGTCAAAAAGGCAGGAGGCATGACAGAAATGTGTCTGGAGCACTACAATGTACTTAGACATCCCCACTGGATTTCAGAAATGCTGGGGACATCTGCGACCCCATCCAAGTTTAGACATGCTCCAGGCACAAATAGGCATTGGGAGTGTGTTCATTTTGGCCGTAAAATATCTGGAGGATGTAGAGAAGATGGCACTCCACCATTCCCAGTTGTCTCCACAATCACATGGATAGCAACAATAGGTTTTCAACCCTGGCTTCCCTGGTCCTAGCACACTACTCCAACCATTAGGCTATTCTTAGACATCCCCACTCTTTAATACTATTTCAGAGATGTCTATGTAGATGCCCCGTAGATGTCCATAGAATATGTTAACATTTGTGAAATCATGCCTGAACTTGGATGTGCCTGCTTTTTTTCAGATGTTCTGGCTTGGCCATCTCAGATCACATTTGGGTGTCATTTGTAAAATGTGCCTTTAAGGCAACATCATCTCTTGCTATTTCTCTTGATCTTTATTCCATTTTTTACCTAGTCGATCACTCTGTTCTAGTCTTTATGATATTGGCCTGTATGCTTCTGTCACCTCCAATGGTTTCCTTCTTTTCTGGCAGATCATTCTTTCTCTGTCTCATTTAGATCTACTACTTCTGCCACGTACCCTCTTACTTGTAGGGGCTTCCAGAATTCTTTTCTTGCTCCACTGTTATTTCACGGCCCCTTTAACAATTCACACACATCCTAACTTCCCTGATCTAACTCCCATTAATGACTGCTTTATTCAGATCACCTCTTGGTTAATGATCCGCTTACTTAAACTTAACAGTCACAAAACCTCTGTTACCTGGCTCACAGGTATCTCCATAGCTCCAGCTGTTGTGCCTGTACTTAACAAGGTTCCTTTCACTCTCACTTCCTCTTTCAAATAGTTTATACTGGACTCTTCACTTTCTTTCCATGATCACAGTAGCTCTGTTGTTAAAAGCTCCTTTCATGCATTACATCAAGTAAGGGCTATTCAACCATTTATTTCCTATCCACCATAACTACCCTGGGATCCTCAGTCTAGTCATATCCCGACTGGACTACTGCAACATTATCTACGCTGGCCTCCCTGAATATGAATTAACAAAGCTACAAACTGCTCAAAATATCACTGTCAGGATACTGAGGGGATGCAGTTGGATTCTAATTCCCAAACAGATGCCAGAGTACCGATTCTCCAAAGTTGCTGTCACATTGGGAATCCCTATTCAAACAGTAGTGAGGTGTGAATGTGTGGACAGAAGAATCCTCCACCAGCCTCGTCATGATCATTTTGCCCCTCTTCTCAAGTCACTTCATTGGCTCCCTATCCATTTCCACATCCAGCTCAAACTTCTCCTGCTGACCTACAAATGCACTCACTCTGCAGCTCCTCTCTACCTTTCCTCTCTTATCTCTCCCTACACCCCTCCTTGGGAACTCCAATTTTCTGGCAAATCACTTCTATCTGTGTCCTTCTCTTCTATTACTAACGCCAGACTCCGCTGCTTTCACCTTGCTGCTCCTTATACCTGGAACAAACTACCTGAGTTTGTTTGTCAGGCACCTTCTCTGGCCCTTTTCAAATCCAGGCTGAAAACTCACCTACTCGCTGCCGCTTTCGGATCTTGATTTGCCTGATCTCCTTTGTGTTCCCTTACCATTTCTCCAGTTGTATCTCATGTCTACAGCTACTGTGTTGCCTGTCTTGACTAGATTGTAAGCTCTGATGAGCAGAGATCATCTTTTACATGTATCTCTGCAGCACCACATTCATCTTGTAGCGCTATACAAATGCACAGTAGTAATAGTAAGTTGGCCACCGATGCAGCCATGGCTCTGATGTTGTGAGTTGTGACATGACCATCAAGGTTCAGGCCAGCCTGGGCATAAGCAAAAGAGATATAGCCTGCTAGCCAAATTGAAAGAGTGTGTTTGGAAATGGCAACCGCTAGCTTGCTGGGGTCAAAAGAAACAAACAGCTGGATGGACTTTATGGGCCTTCGTCTGCTCTAAGTAGAAGGCTAAGACTCGTTTGCAGTCCAGCATGTGCAGCACCACTTCCCTTTGTGGGCAAGAGGCCTCAGGAAGAAAGTTGGCAGAATGACTGATTAAGATGGAAAGCGGATATCCACTTTGGAAGGGATCGAGGATGAGATGAGTGCGCAGGACCACTCTATTATGATGGAACCTGGTGTATGGGGATGAGCCGCTGGAGCCTGGAGCTCACTTACCTGGTGTGCTGATGTAACCACCACCAGGATCAAGATTTTCCAGGTGAAGAACTTCATATGGCAGTAATGGAGCAGTTCCAAGGGAGTTAACATGAGCTGCGCAGGAACCACATTGAGGTCCCAAGCCACTGCTGGGGGCTTGAAGCGAGGCACCCTGAGAAGCAAACCCCACATGAAGTAAATCACTAAAGGCTGTGCTGAGATGGCCCGTCCTATTCCACGATGGTATACTGCAATCATGCTGAGGTGAACCTTGACAGAATTGGACTTGAGACCCAACTCTGAGAGGTACAAGAGGTACTCAGGTAATCTGTCAGTGGAGCAATTAAAAGGATCTAGCACCTGTTCTGCACACCAGAAGACAAATCTCTTCTATCTGAATGCATAATATCTTCTCATTAAGGCCCTCCTAGAGGCCAATAGAACATCTGTTACTCTGTCGGGCAGGTTGAGCTCTAAGAGGACTAGCCTCTCAACATCCATTTAGTTAGGGCCAAGGATAAGACATTGGGATGTAGCGTCCTCCTGTGATATCAGGTCTGTGGCAGAGCCCAGTCGTAGAAGTTCCCACTGGGAGAGTTGAAGCAGAAGGGGAAACTATAGCTGTCTGGGCCAATATGGCATGATGAGTATCATTGTACCCCTGTCTGTCTGAAGCAAGGTCTTTGCGATGAGGGGGATACACAGTGCAGGAGGAAAGCATCCTGTACCAGACTGCTGCACAAGGCAACTCTGGAGCAGAACTGATCCACTTGGGCATTTTGTTGGGTGGTGAATTGGTCTATCGAGGGGGTACCCCACTTCTGAAAGATATGGGCTGCCACGTCCCTGTCCAGTGTCAATTTGTGTGGCTGGAAGATGTCACTCAGCTGGTCCACCAGGGTATTCTGCTCCCTTGGCAGATATGTGGCCCTGAGCTCCATTCCGTAGGTGATGGCGAACCTCCATAACTGGACTGTATCCCAGCACAGGAGATACAAACCTATGCCCCACTACTTGTTTATGTAGTACATCATGATCTGATTGTCGGTCTGAATCAGGACAATCTGGTTGGCTAGTCACTCTTGAAAAGCCCTGAGAGAATTTGCTATGGCTCTCATTCCAAGAAACTGATCTGATTCAGGCTCTCCTGTTTGGACCAGACACCTTGAGTGTGTAAGCCATCCAGATGACCTCCCCAACCTAGTTTGGATGCATCTGTTGTCAATGTTTTCTGAGGTGATGATTTCTGAAAGGGGAGACCCCTGAGCAGATTCTGATGATCCAACCACCAGTGCAGGGACTGGACATGAGAGCCAGTGACAGCCACCTGATCCCAAAGATGGCCAGTGGCCTGGTTCCACTGAGTACTCAGTGTCCATTGAGCCTGTCTCATCAAAAGATGAGCCATGGGTGCGATGTGTATGGTAGAGGCTACGTAGCCGAGCTCAGTCAGCATCCCACGAGCCGTGGTCTGGCGACTCCACTGGGTATCTCTGACCAAGGCCGTCAATCTCTGGAGTCAGTCTAGTGGAAGGAAGGCCTTTGCTTGAGTCATGTTGAGGAGAGCCCCTATGAACTCCAGTTGTTGGGCAGACTGGAGGTGGGTCTTTGGGTAATTGACTACAAATCCTAACATATCTAGCACCTGAATGGTCAACCATGTTGATTACTAGACTCCATCTAGAGTGGTGTTTTTTTATAAGTCAGTCATCCAGATAAGGGAAGACAAAGACTCTTAGTGTTCTGAGATAGGTCACTATCACTATGAGGCACTTTGTAAAGACTCGAAGTACCAAGGCCAGCTCAAAAGGTAGTACCAGGTACTGAAAATGCTTTTCTGCCAGGATGAATCTACCTCCTGTGAGCAGGATGAATCAGTATATGGGTATATGCATCTTTTAGATTCAGGGAGCATAGACAGTCGTCTTTCTGAAGATAAGGGAGCATGGTACCTAGAAACAGCATCTTGAACTTTTCTCGCACCAGAAAGGTGTTGAGGTTTCTGAGGTCCAGGATAGGCCAGAACCCTCCTGTCATTTTGGGGACCAGAAAGTACCTGAAGTAAAATCCCCATCCAATCTGCTTCTGCAGCATGGGCTCAATGGTGAGATTGGCCAAAAGGGTGGAGATTTCTCCCCAAAGTAGGTACAGATACAGAGGGTCGAGAGGATATGCTATCAGGGGGACAATTTGGCGTCAGCTTGGCGAGGTGCAACCTGTAGCCACTTTGGACTATCTGTATGATCCACGAGTCCAAAGTTATAAGGGCCACCTGTGGGCAGAAAGAGTGAGCCTTCCCCCCCACCAGAGGGCTCCCCTCTGTGGACACTGACAGATTGGCTATGCTCCGATGGAACCAATCAAAACCCCACTCCCGGCTTTGGTTGAGGGACAGGCTGGGCCTTTTGAGGCTTTTCTCGACACTGTGGGTGAAGGGCCTGCACTTTTTGCTGAAAGGTTTGAAGACAAGGGAATTACCTGCACCTTCGCAGGCAGTAAGTCTCCTTCTGGCCTCTATTTTGAGACTTCCTGCGATAAGCAGCTGGTTCGGATGTGCGTTTTGAAAGCCTGGGGAGGGTGACATGCTGCTTCTCCATGATGTTTGCCTTCTTCTCCACCTGCTCTCCAAAGAGGTTCTCTCCCAGGCACGGCACATCTGCAAGCTTATTTTGCACAAACCTGCTCCAGATCAAAAGACTGATGCCAGGCAAGCCTGCGGGCTCCAATGCCCACTGCAGCCATTCTAGTCACCATCTCGAAGGTGTTTGTAGGTCACCCGGACCAAGAACTTTGAGCAGTCCATTCCACGGCCCATCAGGAAATGATAATGCTCTAATTTTTCTGAGGGGAGAAATTGGCACAAGTCGGCAAGATCACGCATGATGTCCTTCAAGAACATGCTCATGTAGAGCTGATAAGAGTGCACCAAGCCATGAGCATGGAGCTTTGGAAGCATCTCCTTCTGAAGGAGTCCAACATCCAAGCCTCCCTACCCGGGGACATTGAGGAGTGAGTCTTGGTGCTCTTAATCTTCTTAAGGGTGGACTCTACCATTAAGGAGTGGTGCGGAAGCTGAGGCTTATCAAATCCAGGAGTTTTTTGAACTTTGTACATCGAGTACAGCCTCCTACTGACTGGTGACACAGTGAAGGGGTTCTCCCACATTTTCATTTGTAGCTGCTGTAGGATGTGGTGCGCACTGGCACCATCACTACCTCCTTAGGGGCTGAGGAGTACTGGAGGATCTCCAACTCCTCTGTCCTGGGTCCATCTTCCGTCTCCAGTGAAAATGAGTGAGCTTTGACCATATCCCTCATGAAATCCTGGAAGGACATGTCCTCCAGAGGAGACTTCCATCATTCATGTGGAGGGAGGGGTCTGATGAGAGCTCAGGAGACCTGTTTTCCAATAAGTTCTCCGATTCCACATCGGTCACCCAACCATCACAGTCAGACTCTGAAAGGAAGCTGAAGTACCTCCGAGATTCTGTGCTGAGGGGAGTGTGAGCTTCTACGGGATCAATGATTCTTCGAGGACTTTCGAGGTTTCATTTGGGGCATCAGAACTGGAGACACTCGAGAGGGAGATGTCCCCGTGGAACTGGTGTCAGATCTCTTTGATGCCCTGATGTTGATGCCTCTGCAGGAAGAGCCTGTGTCTTGAAGATCAGCAGCACAAGATTTGATGATGATGCTGTGGGCACCAAGGCACCAGCAAGCTATTTCTCCAGTAACAACATGGCCCTGACTGAGTGCCTAAAGGAGGAACTACTCCATGGCTGTAAATTTTGAAGGCCTTGGGGTCTGAGCAGCTTTGACCAATGTTTCTGGCATCCATGCAGGAGTATAGATATGGCCTTGGTTGTCAGGAGACAGTCAGTGCCCCTCCAAAGTCCTAGAGGTTGAACCCTCTCTCCAGGGTACCTTGACAGGCCGCTCGCTGCCATCACTCTCGATGTCTCGCTTAGTAGGGCTCTGATGCCGATGCACCCAGGCCTGCACCCAGTGCTTGGCTAGATCCCTCTTTGATGCCAATGGAGATGATGTCAAATCCTTACTCGGCTCCAGGCAGAGACCAACTGATGGCCAATGCTCCTGAATACTGTGGGTGCTTGGCTCTGACTTAGCCCGAGAATTTCTCGAAGTCAATGCACCATCGGCAGATTCCAGGGATGGCGGTGCCAAAGACGATAATCAAACTCTGGCCAAAAAGCGATTCTCTCTGTTTCTTCTGACCCCTCAGGCCTCGCCATGTCATATAAAACAAAATTGCAAGAAGAGGGCTGGTGAGCGGGATCCAGGCACTGGAGGCACCAATTGTACCGGTCGGTGACCAAGATAGTCTTCACACACTTGGTATACTTCTTGAACCCGCTGGTTTGTTTCTGGGACATGTCCCTTCGTTTCTAAACAACTTGAATGTGCGGTTCACTGCCGTTGCCTTGACTTTCTCTCCTCTCATGCCCTTCTGGATCCAATGCAATCTGACTTTTGTCCTTTACATTCTACTGAAAAGGCTCTTGCCAAAGTCTCCAGCAACCTGTTCCTGGCAAAATCCAAGGGCTTTTACTTGATCGTCATTCTTCTTGACCTCTCTGCTGTTTTTGACACTGTTGATCACCACTATCTACTCAACACCTTGTCTGCACTTGGTTTTAAGGGCTCTGTGCTATCCTGGTTCTCTTCTTATCTCTCCTATTGCACTTTCAGTGTTCTAGTGGATCCTCCTCTACTGCTATCCTGCTCTCAGTTGGTGTACCCCAAGGATCTGTCTTGGACCCACTCCTTTTCTTTCTATATACCCAGTCCCTTCGTACATTCATCTCCTCCCATGGTTTTCAGTACCATCTTTACACTGATGACTCTCAGATTTACCTCTCTACACCCGATATTTCTACAGCAATCCAGACCCGGATCTCTGACTGCTTATCTAACATTGCTGCCTGGATGTCTCACTGATGATTGAAATTCAACATGGACAAAACCGAGCTTCTTATTTTTCCCCCTAAACCCACATTCCCTCTTCCTCCTCTCTCAGTCTCTGTGGATAATGCTCTACTACTTCCTATTTCCTCGGCTCACAACCTTGGGGTCATCTTTGACACCTCCCTGTCCTTCTCCACACACATCCAACTGATAGTTAAAATCTGTCATTTCTTTCTCTGTAACATCAACAAAATTTGCCCCTTCCTTTCTGAACACATTACTAAGACACTTATCCACTCTAGTCACCTTTCGTCTAGACAACTGCAACCTCCTCCTAGTTGGTCTCCCTCTGAATCATCTCTCTCCCCTTCAATCTGTTCATAACTCAGCTGTGTGGCTAATCTTCTGCCAGCCCCGATATGCTCATATAACCCCTCTTCTCAAGTCGCTTCATTGGCTCCCTATCTGTTTCTGTATCCAGTTTAAACTTCTCCTACTGATCTATAGGTGCACTCATTCTTCTGCTTCTCACTACCTTTCCTCTCTTATATCTCCTAAAACCCCTCCTCCGGAACGCCATTCTTCTGATCGATTGCTTTTGTCTATGCCCTTCTCTTCCACTGCCAACTCCAGAGTTCGATCCTTTCACCTTGCTGCCCCTTATGTCTGAGTCTGTACATCTGGCTTCATCTCTGCCCCTTTTCAAATCCATGCTAAAAACTCACTTCTTCGAGGCTGCTTTTGGAACCTGATCCACTTAATGTCCTGTGTGTCCCCTTACCATTCCCCTAGGTGTACCCTTGCCCTCAGCTGTTGCGTTATCTGTCTTGACTAGATTGTAAGCTCTGATGAGCAGGGACCGTCTTTTATATATGCCTGTACAGCGGGCGTACGCTTTGTAGTGCTATATAAATGATTAGTAGTAGTAGTAATGGCCGTGGCTAAATCAAATGCTCGATGGTGACCAAGGGCCCAGTTGACCCACTGGGAAAGCAACTGAGAAAAGAAAATTTACCAAAAAGCACTGGAACTGAAGAAGGAACCGCGACGCAACCGACGGCAGGCACTAACAATGATACTTGTCAGGAAAGCCCCAGAAGGGGAAAAACAACATTTACTGGCAGAAGACAGGAGAAGATAGTGCTGCCATGGTGGCAGGCATGATAGATCCTCCCAAAAGCTTCCAATAGATGCTGGGGAATGCTCCTGCAAAGGGCTCCATCAGAGACGTCATCCATATGTGAGGACTTACTGTACTTCCTGCTTGTCTACAGAGAATGTGGTATCATCTGCAAATTTGATGACCTCACTTGTTATTTCCATTTCCAGACCATTTATAAATATGTTAAAAAACAGCAGGCCCAGCACAGATCCTTGGGGTACTCCTTTATTCACCTTTCTCCACTGAGAAAATTGGCCATTTAGCCCTGCTCTCTATATTCTACCTTTCAGCCAGTTCCTAATTCACAATAGTACATTGCCTCCTATCCCATGACTTTTTAATTTCCCCCAGGGTCTTTCATGAAGGACTTTGTCAAAGGCTTTTTGAAAATCGAGATACACTATGTCAACTGGCTCACCTTTATCTACCTGTTTATTCACACCTTCAAAAAAATATAAGAGATTGGTGAGACAAGCTTTTCCTTGACTAAATCCATGTTGGCTTTCTGCCATTAAACCATGACTATCTGCATGTTCAATAATTTTGTTTTTATAATGGTTTCTACTATTGTCCAGTTCTGACGTCAGGCTCTCTGGTTGTGGTTTCCCAAACCACCACTGGAACCCTTTTTAAAAACTGGTGTTACATTGGTTACCCTCTGATCTTCAGGTACTACAGATGATTTTAATGATAGATCATAAATTATTAATAGTAGTTCTTTTAGCACCCTGGGATGTATGCCATCGGTCCAGGTAATTTGCTGCTATTTAGTTTATCAATTAGCTGCATTACATTTTCCTGATTTATTGAGATTTGTTTCAATTCCTCTGATATATCACCTTTAAATATCATTTCTGGCATGGGTAAGTTTCCTACATCTTTTTCAGTAAAGACTGAAGCAAAAATTCATTCAGTCTCTCCGCCATGGCCTTGTCCTCTTTCAGTGCAACTTTTACCCCTCCATCATCTATTGGTCCGACTCCCTCACAAGTGTTTTGCTATGAATATACTTGAAAATGTTTTTATTATGCACTTTTTCTTCCACAGCAAGATTCTTTTCAAATTTTCACTTTGCCTGCCTTATCAGTGCCTTGCATTACAGTTGCCAGTATTTATGTTGTTTCCTGTTTTCATCATGTGGCTCTTTTTTCCATTTTCTGAAAGATTCTCTCTTAGCAATAACAGCCTCTCTGAACTAACCTTCAAGCCATGCTGGCTATCGTTTGGCTTTCCTCTCATTTTTTAAAGCATGAAACACATCTGGTCTGGGCTTACAAGACAGTATTTTTAAATAATGTCCAGGTCTGATGTATATTCTTAACCTTTGCAGTTGCTCCTTTTATTATTTTCTTAACCTTTTCCTCATTTTATTATAGTTTCCTTTTTGAAAGCTGAATGCTAACACAGTCAATTTCCTTGCAATTCTCCCTATATTTATTAAATCAAATGTGTTCATGTTGATTGCTATTGCCAAGCAGCCCTGAAACAATTACCTCTCGCACTAGATCCTGCATTCGACTGAGGAATAGGCCTAAAATAGTTTATCCATGTGTCGGTTCATGGACAGCTGCTCCATGAAGTAGTCATTTACTTTGTCTAGAAATTTTATCTTCTTAGCATTTCCTGATGTGACATCGCTCATTATAACACTGCTGTAAACTTTGCTAGCTTCCCTAATTTCTGTTAGCATTTCATCATCTGTCTGTTCATTTTGTCCAGGTGGACAGTAGTACACCCCCACTGCTATTCCCTTTCCCTTTTTACATGGAATTTATATCCATACAGATTCTACAGTATATTTTGTTTCCTGTAAAACCTTTAGCCAATGTATTTTGTTTCCTGCAAAACTTTTATCCTGTTCTGTTTCCTGCAAAAGCCTCTGTGGGTAAATGAAAACCACTATACTGTTAAATTTCAGTGATTTAAAGCATGAGACAAAAGAAATTGTGGACTTATTTTTTTTTAATCTACATTTTAAATTATTAAAAGTCAGAACTTAGCTATTGGCTTGACTGAAAGCAAACGCACATAATAAAAAACATTGACAGCAAAATACCCGTGAGTGTCAACTGGAACATTAGAGGGGTGGAGGGGGCAGTAAGAGAGAACAAGGCCATAGCAGAGAGACTGAATTAATTTTTTGCTTCAGTCTTTAATGAAGAAGATGTAGGAAACTTACCCATGCCAGTAATGATATTTAAAAGTGATGCATCAGAGCAATTGAAACAAATTTTGATAATTCAAGAAGATGTAATATAGCTATTTGATAAACTAAAGAATAGCAAATCACCTGGACTAGATGGCATACATCCCAGGGTTATAAAAGAAGTGGAATATGGGATTGCAGACCTACTTTTAATAATCTGTGAACTATCATTAAAATCATCTGTAGTACCTGAAGATTGAAGAGTAGCCAATGTAACACAAATTTTTAAAAAGTGTTCCAGGGGTGATCCGGGAAACTACAGACCAGTGAGCTTGACGTCTGTACCGGACAAAATGGTAGAAACCATTATAAAGAACAAAATTATTGAACATGTAGATAGGCATGGCTTAATGGCAGAAAACCAACATGGATTTAGCCAAGAAAAGTCTTGTCTCACTAATCTGTTATATTTTTTCAAAGATATGAATAAGTATGTAGATAAAGGTGAGCCGGTTGATATAGTGTATCTGGATTTTCAGACAGCCTATGACAAGGTCTCTAATGAGAGACTCTTGTAGAAATTAAAAAGTCATGGGATAGGAAGCAGTGTACTATTGTGGATTAAAAACTGGTTAAAAGATAGAAAATAGAATAGGGCTAAATGCACAATTTTCTCAATAGAAACAGGTGAATAGTGGAGTACCCCAGGGATCTGTGCTGGGCCCGCTACTTTTTAACATATTTATAAATGACTTGGAAATAGGAATAACAAGTGAGATAATCAAATTTGCAGATGACACAAATTATTCAAAGTTGTTAAAACACAAGAGGATTGTGAAAAATTGCAAGAGGATGCTGAAATATTAGGAGACTGGCCATCCACATGGCAGATAAAATTTAATGTGGAGAAGTGGAAAATTAGGCACTTAGGGAAGAACAACCTAAACTACGGTTACACAACGCGAGGTTCCACATTTGGAATCACCACTCAGGAAAAGGATCTGGAAGTCATCGTAAATAATACATTAAAACCCTCTGTCTAGTGTGCCGCTGTGGCCAAAAAAAGCTAATAGAATGCTAGGAAACATAAGTAAAGGATTATAAAATAAAGCCAAGAATACTATAATGCCTCTGCATCGCTCCATGGTGCAACCACACCTTGAATATTGATCACCAGATCGTACATAAGAACATAAGAAATGCCATACTGGGTCAGACCAAGGTCCATCAAGACCAGTATCCTGTTCCCAACAGTGGCCAATTCAAGTCACAATTACCTGGCAGGTTCCCAAAAAGGTACATTTTAAAAAGGATATAGTAGAAATGGAAAAGGTACAGAGAAGAATGACCAAAACTGTAAAGGGGATGGAAGGATATCTCCATGAGAAAAGGCTTGAAAGGTTAGTGCTCTTCAACTTGGAAAAGAGACAGCTGAGAGGAGATATGATAGAGGTATATAAAATAATGAATGGAGTGGAACGGGTAAACATTTAAAAGTTGTTTGCTCCTTCAAAAAGTAGAAAGATTACGGGTAATGCAATAAAGCTACAATGTGGCACATTTAAGACTAATTGGAGAAAATATTTTTTCATTCAATGCGTAATCAAATTCTAGAATTCATTATTGGAGTATATAGTAAAAACTCTTAGGGGTATGTTTACTAAACCGGGCTAACGGTTAACCCGGGCTATCTGCAACTAGGTCCCATTGAATAATATGGGACCTAGTGGCAGATAGTCCGGGTTAACCGTTAGCCCGATTTAGTAAACATACCCCTTAGTGTAGCTGGGTTCAAAACAGGTCTGAACAAGTTCCTGGAGGAAACGTCTATAAACCATTATTAGAGAAGACTCGAGAAATCCACTGCTTACCCCAAGAACAAACATCATGGAATGTGTATACTTTTGGGAACCTGACAGAAACTTCAGACTTGGAATAGCTACTGTCGAAAACAGGATTCTGAACTTGATGGACTTTTGGTCTGATCCAGTATGGCATATCTTATGTTCTTAATCTGCTCCGTTTCTCTGAAGGTATGAATAAGCATGTGGATAAAGGTGAGCCAGTCAATTTAGTGTATTTAGACTTTCAGAAAGCATTTGACCAAGTTCTACATCAGACTCCCAAGGCAATTAAGAAGTCATGGCATATTAGACAATGTCCTATGGTGGATTAGAAACTGGCTGAGAAAGAAAAAACAGAGAGTAGGGATAAATGGTCAATTTATCAATGGGGGGAGATGAATAATGGAATACCCCAGGGATCTGTATTGGGGCCAGTGCTTTTTAACATATTTATAAATAATTTGGAATTAAGAACCACTAGAGATTAAAATTTGCAGATGGCACTAAATTATTCATTGTTAGTAGATTGCATGTGGATTGTGAGAAAACTGCAGGTGGACCTTGGGAGACTGGGCACACAAATGGCAGAAACAATTTAATATGGACAAGTGTAAAGTGATGCACCTAGGGAAGAATAACCCAAACTATACCTGCATAATGCTAGGTTCCACATTAGGAGTCACTGCTCAGAAGGAATCTGGGTGTGATCATAGCAGGGTGGCCAAAAAAAGACTAAGCAGCATGTTAGGAAGTATATGGAAAAGAAAAACGAATGATATAATAATATCGGTGTATTACATCATGGTGTGACAGCACCTTTAAGTATTGCGGGCATTTCTAGTGCCCGTGCCTCAAAAAAGACCTACAGTAGTAGCATTTGAAAAGATATAGAAAAGGGCAACCAAACTGATAAAGGGGATGGCATGATTCTCCTTTGAGGAAAGGCTTAAGAAGTTAGAACTCTTCAGCTTGGAAAAGAGTCAGCTGAGGGGACATACGATTATAAAATACTTAGTGAATTTGGACAGGTAAATGTGAATCCATTGTTTACTCTTTCAAAATATACAGTACAAGGACTAAGGGACAATTTATAAAGCTACAGAGTAGTATATTTAAAAAGATAGGAGAAAATACTTTTTCTCTCAACATGTAATTAAGCTTTGAAACTCATTGCTGGAGGATGTGGTTAAAGCAGGTAGTGTAGATGGGTTTAAAAAAGGTTTGGACAAATTCCTTGAGGAAAAGACCATAAACCGTTATTAAGATAAACTGAGAGAAGACCACTGCTTATCCTTGCAGGCAGAAGAGAAGGGGAAGATAGCTACTTCTGGATTACACCAACAGTGAAAATATTATTTTAGTACTTAGGAGATTTCAAAATTACTAACACTTCCAAAAAAATCTCCACTTAATTCACAAAACACAAAATAATTTCCAGTACTGAGTTCATCTCCAAACTTTCTTATCTTAAAAAGGATATAGTGTTATTAGAAAAGGTACAGAGAAGCGACACCAAAATGGTAAAGGGGATGGAGGCTACTTCTATGAAGATAGGCTACAAAGGTTAGGGCTCTTTAACCTGGAAAAGAGACAGCTGAAGGGATATATGATGGAAGACTATAAATTAATGAATGGAGTGGAACGGGTAAACATAGATCAATTGTTTACGCTATCAGAATATAGAAAGACTAGGGGACATGCAATGAAGCTACAGGGTAAACTATTTAAGACAAATAAGAGAAAATATTTTTTCACTCAACGTGTAATCAAACTCTGGAATTTGTTACCAGAGGATGTAGTAAAGGCTGTTAGTGTAACTGGGTTTAAAAAAGGTTTGAACAAGTTCCTGGTGGAAAGATCCATAAACCATTATTAAGAAGGGACCCAAGATATCAATGCTTGAACCAATACAAGCATTGTGGAACCTGTGTCTTTTGGGTAAACTGTAAGGTACATATGACCTAGATTAGCCACTGCTGGAAACAGGATACTGGGCTTGATGGACCTTGGTCTGACCCAGTATGGCATATCTTATGTTCTTTAAGAGACGAAAAAGGGAACCACGGTGGCCACCCTTGATACTGCCATTTTTTTAAAGCAAGTTACATTCTGCCATTTAACATTCTCAGTTCCCCTAAAACTCCTCTTAACTTTCTACACAATTGATATATATATATATATCATTGTTCTCTTTTTTAATTTTCTTTAATCTTTTTTTCTTTAAAAACCCCCACCATTTCTTATGTGCACACAATGCTCACAAATTATACCCCCATTTTCTCAGGTCATTCAACAACACATGAAGCTCAATTTCCAATTCCAAACATAGCAACAATGTATCAAAAAGTAGCTTTCTAACTGGCTGCTCCTTATTCCTGGAACAAACGACCAGAGTCAGTACCTCAGGCTCCCTCTGTGGCTCTGTTCAAATCCAGGCTAAAAACTCACTTCGAGACTGCTTTTGGATCCTGATCATGGGTGTAGTTTGGGGAGGGAGCATTGCCGCCTCCCCAAACAAGTTGCCCCAATGGCCATGATTCTTTGTCTGCCCACAGGGATCCGATCTCCTGCAGGCAGAAGACAAGGGGAACAGGAATATAATGGAGGGATTCAAGTGGGAGAGTTCTAGAGCAGTTAATCATGTTAAAATTGTATTTATTTATTTAACAGATTTTATACTGCTTTATCATGTAGTCAAAACAGTTTACAATATAACATCAACTCAATGATTACATTATAACAAGGGCAACAAACTTGGAGTATAAACATGAACTAGGGCTGAACAGTGTTAATTTTCCAGAGGGATTACACATTAGAGTAGAAGAGACAAATTTGGGTTGAAGGACTGATTAGGTTACAGAGAAGGAGAGAGATGGGTTGAGGATTAAGTTACAGAAAAGTTTGGAGTGGCAGGCTCATTCTAGGCTATGTGATACTTCAAAATGTTTGGAGAATAGAAATGTTTTTAGTTTCTTGCAGAAGTCTTGGATATCTGTAGTTGCCTTGAGATCTTCTGGTAAGGAGTTCCATATAGTTGGCGCCAATATAGAGAATGCCCTGTTGCAAGTTGTTTGTTTACTTTTTGTTTTGATGTTAGGAACTATAAGCTGGTTTTTGTTATTGGCTCTCATTGGCCTGACTTCTGGGTCTCTTTTTATCAGTGATTGGAGTGTGTCTGCAGATGTGTGGTGTAGAGTTTTGAATGTAATGAGTATGGCCTTGAATATGATTTGTGCATGCATTGAGAACCTTCAGGAGGGGAGTGATTTGTTCATGCCTTGGGGCTCCTGTTATGATGTGTGCACCCCTATTTTGAGCCATCTGTAGAGGGCATAAGGTGTGTTTTGAGAGTCCTTGGTAAATCAAGATGCAGTAGTCCAATATTGGTGTGATTGTTGCCTGACAAACAGTTCTGAAGTTGTTTTGGTTGGTCCAGTGTGACTCTTAGGTATTTTATTTCCTGCTTTACTGTTATGTTGTGGTGTGATACTTTTATGGTTGATGGGGATGGGGGGGGGGGGGGGGATGAAAGATTTGTTCCTGGTGAAGAGTATCTGTTTTGTTGTAGTTTGTGTTCAGGTTGTGCTGGTTGAGACATTTTGTCATTGTGTCTAAGCATTTGGTTATTTTTGTGTAGTCTGTATATAGTTTATCTGTATATAGTTTATTGTACATAGTTTAAAAGCAAGTTTCATGCTGTTATGTATTAGCCTATGCTGTTAACCAATTTATTGTTTATTGTTACATAATGTTCAATGTAAAACCAAGCTCTTGCTTTGTGGATTTTGTTTTATTGTAAACCGCAATTGAACTCTGGAAGATGCGGGATATAAATGATTGTTAAATAAATAATAAATAAATAAATAAATAGTCAGGCTTGTCTATGTTGAATGACATGTATATCATAATATTGTCTGCGTATAAATGGTATAATATGTCATGGTCTCATTACTTTACACAGAGGTTGTAGATATAGATTGAATAACAGGACAGATAGGGATGACCCTTGAGATATCCCCTGATGCTGTCTAAATGGTTTTGATGTGTGTGGGCCAATTCTGACTTGTTGTTGTCTGAGGTTTATGTATGATTGGAACCACTTGAGTGTGATGTTACTAAAACCTATTTCTCTCAGTCTTTGTATTAGTGATGGCTGACTGTGTCAAAGGCTGCTGCTATGTCAATGAAGATTAATATGAAACCATGTTTGATGTCATTGATGCCTGTTATGATTTTCTCCAGTAGGGATGTGAGTAAAGTTTCCATATTGTGGTTGGGTTTAAAGTCATGCTGGTGGAGGTCTAGAGGTGCAACTTGGTCAACGTGGTCTTGCAGTTGAAGTTGTATGGCTTTCTCGATCAACTTGGTTATGAATGGTAGACTGGAATAGGTCGGTATGTGGTGGAGTCTTGTGGATCAAGCAGGGGATTTTTTTAGCATAGGTTTGATGGATGCTTGTTTAAGGCTAGCTGGAAGGTAACCCTGTGAAAGTGACAGGTGTGTGATTTTAAATAGAGTTGTGCCCAGTTCCTGCTTTGTGAGCTTGATCCATGATACAGGGCAATCGGATTGGAGTGTCTCAGGAAGCATTACAGAGGTCAGTATTTTTTTTAATCTTAGTGGAGCCAGTAGGTTAAAATAAATAGATTACCTGTTTGGTGCCCCAGGAGGGGTGCTGGGCTTCACTACAAGGACCCAGAGAGAGCACTGGGGCCTCAGATAAATTAAAAGACATGTAATCCTGGATTTGCAGGTTTTAAAAAGCCTCTTTTAATGCTAAAAATGAAGTTTAATTTAAAAACAAGTCCTGGCCACATAGGAAAGCATTGAGTGTGCTAGGAGTAGTGCAGGGATCTGTATAGTGAGCAGTCTTTCAGGAGAGAAACTGCAGAGACTGATGCAGAGAGGCAATATTTAAATTTGCTGCTTCAGAGGCTTACAAAAACAGCACAGAACCCTAGGATATATTCTGATGTGTTGTCAAAAAATACTTGCATCTGGAGACTTGGGGATTTTTGCCCTTTTCCAGAGCAGTGCTGGGGTACTATTTGCAATTGCATTGGCCTAGAAAAGACCACACTAAGCAGGTTCCGTTCCTACCTCAACAACAGACTCCAACAAATTAGGATTGGCTGCAACACATCACGACCATTCAACCAACAACAAGGAGTGCCCCAAGGTTCTAGCCTGTCCGCTCTCCTATTTGACCTCTTCCTCCAGCCCATATGCCAAATTTTCAAAGAACACATGATCCAGTACCAAATCTACGCAGATGATATAATGTTTTTCACTCCATTCAACACATCTGTCCCAGACTTCAACAACATCTACAATTGCTTCACTAAAGTGAAACAATGGCTAGAACAGAACAACCTCTTCATTAACCAAGAAAAGACAGAAGCGCTGCACATATTCTCTGATACTTCCTACACCCCTCCTCAATCCTTGTCACTTGGGAATTTCACCATCAATGTAAAAAGTGAGGTCAAATATTTGGGCATCATCCTTGACCAGAAGCTCAACTTATAAACACAAATAAAAAGAACAGCCCAATCTATCTACTACAAGCTAAGAACCTTGAAAAACCTCCACCAACTACTAAGTCCCGACCTATTTCACACAGTTTATCAAGCCATAGTCACCCCTACACTTGACCATTGCAACATAATATACCATGGTCTCCCCAAACAATCCATACAACTTCTCCAGATGGCACAAACCACTGCAGAGCGGATAATCCATGGAATCTCCAGACAAGACCATATCACCCCTGTCCTACAACACCTCCACTGGCTCCCTATCCAATCAAGAAGAAAATACAAAGCACTCATTATGACACACAAAGTCATACACAATGAATCCACAACCTGCCTATACCCCTCCTCTCTAAACTTAAGTGTGACAGACTATGACGACACAGTTCTCTCAAACTTCTAGCCATCCCAGCTCATAAATCCAAAAGCAAGCAATCCGCATGCAATCGTGCTTTCTCCCTCTTTGCCCCCACTATATGGAATGTCCTCTCCCCACAGCTGAGAGGTTGCTCCAACCATCCTGACTTAAGGAAGAAGCTCAGAACTTTACTATTCCAGGAACATTTCAGAACTGCCACGTCCATGGACCCATCGTCTGGTGAGACTTAGCACTGTATTTTACATTCTACGAACTCTGCAGACTTAGCTCTTATACATGCATCGTGCATGGATTATGACTCATACACTATCCCCAGCTGCCCCCCCCCTGTACATAGTTATTGTTTATGTTTATTCATAACCTTATATTTGTTTCATTGGTTGTATATCTACAAAGTTCCAGTTCTATGTAAAATGGCTGCTCTTGCACTGTTAATTTTATGTTCTATGTAAACCGCCTTGAATGGCAGTATATAAGCAATGTTAAATAAATAAATACATTCTAGCAGTGGAAGACCACTAAAGAGTTGATCTTGGGAGGACTGAAATGAAACTGGAAGAAGCAGTTGAAGGCTGGAAAATTAGAGTGAAGGAGGTCTTGTGTGCTGTGAAAGTTTAAGGTAACTGGAAATTGAGTTAAAAAGGTTTAACCTTTGTTAAGTCACTGGTCTGCTTATTGTTTGATGCCTACTTAGAGAGAGAATTGGAAGACAGAGAGTTAACAGACCCTGAGTTGTATTAATTGTGCCCTGTCTTTGAAGCACAGATTTGCTGGGTACAAGCTGTATTGGAGGGAAAGGATTTACTCAAACAACTCAGCAGAAGCTTCTGACTGAGTTTTCATTTTACAAGTTCTGGTTTTGGACACAACTAAGAGAGTATATAAGGAAGGAACAGAGGGGAGCTTCTTTAAGAATGTTTTTAAGTAGTGAAAAGCTTCTTAGCACAAGGAATTGTCTCAGCTTTTGTCTGTTGAGAAAAACAAACAATCAAAATCCTGAAAAGGGATTTCTTGGGGCAGGGTTTGAAAAGAAATAGGGACGTTTTTCCTGCTTTATAAACTGGAAAGTTTCTAAGAAATACTGGATTAAGCTCCTTCAAGGAACTAAATGTTCTCAAAGCTAAGATTGTAGCAAAGTTTCCTAGAGGAAAGGAATATTTTAAATCCTGTGCAGAGGAGCTGGTAGTTCTGCTGGATGTGGCAGTTTGGCATCCTCTGAGTAAGGGGGAAAGAGTAAAATGCCTTTCTTTGAAAGAGCTTGAAAAATTGGAAAGGATGTATTGAGTTCCTCTGAGGAATCTATGATTACTGGAAGCTGACACTATAGAGAAGCTCTTTGGAAAATATATATGTTTACTCCTGTGAAGGAATCCAGATAGGATTCTAAACTGCTGAGACTCAACAGTGCTAAGAGTAGTGACACTGCTGCATGCTATTGGAAGCAGTGGAGAGGGAGAGAGAGAGTCACTGGTTTTAGACTTCTGGCAGAAGGCCACTGCATAATTAAGGTTTAAACTGGAAATTCCTGAGCTCTTAAAGGGATAACTTTTTAGGACTGTGAAAGGTGTGACTGGACAGTGTTTGTGGGGGCTTAGATAGGGACATTCAATTATCTTTTATTTTTGGATAGGAATAGGGATAGTATTCCAGATCAGATCCAAGTCAACATATTAACCCCCAAGTGACGGTGGACGCAGCCTCAATTTAGATTAGTTGTATTTATTGATTTATTAAAGTTAGGGAGTAAGTAAAGTCTGGATCATTGCTGGACCAGAGGAATCCTGAGTTCCTGTGATATTGGATCTCCTGGAAGAGGACACTGCAGGACTTCTGGACAAGAGACTGGGCCCCTTTGCAAGAAGGTTTCTGGGAAGAAAGGTACCAGTACACAAAGACCCTGAGAGACTAAAAGAACTACAATGCTGAGCTTGTGCTTTACACTACCAACTGAAATACATATAGAGTACTCTGGATAATAAGAGAACTTACCTGTTAAAAGGTGGAAGTTCCTGAACAAAGAAGTATATTCATAGTAAGAGAGAAACCGTAGAGAGTATCCTAAAGAAAAAAAATGAAACACTTGAGTATTTTCTATTAGAAGACTACTGTGAAGAAAAGAGAAACACTGAATGTTGATTTACTTCTGAGTTCTAAGGTGCAACCATGTCTAGATACTTTATTGATTTTTGTTTAACTGTTAAAATTTCTGAATCCATCTTTAAACTTGTTGAACAAGTTGTATGAGCTTAATAAATTTTTCTGAAAATTCTGTGTATAGACACTAAGGTGTTATGTGTCTCATTTTTGCAAAGTTTACCTTATCACAATAATTGTAACATCACCTTGTTGTTGTTGTTAAGTGCCGTCGAGTTGGTGTCGACTCATGGCGACCCTCTGGATAGTTGTCCTAAATTGTGTTTGGTCTTCAGTCAGGCGGCTCATTGTTGACAGACTGGTACCCGTAGCTGCTGTTATTATATCAATCCATCTCATTGCTGGCCTTCCTCTTTTGCATTGACCTTCCATCTTGCCAAGCATGATGTCTTTCTCTAATGATCTCTCTCTTCGCATGATGTGTCCAAAGTATGAAAGTCGAAGTCTTGTCATCTGAGCTTCTAAAGAAAGCTTAGGTTTGATCTCCTCTAGTACTGACCGGTTTGTTCTTTGGGTAGTCCATGGTATACGCAGTATTCGCCGTCAGCACCATAATTCAAAGGCATCAATTTTCTTCCTGAATATCTTTTTCACTGTCCAAATTTCGCATCCATATGATGTTACTGAAAATATCATGGCTTGAACAAGTCAAATGTTTGTATGGAGAGACATCTCTGCTCTTGAGAATCTTGTCTAGGTCTTTCATAGCCATTCTGCCAAGAGCAATGTGTCGTCGGATTTCTTGACTGCTTGTTGCTTCTTTATTGATAGTTGATCCAAGTAGGTTAAAGTTGTCCATGATTTCACTTTCTTCTCCTTCAATGATGAACTTGTTGATTTTGCCAGTTGTCATGATCTTTGTCTTTTTTACATTAAGGTGCAGGCCCATTTTGAGACTATGTTCTTTTATTGTGAGAAGCAAATGTTTCAGATCATCTTCACTTTTAGCCACATCTTCACTTTCAGCTGATGTGGTATCATCAGCATAGTGAAGGTTGTTGATGAATCCTGCACCAAACTTCACACCTCTGTTGTCTTCAAATATGCAGCCTTGTCTTACAACTTTGCTATTTTAAACCATTCTGTTTCTTCTTGTTCCGTTCGAATTGTTGCTTCTTGATTAATGTACAGATTACGCAAGAGAACAATCAGGTGTTCTGGTATACCCATGCTTCTTAATGTGGCCCAGAGTTTCTCATGGTTTACACAGTCAAAAGCCTTGCTATAGTCGATAAAGCACAAATAGATATCCTTTTGGTATTCTTTGGTCTTTTCAAGGATCCATCTCACATCTGTGATGATGTCTCTCATTCCTTGCCCTTTCCTGAACCCTGCTTGCACTTCAGGTAGTTCTTGTTCCAGGTATGGTTGTAGTCTCTGTTGAATAATCTTCAGTAGAATCTTGCTGGCATGTGAGATCAGAGCGATTGTGCGATAATTTCCAGTCAGTTGGATCACCTTTCTTTAGTACTGATATAAACAGAGATCTTTTCCAGTCAGTTGGCCATGATGTTGTCTTCCAAATTTCTTGGCAGAGCTTTGGCTTATCCCAATTTTGAGTATTTTCCTTTCAGCCTTCCTCCACCCTGGATGAGATGAGGTTAGCGACTTTTGTAAACCTCTACCGAAGGGGGACCTCAAACTCTGAGGTACCAACTTGGCCCACTGGACTACAAGATAACATCCCAGGTATTGCTGTAAAAATCTGGCCACACCCTTCTCCGGAAGTGGGGAACTACATTACAGTGCCAGGCTAAAGAATTAAATGGCTACAATTCTTGCTGCATTTTAATTACATAGCCTGGGGATATGTTGTTTCCTCTTTTTTTTGGGGGGGGGGGGGGCAAAGCCACTTAATGAGAACCTCTGCTCTATCTCTGAGTATTTTTGGGGTGACAACTCATCCCTGGGCTGTTTTATATACTGAGTTTCTATCCATCTAGCATTTTTATGGTAACTATAATGAATATGCAAAGATGTCATTCACCCTTTGCCCCCTCTCCCCCATGAAGCCGTCAAAGTATTACCATGATCCTGATCCCTAGTCTCCTGTTCGCCTCCTATGTGTTTCCTCGCCATTCTCCTAGATATATCTTAGTTTGCGTGTTGTGTGACTTGATTGTCTCTTAAATGTCTTTGTACTGGGTACACTTTGCTGCACTATGCACATGATAAATAGAAGTAGTAGCTAGCAAAAGATTTCAGAGAAGTCATCGATAGCATCTTTTCTTACTGAAAGGTTACTAATTTATATTTTCCCCGTACATTATTCCCTTTCAACTACACGTCAATCAACCCACGCCCTACAGCACATACACACTAAACCCCACAGCAGCGAGACGTCGCTTCTACACTACACGTCAAGTGTAATTCATTGCGCCTATTCCCGCACGCCGTAGGGTTACGTGGCAGGCCTTACGTCATCAAGCTGCGGCCATCTTACCTCCCGGTTTGAGCTAGCTGTGTTTGCGCTCCTACAGAGTGAGCTGAAGTGGTGCTGCGTTTCGGGTAAGTGAGGCGCGTCGGGATCTAGCGGTCTGTTACTCTGCATCTGCAGTATAAGCTAAGTGAGGTGAAGGAAGCCTTGTCTTTGAATTCCCTGCCCTGTATTGTCGGTAGAGTGTGTGGCACTGCAGCCTTTCTTTGGTTTTAGCTAGTTCTAAGCGCTCTGCTGTGCCCCTCTCGTCCCACTGGTGATGAGCTCAGATCGTGACTGGGGGTCTTGTAGCGAGGGCTGGAAGCTGCGTTCAGAGCTGCTGCAGTGTTGTGGGTAGTTCATCTTGTTTTCTATGTAGTGTATGTACAATGTATATATGTTTGTAGAGGAGTGGCAGAGAGGATTTTGTGGTGTTAGGGGACGGCTCCCATGGTGAGACATGTCACTGTTTCAATAACTTGCGGTGAGTTGAGGGGCTTGGGGGTGCAGGGTGCCTGGAGATGTGGCAGGGTGCCTGATGCGCAGGCGCAAGTGTACGTTGTAAGCTGGGAGGTAAAGTGTGATGCCCCTTCTCTTGGCTGGCTGGCTGGCTGGCGGGGGGCGGGGGGCGGGGAGTGAGTGAGTGAGTCAGTCAGTCCGTCCGTCTGTCTGTCTGTCTGTCCCCGTCTCCCAGTGCTGATTTTTTTTTGTTAGCTTGAAGGCTTTTTCTTCTGCGTGTCGTGTTTTTGGCGTTTGACCTTCATGAGACGTGGTACGGGTTTAAGTGAAGCGTTGCATGATGTCATGTCGGGGAGAGTCGCTGAGGTTCGGGTGTCGCAGACTCTGCATTGGTAGGTGCCTGTATTGCCGAAAAGCTGCTCTCAATCTCAAGAGTAGAGAGACAACAAGGGCAAAACAAAAAATATAGAGAATGGAAATATAAGGACTGCCAATTATGGTCTATCGAGTCCGTTTTATGCCCTGTCTGTGACAGCCCATTCAGGAAGGAAATATGTTTTTCAT
This sequence comes from Ichthyophis bannanicus, assembly GCA_033557465.1. Classification (NCBI taxonomy): domain Eukaryota; kingdom Metazoa; phylum Chordata; class Amphibia; order Gymnophiona; family Ichthyophiidae; genus Ichthyophis; species Ichthyophis bannanicus. The sequence continues at coordinate 532,219,720 of CM066032.1, forward strand.
ATCTAGGATTTGATAGATAAGGTTTCTCACTCCCGGAAGTGGAGACATTTGTTTTTTTATTTATTTAACTGGACTTTCAGAAAGCCTTTGACAAAGTCCCTCATCAGAGACTTTTGACAAAACTAAAAAGTAATGGGATAGGAGGCAGTGTACTAGTGTGGATCAGGAACTGGTTAAAAGAAAGTAGAGTGTAGGGCTAAAAATGGGTCCGCTGCCTTTTGATATACTGTATTCATAAATGACCTGGAAAAGGGAATAACAAGTGAGGTTATCAAATTTGCAGACGACACAAAACTATTTAATGTTGTTAAAACCCAAGAGGATTGTGGAAAATTGCAAGAGGATCTTGATAAATTGGAAGGCTGGGCATCCAAATGGCAGATGAAATTTAATGTGGACAAGTGCAAAGTTATGCACCTATGAAAGAACAACCCAAACTAATGGTTACACGATGCAAGGTTCCATATTGGGAGCCAATACCCAGGAAAAGATTTAGGCGTCATCGTGGATAACATCTTAAAATCCTCTGCCCAGTGTGCAGCGGTGGCCAAGAGAGCAAATAGAATGCTAGGTATCATAAGGGAAGGAATGGAGAATAAAACAAAGGATATTATAATACCTCTGTATCGTTCCATGGTGCGACCGAACCTTGAATATTGTGTGCAATTCTGGTCGCCGTCTCTTAAAAAAGGGGATGGAAGGATACTCCTGTGAAGAGAGGCTAAAAAGGTTAGGGCACTTCAACCTGGAAAAGAGATGGCTGAAGGGAGATATGATAGAGGTCTATAAATTAATGAATGGAATGGAACGGGTAAACGTAGATTGATTTGTTTAGGTTATCAGAATATAAAAAGACTAGGGGACATGCAATGAAGCTACAGGATAACCTATTTAAGACTAATAAGAGAAACTATTTTTTCACTCGACGTGTAATCAAACTCTGGAATTTGTTACTGGAGGATGTAGTAAAAGTTGTTAGTGTAGCTGGGTTTAAAAAAGGTTTAGACAAATTCCTGGAGGAAAGGGACCCAGGATATCGCTGCTTTACCCCAATACAAGCATTGAGGAGCCTGTGTCTTTTGGGGAGACTGCTAGGTACTTATGACCTAGATTGGCCATTGTTGGAAACAGGATACTGGGCTTGATGGACCTTGGTCTGACCCAGTATGGCATATCTTATGTTCTTATATATTGTCTTTCTACAATCCAAGACGATTTACAAGGAACATAACATAGCAGTGTAACACAGCTGCTTTACATGGAACAGTAAATTTTTGAACATGAATATGCATAGTTTAAACCATGAGTTATTTACACATATATATGTTGATTATTGGGTGGGGGGTGTTAGTTGGAGGCAGGGGTGAGGAGGAGTGGGTGGAGGAGGAATGGGGGTGATAAAGGGGTAGGAGTATGTAGTAGCTGCAGAGTGGTTGGGAACATTAGTGGAGGGTAGTCTTAAGGGGGCTGGGAGAAGTGTTCTTGGAAGAGGTGGGTTTTGAGTTTTTCAGAATTCAGAATGGTCAGGGCAAGTACGAAGTTTGAATGGAAGGGCGTTCCATAAACAGAGGGAGCAAAGGGAGAAGGCCCTATTACAGGTGGGTTGCTTGCTTATTTTCTTCGCTGCTGGTATGTTTAGGATGTTGATGGTATTAGGTTGATGTGATCTAGTGTTCTTGGTTTTGGATAGGCGTGAGGATAAGCAAGGGGGCTGATTCATTGTGGATGATTTTTTGTATGAGTGTGATGGTTATAAATTCTAGAAAGTATGGGGAGCCAATGGAGGTCATAGAGGTTTGAGGTGATGTGGGAACGTCGAAGTATTTGTGATTAAGCGAGCTATTGTATTCTGTACCATTTGGAGGGGGTGGATGCTGTGCTTAGGGAGACCTTGGTAGATGAGGTTACAATAGTCAAGGGGTGGGGGTGGTAAGTGCTTGGCAGACAGTGCAGAAGGAGTCAGGGTTAAGTAAAGACTGGAGGTTCCTCAAGGCTCGTAGTTTAGAGGAGCATGTACTTATTTGTATAGGGCCACAAGGTGTATGCAGCACCTTATATATAAATGTACGACTGTCCCTGCTCATCGGAGTTTACAATCTAATCGAGATGAACAACTTCACAAAACTGCGGATTAGAGTATGCTAAAATACATATATGTACTCTGTCAAATTATTAACTTTCATTGACTTCCCTGGCAGCATATTTTTATCATGTGTTGACTTAAAAATCCTTCTAGAATTAATTTTAAAGCTGCTAGTAATATAGTTTCATGTACTGTCTTAGTCCTGGTACCTCTGGAAAGAATAAATACCTGCTTCTGTCAACTTGTCACACCACTCATTTTATAAACCAGCTAGGTTGGCAGTGGCTTGGTATTGTCCATGTGGACCTAAGTAGTCAGGTGTTAAGACTATAGCTTTATTAATTTTGGTAGCTGTTCAGATTATTATAAAACTTTGTAATAAGACTTTGGGGGGTGTGGAGGATGGAGGACTTCTTACGGGATCTAACCAGAATGATGACAAAGCATAGGGTTGCCTCTAAAATAACTATTATAAATAGGAGTAGTGTGATTGCATCAGGCTTCCAAGGAGACTAAGTAACCTGCACTGCTACTGTAAGTACAAAACTTCATTAAAGCTGGGGAGGTGGAGTGTCATATGGATTATTACAAAAAATAGTAATGAGCCATAGCATGTGCACTGAATATTGGGTTAAACATTGGTCATGTAAGACTTTAGAAGAAAAGATGACATGAAATGGCCTTTGGTGGAGCCAGTATCCATTATGAACTTTGGACATATGTGGAGGGTAGTGATGGCAGCGGTATGGAAGCTTAAGTGGAAGATATGGTTAGGAGATGGTTTTGATTTAAACATGGGAATCTGTATGCTTTTTTTTTTTATCCAGAATACTAGAAGATCAGAGGAAAACTTTAAGCTTAGAAGATTGGATGGATAAATTGGCCTTTTTCTGCTATTATATTAATATGATGCACTAAAGGCTTTTTCCTATTTTGGGTTAAAGGGGAAAATACTTAATGCATCCAGCCTTAAGAGCTCAAACACTGCTGTTTCCACTGATCATAAACTGATTACTTTATTCAAGAGGACAAGTGTGCCAATGTTGTGGATCCGTCTCCCCCTCCCGCTCCCCCCATTCACCCCTAAAGGTAAATGCGAGAGAAGATATGCTACCAGCAGCACAGCTATGCTCACCCATCTTGATATCAAAAATAATTGCCAAATCTCAGATCTGTGTACTGAATCCAATTAAAAAAATCAGATCATATATTTAGGACAAACATAAACTAACAGTAAAAACATATAATATTTTAAATGTAGGAACATCCGTCAAGTCGGGGGACAAGAAACCCCTTCGTATAAACGGACTTCTCCCTTTAATCTTTTTTATTATTATAATTCTGCAACAGTCTTAATGAAATCAAAGCAGACCCAAAGAGCCATAATGCTAAGATTATAAATTCTAAATGACCAAAAAGTCAAAATTAAACTTAGCTGGCAATGAGGTCCTGCAGTAATCTTCCAATTATCTCAACGGGAAAACCTCCCAAGACATTTCAATGGGAAAGCATCCTCCAAAGGTAACTCATCAAGAAGACATTTCTTCAAAATTCCATAACCCAGCGCTGTGTTTCGGGTCCTCCGACCCTGCTTCAGATGTCAAAAATAATCGTCTTCAGATTTTGGGATGTCTCACAAATAGCCGTTGTACTTTCAGAGAATGTCCTTCTAAAAGAATGGCGTCTGACGTCAGTATTCGTAGTCAGCTGTTTTATACCCTGAACCAATGTTTGTAAAAGGCAGAAAATGCCCTATCAGGTGGGTAAAATACTCCACCAATCAAGTTCTTGGTTGAGTCCATTTGGGGTAACTGATTTAAGAGAAAAGATCCAGCGTTGTTCCAGGATTTGTAAATGCTGTTCCCGGTCCCCCCTCCGAGGGCCATCAGGTACATAATCCAAAATACACCAAGAGAAATCAGTAAATGCATGGCTCATTTGGAGACAGTGAGCTACTAAAGGAGCTGTAAGTGTTTTTGTGCGGATCCGAGATTTATGCTCCGATAGACGTCTTTTCACAGGACGTATCGTGCGGCCTATATAATGTAAACCACAAGGGCATGTAAGAACATAAACATCAAAAGATGATGTGCAATCAGTATGCCATTTTAGATGAATAATTCGTCCCGTGGAATTACGCGTCCATGTCGTACCAATCTGTGATTGTAAACAGCATTGACAACGGGGAGATGCACAAGAAAAATGTCCTGCATCCATCCGTGATTCCTCTGGAGACTTAAAATTGATGATACTAATAAGAAAATTATTGGAGTTCTGCCATATATGATAGGATCATCACAAACAGTAGCCCTTCTACGAAAATATTGGCATATCTTACAACTTGACCCTGTTTTTCCACAAGATTTTATGATAGCGTATCAACGAGGTACTAATATTAGGGATTTTGTGGTGCACTCTATGATAGACTTAAAGTCTCCAGAAGAATCACGGATGGATGCAGGACATTTTTCTTGTGCATCTCCCCGTTGTCAATGCTGTTTACAATCACAGATTGGTACTACGTGGACGCATAATTCCACGGGACGAATTATTCATCTAAAATGGCATACTGATTGCACATCTTCTTTTGTAGTTTATGTTCTTACATGCCCTTGCGGTTTACATTATATAGGCCGCACGATACATCCTGTGAAAAGACGTCTATCGGAGCATAAATCTCGGATCCGCACAAAAACACTTACAGCTCCTTTAGTAGCTCACTGTCTCCAAATGAGCCATGCATTTACTGATTTCTCTTGGTGTATTTTGGATTATGTACCTGATGGCCCTCGGAGGGGGGACCGGGAACAGCATTTACAAATCCTGGAACAACGCTGGATCTTTTCTCTTAAATCAGTTACCCCAAATGGACTCAACCAAGAACTTGATTGGTGGAGAATTTTACCCACTTGATAGGGCGTTTTCTGCCTTTTACAAACATTGGTTCAGGGTATAAAACAGCTGACTACGAATACTGACGTCAGACGCCATTCTTTTAGAAGGACGTTCTCTGAAAGTACAACGGCTATTTGTGAGACATCCCAAAATCTGAAGACGATTATTTTTGCCATCTGAAGCAGGGTCGGAGGACCCGAAACACAGCGCTGGGTTATGGAATTTTGAAGAAATGTCTTCTCGATGAGTTACCTTTGGAGGATGCTTTCCCATTGAAATGTCTTGGGAGGTTTTCCCATTGAGATAATTGGAAGATTACTGCAGGACCCCATTGCCAGCTAAGTTTAATTTTGACTTTTTGGTCATTTACAATTTACAATCTTAGCATTATGGCTCTTTGGGTCTGCTTTGATTTCATTAAGACTGTTGCAGAATTATAATAATAAAAAAGATTAAAGGGAGAAGTCCGTTTATACGAAGGGGTTTCCTGTCCCCCGACTTGATGGATGTTCCTACATTTAAAATATTATGTGTTTAGTGTTTATAAGTGTTAGTTTATGTTTGTCCTAAATATATGACCCATCTTGATATGAAAAGAGAGCTCACTGATCTGAGACCTCTGTATAGTAATATGTGTGGTAGGAAGGGCGGGAGTGTGTCTCAAGAAGCTTGGCTGAGATGAGACCCTTAGGTCACTTATGTTGTGGAGGCTGAGTCCCCAGGATGAGAAGATGAAGATGGGCAGGCACTGAGGAAAAAAGGGGAAGAGAAGCCAATCCTAGCCTGCTGCCAAAGAAAATCTCATTACTAATCTTACTTTTCCAGTTCTACTGGCAGGCTCTTCATGGACCTGCCACTCTTTCTAAATTGTATTTTATTACATAATTTATTTTATTTGATTTTATATACCATGCTATTTTAAATCAGTGCGGTTTACAGTATAACAACATAAAACCGTAAAACAAGTTTACATAGAACAGGTGAACAGAGCTAAACGATTAGAACAAAAACAGTAGTCTTCCATAGCATGGTGATCTTGGACTACAAAACAGCAACTATTTACAATCTGTATGGTATTAGGTAAGGAGGCGAGATAATGGTGGACTACGTTACATGGTCGAAGTATAGCTGGAAGAGGTGTGTCTTTATTGCCTTTCGAAAGGTGGAGAGGTCTGTGATAAGGCGGATTGGAGCAGGGAGGGAGTTCCAGAGCAGAGGGGCAAATAGGATGAAGGCTCTATGCCTGGTAAATTGTGAGCATTTACTAACCAGAGTGGGAATGGCAAGAGTATTTGCCATGTTTGTTCTTCTGACTCTGCTGTTGGATGTCCAGTGTACGAGATCTTCTAAGGAGGTTGCAGAAAGATGGTGAAGGATTTTAAACGTAACAAGAAGGGCTTTGAACTTGAGGCTCGAATAGATCCTGCACAGATTTAATTACATGAGACAAGGTTCATTCTAAGCTTTAAATTTGAATTTCATCTTAATTTCAAAAACCTAGCCACAAGCCTAGTTATTTAATATTTATTAAATTTTCAAACTGTACATCATCAGAAAAACAAGGACAAAACTAATGAATATATATGTAAAGGAGTAATAAAAAAAAATATAAGCCTATTATTAAGTATCTCTCCCAGAAAGCTGGCAGAGGGTCATGTACAGGTTTCAAAAAAGTGCAGGAGTAACATGGACATGCATACCACGACCACAGCCATATGCCTGCATTGCAGAAGGGAAAAAGAAAATTCTGGTGGAGATGGGATTCTGGATCAACTATTAGTTGTCGTTGGAGCCGTACTAAAGGAGGGAGGCCAAAGGTGTTGCTGCACTCGCCAATAGAGGACGGCCCAAAGCCACCATTGAAGAGGGAGAGAGATGGACCTGTGTCCTTCTGTGAGGAGGGAAGAGAAGATGATCTGGGGAGGGTGAAGGGGGGGGGGGCAGGGAAATGCTGGGGAAAGGGAACAGAGAAACGGCACACTTTTTTTATTTTTAATTTATTTCCTTTATCTCAAACATTTTAGTGAGCATCCTTAGCCAGGATTTGCAGACAGCAGTTAGCTGGAATAGCTATTAGGTATTCTTGTTTTACTGTAATAGCTGGGACTTTCTTCACTTGTGACTGTGTGCTCCCCCCATAGCATTCAGAGTCAGCCAGATGAGAGAAATCTAGGGCGGGAAATCAATCTTAGGTCCTCTGCTTGGCAGTAAAAGGCATGGCCACTAAGCCATTAAATCCAGACCCTCTTTTTATAATCAAAACCCAACTGGGAATTAATAAAATCTTCAAAACTCTATATTTGAAAGATGAAGAGAAGGTGGAACAGAAATTCCTTCTTGAAGCAGTCTGAAAGCAATCTTCAAGTTAATCACCCATGATGGTGGGTTTTATAAAAACCTTTTATGTTTTTAAAAAGTACAGGAAAGGAAGAGGGGAAATTAAGAAAAGTCATGCTGAGTCACACCATGGTCCATCTAGTCTATCTAAAAATGGCCGATTCATGTTACAATTACCTGGCAGATCTCAAAAGAAGTTCTGTGGGGAAGGAGGAAGATAGAAAGAAAAGGAGAAATTTAGAGAACTATTGTGAGAATACAAGAAGAGGGGAATAAAGTGGGGGATGCCGAGAAAAGGAAGAGTGGAAATGTCAGAAGGGAGAGAAGAAACTTCTTCGCCAAACATCTCATATAGTCCATTAATGACTGAAAGTGTTGTGGCCACTTTATTTTTTTTAATGTATGTAGCTGTACCCCGCTCACACTTTTTGGATAATATGATTCCTAACATTCAATTTATAACCCATAAAGCAGTGGTTCCCAAACTGTGGGTTGCAACCACAAATGGAGTAGCAAAATCCTCATTCCATAATTGTCCTGCTATAGACCAGTCCAGACAAGTGGGTTGTGTTCCCCTACCAGAAGACTGGTGGAGATAAAGAACCAATGAAAAGCTCCGGTTTCAATAATATCACTCCCATGCCTCAGCCACCAGAGTGTTCTTCAGTATTTCTTTGTCTCCAGCAGACGGGTGAATTTTCTCCAATCTGACAAATCTGAATAATTGAAAAGAAAAGATTGATTTAATGCTCATGAATGACTGCATTGTGGGTGACTCTCACTTGAGTGTGACGTGGGAGGCTCCGCTAGACTGTGGTCTGTTCGGTAGCTATAGAAGGAGAGAATTTGGTTCAGCTCTGCACTCTTATGATAAGAGCCTGTTTAGCAGACAGAAAAATGGAAGGATTTAGAATATTTCAGCAGCCTGACATAGCCTCCCCGCCCCCTGATCTTTCCTGAAGATTGCAGAAGGCTTTCAGAGAAATCTGCCTGCCTGCCTGCCTGCCAGCCACCTTAAACACAGTGCCAGCAAAGCTAAAGAAACTGTTTCAGGGGAGTAGAGCTGAGACTGGCATGGATTTCTGCCTGGGGCTCTCGGGGGGGGGGGGGGGGGTGAGTACCAAGGCTTGACCTCATCATTGTCCTTGTTGGGGCCTCCCGATTTCCATCCATCTGGTGTGCAATTCAGAGTGGACCATTGCATGGTGTTGAGGTTTTCTGCATGTGTTACTAGTGGTTTTTTTTACTATTGTGTGCCTTGCGGTCGTGCAGTGCTAGCATGTGTTCCTTTGCGTCCCTCTAGTCCAGTCCCAGAACCATAGAGTTTAGAACCTCCACCAGTAGCTTTGGAGACTGAAAGATGTCATCGTTTTGATGTCACTGGTATATCTAGGCAAACACCGCCCCTTTCCACCAGTACTTTGTCTCCAAGCAGCTTGGAGGTTCTGAGCCCAGGGCTGGGCTCAGTGGGAACAAATAAGCAGAGCTTGGGTTTTTTTGAAATTTAATCCTTTTGGTTTATTTTCCCTGTTTGATTTGGTTACTTCGTTTTCTTTTAGGTCAGATCTGCTGCTGCTGAAAGGGTTCCTGTGTCTGTGGGCCTTTATTTTTTGTCTCTTCCTCTCTCTCTCTCTTCCCCCTCCCTCTATGCATTGCCCCAGTGTCTAAACGAGCACAGGGGAGACAGTGCTGATCCGTGGCCTCCCTGCTCCCGAACCCGCGTTGAAGGGGTGAGGAGCAGGTGGAAGTCGGGCAGTTGCAGCAGCAGCAGCAGCGACACAGGGGCTGAGAAGCCAGTGAAGGTGTGCCCAGATCAATCAGAGCAGAAAGCCGCCGGAGCTGAAGCCGTAAAAAGGCTGTGCTCCGGTGTCTTGTTGGCTCCTCTCCCTCACTCCCCTCCCCCTCCCCCCCGGGATCAGCAGCGGTGGTAAGTACCCGCACAGATCTGGTTTGGGGAGCTGGTTTAAACTTGGAGGGGAGGCTTCGCAGCGGCTCCCGGGGTTACAGGGTGCTCGGGGCCTCGCCGCATGTGGTGAGAGAGTGTGCTTTTTTGAGCGGGAACGCTGGCGGCGGCCATTTTGAGAGCCGTGTTTTCAACGGCAGGATTTATTTTGTTTGGTAGACAGCCTTGGGAGCTTCATTTTGCCTTCGGGTCAACGGGGTTCAGCTATTTGGCAGTGCTACCTTGGTTGGTATGGAAAAAAAAAAAAAAAAGGGGGCATAGTTATGTTGGTTTACAAGAATTTCCTTCCGCTGTCCATAGATCCTATAAGGCGTTAGTCGGTTTATATGGCAGGGTAATATTTGGGCTTAGCTGCTGTGATATAGCGCTATGATCCGCTGTAAACATATTCAAGTCAAAAGGAATTATGGTGGTAACTCTCTTGGACAGTTCTAACAGGTGCTTGGGTGAACGCCTTGGCCAGTCCACAGGTGTGGAATGCTCTGCCATAAGCATTATGTTATGAGAGGGGTTTTATAGTTCTGTGGTTTTCTTGATGGACAATATTCCCGTTTAGTTTTGCCCGATTTTATAAGGTTTTGCGGTAGATTTGTAATGTCTTCATTTTGACTATATGTGGTTTCTTTTACTTATGGAAAAGGCGGCTCAGCGGAGAGAGGTTGCTGAGTAGGACTCTGGCCTTTGAGGCTATTTTGGCTCCCATTCCATTTATCAGAGGCTCTCCAGTACGGAGAGTATCTGCTAGTGTTCAGTGACTGTCTTAATGAGGGCCAGAAGCACGCAGCCAGGCTAGTTCTCTCGCAGCAATAGCAGCAGCTCAGATTCTGGTAGGCATACATCATATGCTGTGTTTGCAGGATGGCTTCCACGCTGCTTGGCATCAGCCAAGACGGCTGCCAGTTTGGACGGTGAATGTGGAGACAGCCTGGATGGGGGGACCTTGCGTTCTCTGGAAAATACCCTGCATACACGGAATCATTTAAGTTCGATCAGCTACTGGCAGGACACAATGCACTCTTGCATGCTTTTTTGCATCAGTGGTCTAGAAGTGTTGTCTTTACCAGGTGATATAATGGGAACTTCGCTGCAGGTTCTCGGCTTCTTCTTTGCTGACTCAGTTGCCACTGCGGAATGGGAAAGCTGTGTTTTCTAACACCAGGTGCTAGTTGACCTTAAAATGGAAAGTCCATCTTGGTGCAGGCAGACGGAATGGGGCGTTACTCTAGCAGGAAGGCTGTGGATTATTATGCCTGTCATTGGGAGTTCTTTCTACTGCATTTTGTTGGCGCGGAAAGAGCTGCTCAACATCAGCTGAAGGAATTTTTGGTTAAGAGATGTCTTTGTGTAAAAAAAACAAAAACAAAAAAAACAAAACCGTATTCAGCTGTCCTGAATTTGCCTGTTCTTGATAGACATTTTGAGACTAAGCAGGCGCAGGCCTCGGTACTACGTGGGTGGGTGCACACCTTGCACTTCCAGGAGGTGTGGACTCACTGTCTGGAAGAGAGCCCTAGCGATCTTCTTTAGCGCGCGATAGGAGAGTAGGTGGTTCACTGAAGCGATCGTTGGGGGCACTGCTCTGTCCTTACAAGCTCCCATTGGTGGAGCCTGGGGGGACGAGAGCATGCTTCCGGTGGTCGCAGTATTTACGGCAGTCTACTTGCCTGGAACAGGAAAGGATCAGGGAGTTGAATTGACTAGAGACTGATTTGCTTTAGGTGGCAAATGTGCATTATGGTGTGATTCGAGCGCTAGCTAATATTATTGGCTTCTTTGGGGTTCTCCCGGAGGTCTCTCTGGTGGAGGATTGGGGCGGCTGATGGTTTGTCCAAGTCGAGGCTCAGTAAGCTCCCAGTTAATAGTCTTTGTCTTGTCCTTTCCCCCGCTGGTAGCCTTTTGCTCCGCTTGGAGGAGTTCGGAGTTGCAGGCACTGTCTGGTAAGGGGCCATATTTGTCCTTTTTTCAGTCGCAAGGTAGTGTTGCGCACGATCCCAGCTTTTTGGTCAAAGGTGGTTTCGGTTTTTCACGTCAACCAGATGGTGCCGCTTCCAGGGTTTTCGGGGGGGCAGGAAGATCAGTCGGGCAGTCGGTTACATCTTTTGGACGTTCGACAGGTGCTTAAGAAGTATCTCCGTAGAACGGCGTCTTTCAGGAAGTCCGACAGGTTGTTTGTCGCCTTTGGAGGCCCGCGGAAGGGAGAGGCGGCGACGAAGCCCTTGTTTTCACGGTGGCTAAAGGAGTCTATTGCATCGGCCTACCGGTGGAAGGGTAAGGTGTTTCTGGTTGGTTTGCGTGTGCATTCCACCAGGGTTTGGGCGGAGTTCCGTTTAGTGCCGGTCGAGGAGATTTGTAGGTTGTAGGGCGGCGACTTGGTCCTCGTTGCATTCCTTTGCGCGGCACTATTGGCTTGATGTACAGGCGCGAGTGGATGGACGTTTTGAGTTCAGCAGTACTTCAGGCTGGGCTTCAAGGTCCCTCCCGTTGATATTCACTGCTCTGTTACATCCTCTATGGTTCCGGGACTGGACTAGAGGGACGCAAAGGAAGGGAAAATTAGACTTGCCTGCTAATTGTTGTTCCTTAAGGAACTCTAGTCCAGTCCCGGATCCCTCCCAGTATATTACGCGGCGTGCAGCCTGAAGTTGGGGGGAGGGAAAAAAAAATAAAGAAAAGGACTACAGAAATCTGTACGACAGGGAGATGGAATGAGAGACAGGTTTTCAAAGAGAATTTTTCCTGTTATGAAGGTACACAGGAAAGCCACAGGGTGACCCTTTTTTGCGCAGCAGTGCCCTGTAGGCTCTGGAGCACGGTTATTCCGTCTTTAGGAGCTAGACGTTTTTGGCTGAGTTACGGGGACGTATTGTTCCTGGGCAGTTTTAACTACTTCTGTTCCATTATGCTTAATTCTGTAGCTACTTATTTGTTGCTCTGCTGAGTCTGCTTTGTCAGTAGGTACTAGTGGAAAGGGGCGGTGTTTGCCTAGATATACCAGTGACATCAAAGCGATGACATCTTTCAGTCTCCAAAGCTGCTGGTGGAGGTTCTAAACTCTATGGTTCCGGGACTGGACTAGAGTTCCTTAAGGAACAACAATTAGCAGGTAAGTCTCTAATTTTCCCTTCTGCCTCAGTGGCTCAAATGCACATTCTTACCCAAGCATGCGCTGCTAGTGAACTTCCCCCCTCTCAGCAGGGGATGCAGTTGGTTCGGCCTTGCCTACCCCAGGGCAGGAGGTGGCTAATAGTGCTGTGGGTAAGGACGACCAGCTGGCTGGAGATTCCAGTGACCATGTTGTTGATTTGCTCCCTTCCTCTAGGGGTTGGGCAGTGGCTATATCCCCTGTTTTTGAGGGTCATTTCCAAGAGGAGAGCTTCCGGAACCTGGAATTCTGATCCTTTTGACTACAGGTCTGGTCTTTTTGGTATAGAAATGTGGACCCTTTGGCCTCTTGGTGCCTTTCTCCCCCCCTCCCGAGCGCAGTCTAGTGAAGGCAGGCTGAGAGTGGAAGCCCTGTTTCGTTGCCTCTAGCTAAGCACGGCAAAAGTCACCTTCTGGAGATGTGGAGCAACTGTAGCCTGTCTGAGATCTGCTCTCAAACTTGGGCTCTGCTGTGGATGATGAAGTGCTCACTCTTTTGGAGGCCAATGTTATCTGCCTTTTCCAGAAGAGGGAACTAACTGTAAATTATCAGGATCTTATCCATCTTACATAAGAACATAAGATATGCCATACTGGGTCAGACCAAGGTCCATCAAGCCCAGTATTCTGTTTCCAACAGTGGCCAATCTAGGTCATACGTACCTAGCAGTTTCCCCAAGGGACACAGGTTCCACAATGCTTGTATTGGTTCAAGCATTGATATCCTGGGTCCCTTCTTAATAATGGTTTATGGATCTTTACTCCAGGAACTTGTCCAAACCTTTTTTAAACCCAGCTACACTAACAGCCTTTACTACATCCTCCGGTAACAAATTCCAGAGTTTGATTACACGTTGAGTGAGAAAATATTTTCTTTTATTAGTCTTAAATAGTTTACCCTGTAGCTTCAGTGCATGTCCCCTAGTCTTTCTATATTCTGATAAGGTAAACAATCGATCTACGTTTACCCGTTCCACTCCGTTCATTAATTTATAGACTTCTATCATATCTCCCCTCAGCTGTCTCTTTTCCAGGTTAAAGAGCCCCAACCTTTTTAGCCTTTCTTCATAGGAGTATCCTTCCATCCCCTTTACCATTTTGGTGGCTCTTCTCTGAATCTTTTCTAAAATCGCTATATCCTTTTTAAGATACGGCGACCAGAATTGCACACAATATTCAAGGTGCGGTCTCACCATGGAACGATATAGAGGCATTATAATATCTTTTGTTTTATTTTCCATTCCTTTCCTTATCATACCTAGCATTCTATTTGCTCTCTTGGCCGCTGCTGCACACTGGGCCGAGGGTTTTAACATGGTATCCACAATGACGCCTAAATCTTTTTCCTGGGTGGTGGTTCCTAATGTGGAACCTTGCCTCGTGTAACCATAGTTTGGGTTGTTCTTCCCTAGGTGCATAACCTTGCACTTGTCCACATTAAATTTCATCTGCCATTTTGATGCCCAGTCTTCCAATTTATCAAGATCCTCTTGCAATTTTCCACAATCCTCTTGGATTTTAACAACTTTAAATAGTTTTGTGTCATCTGCAAATTTGATAACCTCACTCGTTATTCCACTTTCCAGGTCATTTATGAATATGTCAAAAAGCAGCGGACCCAGCACAGATCCCTGGGGTACACCACTATTCACTTTTCTCCATTGGGAAAATTGGCCATTTAGCCCTACCCTCTGCTTTCTATCTTTTAACCAGTTCCTGATCCACAATAGTACACTGCCTCCTATCCCATGACTCTTTAGTTTTGCCAAAAGTCTCTGATGAGGGACCTTGTCAAAGGCTTTCTGAAAGTCCAAATACACAATATCAACCGACTCACCTTTGTCCACCTGATTATTCACTCCTTCAAAAAAACATAACAGATTAGTAAGACAAGATCTTCCTTGTCTAAAGCCATGTTGGCTGTCTCCCATTAGGTCAAGACTATCTACATGCTGAGTAATTTTATTTTTTATGTTGGTTTCTACCATTTTTCCCGGTACTGATGTCAGGCTCATCGGTCTGTAGTTTCCCGGATCACCCCTGGAACCCTTTTTAAAAATTGGTGTTACATTGTCGATCCTCCAATCTTCAGGTATTAGAGATGATTTTAAGGATAGTTCACAGATTACTAATAGCAGGTCTGCAATCTCGTATTTCAGTTCTTTCAACACCCTTGGATGTATACTATCCGGCCCAGGTGATTTGCTACTCTTCAGTTTATCTAATAGTTGTAATACATCTTCCCGATGTATAGATATTTCCTTCAATTCTTCCGCACCTTTAAATACCACTTCAGTCATGGGTAACATCCCTACATCTTCCTCAGTAAAGACCGAAGCAAAGAATTCATTCAGTTTCTCCGCTATCGCCTTGTCGCCTCTTAGTGCTCCTTTAACCCCTTTATCATCTAATGGACCAACTGACTCTTTCACAGGTTTTTTGCTACGAATGTACTTGAAAAGGTCTTCGCGTTTTTGCTTCCGCAGCAAGCTTCTTCTCAAATTCTCTCTTTGCCTGCCTTATCAATGCCTTGCATTTGACTTGCCAGTGCTTGTGCTGTTTCCAGGTTTCGTCGTTTGGCTCTTTTTTCCATTTCCTGAAAGATGCTTTTTTGGCAACAACAGCCTCTCTGACCTCACCTTTAAACCATGCTGGCAGTTTTTTGGACTTCCTTCTACTTTTCTTAAAGCGTGGAATACAGCTGGTCTGGGCTTCCAAGATAGTATTTTTCAACAACAGCCAAGCCTGATGTACATCTTTAACCTTTGCAACTGCTCCTTTTTAGTTTTTTCTTAACTGTTTTCCTCATTTTATCATAGTTTCCCTTTCAAAAGTTAAAAGGTAGTATTGTGGATTTCCTTACTATCCCTCCTCCACTAATTAAATCAAAGGCGATCATGCTATGATCACTATTGCCAAGTGGCCCCAACAATTGCACTAGATCTGGTGTTCTTGTACTTGGTGAATGCTCCAGACACAGAGCAGGAGTTGAAGGTTCATTTATTCCTGCAAGGAGTGCAAAATACACTACTTCTTCATAGTCCCTCCAGTCCAGTTCAGAAGCATGGGTTACACATGCCTCCAGGAGATGGAGACTGAGAATAAACTGGTTTGATGATGTTTCTTATCGTTCCTCCAGTCCAGTCCGCACCTGTGTGCAGTGTCACCTCACCAACAGCTTGCAGACTGAGCATGTCATGCTTGATGATATCAAGGTGTATATATATCGGTGGCACCTCCCATCAGAGCCAGTATCTGTCTCCAAGCAGCTAGGGTCGGACTCGCTAAAGGAACGGTTAAGGAATGAAACAAGGAAAAACAAGCAAATGGCTGCAGGTTCCATTTGAAAGCCGGGCACTTTGGTGGTTAGTGCGCTAACTCTAAAGTGTGTGGGGATCTTCTTTTTTTTTTTTTTTTTTGAGAAAAGAGTAACTTAAACAGGCCATGAACCGGGAGGGGTCGGGGGGTCCCGGTAACTGGGAGGTGCAGGCAAACCGAGCACCCCAGGCAGAGAGAGGGGATTGCTTCTCTCTTCCTCTGGATCAGCTGATGGTGCCGCGGGGTAGAGAAATGGCAGGCCTTGTCTTAGCAATCCCGATGACTCTGAAGCTCTACCGGTAGCTGAGCATCATGTCGGGAGTACAGACAGCAGCAACAGGATCAACGGGGGTGAATGCTCTGTCGGGGGTAGCTCCGGGGCCCGAAGCTCAGTGGAAGGTGTGCTTGGCAGCATTTCTCTGCACAACTTGGGAATGGCCGCCATTTTGGGTACCTTGTGTTTGCCTTCCTTTCTTTCTTTGCTTTCAGTTGCAGTTTAGTTTTCCTTTTAGAATCCTGTTCATCAAGCAGAGGCGCAGGCTGCTGGGTTAATGGACTTGGGGGTGGCAGTCATAGAGCAGAAAAGTGGGGAGACAGAGAGCTCTTTCCTGGGACTTCTCTGATTTTTAGTTCTATATTAAAAAACCCCCCAAAAAAAACCTTTACAGCTGTAATTTTGAAGTGCTTGCAGTAGCTGGTAATCGGGGATGCCCCTTAAGAGCCCCTTTTTGATATGTGGCTCTCAGAGGTGCTCTTTGTCCATTGCTGGCCTCTGCTGCTTTTGTGAAGCTGGGTCCCTCGGGGGAGAACAACGGCCTTTTACAGCTCAGGATGCCCAGGGGGTGCCCATACCCACACCTCAGGTAGGGACAGTGGGTAAGGATTCTAGAGGGCTGCCTCCTGGTTCACAGGGCACAAAGAAAAAGTCGGGGAATTCCGCAAAAGCATGCTCCAGGAGACCAGTGGGGAGAGGTTCCAGGCAACTTTTCAATGGTTTATCCTCTTGCACAAGGCATTTTGCCTAAAACAGCAGAGGGGAATCAGAGGGCACGCAAGGCAAAGGGCAGAAGCGGCTCATACTGGGGTCCCTCTCAGGAGGAGCGCTAGGTGAACCAGGCCCGAGTCGAGACTGATGGAAGAAGATCCTTGGGGAGGGGATGGGCTCCCTTCATTCTGAGGAGGAAGATTTCCAATTGACACAAGAGGCAGAAAAGTAGACTGAATTGGAAGGAGAGCTCCCCTAGGCATTGGAGTCGTGCATAGTGTGTGTTTTTCATAGGGAAGAGCTTGTGCCATTGATTCCACAGTCCTTAAAGGGCCATAATATGGATGTGGGGGCTCCGTTGGAAGAGGAGCCGCTGCAGGATCCTCTCTTCCAGGCTGTCAGGAAGACGCACAAGATTTTTCCTATGCGCAGAGTCAACCAGCAGATAATACAGGATGAGTGGGACGTGCTGGAGGTGGCCTTGAAAGGGACATGCACTATGGTATGGCCTTCCTGCAGATGGGGTTCGATAAAGGTCTAGCTTACAGCACCCTCAGGGTGCAGGTTGCAGTCATTGCTTGCTACCAAGGTAGGATACAAGGAGTTTCTCTAGCAGCTCACCCGGATGTAGTTGGGTTTCTGAGAGCAGTAAAGCAGGGGCATCCGCTTTGGAGGGTGGCGGTGTCTCCTTGGGATCTCATTTTGGTATTATCTGCCCTAACAGCACCACCCTTTGAACTGTTGTATTTTAAAAGATCTTACAATAAAAATGGTGTTCTTACTGTCTATTTGCTCTGCCAGATGGGTATCAGAGTTGCAGGCATTATTGTGTAGGGAGCCTTTTCTCATTTTGACAAAGAAAAAGGTGGTTCTCGGGCCGGTACCTTCCTTCTTGCTGAAAGTTCTGTTTTTCCCTTAAATTGATCAATAACGCTCCTGGTGTTTTTTGGGAGCAGGGGGGAAGAAGGATGGTCCCCTTCTACACTATTTGGATGTCAGAGTATTAAGGTGATACTTGACGAGAACCAAATCCCTTTTGAAAGTTGGATTGGTTATTTGTCCTGTAGGACGGAGCACGCAAGGGAGAGGCGCTTTCAAAGGCTTCAATTTCCCAGTGGGTGAGAGAGACGATAGCTTTGGTGTACTTTTTGTGGTGCAAGCAGATACCTAGTGGGTTGCGTGCACACTCGACCCAAGCACAGGCTACATCATGGTGTTTCTAGTCTCACAGGTGCTCCTTGTGGTCTTGGGCAAGCCACTTAACCCTCCATTGCCCATGTTCCCTGTAAAATAAAAAATTAGACCTTACCTGTTAATTGTCTTTCCTTGCGTTCTCTCTGGGCCAGTCCAGGAACAGTAGGGTAGTCAACCTCCTCCAGCAGCTGAGGACTGAAATCTAAAAGTATTGCTGACAGGATAACTGGCTCCCCCTGGTGTTAGCAAGCCAGTATACCATTGTCAAAGCAGCTGAGAAACTCCATAACGTACCGCCTGCCCAAAAACTAAGCTAACTCATACTGCAAACATTTTCTCTTTCTGAATTAATTTCTTTCTTTCTTTTTTGTATATTTTGTTATTTATTAATTCATTTATCTTTAACAGAAAATTCCCCTTCCCTTAGAGCAACCCAAAATCCACCCTGTCCAGCCAACCTGAGAACCTCCTGTGCCAAACGGCAAGTCACCTATCTTCTTCATCTGCCATCAGTGGCCGAACACTGCACTACTGCTTTCCCACTGGTCTAGCTCTCACTGACGTCCAACAAACTTGCAGACCTAAGGGTGTGTCCTGGACTGGCCTGGAGAGAACTCAAGGAAAGACATTTAGCAGATAAGGTCTAATTTCTTCTTCCTCTTCGTTTCTCCGGACCAGTCCAGGAACAGTAGGGAAGTACCAAAGCAGTTCCTAAATCTGGGAGGGTCCTGTGAGTCCTGCTCTAATGGCCGAGGCCCCCACTTTTGCATCTGCTCTCGCCTGGACATCTAAGCGATAGTGTCTCGCGAAAGTGTGGAGGGACGACCACATAGCCGCTCTACAGATATCTACCGGAGGCAGCAAAGCCAACTCTGCCCAGGATGCCGCCTGACCCCGGGTAGAATGAGCCTTTAGCCCCTCAGGAGGCAACCTGCCTCCCGCTTCATACACTGCCCCTATCGCCTTTTTCACCCAACGGGCGATTGAGGCTTTGTAAGCTGCTTCCCCTTTTCACGGTCCCCCGACCAGCCTATCTGACCTCAAACGGTTTAGTTTCCCTTAAGTACCGACACAGCACTCGACCCATATCTAACTTTCGAAGCGTCAGACTCTTCTCTCCCTCTTCCCGACTCATAAAAGTTGGAAGAGAAACTGACTGGTTCAAATGAAATGCCAACAGCACCTTTGGGAGAAAAGATGCCACTGGCCATAGCACCACCTTTTCCGCCGAAACCTGAAGGAATGGCTCTCTATACGAGAGCGCCTGCAAATCCGAGACCCTACGAGCGGAACAGAGAGCCACCAGGAAGGCCGTCTTCCACGACAAATGCTTCAAACTTACTGACTGTGGACTCGAACAGAGGCTGAACCAAAGCCTCTAGTACCACGTTCAAATCCCAAACGGGCACTATCTGCCGTACCGGCGGCCTGATATTCCTGGCCGTCCGAAGGAAGCGATGCACATCAGGATGCGACATCAGAACGACCTCCTGCACTCTCCCTCTATAGCAGGCCAAGGCTGCCAGCTGCACTTTGAGGGTGCTGAGCGCCAAACCTTTAGCTAGCCCCCCCCTGTAGGAACGCCAGGATATCAGGCAAGGAGGCTGAAAATGGTCGTAGGGTATGATTGCTTCAAACACGCTCCAAACTCTAACATACGCCAAGGACATAGATCTCTTCCTTGACTTCAACATCGTCGCTATGATGGCTGCCGAGTATCTACACTGGTGCAACCACTCCCTCTCAAGAGCCAAGCCGTAAGCAAGAACCGATCCACCTGCGGCATTAACACTGGCCCCTGACACAACAGATTGATCCGACTGGGCAGTCTCCAGGGAAGATCCACTAACAGCCGAACCATGTCCGCATACCACGGTCTTCTGGGCCAATCCGGAGCAATGAGAATTACCTTTCCATCGTGTCCCGCTATCCTCCGAATGACTCGCCCGATCAGTGGCCACGGCGGGAATACATAAAGCAATTCACACAATGGCCAGGGCTGCACCAGGCCATCGAGCCCCTCCGACATGTGCTCCCTGCACCTGCTGTAAAACCTGCACGCCTTGGCATTGTTGAAAGTAGCCACGAGATCTATGACCGGCTGCCCCCATCTCACTGTAATGTCTTGAAAAACAGCCACGTTCAGCTCCCATTCTCTGGGATCCAAAACATGTCGATTGAGGTAGTCGGCCTGAACGTTGTCCTTTCCTGCTACATGCGCTGCAGATAAGGCCACCAGATGGCTTTCCGCCCAGTGCATCAAAAGCTGGTTCTCCTCCAGCAAGGTCGCACTGCTCGTGCCCCCTTGCCGGTTGATATACGAGACTGCTACCAGGTTGTCTGAGAAGACATGAACCACCTTGCCGCTTAGCCAGTCCTGGAACTCTAGGAGCGCGAAATGCACCGCTCTGAACTCCAAACGATTTATTGGCCAACTGCTCTCCTCTGTGGACCAGACTCCTTGCGACACACGCGCCTGACAATGAGCCCCCCAGCCCAAAAGGCTGGTGTCTGTTGTGACCAACACCCATTCTGGTTCTACCAGAGGCCTGTAGATGGTGTGGGTCCAACCACCACTGTAGGCCACGCACTGCGGGCACTCTAGCCTTCGGGTCAGGGGATGATGTTGCGGTGACCAGCAAGGCAGTAAGGCTTGCTGAAGCGGCCTCATATGAGCCCTGGCCCACAGCACAAGTTCTAAGGCCGCCACCATGGAGCCTAGCAGCTGCAAGTATCTCCAAGCCATCGGCGCCTGCAGCAGTAAGAAGGCCCGAACCTGTCGCACAAGCTTTTTCACTCTGACCTCCAGCAGGAACACCGACCCCCTTCTCCGTATTGAACAACGCTCCCAAGTAGGTAAGGCGCCTCACCGGTTGTAACTGACTCTTTGCCCGATTGATCACCCAACCGAGGCGTTCCAGGACCTCCACCGCTTGTGCGGTGGCAGCGATCGACCCCCGCTCTCAACCCTGCTTGCATCAACCAATCGTCGAGGTAGGGGTGCACTTGAATTCCTTCTGTTCGCAACGCTGCCGTGACCACTACCATCACCTTCGTGAAGGTTCGTGGCTCCGTAGCCATCCCGAAGGGCAACGCTCGGAACTGAAAATGCCCCATGGGCATGGCAAAGCATAAGAAACTTGATGCTCTGTTCTTATGGGAATGTTTAGGTATGCTTCCGTGAGATCTATAGATGAAAGCACCTCTCCCGGCTTTACCGCCCGAATCACTGACCTCAGGGTTTCCATGTGAAAATGCGTCACTCGCAAACAACGATTTACCTGCTTGAGATCTAGAATTGGTCGAAAAGAACCCTCTTTCTTGGGAACCACGAAATAGAGTATCGACCTAAGCCGCACTGGTCTGAAGGCACCGGCACGACTGCTTCGAGCCGCAACAGACGCTGAAGCATGTCCTCTACCGCCTTCCTCTTTGCCAGAGGCCCACATGGAGACCACACGAAAGAGTCTGCCAGCGGCTGAGCGAACTCCAGCGCATAACTCTCGCGGATGATTTCCAGCACCCTCCTGTCCGAGGTTATGAAGGCCCAAACGGAGAGAAAGGCGGATGTTTACAGGACTATCAGCCTCTCTGCCTGGACCTGCCACACTTCATTGCGGCATTCTAGAGGGAGTCTGCTGGGAATTAAAATACCACCTGCCGAACCCTCTAGCTCCTCGAAGGGACTGCCCCCTGGCAACAACTTGCCCTCTCGGATAGGGTGCAAACCGCGGTCCTCAACCTGCGAAAGTCTCTACCTGGCCCTCGGAGCGGCGCCCCAGGCCTTGATGGCTTAGGACGGTCCTCCGGAAGACGACCTCACTTGGAATCACCCAAATCCTTTACAATCTTTTCTAATGCCTCACCAAAGAGCAGCTTGCCCTTACATGGTAGTTTTACTGAGGTGAGTCTTTGAAGACGTGTCCGCCGCCCAACTCCTCAGCCAGAGAAACCTCCTAGTAGCAATCACCGATGCCATGGACTTCGCTGAAATCCTTACTAAGTCATCGAAGGAGTCCGCCAAATACGCCGCTGCCGACTCCAGCTTTGCTCCTTCGGCCACCGAGCCTTCTGCGTTGTCCGTACCGGAGTCCCCGAGTAAATAGAAACCCTCGAAACATAAGCCCCGCAAATGGAGCCCTGCAGCGCCAGAGCACTGGAATCAAAAGCTTGTTTAAGAAGAACTTCTAACTTCCTATCCTGAAGATCTTTCGAGGGCCACACCCCCTTCCACCGGGATGGTCGTCTGTTACTGCTGAAACTAATGCATCAACTTTTAGGCATTTGCAATAAGTCCTTCTCCTCTTGCGGAACTGGGTAAAGGCACCCAATGGCCTGACCCCCCATCGGGGTAGCCTCTGGACATTCCCATTCAGACTCAATCATCTGCTTAATCACTCTGTGAACTGGAAAACAGCGCTGCTCCGTTTTAAAGCTCTGTAGCAAGGGATCCTCCAGTGGTTCCTGCGGAACTGAAGGAAGGACAATAATCAGTGCCGCCAAAGACCGCGTAATAAGAGACCCTAGCTCTTCTTGCGAAATACCCTGAACACATTTGGATCTTCACCAGGCACAATCTCACCTTCCTCTAGCTCCTCTGCCCAGGAGTCCAAACCAGCCTCTGACAGGTTTTCTCCCTCCTCACCTATTTGAGGTGCCGGAGGGGTCGGCTCGACTCTCACAGAACCTGCTTCAGGCACACTGCCCTTCTGAGAGGTACCCTTACCTGGATCCGAGTCCTTAAAATCCCTCTGCGGTGCCCCTAACAGACTGGAATGAATCACACTGTTGTCAGACTGTTCCTTCTGCAAACAATATGTCCTATGCAAGGCCAAAATAAAATCTGCCAAAAATGATTGCACGCCTTCAGGAACCCCAACAGGCTGTCCTTTGGCTGGCGTTTCCGCAGAGGAAGGTTTCTTTGCTTTAACCTTCTTTTTCCTTGCTTGCCACAAGGCACGGGAGAAACGGCAGCCCCAGACAAAATGGCTGCTATTCCCGCCTTCAGCTCCTTGGTTTGAGGCCTGTCCCCGAGCTCTCCCGAAGGCAAACTGGGATCCATAACTCCTATAAACAGCCTCTCTAAATTACCGCTGCCCCTAATGCAAAAACCCGGCCCCGACCAGCCTGCGGCGATTTCCACACGTTACACAAGCTGCCGATGCCGGGAACATGCGCGAACGCTGTCAGCCTCCTGCTACTGCCCAAACGCCAGTACTCTGAGAAAAACCCGAGGCAGCTCAGTTGCTGCTCGCACACCTCCTACCTGTTAGCAAAACGCTGGATCGGCAGCTCTCCCTGCTCCCGTTGCTAGCAGGACCTGGAGAATGAGCGCCCGAGGCAGAGGGGTGGATTCTGGGGCCTCCAGGTTTTCCCTCAAACCTCCCACCGAGACGGTTCCTCAACGCCGAGCAGGCTCTACTCTGCCTACTGACTGCCGCGATTCCAGCAGCGAAGAACCGTCTTAGGTTGTGGGGTGTGTACTTTTTTGTATGCGTTCTGAGTGCCTGCACCGATCTGATCAAAGTACCCTGCTAGAGCACCACAGATCACCGAGTTTCTCAACTCTCACTATCCAATTCCACTCCGTTTCTCCAGGGAGCCTGTCAGCCATACGTCCTGCTCAGCTGCTGAGGACTGAAAGACTGGCTTGCTGACACCAGGGGGAACCAGTTATCCTTTCAGCCAGTTATCCTTTCAGCCAGTTTATCCTGTCAGCAAAACTTTTAGATTTCAGTCCTCAGCTGCTGGAGGAAGTTGACTACCCTACTGTTCCTGGACTGGCCCAGAGAAATGAAGAGGAATAGTTATCTCCAAGTTATAATGAACTATAAAGAAGATACACCCTTTTGAGCACATTTCACCCTATCTAGCCAAACTACACTGGCTCCCTATCCAATGTAGAATAAACTATAAATTTAATAACTACCTTTAAAGCATTGAATAACACTGCCCCAGCTACCCTAAATAACCTAATCACTAAAGACACACCCCAATCTGCACATAGAAGAGGCAACACTAATAAAATAAAGATACCAAAAAAACAACAAATAAAAAAGCATTCTCCCATGCAGCCCCTATACTCTGGAACTCACTACCAGATGAAATCAGAGCCTTAACAGACCTTAAAGACATACGCAAAACCTTAAAAACTCATCTCTTTATCTCCCACTACGGTCCACTGGCAAATTCTCAAAACCAATATGAAAAGGGATAATCTATATAACACATCGAAACTAACACTGCAATTGCCTCATGATATTATGACCGTGACACTGAATATGATGTTTTTACATATCTACCTTTACTGTTGAACTCATTTGCTAACTGTACATAGTTAACTGTACATAGTTCTCCAAAGTTTAAAAATTTAATAGTTTAATAGTTTAACTGTTAATGTACATAATTCATGCAATGTTCAATGTAAAAACAGAAATGTCTTTCTGTCTTCTTAACTGTTTTATGTAAACCGCACCTGATCACTGGAAGGTTGCGGTATATAAAAGTTTGTTAAATAAATAAATAAAATAAAAATAATATAGTTTTTTGTAAATAGTTGCAATGTTGTATAATGTTCTGTGTATGGTTCCATTGTTCTATGTAAACCGCCCCTGATCTTGGGAAGGGGCGGTATATAAAAGTTTTCAAATAAATAAATAAAGCCCTGTTCAATGTAATTTCAGTTGGTTCAATGTAATCCGCCTTGATATCATGAAAGGCGGTATATAAGAAATGTTATATAAATGGGCGAAGGCGAGATTAGTACCACCAAGAGATATTTGTAGGGTGGCAGTCTGGTTGTCTCTGCATACTTTTGTCAAACATTATAGGTTTGATGTTCAGGCAGCTGGGGACATGTGTTTTGGGTTGGTGGTTCTTCAGGCCGGTCTGGCGTGTCCCTTCAAGGTTAGTACTGCTATGGTACATCCCACAGGTGTGAGACTGGACTGGAGGGATGATAAGAAAGGTGAAATTAGGCCTTACCTGCTAATTGACATTCCTTGAGTGAGTCCAGTTCGGTCCCGATCCCACCCTCGGGGCTTAATGTTTTGTTCCTGGGGGCATTAGAGTTCTCTGTTCCTGAAGAAAGTCAACTCCGATGAGGGCCTTGGAGCATCAGTGCTGGATTTTTGCCCAAAGCTAGGACTCGATGGCAGTGTGACTCTGTTGGGAGTGTTCAGAGAACTTTGGCAGATCAGAGGTTCTCCTGTTATAAGCACCCTTTCTCTGGTGAGGGGGCATTTCCTCTGTCTGAGGGAGGGGGGCTCAATGTACATAGTTTGAATCATCAGTTATGTAATGGTTACTTTTCTGAGTCTGCTTTGTCAATAGGATACTGGTCCTGGTGGGAGGTGCCACCGGTATGTATAACCTGATGTCATCAATTGTGACTGCTCAGTCTCCAAACTGCTGGTGAGGTGACACTACCCACAGGTGTGGGACTGGATTCACTCAAGGAACGTCAATTAGCAGGTAAGGCCTAATTTCACCTTACTACATAAGGGTCCTGTGCAGACCTCCTTGGATCAGTATTTCTCAGTCTCTAGCAGATGGAGGTTGTCTAACCTTGTGCAGTCTGAATTGGTTTTGGAGAGATGTGATTGAGGATTCTTGGAACGTGGGGCAAACAACAGCAGTGGCCTCCTATAATGCTCTGGGATGCAGAACCCGATGATATGTGGTCCTACTCCCCCCCTCAGGTACACAAAAATAGTGTGTGGTAGTTTGCTTGGGGTATAGAACCTGTTGGTACTGGGTCCCTCCTTCTAGGGGCTCTTAGCTTGGTAACCTTTAGGCTTTGGTGGCGTGTAGCTGCGATCCACCCTTGCCTCTTATCTGGTGTTTGGAAAGAGGACCAGGTAAGGAGTTGGTGCCAATGCCATAGGAAAATGTGGTAGGGAGGTTCTGGAGGCAAAATTTAGGCTTTTAGGTAGGAAGTTGAAATCCAGAACTTCCAGGGTTGTATTCTCCGAAATGCTTCCTGTTCCACGCACAGGACCCAAAAGGCAGGCAGAGCTCCGGAGTCTCAATGCGTGGATGAGACAATGGTGCAGAGATGAGGGTTTTGGATTTGTTAGGAACTGGGGAACATTCTGGGGAAAGGAGGGGCTCTTCTGAAGGGATGGGCTTCACCTTAACCGGGATGGAACCAGGCTGCTGGCATTAACCTTTAAAAAGGAGAGCAGCTTTTAAACTAGATATTAGGGGAAAGCCGACAGTCGCCCAAGAGCAGATGGTTCGGAAGAATGTATCCTTGAAGGATACTACCAAAATCAAAGAGGTTCCACAAAAGAGTAAAGTGCTCAAATGCCCTCAAGTATGGTGCAGACACAGCTTAAAGATCCCAAATTACCCATGTCTAACAATAGCCAAATTAATATGAATAAAATACAATCTCTAAAATGCTTGTATGCAAATGCTAGAAGTCTAAAAAATAAGATGGGAGAGTTAGAATATATAGCACTAAATGAAAGGTTAGATATGATTGGAATATCAGAGACATGGTGGAAGGAGGACAACCAGTGGGACACTGTAATACCTGGGTACAAACTATATCGTAATGATAGAGCTGATCAAATTGGTGGAGGGGTTGCTCTCTATGTTAGAGAGGGCATTGAGTCAGAAAGGATTAAAGTTTTGCAGGAAACAAAATCTGCTGTAGAATCTATATGGATTGAAATTTCATGTAAAAAGGGGAAGGCGATGGCAGTGGGGGTGTACTATCGAGCGCCTGGCCAGAATGACCAAATGGATGATGACATGCTCAAAGAAATCAAGGAAGCTAGCGAAAGTTACAGCGCAGTAATAATAATGGGTGATTTCAATTACCCCGGTATCGACTGGGTTAGTGTCACGTCAGGACATGCTAGGGAGATAAAGTTCCTAGATGAAATAAATGACTGCTTCTTGGAGCAGCTGGTTCATGAACCGACCAGAGGGGAAGCCATATTAGACCTAGTCCTTAGTGGAACACCAGATCTAGTGCAAGAGAAGGATGTTGGGGACACTTGGCAATAGTAATCATAGCATGATCGCCTTTGATTTAATTAGTGGAGGAGGGATAGTAAGGAAATCCACAGTACTACCTTTTAACTTTCGAAAGGGAGACTATGATAAAATGAGGAAAACAGTTAAGAAAAAACTAAAAGGAGCAGTTGCAAAGGTTAAAGACGTACATCAAGCTTGGGTGGTGTTGAAAAATACTATCTTGGAAGCCCAGACCAGCTGTATTCCACGCTTTAAGAAAAGTGGAAGGAAGCCCAAAAAACTGCCAGCATGGTTTAAAGGTGAGGTCAGAGAGGCTGTTGCCAAAAAAGCATCTTTCAGGAAATGGAAAAAAGAGCCAAACGACGAAATCTGGAAACAGCACAAGCACTGGCAAGTCAAATGCAAGGCATTGATAAGGCAGGCAAAGGGAGAATTTGAGAGGAAGCTTGCTGCGGAAGCAAAAACACGAAATAAAGACCTTTTCAAGTACATTCGTAGCAAAAAACCTGTGAGAGAGTCAGTTGGTCCATTAGATGATAAAGGGGTTAAAGGAGCACTGAGAGGCGACAAGGCGATAGTGGAGAAACTGAATGAATTCTTTGCTTCGGTCTTTACTGAGGAAGATGTAGGGATGTTACCCATGACTGAAGTGGTATTTAAAGGTGCGGAAGAATTGAAGGAAATATCTATACATCGGGAAGATGTATTACAACTATTAGATAAACTGAAGAGTAGCAAATCACCTGGGCCGGAGAGTATACATCCAAGGGTGTTGAAAGAACTGAAATACAAGATTGCAGACCTGCTATTAGTAATCTGTGAACTATCCTTAAAATCATCTCTAATACATTGTCGATCCTCCAATCTTCAGGTAACACCAATTTTTAAAAAGGGTTCCAGGGGTGATCCGGGAAACTACAGACCGGTGAGCCTGACATCAGTACCGGGAAAAATGGTAGAAACCATTATAAAGAATAAAATTACTCAGCATGTAGATAGTCATGACCTAATGGGAGACAGCCAACATGGCTTTAGACATGGAAGATCTTGTCTTACTAATCTGTTATGTCTTTTTGAAGGAGTGAATAAACATGTGGACAAAGGTGAGTCGGTTGATATTGTGTATCTGGACTTTCAGAAAGCCTTTGACAAGGTCCCTCATGAGAGACTTTTGGCAAAACTAAAGAGTCATGGGATAGGAGGCAGTGTACTATTGTGGATCAGGAACTGGTTAAAAGATAGAAAGCAGAGGATAGGGCTAAATGGCCAATTTTCCCAATGGAGAAAAGTGAATAGTGGTGTACCCCAAGGATCTGTGCTGGGTCCGCTGCTTTTTGACATATTCATAAATGACCTGGAAAGTGGAATAACGAGTGAGGTTATCAAATTTGCAGATGACACAAAACTATTTAAAGTTGTTAAAACCCAAGAGGATTGTGGAAAATTGCAAGAGGATCTTGATGAATTGGAAGACTGTGCATCAAAATAGCAGATGAAATTTAATGTGGACAAGTGCGCGGTTATGCACCTAGGGAAGAACAACCCAAACTATGGTTACATGATGCAAGGTTCCACATTAAGAACCACCACCTAGGAAAAAGATTTAGGCGTCATTGTGGATACTATGTTAAAACCCTCGGCCCAGTGTGCAGCGGCGGCCAAGAGAGCAAATAGAATGCTAGGTATGATAAGGAAAGGAATGGAAAATAAAACAAAAGATATTATAATGCCTCTGTATCCTTCCATGGTGAGACCTGTGATAAAGAAGCTTATCATAGCTCAGGAAGGAGCTATAGAAAAGGTGAAGTGACTCTGAACAAGCAACCTGTCAGTTCTGGTAGAAATAAGAAAACGGAATTTTTCCATAAAAGACTACCAGTCTCAGAATGCACCAGGTTTCCAACAGCCATTAGAGGAGCTGAAGTGAGGAAACGTGTGTTCAATCAGGAGGGCTATGAGGTAATCCCTAAGCACTCATCTCAAAGGGCAGGGCCTGATTCAGCACAGCTGCGCTGTGTTAGGGAGGATCACTCATCTAAGCAGAATAAGAGTAGAGTTTATTCTACAGATGATCATCTTCATGATCACCTTGGATATCCAGAGAATTGTCCTCAGTATCCTGAGAATCAGCTTGAGTTTGATCATCGGTTTCATCTGAAGGATCATCAGAAGCAGAAGCCAAACCGGACGGACAGAGAGGGAAAGAGACCCTTTGGAAGAAGAAAGAGAAAAGCCTTTGAGAGGTCTAGAAGAGTCCAAAGCAGTACGTATACTGGGAGGTATTCCAAGGGCCAGCATATACCATTGGACCTGGGAAAGCCAGAGGAATGATGCTGCAGAGCTAGGAATCACCAGAGGCTACCTGTGAGGGAGACGGCTGCACGTGGAAGGGACCCTAAGACCTGTGCCAGAAAGTATGTGAAGAGAGATCCAGTGTCCAGGGATCTGGATTGGAAGGCTGGACATAAGAACTGGTCTACATACTGGCCAGGCTATATAGAGAGGAACTCTAGCAGCAATGGAAGCTCTGGTATGAACACTGATCTATGCCCTAGCTATAACCTTGAAAGACAGCAGGGAAACCAGTATTCTCCTGAAAATGCTCCATTGAGAGATTCATCTGTGCCAATCCATGATATTGAACCCATGCTTGTTGAACAAGGGGGAATAATAGCAGATGAGGATCCTGTTTATATGGACTGCTCTCTATCTAAACTCCGTTGGTAACTTTCTGTTATAAAGTACAGCAACCATCACAAAGAAATACAAATTTGTTCTTTAGTCTACTCAGAAAAGCTCCTGAAGCAGGATTTGACCCACACAGTGGAAGGCAAGCCAGCTAAGGGGTTTCAGCTGGTAACTGCTAGCAATTAAGCCTTACCTAATTGCTTGTGAGCTAGGAGAGAATCACTTCTGTATCTATGTGGGAAGTAATCAGAAGTTAACCTGAAAAGAACAATTTGTTTCTTGCTTTGTGGCTTTTCATTTGTTGTTTTCCTGATTTTGACTTTGTTTTTCCAAGTTAACACTGAAAGCAAGTAACCTAATTTATGTGCTACCAAGCATATCTGTGTTGGGAGAAATAACCCCATAAATAAATATCTTATTGGCTTTACCCAAGAGCACAACTAAATTATTGTCAGCAGCTGTGTCTGGTGTGAATGAACTACTTGCCCACAATACCTTGCAAATCATATAGAAATATGCACTTGCCAAGAGTGTGAAGATTCTCACCCAGGCAGCCGTCTGACAGACCGCACCTTGAATATTGTGTGCAATTCTGGTCGCCGTATCTTAAAAAGGATATAGCGATTTTAGAAAAGGTTCAGAGAAGAGCCACCAAAATGGTAAAGGGGATGGAAGGATACTCCTATGAAAGGCTAAAAAGGTTGGGGCTCTTTAAGTTGGAAAAGAGACAGCTGAGGGGAGATATGATAGAAGTCTATAAATTAATGAACGGAGTGGAACGGGTAAACGTAGATCGATTGTTTACCTTATCAGAATATAGAAAGACTAGGGAACATGCAATGAAGCTACAGGGTAAACTATTTAAGACTAATAAAAGAATATTTTTTCACTCAACGTGTAATAAAACTCTGGAATTTGTTACCGGAGGATATAGTAAAGGCTATTAGTGTAGGTTGTGCTGGAAGAAAGCGAGAAGTCTCTACAAAAGGTGAAAAAGCAAAAACGGCCAAAATGGATGACGGAAGAAACTCTGAAAATTGCCCAGAAACGCAGAGAAGCTAAAGCCAAAGGAGAAAGACAGACAATCGCAGAACTCAACAGAGATTTCCAACGTGCAGCAAGGCAGGACAAGGAAAAGTACTACAATGACACTTGCAAGGAAATAGAAGCAGAAACTATTAGAGGAAGAACAAGATCGGCTTTCCTAAAGCTGCGAGAGTTAAAGAAAAAGTTCCAGCCCCGAATTGGAATGTTACAAGATGCTCAAGGTTCTATGTTGAATGATGCTGAGAAGATCAAGAAAAGGTGGAAGGAATATACAGAGTTTTTATATGATAAAGATCAAGTGGACCAACAGCCGTTTCAACCTATACCTTATGATCAGGAACCATTGGTGATGAAAGAAGAAGTTGAAGCAGCATTGAAAGCCTTATCAAAGAACAAAGCACCAGGCATTGATAGCATTCCCATAGAAGTATTGCAGCAATCTGATGCAGCTGTTACCGTACTTACAAGGCTCTGCCAAGAAATATGGAAGACGACATCATGGCCAACTGACTGGAAAAGATCTGTGTTTATACCAATACTAAAGAAAGGTGATCCAACTGACTGTGGAAATTATCGCACAATCGCTCTGATCCCACATGCCAGCAAGATTCTACTGAAGATTATTCAAAAGAGACTACAGCCATACCTAGAACAAGAACTACCTGAAGTGCAAGCAGGGTTCAGGAAAGGGCGAGGAACGAGAGACATCATTGCGGATGTGAGATGGATCCTTGAAAAGACTAAAGAATACCAAAAGGATATCTATTTGTGCTTTATCGACTATAGCAAGGCTTTTGACTGTGTAAACCATGAGAAACTCTGGGCCACATTAAGAAGCATGGGTATACCAGAACACCTGATCGTTCTCTTGCGTAATCTGTACATTGATCAAGAAGCAACAGTTCAAACGGAACAAGGAGAAACAGAATGGTTTAAAATAAGCAAAGGTGTAAGACAAGGCTGCATACTTTCCCCCTACCTGTTTAATTTATATGCAGAACAAATCATCAGAGAAGCAGGACTGTATGAAGACAACAGAGGTGTGAAGATTGGTGGAAGACTCATCAACAACCTTCGCTATGCTGATGATACCACATTACTGGCTGAAAGCGAAGATGATCTGAAACATTTGCTTCTCACAATCAAAGAACATAGTCTCAAAATGGGCCTGCACCTTAATGTAAAGAAGACAAAGATCATGACAACTGGCATAATCAACAGGTTCATTGTTGAAGGAGAAGAAATTGAAATTGTGAACAACTTTAACCTACTTGGATCAACTATCAATAAAGAAGCAACAAGCAGTCAAGAAATCAGACGACGCATTGCTCTTGGCAGAATGGCTATGAAAGACCTAGATAAGATTCTCAAGAGCAGAGATGTGTCTCTCCATACAAAGATTCGACTTGTTCAAGCCATGGTATTTTCAATAACATCATATGGATGTGAAAGCTGGACAGTGAAAAAGACAGACAGGAAGAAAATTGATGCCTTTGAATTATGGTGCTGGCAGCGAATACTGTGTATACCATGGACTGCCCGAAGAACAAACCAGTCGGTACTAGAGGAGATCAAACCTAAGCTTTCTTTAGAAGCTCAGATGACAAGACTTCGGCTTTCATACTTCGGACACATCATGCGAAGAGAGAGATCATTAGAGAAAGACATCATGCTTGGCAAGATAGAAGGTCAACGCAAAAGAGGAAGGCCAGCAATGAGATGGATCGCTACAATAACAGCAGCTACGGGTACCAGTCTGTCGTCAATGAGCCGCCTGACTGAAGACCGAACACAATTTAGGATAGCTATCCAGAGGGTCGCCATGAGTCGACTCCGACTCGACGGCACTTAACAACAACAACATTAGTGTAGCTCGGTTTAAGAAAGGTTTGGACAAGTTCCTGGAAGAAAGGTCCATAAACCATTATTAAGAAGGGACCCAGGATATCAATGCTTGACCCAGTACAAGCATTGTGGAACCTGTGTCTTTTGGGGAAACTGCTAGGTACTTGTGACCTAGATTGTCCACTGTTGGAAACAGGATACTGGGCTTGATGGACCTTGGTCTGACCCAGTATGGCATATCTTATGTTCTTATGTTTTGCTTCTTGCTGTTGAGGGCATATGGAGGGTTGGCGGAGGGTGGTGAAGTCTTGCTGCAGAAGTTCAGAGCAGAGGAGACTGGCGATGACGGTGGAGAAAACAAGTGATGACTCTGGAAGATGGAGGGAGTTGAATGGCATTCAGGCTCCCATGTAGCTTGACATGCTCTGAGTGGCTGGCAGTGTGAAAGTCAGTCCCGTGATGATCGGCAGCTGATGGAGACTCGGGCCTTTAGGGCCATTCGACCCTCTGTGCTGTGGGATTAGTCCTGTATTGATGCAGTCTCAGCAAGACATTTGGGGCTCAGCCATTGCAGTTACTCTCCTAACTACATTGTTCATTGACAAGCATTGGTGAAAGCAGATGTGCTTAAGTTGACACGATCTGGGCAGCTTTGGCAGGAGCGGTGGTCAGCGTCCGCAGACTCTCGTAGCATCTTTCTGGATTACAAACACATGATTTACAAAAAATCAAAAACTACAGGAAAAAACAAAACAAAGAGCAGTGACTGGGGCAGCAGCTCAGTGTTGTCGGACTACAGCAGCGCGGCATGTTGGAGCGCTGAAGTGTTTTCAGTGGGAAGTTGGGGGATGAGTGTTTCTGCAATTCAAACAGAGAATGTTTGCAGATGTGCCTTTTCCCCTAGAGTTGGGCTGATATCTTGGCAGCTGTTCGCGCCAAATCTCTTAAGTACTGCAATTTTTATTCCTCTTGCAGCCCTCTGTATTTTGCATTTATGGGACTAGTGTACTAGTGTCTGGGATTCAAGAGTCTGGTGATTTTGAAGTGTTGCCCTCCCTGCCTCATCTTGTGCTGTATTTGACAGGTAATGAGGTATGGCCTGAAGAAGGAAGCTGTCCCCCCCCCCCCCCAGCCCGTTCTCTGTTATAAATTATATTATCTGCAGGGGTACTAGTTTGGCTTCGATAGCTTTCCCAATTGTGGTGTAATGTTGAGCTGCTCTCTAGTTTCATATATAATACAATAAAGAAGGCAATAATAACTTCAGAAAAGGAGATAAGAAATTACTAAATAAACTGGCAATTCTTTGCTTCTCTTAGCCTTTCAGCCTTTTGAATGGATTTTTTTTTCCATTAATGATTTTTATTGGTAGTATAAAAATCATTAATGGAAAAATCATTAATCAGTAGCCCCCCAACAGGTGCTGTCCACACCAAAAACAGGTTATGGTTTATGCATTTGATATACCGCCCTTTACTTATGCATCAGAGCGGTTTACGTGTATACTAACAGGTACTTTTTATTCCCTTGTCCCCGCAGGGCTCACAATCTAAGTGTACCTGGTCTTCATCATTAAACTATAGTCAACAAGGAGACCTTCATAAGGCAATAGCAAATGTATCCTCCCACACCCTAAATTCCCTCCTCCCTAACAGTTCATAGTTTGTGTTACTGCATATTTAATTAACACAGTAACTTTCTTTATTAGGCTTGATATACCGCACCTTCACATGAGCAGCAGGACAGTGTACAAATATAAAACAGGACATTAGCAATCATATAATGTCACCCATCCTCTCCCTCCGAAGCTCCTGCTATCCCCGTGTGTAGCACACTTCCCTTTTCCAGCCACGGTCATCACACCTCATTTAAATTTTGCTAGCTGTTTTTGTCTCGATGCAGCTAACCTTGACATCGTATACACATGATCCATGTAACTCTTCCTCATACCCATTGAGGGTACTATTTCACTCGTCCAGTGGTGAGCCAGTAAGAAGCAGGCAACAATCATACCTATACATACCAATCGTTCTTCCACTCCATTTAGCAACGGGTAAACCCCATTCAGCAATGCTACCTCTGGACACTTAATGAGGTGTTTCCCCAATAACCCACACTGATCAAAAATATCATCCCAAAATTGCTTTGCCTCCACACACATCCACCAAATATGTAAGTATGTTCCCTCTTCCCCAATTTTCCTCCTGTTGGCAGAGGAGCCCCTCCCAGATATTTTAGATAGCTGCTTGGGAGTATAGTGCCACCAATAAAGTAACTTATACTTTTTCTCCAACATATTACAGGCCATAAATCCCTTATACATATTTCCAAAAAGACCATTTCATTTATCTCCCCCACTTTTCCCTGAGACCCTCGTCCCATTGGGATTGAAAATCATACCTTACTCCCTCTGAGCTCAACGTAAGTTCATATAGCTGCCCAATCAAGCCTTTAGTCCCTGCCCTCTGGAAAACCCCCTCTACAGGACAAGGCTCTCCCCCCCCCCCCCCCCACCTTATAAGCTCCACATAAAATGCACAACTTGGGAATAACAATACTCTTCATAAGAGGCAAATCATAATTAATCCACAATGACTCAAAAGCTCTTCACTTCCTGCCCTCTAACAAGTGTTCCACCAAATAGAGCCCCTCCTTCTCCCACCTAATAAACCCAGGATCGCTTATCCCCAGGGCAAACTCGCGAATATATTGCAGACTAACAAACCATGAAATATTGCTCTTCCTCCTTGGTCCAGATCTTTGAAGTATTAACCATGAAAGGATTCTCACTCTGTTCTCTGAGAGCCATGCCCTCGCCCGAGTGGCAACTCTCCATCTTTTGATTGTTCCTACTTTACCCAATCTTTGAGGATCTCCTCCCCCCACTCTTTCACTGTCCTCAGATGGGCAGCCTCCTAATAATATTGGAAATTTGGCACCCCAAGACCTCCTCTCTCATTTCTGGTGCAAAGAGTGATCTGGGAGATTCCTCCCCCCATGTAAACTTTAACTATTTCAGGAAACTCCATACACTAATTTTTATCTGGTATTCCCACAGGAAGGGTCCCAAACAGAGGAATTGGGGTAGTACCGTCATCTTAATTCTAGCTATCCTCCCAAACCACGAGCTGTAACCCCCAGCCCCTGATGAGTCTCTAAGTATTCCATAGTTCTTCTGAAACAATTTAGCCCCATCCTCTATCAAATAAATTCCGACGTATTTTATCTTCTCTTTTGGCCCACTTAAATGGGGAACATTTTTTAAGATTCCCCACCAGTCTAGCCAGGCAGGATAGGTTCAGGATTTCAGATTTAGTGACATTCATCTTGAAACACGACACAAGGCCAAGGTGTCAAGCTCTCCTATAAACACCTGCAGTGATCTATCTGGGCAAGTCACAAAAAAGAGAATTTTGTCTACAAAGAGTGCAATCTTATGACTACGATCACCCACCTTCACTCCTTCTACCCTCCACCCTTACTTTTTATGCTAAAAATGGAATTGTTGGCACAGCAGGTGAGGAAGTAGCAGCGACAGAGGACAACCCTGTCGAGTCTCTGTGAGCTCAGTCAGAAGACTCTGTATAGTTCCCATTTATTTTTAGATGTTCTCAAGGCCCTTCATAGATCAATCATACCCAAGTTAGGAAATTTTCCCCAGCCCCATTTTTTCTAACGCCTGAAATATAAAAGGCCAGTATAGCCTATCAAAGGCCTTCTCCGTGCCTATTGCAAGACGGACCTCAGGGTTTCCTGTCCGCTGAACTGCCCTAATAAAATTGAGGGTTCCTCTGATATTATCTACTGCCTGCCTACCCAGTACAAATCCTCTTTAATAATAGTTTTTGGGTCTTTTCTCCTGTTATAGAATGTTTGTTTGTTCTTTCTAAGATGGCTTTTCTTGTGTGGGTTGTGTTTTTTTTTTTTTTTTTTTTGGGGGGGGGGAGTTTGTACTGGCAGTTGGTCTGCCTAATTTCAGCAGTAGACGGTTAAGCTGTGTTATGGTAGCTTCCTGCATATAATGGAAGAGAGGCCTTTTGAGGAAAGGAGTCGGTTTGGCTTTCCCTCAGATTACCTGCATGCTGCTCAAGAACCCAGTCTAGGTCTGGGAATTGAATGAAATTTCAAGAAAAAGAATAAAGAATGAATGGATCAAAGTTGGACTCCTTTTGATTTGGGATATCTTTTGCTGCGTCTTGCCAGGGTGTGACAAGAGGGGAGAGCCTTCTTATGTTTATGTTTATTTATTTGATATACCGCCCTACTTTAACAATCAGAGCGGTTCACAATTTACAATAACTTAGAAAGTGGGCACAAGGCCAGAAAGTGAAAGGAAGTTACAATCAATAATAGGACAGAGGTAGTAAATAGGCATACAAGACGGAAAGCATAGTAACAATTATAGTTGGGGAGGTGGGTCAAACAAAAGGGGAGGGAAGGTCAAAGGCTAGGGGGAAAAAAGTGGGTTACTTCTACAGTTGTGAAAGTCAGGGCTTTCACAGTATATGTGGGTAACCATTTTCTTGAGCCAGGGTTCTACGATCGGAAGTTTGGTAAGTTCATCAGGCTCACTGTGGCTCAGAGGGGTTGGCATGGTCAGACACCTTGGTTGTCTGTTGGGGGGAGGTTGTCCTGGAAGGGCAGCCTCCTCTCTTTGTAATAGCCATTGCAGAACCTCTGCAGTATTCTGGTTGGCTCTTGGATTGTTTCTTTGGTTGTGCACGGTTGTCTATGGCCATCTGTTAGCTACTTCGAAGTGGCCACCTAGGTAGCTTCCGGTGCTAAAGGCAAGTCTGTGTGTCTGTGCGGCTGGGGTTGTGCCAGTTCTGGTCTTTAGGAGTTTGGTTTCCCTGGGGTTCCAGTGAGGGCAGGGATTAGGATGGGAGCTCCACCTTGCCCGGGTCATATCAGGTTGTGTTTTTTTCTCTGTATGTGTATGCGTGTCAATCATGCGTGTCGTAAGAAGCCCTCATTTCCATGGCAGAGAGATGGACTTGTCATCTCTGGGGTCAGGTTTGCCTGATTTATGGGGTCAATGTAGTGCTCCGGTTGCAGGCAGCAGCTCTGTCCTGTTGACAGATCTGGAGCAGGTGATACTGCTACTTTTTTTTTAAATGAGGGGTGATGCATGGAAGGAGTCGGCTTGGGCATCTTCCTTGCACGAGGTTTTAGGTGTTTCCTACTGTGGTTTGGTATTCGATTGAGGCAGTTTGTGAGAACTTTACAAATGAACGCTAATGGGAGCAGAAAAGATGCAGTTGGTTTCTGTGGCTAGGTTGGAGTTGCCATGGGCAGCTGTGTCTAGCAGGCTTCCAAAGCGACCCAAGTGCCTTGGTCTCTGGTCCTTTTGGGATTTGCCTGGATGACAAAGGGTTTTCTTGTGTTTTTCATGGTGAGCCTTCTGGAGTCACTCAGCATGAAGCAGTTCCCAGGCTTCTGTTGCGGATTGGCAAACGTTGGTTGGTCACCTCCAGCAAAGATGGCCCTTGGTTCCACTAGACTTCGGTTCTTCTTGGACAGAGTCTGGCTTGGAGTTATTTTTGGTGTCTCTGAGGCATAACTGGGTTATGGCTCACCCTTTTGCTTCTGAAGAGCCTTAGAAATCTCCAACAGATAGGATACCATGCTTTTGAGATGCAGATTCTGTGAAGTCGAGCTCTTCTGTTTCCCTCCCAGAGTTAGGTACTACTTTTACATCCCATGCGTCTGGACTGGACTGGAGGGACGATGAGGAAGGTGAAATTAGACCTTACCTGCTAATTTTCTTTCCTTGAGTTCCTCTAGTCCACTCCAGGACCCGTCCTATATATTTCTGTTTCGTACCCTGCTTTGGATGAGAGTGCACGCTCGCGCCATAAGAAATACCTAGCTATCAATATTTCTCTAATGCATGACTACCTTTTTGAAGGAGGGAGTATGCTAATATAGTTCTACAGCTCATTTATTTGGTGTAGCTAGCAGGTCACTGGGTGACGAGTCTGCCTTGGGACCATATTAGGTCTTCAAAATATAAAAAAAACAAAAACAAAACAAACGATGGTTAATATCCCTTGTTTCACTCTCCCTTTGGAGCTGGAATGGATTTTCAGTAAGTATATTTGGAGTTTGAAATGAGACTATGCCTAATAATTTCCTTTAGATGTCTACTTTGTTATAGAAATACTAGTCAGAGGAGGTTTGCACAGGACCCCTTATGTGGTGACATCATCAAACCAGTTTGTTCTCAGTCTCCATCTGCTGGTGAGCAAGTATAACCCACACATCTGGACTGGACTGGATTGGAGGACCTCAGGGAAAGAAAATTAGCAGGTAAGGTTTAATTTCACCATTGATCACTCCAGGAGCAGAAACAAGGTATCCAGTTGGAATGGGGTTCTCCCGACTCCCCGCTTATGGGGCTAAGAGTGTATAAAGAGATGTACACTCCCTCGGAAAATGAGTGTTGGGTGGTTTGATTTTTTGCAAGGTGGATGAGTAGGTCACGGTGGTTTCCACAGGAATGGTGGTCAGTCTGTTAGGCGGATTGGCCTTAAAACATACTCTGGACCGAAGGGTGGATCCAATGTTGAAGAACCAGTTTGCCGCCACTGCTACTGTTCTTCATTTGGCAGGCTGTGCAGGCCTGACATTCCCTGCTCCAGTGGATTCGGTCTCTCCCGCTGGACAATACTACCCCTCTTTTGGAGCTGGCTGTGGCCTTCTTTTCTGATGCCTGGTATGTCTAGCAGCCAGGGATAGTGCCCTGTCGACGGTGACACGGCGTTCGATTTGGCTTTGATACTGGGCAGTGAGCCAATTTGGCACACTTTCGTTATCTCCCCCTCTGGGTCTGCGAACAAAAGGATGGCTTTTTGAATTGCCCTGGGTAGTTGCCGCTTCTATCGGTAGTGGTGTCTGTTTCTTCGGATAACATGGAGCAAGGGCATATACTCTCATCTATTTCGTGAGACCCCCGCCCCCCCAAAAAAGGGGATGGATCGTTTTGGCTCACTGGGCCTCAAGGGTGTCAACTCGCACTGGCTTAGCCTCTGCTTTTGGATGGAAACTTTGCTATCGGTGATCCCAGCACAATGTATTTTCATGTCTTGATCCAGGAGGATTAGCAGAAGTGTCTGCATTTTGCTGTGCTTGACTCTCCCTTTCAGTTCGCTGCCCTCCCATTCGGGTTCTCCACAGTCATGGTGCTGGTGGCTGCGTTGCTACAGCACCAAAGAATTTGTGTGCACCTATATCTGGATGACTGGCTTATCTGAGCCCATTCTCCTTCAGAGGCATCCTGGGTAGTGACCCAAGTGTTGTCCTTCGGGAAGCCTCAGCTGGGCGATCAGTCGGGGAAAGAGCCAGTTGATGCCTTCCCATTCCTTGGAGTTCCTGGGAGCATGTTTTGATACTCGAGTAGGCAGAGTCTTCTGGCCAGAGGAGAAAATCAAGTCTGTTGGATTGCCTTGCGCTTTTCTATTCGCAGCAGGTTCCCAGAGTCCAGGATTCTCTTCAGCTACTCAGACTGATGGTGGCGACAATCAAAATGGCGCCGTGGGTGCGTGCTCACATGAAGTCACTCCAATGGTCTTTGCTGACTTGATGGTCCCTGAGTACTCGGACGTTCAAGCTCATCCAGCTCGTGATGATAGTGAATGCCAGCCTGCGGTGGTGGCAGCAGTCCTGTCATCTGAGGAAGGGGCTGCCGCTGGATGATTTCTCATGTATCCTTCTGAAGATGGATGTCAGTCTCTCGGACTGGGGAGCTCATTGCCAAGACCGAATGGCCCAGAGCTTTTGGAACCAAAGGGGATGCGGTGTGGTCCATCAACCACCTTGAGGTGAGGGCCATCAGGTTGGCTCTTCTGTGTTTTTGGCCCCTAATCCATGGCCAGGTGATCTGAATGTTTTTCAGACAATGTCATGGTGGTGGTTTGTTGGCAAGACCAACATGAGGCGTGCTGGGGTAGCCCTGGTGATGGCTCTCCTGTTTGCCTAGGCAGAGAAGAATCTCCTAGCTTTGTACACATCAGCAATGTGTTGAGCCAACAATGTAGAAACTGTCTTTCTCAGCTGGCACTCTCTGGATCCAGAAGAGTGGGAGTTACGCTGGGAGGCATTTTCAGTTGATTCTGCACTGCTGGGGTTGCCCCAAGGTGGATTTGATGGCAGCCCACTCTATTGCCAAAGTGCCACTTCAGTCGCTTCATGGAGACAAGGTCCGAGGGTGATGACGCTCTGGATCAGCCTTGGCCAAGTCAGCACCTGCTGTGTATGTTTCCTCCATGGCACCTTCTAGGTCCTGCCTTTTATTTATTTTTTTCTATTTATGCAATTTTATCCATGTAATTACAAGAATAAATTGTGCCCAGAAAAAGGCAGCAAGCCAAGAAAATAGCAAAATCGATTACCCACGGCGGAAAAAGTAAACAAGCAATACAAAAAGGCTTGCCTCCCACCAACCCCCTATAATGGAGACACAAATCCAAGAAACTTTTCAAAAAGGGTAAGACAGAAACAAACTAAGCAGACAAATGGAGCTACTTCATTCTGCTGGTAACTTACCCCAATACTTAGAGCTAATTTAGGGGGAATCCTATGGGGTTAGTTGGAGCCCCTACAACTTTAAAAGAAATGAAGGCGGACAGCTGCTGTGGAGCCAAAAAAGGTAATTAGTCCCAGTCAACTTGTCTAGACATTTACAGGGAAAACGCAAAAATGAATAAACCACCCAGCTGCAATACCCCAGGTTTAAGTACAAAAAATTGCTTCTGCCTTTTCTGTGTAGCCTGATCCACATTAGGGAAGAGTCCACAAACACCTTAGAGGATGGCCGAAAAAGCATTTTTAAGACCCAGCCATGGTCTACATCTAGAGCCAGGGTGACCAACATAGTAGTAGTCAACCTTGGATCAGACCCTGATCCCTTTAGAAAACCAATCAAATCAAGGCTATCGGAGTATAAGGCCAGAGACTGATTTTGCCCCTGACCCTGACTCTCAACCAGTCTGGTCTTAGCTGAAGGCAAATAGTAAGCTTTAGAAATGGGAGGTAATGATTCCACAGTTATTTTCAATACAGTGTTCAAAAACCTCTTTGAGTTCCAAAGGTCAAACCGACAGAACCTTAAGAAAATTCAACACCCTTAAGTTCCTACTTCTAGCTGAATTCTCCAGGGTCTCCATCTTCCAATGTAAATTCTCTGAATCCTTCATACAAGTCTTGGACTTTAGTCTATCTGCTGATCACATGTAGAAAGCTTTGCTGGAAGGAAGCTTAACAGGATTTCATGCACCTCCATGTTTTGCCCAAAGTTTGCAAGCTGGCTTGAAATAGTCTGGAGCTGACACGACAAGGATAACTCCAATTTAAAGAAGGCTTCCCAAACAGTTTTGAGAGAGAAAACTTGGTGTCACCAGCCTTGTCTGTCTGGATCTCCATACCAGGGTCCTGCTCACGCGATAAAACTGACTGCACAGTAGGTGAAATAGGCAAACGGGTCTCAAGCTACAGAGACGCCAACTGCTCCTTCTTAGCCCCTACCTCTTCAGCTGCACGGGACTGAACTCCTAACACCCAGCTATCACTTCCAGGGCCGAAGAGCTGCACTTCAGTAGGAGAGACCCAGCCACTTCAACAGACCAGGTCCCCCCCCCCCCCCAATACCATCTGCATTCACCCACATTACCAGCTGTGCTAGAGGTATCTGGCACTCTGGGCTTAAGGACACATCGGGCCCAGTGATTGGCGGTCGGTCTCCTTCCACCCCCACCTCTCCTAGCAAGCCACCCGAAGCTTCTACTCCACCACTGGGGGTTAGGAATCGATCCATTGTCCAGGTAACCTCTAGCAGGAGCTTAGCCTTCCTTTTACAGGCCAAATGCAAACATGCAAATGTAAGGCAAACATGAAATTAAACGTGGAAGGGCCACGTTTAAGCTGCTCAGAGATCGTCTGCCACCGCCATCTTACTTCTCCCAACTCCATCTCTGGCCTTACCTTTCTAAGGAGCACATGTATTTCTTTGTCATAGAATTTAGTTAGAAAATATTGCAGAATAAGCCTTTATTATTTTGGACGCAGTGCTAGGGACAGATTCCAGTAACTATGATTCTCTGCCCGTCTTACACATCTCCAGCAGATTTTTTTTTTTTTTAACAGAACAGCAAAATTGGTATATCCATAAACGGTCCCCTAAATCTTCCTAATGCGAGACATACAAGGCAACAATGTCACATCTGTGTAGTAAAAAACATTAAGGGTCAGCACTTTATCTCCTTCATAGGGGTAGGGGGCACCACCACCACCACCACACACTCTTCTTCATCAGAGACTGCACAGAATAAGACTCTGTTTGAACATACATACTTACATTTACCGGCTATGAGCTCAGAGAAGATTCATTCAGTGTGTCAGACTAGGGCATTCTCCCTACAGCTAGCTTCATGCAGTTAGATAAGAACTAATTAGGTAATGGGATTGTTTGCATAGACCCCTGCCCAGTTTATATATTCATAAACCTACATTCTCAGTTTATGTGCACATAGACTTGCATTGGCCACCACTATCATGAACTTTTCTTCTACTTTCTAACACCTTTAAGAATGTGTAAGCAGTATTCTCATAAATCAGATGTTGTCTGAAGAATGAAGAACTGAATATTGTGAACTCTGGTTTTAATATCTCTACTATTCTTCACAGTGCTTGCTGAACAATTAAAATGATGGAAGAGAGTGGTATAGAGACAACACCACCCAGCACTCCTCCACCTATTACTGCAGCATCCACTACTGCTGCTGCCGCCACCACTTCTCAAACACCTGTCCCACCAGGTATGGATCATAGCCAGTCTCTAGTGCGTTCCATCACATTGGGATTTCAAAACTTAGCAGCACCGCATAGCAGCAGCTCATGTGGATTAACCCACTGCATGCACTTTTTTGTTTTGTGTTTGGTTCGTTGTGTTTTTTTTTTTTTTAACCAAGTCTTATGTTTCCAGTTCCTGCTGTTTTGTTGACTTCTATGTTAACTAAGATCATATTTGTGATAAGCTTCATGATAGCAGTTTTAGCTAAATGAAAATGTTCCATTTTATTCCAAGCAGTCTGGTTGGCAAAATAGGATAGCAATTCCTAAGAAACACACTGCTTTACATAGTGATATCCTAAAGATTTTGTCTTGTATAGGTTTTAAAGATTTCTTTATAGGCGTCCAATTAAAGAAAGTAGTTTAAAAAATCCTCTGAAAATGGAAAACTACTTGCAGTGTGTGTGTGATTTATTATTTTTAAGTTTTTCATCTTTGTTTTTATGTACCACTTTCTTTCAATATTTGATTATTTAACATAGGCAGTATAAAAAACCTAAAAGAAATGAAAGTACAACTGCAGAAAAAGGCCATGGGGGAAGGACATAAAGGGAGAAAAGCAAGCAGTGCAATTCTAGAAACAAGGAGTTAGCAGTAACAGAATCAAGCTGCTCCAAAGGATGGGCCAAAGTAACCACGTCTTGAAACGTATCTTAAATCTCCAAAGGGATTGTTTGCATCTAAAACTGGAGTGCTTAATAAACTAACAAATTAGACATGAACTGTTGGCAAATAATTCCTGAAGGGCACAGTATCTTTTCAGGAGACATGGCTGGGGTTGGTAAGATGGAAAATTGAAAATGCTTCCTATATGTTTGCACCTTGGGCACAGCAGCTTGGATGGGCAAACTGAAATGGCTTATCCCCCATGCCAGAGGAAAGGCATTGCAATGCAGGGCTGAATGTTGGCGGCCCAAGATTAGTGGGCTGTTGCCAGAA
The DNA here is from genome assembly GCA_033557465.1 of Ichthyophis bannanicus. Taxonomy (NCBI): domain Eukaryota; kingdom Metazoa; phylum Chordata; class Amphibia; order Gymnophiona; family Ichthyophiidae; genus Ichthyophis; species Ichthyophis bannanicus. The sequence continues at coordinate 532,263,988 of CM066032.1, forward strand.
GGCTTGTTGCTTTTTAAAAATGTTTTGGGTCAACTTTCCTTCTGCTCTTTTTTTTAAGCCTCCAGCTAAATTGGAAGGTCTATAGTGCTCTGGGCTTTTTAGTGCACAAGATTCTTCCACCTTCACCCCTCCCCATTTTATTTTTAATATCCTCCTTTGTAGCTCAAACATCAGTGAGTATCCTAGACCCCAGAGGTCAAGGATCAGTTTCCTTGGGATACTGTTAAATGATAGCTGGGACTCCCTTGACTTGTGGCTGAATACTATCCCCACAGCATTCCCTACCAGTCACCGGGGAAACAGTGGGGCTTGGAGATCGGTCTCAGGCAATGTTCCCTCTAATTTTCTGTAGGCTGTGTGCGCATAAAATATCAGCTGTGCAGTTTTTGAAGGAAGGTTAAATTTTTGTGCGGCACATAACGACACTCGGAGTTCTATACTTTAAAATTTGACTACACGTCAGAATACAGTATGTACACCACATTGATTGCACTAGATAATATTATAGAACTTGTGAAAACCGTAAATACACAACAACTTTTAAATTTTAAGATGTCTGTGTTGTTTTCTATCAGAATCAGAACCGTAATTTTTGTGCGCTCTGTTATAAAGTATGTGCACTCGCTCGGCGAGGTGTGTGCGCGCGCACACGCGCACAGCTTAGAGGGAACAGTAGTCTCAGGTTGTCTTCATGTCACAACACAGAGTTGCCACTTAGCCTTAGATAAGTCCAGGCTTTTTTAAATGGAGACTTCACAGGTGATAAGCATTTTCCTGTCCCCAGAGAGCTTACAGTATCTAAAATATAATGTGCCTTGAGCTACATAAAGAAAAGACATGAACTGAAGCCAAAACTCCTTCCTTCCCTCTCTTCTAGGACCATGGTCCAACTAGGAATTACTAAAATCTTCAAAAAACACTAGATTAAAAAGATGGAGAAGGCACAACATAAAGTGCCTTCTTGAAACAGTGTGACAACAGTCTTCAAGTTATTTATCCATGTTAGTGAATTTTATATACACTTTTTATGGTTTTAAAAAATACAAAAACTTGCTAAAGAATTAGAAGTATCCGTGGTAATAGCCAGAAAAGTAAGTATTGAGGGAATGCAGATGCTACACATTCATGCAGCTCACAATTGGGAGAGATCCCAGGAAAGAAATGCAAACTAGCAATAAGCAAGAGTCGGTCCTCTTGTGATGTACTAACATATGCCACATATTAGACAGCACACTTCATAGACCTACTGTCAAACAAAACAAAACAAAAATTTGCACTGGTTTTGACTGCCACAGAACTGGGGTTAACCAGTGTCCAGAAAAATAGATTTTTTTTTTTTTTTTTTTTTTAATTTCAATATTTTTATTTTCATCATAACTTTTATAACAAGAACAGTAAACGGGTAATACAACATCCCTTGTACCCCTTCCCCATAGAAGATACACAGCCTCCACCAACCTCACCCAGAAACCCCCCCCATCCAGCCGACCCCCCTCCCCTCAATATGAGCTCTCCCCCCTCCCCCTGGCAACCCTCCCCCCCCCCGTACCCCCTCCCTCCCCTCCCCCAGGACACGCCAAAGACCTCCCCATTTATCCATGAATTTCGCCACTCTCTCCCGTCTAGCCGCTGTCAACTTTTCCATTAAAACAACATGCCATAGTCTATCTTCGAACTCCCCCACTGTGGGCACCTCCACCCTCTTCCACGCTGCTGCCAATTCACACCTCGCCGCACTCAGACACGCACGTACCATGGTCCCCCCCTCCTGACACCCTGCTCCCCACCAGGAAAGAAGGCAAATCCCGGGTTCCTGCCTCACCTCCACCCCCAGATTCCGTTGAATCCAATGCAACACCCGCCCCCAATAGCGCTGGACCTTACTACATCCCCACCAAATATGCCAAAAAGAGCCCTTCTCCCCGCACTCCTGCCAACAGCCCGCACTCGCCCCCGGGAATATCCGGTGTAACCGCTCCGGCGTATAATACCACTGGAATAAAATCTTATACCAATTTTCCCGGATACTGCTTGCCCATGGCAATCCCCTGACCCTATCCCAAATCTGTTTCCAATCCACCAGTGTCAGTGTGCTCCCCAAGTCCCGCTCCCATTCCACCATATAAGGGAACCGCCCCCCTGCCCCTTCCCGCACTGCCTTATACAACCCAGACACCATCCCCTTCGACCCAAATTTCCCATACCATAGGTCCTCTAGCTCCGACACTTCCCCCATACACCCCCCACCCCCCTGCAAAAAGGATTTCACCTGAATATAAGCATATCTATCCTGCTCGTCAAGCCCATACTCTTTGCGAACCACCTCGAAAGACCGTATCTCCCCCTCATCCAATAGTTGGTAGAAACACTCTAACCCCTTCCCCGTCCAGATATCAAACCGTCCTCCTTCCCACCCCGGGGTAAATGGTTTCCATCCCCTCCAGGGCATCATTACTGAGATTGGGTCCCCCTTCCCCCTAACTCTACGACCCCAAACATCATCCCACACCCTTACTACCTGCTGCATTGCCGGCGACCCCTCTCCCAATGCCTTACGGTTCTTCCTCCCCGCCCACAGCCAAGCTTCTAGACTACCCCCCTTTACCAGCATACGCTCCAATTACACCCAGGGCTTCTGGTCCCCCCGCCTCCGCCATTCCATAACATGCCGTAGTTGCGCCGCTCGATAGTAATCGGTGATATTAGGCACCCCTAACCCCCCCCCCCTCCAACCTCGGGGCCCAGCCACGAGACATCCTGCTTCATCCAGCCCTCTAGATCCCGCTCCAACTCCCACACTACCCCCGGGTAATTATAACGGTACACATCCCCATACTTAACTCCTAACTGCACTCCCAAATATTTCAATGTGTTGTTAACCCACCTCAGCGGATACAAAGCCCGCAGCAACCCCTCCACCCTTGGCGTCACTCTGACCCGCAGCACCTCTGTCTTATCAACATTCATTTTAAAAGATGATGTTGGTTTTAAGCACTTGCATGAAAATTTTTTTTTTTACATAAGTCTGTCTATTAAAACAACCTGGCTTCACAGAAAACAATTCGACATCTCTCATTTATCACAAGCCCGATAATGCTCTAGAAGGCTTGTTTGTGGTTTACACATGTAAACTGAGCCCTTTTTAAAATGCCATTTAGAAGTAGATGCCGTTTTATTATGTGGAAGTTTCAAAGGCATGTCAGAGGCATGGTTTGTAATGGCCAGGGAGGGTTACATTTTATATATTCTTCCTCATTTCAGGAAGGGAATCCATGTATATGGTAAAAATACACATTGGGATTTATATTTGCTCTCCTGGCACATGTAGGTTTTGAAAAAGTATATCCCAAAGATACCTCTTAACTCGTATGTAACACTGATTTGCATTCTTTGAGATGTTCACCAGATTTACATTGGCGTAGTAGTAAATCTTATATCTCCAGGAACAAGCAGGAATGAGTCTTCACATATGGGTATCGTCGGTACCGACGGAGCCTGCGTGGGAACGCTCCCCAGCGTCCAGTAAGAAAGCTTTTGGGAGCATCCCACAGCGCCTGCGCGCTGCCTTCCTGCCTTTCCTAACCGCCTCTCTCCAGTTCTTCTTTTCCGCGGAGCCAGCAGGTCGTGTTCCTGTCACTGCTGAAGTTCTTTATTTTTCTTTATTTCTTTGGTCGCGCGTCTGCCTTCTTCGACGTTGGACCGGTACCGCCGGTCTTTTCTTTCTTTCTTCTTTAAAAACAAACAAACTACCGTTTTCCCACTTCTGTGCAATTTTGTCTTTGGGCCTTGGGCCTAGAAGTTTTTTCCTCATGGAAAAGCCCGCTTCCGGGTTTAAAAAGTGCACGAAGTGCAGCGGTACTCTTTCTATCACCGACACCCATGACTGGTGTCTAAAATGTTTGGGTTCTGACCACTCCATCACCGATTGAGTCCTGTTCCATGATGTCTAAAAGAGGTCAACAGAATCGAGCGGCAAAGCTCAGTACCCTGTTTCCCTCTGATGCAGCTTCGGTGGCATCGACATCTTCCAGGGCTTCATCTTCTTCCCATGGATCTCAGGTAACCAAACATAAGTCCAGCTGGTCCTCGAAGGGTAGATCTCCCTTTAAGTATCGAGATGCCTCCGGGCTTGCCCTCGAGGATCCTGCACTGGCAAAATTACCCCGGCGGGAGGCTCCGGCTTCCAAAGCTTCATCTATGGGGGTCACAGGTTGACATCGATGGCGTAGCCTCGACCGATCACCTGTTGCCATGTTCTGGGGTACCGGTGGTCTCCACTGGTACCGACATCCAGACATTGGTTGCGTCGATGGATCAGAATATTCTGACCATGCAGCATGCCATCACGGCATTCGTACAAGCTGCGACGCCTCCGGTACCGCAACAAACTCTGTTGGCGGTGCCGGTACCGATTGCATCGACATTGACTTCGGTGTCGACTGCTGCGGTACCCTGTCCTGTGATGCCTATCGGTACCAAATCGGTACCGATCACACCCGATGTCGATACCACTCGGTACGCGTATCGGGCTCTGCAAGAGCATCCAGACAGGCGATACTTCGATTCCTCCGAGGACTCTGATTCTGTCGAAGCATCGGTACTCCTTCCTCAGGAGCCCTCTTCTCCAAAAAGAAGAATGTCTCCTCCAGAAGACTTGTTTTTTCAAGACTTCATTAGGGAAGTGGCCAGGGGCCTCTCTATTTCAGTGGCCCCTGAACCAGAGCCTAGAGCCAAGAAATTAGATATTTTACAATATCCTAAGGCTCCTAAAGAGGTAGCTACTTTACCAATTCATGAGATCCTTTATGATCACATGTTGGGCATATGGGAGACACCTCTTACTACTTCCCCTCATTCTCGCAGGTTGGACACCATGTACCGTGTTCCTCCTTGTCCTGGCTTTCATAAGACTCAGCTTCCTCACCACTCTATTGTGGTGGAGTCTGCTATGAAAAAGATAAAGAGTGCAAAAAGACATTCATCTAATCCTCCAGGAAGAGAATGCAGAACCTTAGATGCTTTAGGCAGGAGAATTTTCCAGGCCAATATGCTTACTGCCAGAATCAACTCCTATAGTCTCTATATGGGGATGTTTCTAAAGGAAGTTACAGATCATCTGCTAACTTTATCTCCTTTTATCTCCAGAAGATAAAAGGGAGGAGTTTCTCACCTGACTTAAACATGCCCAGGATGTTTCCAAATTCTCCAACCGTGCAGCCTTTGACTCTTTTGAGTGTGCCAGCAGAGCCTCGGCTATTGCTATAGGTGCACGCCGACTTGCTTGGTTGCAAGCTTCTGATTTGGAACCCTGGGTCCAGGATGGATTAGAAAATCTTCCTTGTACAGGTGTAAACCTTTTTGGTAAGGATTGGCAAGCAAAGGCCACTCGGATGGATGCTGAAAATTCTGCCTTAGATAAACTTTCAAAGTCTACTTCTGCTCCTGCTAGAAAAAGGTTATTCAAAAAGACTTTCTTTCCCAAAAAAGGGAAATATTATCCTGGTTATGGTCTCCAGGCATCTTCTACAGGTCGTTTTGCTGCAAAGCGTCAGCAACAACCTAAACAAGCCAAGCCTAAGGCTACAAGGACTGCTACGGCCCAACAGCCTCAGCCTCCTCAGGGCCTTTGACTTACAACTAGAGAACTTAGCCTTTCTGGCTCTAGAAGAACCAGAGCCTCTCACCATTCCAGGAAGGTTAGCTCATTTTGCTCCCAGATGGGAACAAATCACAGCAGAGCAATGGACTCTCTCCATCATAAGGGAGGGGTACAAGCTTCATTTCTTAAACCTTCCTCCTCACACTATGGTGAGACAGTTCAATTCTCCAACATATCTCCTCGACCTTCTGGGTCTGGAGATTGCTACCCTTCTTGCCCAAAGGGCAATAGAAGAAGTACCCCTTCTTCAACAGGGTTCAGGGTTCTACTCCCCCCTATTTTCTTATTCCAAAGAAAACAGGGTGCTACAGACCCATATTAGATCTCAGAGAATTGAACAAGTTTCTGTGCAAGGAGAAATTCAAGATGATTTCTCTTGGTGCTCTCCTTCCATACCTTCAGAGTCAGGATTGGCTTTGTTCTCTAGATCTCAAGGATGCATACACCCATGTCCTCATCCATCCAACACACAGAAGGTTCCTTCGGTTCCTTTATCAGGGAAAGCACTACCAATACAGAGTGCTTCCTTTCGGTCTGGCCTCTGCTCCAAGAGTGTTCACAAAATGCATGGCAGTAGTAGCTGCATTTCTACGCACTCTAGGAATATTTGTATTCCCATATCTGGACAACTGGCTCATCCGAGCACCGTCCCAGTCAGAGGCCCAGACTTCCCTAGCCTGCACAAGGCGTGTTCTTCAGTATCTGCGACTTGTAATAAACATCCCAAAATCACAACTCACCCCTACTCAGTCATTGGAGTTCATAGGGGCCTTGCTAGATACCACAACTGCAAGGGCCTGTCTTCCCCAGGCCCGTTGCCTACGCTTGGTGCAGTTAGCCTCTCAAATTCAGTTAAAATCCCATTTAACTGCTCGAGAGATGTTACAACTGTTAGGCCACATGGCATCCACCGTGCATGTGGTTCCTTACGCTCGCCTTCACATGAGGGCAGCTCAGTGGACTCTGTCCACCCAATGGACCCAGGCATCAGGTTGCCTGTCAGACAAAATAGCAACCTCCAGTCGCCTCTTTTGGTCCCTCCAGTGGTGGAAGTCCACTCAAAATCTGTTGTTGGGGTCCCCCTTTCAACAGTTGCTACCCCAAGCAACCCTCACAACAGATGCCTCCCCAAAGGGTTGGGGTGCTCATCTACAAGATCTCTCCACCCAGGGCATCTGGTCTCCACAGGAGACATCTCTACATATCAACCTCTTAGAGCTCAGAGCAATTCTTCTAGCTCTGTCTTCCACACCCTGCTCACCTACAAGACAGTCCTCATCCATACAGACAACCAAGTAGCCATGTTCTACGTGAACAAGCAGGGTGGGACTGGCTCTCTGTCGCTTTGCAACGAAGCTTTGAGATTGTGGGCCTTCACCAGAGAGCATCAGATTCATCTCATGGCAGTGTATCTTCCAGGGGTTCAAAACTCTTGGGCAGACAGACTCAGTCGAGTTCTGCTTCCACACGAATGGTCCCTCCATGGGGACCAGATAGCCAGGATCTTTCGAATTTGGGGAACCCCAGACATAGACCTGTTTGCAAGTCCGTGGAATGCCAAACTTCCCCGGTTCTGTTCCAGGATTCCGTGTCAGGGAGTTCAGGCCAGGGATGCCTTCCTCCTCCACTGGGGGCAAGACTTCCTCTATGCCTTTCCACCCATTCCCCTAATTTCCAAGACACTGTTCAAGCTTCAGAGAGACAAGGGGTCTATGATCCTCATAGCTCCACGTTGGCCACGCCAAGTGTGGTACCCTCTACTTCTTCATCTCTCTCAAGCTCTCTCCCTGGACTTGGGATCTGCTCCAGACCTCCTGTCCCAGGAGGAGGGAACGTTATGGCACCTAAATCCCCAGTCTCTTCATCTCAGAGCCTGGTTGCTGAAGGCCTAGACCTTCAAGATTAGCATCTGTCTCAGCAAGTGAAGGATATCCTTCATGCTTCCAGAAAGCCTTCCACTAGACGTTCCTATGCTTTTAAATGGAAAAGGTTTACCATTTGGTGTGCAGAGAAGGGTCTTAACCCTCTTGCAATACCTCTGAATTCTTTACTAGAGTATTTGCTGCATTTATCCCATGCAGGCCTCAAAACGAATTCAGTAAGAGTCCATTTGAGTGCTATTGCAGCAAACCTTAAGCCTCTCAATGGACATCCTATTTCCTCTCATCCTCTTATTGCAAGATTCATGAGAGGCCTTCTTTTAACTAAACCTCCCATTAGACCACCTCCAGTGGCATGGGATTTGAATTTGGTTCTTGGCCAGCTTATGAAGCCACCCTTTGAACCCTTAGCCACTACCTCCTTGAAATTCCTTTCCTGGAAGGTTATTTTTCTCATTGCGGTCACCTCAGCTCGCCGTATCAGTGAACTGCAAGCCTTGGTGGCTAATCCTCCTCATACAAGGTTCCATCATGACAAGGTAGTCCTCAGAACTAATCCACACTTTATGCCTAAAGTGGTCTCACCTTTTCATCTGAACCAGGAGGTGTATTTACCTGTCTTTTTTCCAGGACCTCATGCATCAAGTGCAGAGAGGAATCTTCATACCCTGGATTGTAAAAGAGCACTTGCTTTCTACTTACAAAGGACACAGCAACATAGAAAGTCCTCTCAACTCTTTGTTGCTTTTGATCCCTCTCATTTAGGACTTCCAGTCTCTAAGAGAACTCTGTCCAATTGGATTGCTCAGTGTATTTCCTTCGCCTTCCAGAGTAAGAACCTTTCTCTGGAAGGCCATGTCACAGCTCACAATGTGAGGGCCATGGCAGCCTCTATGGCTCATCTAAACTCTGTGTCCATCGACCAAATCTGTCTAGCGGCCACCTGGGCCTTGGTTCATACCTTTACAGCCCATTACTGCTTGGACAAGGACTCCCGCCGGGATGCCTTGTTTGGTCAGGCTGTTCTCAAACAACTGTTCCATACCTAATCAACTCCTACCCCCCATCCCTGGTTGGATGCCCGAGATCCATGGGGTGAGGTAGAGCCCTTCTCAGGGACTCACAACTTTGGAGATCTCCCTGGCATCTCTAGCTGGGGAGTCCCCATATGTGAAGACTCATTCCTGCTTGTTCCTGGAGATAGCACAGTTACCTGTAACAGGTGATCTCTGGGAACAGCAGGAATAAGTCTTCACAACCCACCCACCTCCCCTAGGAGTTGTATCTCTCTATCTTTCCTTTCCTCTCTCTCTCTGTCTCAGCTTTAAAACTCGAACTGGAGAGAGGCGGTTAGGAAAGGCGGGAAGGCAGCACGCAGGCGCTGTGGGATGCTCCCAAAAGCTTTCTTACTGGACGCTGGGGAGCGTTCCCGCGCAGGCTCCATCGGTACTGACGATACACATATGTGAAGACTTATTCCTGCTGTTCCCAGAGATCACCTGTTACAGGTAAGTAACTGTGCTTTACATGGGCCATGTTAGCGCACACTAATGTTTAGTGATCTGCCACTATGCCCATAGGAATAATATCAGTGCTGCAGCAGGTAACGTATGCTAATTTTTAACTTGGCCCAATGTGTGTGAGACTCTGAATTATAATACATAATGTTGCGCAAGGCTCCTCCTTCATCCATTCTTCCAGAAGATGGACCAGTATACTTGGTCTTTTGCCTACAAATAATTCAAACTAATGATTGTTTTAAAAAAAAATGTAATTTACTTTAAGTATTCAGAGAATTTTTTTTTTTTGCACATAGGTTTCCAGGTTGTGTTGCACAATTATTAATGCAATGACCTTCTCTTTCCCTTTCTTTCAGTTTTGTCCAGTCCGCTTATTAGGCCTAGTATACCCAATATACAGCCCCATCCAGCTCCAATGTTTTCTTCTGCTGTACCTTCCACATCAGTCCCTCCTCTGACATCTTCAACTCCTTTGCAATTTGCTTCACCTCAGGCAGTTTCAGATTCCTATGCTCCAGTGAATCCTTCGCCTGCTATGGCCTTCAGTAGCTCTGTCACCTTTTCCTCAATTCCTCCTCCTCTTCCCCCTCCACCTCTTTCAAGCTCTACACCTGGCTGTGGTCTTCCTCCACCTCCCACCGGCCCTCCTATGGGGGCATTTTCTATGGCATCGACGTATGACATCACTAAAGGTCACGCAGGACGGGCACCGCAGACCCCGCTGATGCCATCCTTTTCTGCACCTCCAGCCACAGGTAGTATTCAAGTTTCATCTGTCCTGTTCTACCTTGTCGATAGTATTGAAGGAAATGCATGGGGTTTCAAATTCCCAAGACATGAGCTTATTTCAAGCCTGGTTCTACCTTAAATACTGATTAATCACAATGTGTCCATAGTTCATAAATCGATTTAGCAGAGTACTTGGCCAGATTTCACTTTTCTTTTTATAAAGCGTAAGAAACTGTTTTTTATTGGATAGCTACATTAATCTTAAGTGCTGCTGAAGAGCACTTCTGTTTTATGGAAAATATTTTTGTCAAATATTTTCTTTAGGTGGCTAACCCATATTTAGGTCTCTGGTGAATGTAGATACAGATTTGTCGAGAAACTCATCCGGAAACTCCTTTTTGAAAAGTAAGAGGGACAAAATATATATCCAGGAAGAAAAATGTTAAGAATTGAAACTAGAATGAAGAAAACTATATGCTGTCCTATATCATGAGTTTGGATATTGGTGTGTAAAATAAGTAGAGGCCTGATATGGGTTCTTTAAAGCAGACCAAAGAATATATATGTAGAAGGCTGTAGGACCCCAGCCTGAAACAACATCAATAAACCTAATGAGAGAGGTGACTGTGAGGTTACAAGACTTCCTTTCTCCCTCTCCCCCCCCCCCCCCCCCCCCCCCCAATATACAGGGATCGCCCACCATCCACTTTACGAGCTAGGCGGCCTACCTGGGTGGGCAATGGCAGCAGCACACATGGACAGCCACACGGCCCCCCCCCCCCCCCTCAGCTGCTGCAAATTCCATTTGGGGGGGGGAAGAGGCGGGCAGCATTTCCAAAAACAGTGCCAAAAAGCCTGCTGCTTTTGGAAATATTGCTGCTGTTGCTCGCCTCTTCCTCCCAAGACGGAATTGGCAGTATTTGGGGGGGGGGGGGCGCGGGTTGGCGGTATCAGCTGGGGGGGGGGTGTAAGTGGGAAGAGGGGAGTGCAAGGCCAGGGGCCAGGGTTTCTGCTAGGACAACAGAAACCCTTGGGCCAGCCCTGCCTATATATACCCAAATTCACAACCATACCTAAATTCCAATCTGTATATAGTTGTTTAATGCAATACTGTTCAGACATAGTAGACTTCCGCTGTATTTTTGTACCTTAAGTTCAACTGTTTCACAAGCCTGCTTAGTGTATCCTTGTGTTAAGTTCATCTACTGTTTGTTTCTTGTAAATTGTTCCATGTACTGCATGCCTGTTTGTTCTATCTAAACTGCCTTGATATCTTTGGAAGACAGTATATAAATACAGCTAAATAAATGAGGTAAAATAATGAGTAAGTGGGATGCACTAGGGACTAGTTGACATAAGAAGATAACTGTGCTGAGCATTGGTGCAGAGTGTAAAGGATTTGCTTTATGTGAGTTCCATAGGGATCTTGTGGAGCAGGAGGTCAAGCCAGCTACATAGATCTTGCGTGGTATTCATTGGCTTTGGTAAAGAGTGCCATTGTTAGTATGTCTTTTGCCTAGCTATTTTGGGGGGTAATAGAGGAGTAGCCTAATGGTTAGACCAAGAGACCAGTGCTCAATTTCTCACTGGCCCTCCTTTTGTGACCTTGGGCAAGTCACTTAACCCTCCATTGCCTTGGAAGAAAGGCCTGGCATTCTATTTCCAGTTACACTGCCAAGAAAACCCAGGAGCCTCTGGGTCGCCAAGAGTCAGCATTGACTCAAAGGCTCACATTGTATTTTTTAAAATAAGTAACTTGTGTGTATAGAACAACGTAAGCATTTAAAGAATTGCCCAGGGTTATACATGCATAAAACTAGGCACTTGGAAAACATAGCACCTACTTTAAGTGTTCCCTGAGGGTGGTGAATGGGTGAGTTGGTACTTGCATGTCTATTTTATAAAATACATACATGTCAATTCCTACAGGCACGTATGTGCCTCGGTGCAAGTATAACTTTGTGCAGGAGCTTTTAGATAGACAATATTTTATAAAGGCACACAAGTGCATATATTTGCTTTTATAAAACAGGTACAACATATTTACTTTGTCTAGGTGCCATTTTAAAAAGTTAACTCTCCGTGTATACACGTCGGCTGCATGTATTTATTTATTTTTTAACATTTTCTCTCATCAGGAATTTTGTCAAGTCCTGTCACCCAGCAGATATCACTGCCCCATGGAGCAGGGAGTGGATCTGCTATCACTTTCCCAGAGCAACATGAAGATCCCAGGATGACTGGAGGGCAAAGTGAAGGGCCAGGGGGAGGACTCTGGGGCTTTATTAAGGTAAGGAATGTTGTACTTCATTTCTTAGTAGGAAAACCAAGTTGGTGAAATACTTATCTCTAGGAACAAGCAGGAATGAGTCTTCACGTATGGGTATCGTCGGTACCGACAGAGCCTGCGCGGGAACGCTCCCCGGCGTCCAATCAGAAAGCTTTTGGGAGCATCCCACAGCGCCTGCGTGCTGCCTTCCCGCCTTTCCCAACTGCCTCTCTCCAGTTCTTCTTTTCCGCGGAGCCAGCAGGTCGTGTTCCTGTCACCGCAGAAGAATTTCTTTATTTTTCTTTATTTCTTTTGTGTCGCGTCTGCCTTCTTCGACGCTCTACCGGTACCGCCGGTCTTTCTTTCTTTTCTTTAAAAAAAAAACCAAAAAAACTACTGATGGAAATAGATATTTCTGTTCTTTCCGGTGCACTCGCCTTCTTGGGCCTTAGGTCCGGACTTTTTTCCCTGAATATGTAAAAGCCTGCTTCAGGCTTTAAGAAGTGCACAAAATGTGGTGGTACTATTTCCGTCACCGACACCCATGACTGGTGTCTGAAATGTTTAGGTCCTGACCATTCCATTACAGATTGTATGTCCTGTGCCATGATGTCTAAAAGAGGTCGGCAGAACCGAGCAGCCAAGCTCAGTACCCTGTTTCCCTCTGATGCGGCTTCGGTGGCATCGACGTCTTCCAGGGCTTCCTCTTCTTCACATGGATCTCAGGTAACTAAGCATAAGTCCAGCTGGTCCTCGAAGGGTAGATTTCCTTCTAAGCATCGAGAAGCCTCCGGCGTTGCCCTCGAGGATTCCGCACCGGTAAAATTACCTCTGCGGGGGAGGCTCCGGCTTCCAAAGCTTCATCTATGGGGTTACAGGTTGATCTCGATGGCTCGGCCTCGACCGATCACCTGTTGCCATGCTCTGGGGTACCAGTGGTTCCCACCGGTACCGACCTCCAGGCATTGGTGGCGTCGATGGATCAGAGGATTCTGTCCATGGAACGCATTCCTTGTGGCATCGACGCCCCTGGTACCGCAACAGACTACTCCAGCGGTACCGGTTCCAGCACTGGCGTCGGTACCGATTCCGCTACCAATCGCATCGACATTGGCATCAGTATCTGCTGGAACGGTACCCTGTCCTCTGATGCCCTCCGGTACCGATTCCTCGGTACCGGTTATTCCCGATGCCGATCCTACTCAGTACGGCTATCGGGCATTGCAAGAGCATCCAGACAGGCGATACTTCGATTCCTCTGAAGACTCTGAGGAGTCTGAAGGTTCTGTCAATGTATCGGTGCTGCTTCCACAGGAGCCTTCCTCTCCCAAGCGCAGGATGTCTCCTCCAGAGAACTTGTCTTCTCAGGATTTCATCAGGGAGGTGGCTCGGGGCCTATCTATCTCTGTGGCCCCTGAGACAGAGCTCAGAGCCAGGGAGTAAGATATTTTGCAATATCCTAAAACTCCTAAGGAAGCAGCTACCTTACCTGTTCATGAGATTCTTTATGATCTCATGTTGAAGATGTGGGAGTCACCTCTCACCACCTCTCCTCATTCTCGCAGGTTGGACACCATGTATCGTGTCCCTCCTTGTCCTGGTTTCCATAAAACTCAGCTTCCTCACCACTCTATTGTGGTAGAGTCTGCTATGAGGAGGATGTGAATGCAGAACCCTGGATGCTTTTGGACGTAGGGTCTTTCAAGCTTCCATGCTAGCTGTGAGAATTAATTCCTATAGTCTTTACATGGGAATGTTCCTAAAAGAAGTCACAGAACATTTACTGTCTTTAAGTCCTTTCATGTCTGAAGATAAAAGGCAGGAATTTCTCACTTGGCTCAAACATGCCCAAGATGTCTCCAAATTTTCCAACCATGCAGCTTTCGACTCCTTTGAGTGTGTAAGCAGAGCCTTGGCTATTGCTATAGGTGCACGTAGGATTGCTTGGCTTCAAGCATCTGATTTGGAGCTCTGGGTCCAAGATGAATTGGGGAATATCCCTTGTACAGGTGAGAACCTGTTTGGCAAGGATTGGCAAGCAAAGGCCAATCAGATGGATGCTGAAAACTCTGCCTTGGATAAATTATCCAAGTCTACCACTGCTCCTGTTAAGAAAAAGTTGTTCAAAAAGGCACCTTTTTCTAAGAAGGGAAGATATTATTCTGCTTATGGTCAGCAGGCATCTTCTGCAGGTCGGTTTGCAACCAAACGTCATCAACCATCCAAGCAAAGCAAAGCAAAGGCTGCTAGGCCTTCACCGGCCCAGCAACCGCAGCCCCCTCAGGGCCTTTGACTTGCTGCTAGAGAACTTAGCCTTCCTGGCTCTGGAAGGACCAGAGCCCTCCACCATTCCAGGAAGGTTGGCTTACTTTGCTCTCAGGTGGGGACAAATCACAGCAGAGCATTGGACACTCTCCATCATAAGGGAGGGGTACAAACTTTATTTCTCAAGCCTGCCCCCTCACTCGGTAGTGAAGCAGTTCAATTCTCTGACCTCTCTTCTCGACCTGTTGGGTCAGGAGATTGCCACCCTTCTTGCCCAAGGGGCAATAGAAGAAGTGACTCTCTATCAACAAGGCACAGGGTTCTATTCCCCTTATTTTCTTATTACAAAGAAAACAGGGGGCTACAGACCCATCTTAGACCTCAGAGAATTGAACAAATTCCTAGTCAAAGAGAAATTCAAAATGATCTCTCTCAGAGCTCTGCTTCCATACCTTCAGAGTCAAGATTGGCTTTGTTCTCTAGATCTCAAGGATGCGTACACCCATGTTCTCATCCATCCAACCCACAGAAGGTTCCTTCGGTTCCTTTTTCAGGGAAAGCACTATCAATACAGGGTGCTTCCTTTTGGTCTAGCCTCTGCACCAAGGGTGTTCACGAAATGCATGGCAGTAGTAGCTGCCTTTCTGCGCACTCTAGGAATATTTGTCTTCCCTTATCTGGACGACTGGCTCATTCGAGCTCCCACTCAGTCAGAGGCCGAGATCTCTCTATCCTGCACAATGCGTATCCTCCAATATTTAGGGCTGGTAATAAACATCCCAAAATCCAGTCTAACCCCTACTCAGTCCCTGGAGTTCATAGGGGCGTTGCTGGATACCACAAGAGCAAGGGCCTTTCTCCCCCAGGCCCGTTGTCTTTGCTTGGTGCAGTTAGCTTCTCAAGCAGAGTTAAAGCCCCATTTAACTGCTCTAGAAATGTTGCAATTACTAGGCCACATGGCCTCCACCGTGCATGTGGTACCCTATGCTCACCTTCATATGAGGGCAGCTCAGTGGACCCTTTCCACCCAGTGGACCCAGGCAGCAGACAGCCTGTCAGACAAAATAGCAAACACAAGTCGCTTCATTTTGTCCCTTCAATGGTGGAAGTCCACTCAAAACCTGTTGCTGGGGTCTCCTTTTCAGCAGCCCTTACCCCAGGCAACTCTTACAACAGATGCTTCTCCAATGGGTTGGGGAGCTCATCTACAAGACCTCGCCACCCAAGGCACGTGGTCTCCACAGGAGAGTTGTCTACACATCAATCTCTTGGAGCTCAGAGCAATCTTCCTTGCTCTGCGAGTGTTCCACACCCTGCTCAGCTACAAATCGGGTAGCCATGTTCTGCGTGAACAAGCAGGGGGGAAGAGGCTCTCTGTCGCTTTGCAACAAAGCTTTGCGACTGTGGGCCTTCGCCAGAGAGCACCAGATTCATCTTCTGGCAGTGTATCTTCCAGGCGTTCAAAACTCTTGGGCAGACAGACTCAGTCGAGTTCTGCTTCCACACGAGTGGTCTCGGCATGCAGACCAGGTAGCCAAGATTTTTCAAATCTGGGGAACCCCGGACATAGACCTCTTTGCAAGTCCGTGGAATGCCAAACTTCCCCGGTTCTGTTCCAGAACTCCGGCTCAGGGGGCTCAGGCCAGGGATGCTTTCCTCCTTTACTGGGGTCAAGACTTCCTGTATGCCTTTTCACCCATTCCCCTGATTCCCAAAACCCTCTTCAAGCTTCAGAGAGACAGGGGTCGCATGATCCTCATAGCGCCACGTTGGCCCCGCCAAGCGTGGTACCCTCTACTTCTACATCTCTCTCAAGCTCCCTCCCTGGAGTTAGGGTCTGCACCAGATCTATCTCAGGAGGACGGAATGTTATGGGATCCTAATCCCCAGTCTCTGCATCTCAGGGCTTGGTTGCTGAAGGCCTAGATCTCCAAGATCTCCATCTTTCTCAGCAAGTGAAAGATATTCTTCATGCTTCCAGAAAGCCTTCCACTAGACGTTCTTATGCTTTCAAGTGGAAAAGATTCACGGTTTGGTGTGCAGAAAAGGGTCTTAACCCTCTTGCGCTACCTCTGGAATTCTTACTGGAATATCTTCTTCATTTATCCAATGCAGGCTTTAAGACAAATTCAGTAAGGGTCCATTTGAGTGCTATTGCAGCTTCCTTTAAGCCTCTAAATGGACAGCCTATTTCCTCTCATCCTCTTATAGCAAGATTCATGAGAGGCCTTCTCTTCACAAAGCCTCCCATTAAACCACCACCGGTGGCATGGGACTTAAACCTGGTTCTTGGGCAACTTATGAAGGCCCCTTTCGAACCCTTAGCTACCACCTCCTTGAAATTTCTTTCTTGGAAGGTTATCTTTCTCATTGCAATGACATCAGCACGCCGCATTAGTGAATTGCAAACCCTAGTAGCTAATCCACCTTATACAAGGTTCCATCATGACAAGGTAGTCCTCAGGACTAATCCACACTTTATGCCTAAAGTGGTCTCCCCTTTTCATCTGAACCAAGAGGTATATCTACCTGTCTTTTTTCCAGCCCCTCATGCATCAAGTGCAGAGAGGAATCTTCATACCTTGGATTGTAAAAGAGCTTTAGCTTTTTACTTACAGAGAACACAGCAACATAGAAAGTCCTCTCAATTTTTTGTTGCTTTTGATCCTTCCTATTTGGGACTTCCAGTTTCCAAAAGGACATTATCGAACTGGATTGCTCAGTGCATTTCCTTCACCTGTCAGAGTAGGAACATCTCTCTGGAGGGCCATGTCACAGCTCACAATCTGAGAGCCATGGCCGCCTCAATGGCTCATCTACACTCTGTGTCTATTGACAACATCTGTCGAGCAGCCACCTGGGCCTCAGTTCATACCTTCACAGCCCATTACTGCTTGGACAAGGACTCCTGCCGGGATGCCTTGTTTGGTCAGGCTGTTCTCAAACACCTGTTCCATACCTAATCAGCTCCTACCCTCCAACCCTGGTTGCATGCCAGAGATCCATGAAGCGAAGTGGAGCCCTTTCAGGGGCACACAACGTCTGGGGTCTCTCCCTGGCATCTCAAGCTAGGGAGTCCCCATACGTGAAGACTCATTCCTGCTTGTTCCTAGAGATAGCACAGTTACTTACCCTGTAACAAGTGATCTCTGGGAACAGCAGGAATAAGTCTTCACAACCCACCCACCTCCCCTAGGAGTTGTATCTCTCTATCTTTCCTTTCCCTTTCGCGCTCTCTCTTTGTCTCAGCTTTAAACTCGAACTGGAGAGAGGCAGTTGGGAAAGGCAGGAAGGCAGCACGCAGGCGCTGTGGGATGCTCCCAAAAGCTTTCTGATTGGACGCTGGGGAGCGTTCCCACGCAGGCTCCATCGGTACCGACGATACCCATACGTGAAGACTTATTCCTGCTGTTCCCAGAGATCACCTTTTTACAGGTAAGTAACTGTGCTTTACGGTTTGTCCCTCCAGTCCAATCCAGACAAGTGAGCTATGCTCCTCTACCAGTAGATGGAGACAGAACACAAACTGTGTGTGCTATAAGTAGCCTGTGCCAACTGACAATAGCCAGTATTCTCAGTCGCCAGCAAGTGGTAAAGGAGCATAGCCTGTGCAGCCTGGTGCTGGATTTGCTCTTATGACAATAGTGCAGGCCTGGGGTGCAGACCCTGGTGGTGCTGGGTCCCTCACTCTTCTTCCACAGCCACTCCCCGACAGTGGTCTCCTTCTGCCCTCCTCCCCAACTTTTGGGAGGTTGCCAGGGGTAGAGCAGGCTCCTGCGCCTTTAAGGCAAGAAGAAAACAAAACAAAACAAACAAAAAACCCCACCCATAGCAAGCAGGAGTAGCAGCTGCTGGGGAAGTGCATATCGGCACAGGGAAGAAACCATGGGCCATGGGAACATGGATCGCTGCTGGTGCAGCAGCCACAGAGCACAGACTGGAGGTCGGACTGGGTTGCAGCTTCTTGCGGGAGAACACAGCCACCATGGATTGCCTCGGGGGGAGGCCTGGGGGGCTAGAGCCATGCAGAGCAGGAGTTAGAGAGCAAGCTGGTGCTTCCAGAGGTGGTGGTGGTTCCACGGGTTTGGTGGGAACTGCTGCCATTTTTTCTGCATTGGAGGCTGTGGGCCCAGAGGGTATTGAGCCTCCATTTCTGCAGCCTATGGCTGAAACCTCTCTGGAAACATCAGCGGTGATGTTGGAAGAGGAGGAGGGGCCAGGGACTCCCTCTTTTCTCCCAAATTTGTCCTTTTACTTCACCATGCTTTTGTTCTGCTGCAGGGCTTGGGAGAAAGTTCCCAGGTTCCTATGGTGGCTAAGCATCCGTGTAAGGACAGAGTGGATGAGGACTTGGAGCTTGCCTCCCTGGGTCACTAGATTCTATGAACCCTCTTGGACGGGACAGCAGATCTCCTGGAGGAGCATTCTTAGGAGAAGTTGGAGGAGGGAGAGCTCTTAGTGAGGGAAGATACCACAGTGGTGTGCAGATCTTTCACCAGGAACGAGCTCCCCCCTCTTATTTTGGAGTCCATAACTGTATTGTGAATTGTGGAGGAGCCTATGGAGTCCTTGGAGGACCCTACTGATGGAGAGCATTTGAAAAGCCCCCATGATCCTTCTGGGCTATAGGGCCCTGAAGGCGCTGATTGCAGAGGAGTGGAACACTCCAGATGCTAGCTTGTGCTTTGGTCTGAGTATGGCACAGCTGTATCCAATTTTCCCGCAGAGGAGAGGGAGAAGTTAAGTTGCGCTCTCCTCAAATGGATGCCCTCATGGCAATTCTGAAGGATCTGCAGAACAGGCGTATGGAGGTCCTGCTGAAGCAGGCCTTCGAAGTGGCAGGACTGACTTAACTCGGCAAGCGCAAGGGCCTACTATGGCAGGGACAGATGGTCATGGGTGACCCCTGCTCCTTAATCTCTTACAGCTTGGCTCTTGAGTGGTGCTGCTTGACACAGAAAGGTTATTTGGTGCAAATGGTAGTTACCCTTTTGCAGGCACATCACTCTTCTACCGGGCATATACAAAGGTTTGGTGTCTCTACCTCCTACTGTAGTAGCAGAGCGCTCTCCCCGTGGAGGGAGCATGTTTTGGATCTCTTTGCCTTCCTTCAAGACAGGCTTGATCGGGGTCTCGCCCTCAGTTCCTTAAAGACTCAACTTGCCGTGCTAACCTGTTCAGAGGGCCTCTCTAGACTCTCCCTCGCACTGTATCGGGACATGGTCCACTTCTTGAAGGGGTCAGTATGCTGTGACCACCCCTTCAACCAGTTGTTCCAGCTTAGGACCTAACTGTAGTACTCTGTGCCCTCGCCAGATCTCCTTTCGAACCTCTCCGGGCATGTTTCTGAAAGACTTGACTCTTTAAGACTGTCTTTCTCATTGCAGTAACCTCTGCTCGGCACCTTTCTGAGTTTCAGGTGCTTTCTTGTTGAGATCTTTTTCTGTCCTTTTCACTGGAAAGTGTCACTATCCAGACTGTTCCTTCCTTCCTTCCTTTTTTTTTCTACCCAAAGTCTTTTCTGATTTTCATGTTAATCAGTCAGTGGTTTTTCCTTCATTCCTCAAAGACCACCGGTCTGGGTGTGACCAAACGCTCCATTCTCAATGTTAGCGGGGTCTTGTGCCGCTTCTTCAAGATTACCAACTCATTTCTTCTTTCTGATCTTTTTTGTCCTGGTTGCTGCAAGGGGTCGGCTGCCTCTGAAGAAACTATTGTATGCTGGATCAAGCAGGCCATTGAGTCTTCACTCCCCATCCCCCCCCTCCTGACAGTATTTTGATGGCATCGGGGAAAAGCCCCCAGTGCCATCAAAATACTGTTGGGGGCCAGTGTCCTGACAGAAAGTGACTACCTAGTGGTCTAGTGGCCCCTGTATCTCTCACCCCATATTTAAAATTAAATAACATGGTGGTCTAGTGGCCCCTGGAAACCTCGCACTAAAATAAAATAATCTGGTGGCCTAGCGGCCCCTAAATCCACCCCCACCCGGTATGTGTGCCAATTCTGTCTGCCATCTTGAAAAATAGTGGTACCTGGCACCGCACGGTGCATCCTAGGCATAGTCTACCTTATATGACAGTCTGACCTTACCTACTGCAGCCCAGGATGCACCGTGCAAGGCCAGGCACTATCATTTTTCAAGATGGCGGACTGAGAAATGGTGCTTATTTTAAGGTGGCAGGTGATGGATTTAGGGGCCGCTAGACCACCAGGTTATTTTATTTTAATTTGGAGTGGGGGGTATAGGTGCCACTAGAAAGACACCAAGTAGTCACTTTCTGTCAGGGCACCAGCCCCTGACAGTATTTTGATGGCATCGTGGGCTTTTCCTGATGCTGCGATGCCATCAAAATACTGTTGGGGACTGATATGCAAATTAGCCACGTGGTGCCCATTTCTCTTGGAGGTACTCACTTATATGTGGGGTCAATTTGCTGAGGGTTAATCTGTATGTCTAAAATAGTATATGTCCCTCAAATGTTTCCTAGGTTATGACTTTCATGTATATACAACTGTTGACATATAAAATCTCTAGAGACTTCAAAAAAGATTCATTCAAGAACTTATAAAGAACTTAAAAAGAACTAGAGGTCTCAGACTAGAAGTAGCATTCTTACACAGGCAATATCCTGATCACGTGCCAAATATGCATCAATGACCTTTGTTCTTTCAAGATCTACTTTTTCAATCGATTTCCTAATTTCTTCAATTTTTTTCAATTTTCATTATGTCAAAAATAGTTGTGCTTATCTTTTATTGTTCTCTCTATTCACCGACGCCTCCATTCGGTTCCATATTGCTTTTCACAACCAACGGGTTTCTTCAGGGGGGGTTAAAGTATAGACATTTTGCTGCTTCTTGCAGCTAGATGGTCCTCGTCTACCTTAACGAAGACAAGCTCTGTTAAACAAAGTGATATCTATAAATCCAAATATCATGCCTCATTCTATTATTCGTTATATAAAGGATATCTTCAGTCTCAACCATGCAATAAAAATGTACATACCAGTTTTCTAAATTCTACAGATGAACTCTCTCTTTGTTTGGCGTGTAACATAGAGCCCTTCGGCTTCAAAAAAACGCCACGCATGCTAGTTACATAAGACAACGGATATTTAACTGGTTAGATATTTGGCGTGTCTTATGTCATTACGTGGATTGTGTGATGATCTCATTCATGGGGCTTTCCCCAATGTTACCACGATCTTTTCTTCAGAAACACATTCCGATGTTGAAATAGTGTGTCATGCGATTTACTTTTTGTTATGTTGCAATCATTATTGTCAAAACAATAATTGTCTCCATCCATTAAATGCAATTCAGAGGCGTCTGCTTCAGGCGCACGCTGCCCAATCGATGATATTATTCAGACCCCTCGGACTAACAGATTGCAATTTATAAATCCACCGTTGCTCCTGTTGGCGGCGATGGAAAATCTAGAGAACAAACATTAATAATACAGGAGCAACGGTGGATTTATAAATTGCAATCTGTTAGTTCGAGGGGTCTGAATAATATCATTGATTGGGCAGCGTGTGCCTGAAGCAGACGCCTCTGAATTGCATTTAATGGATGGAGACAATTATTGTTTTGACAATAATGATTGCAACATAACAAAAAGTAAATTACATGACACTCTATTTCAACATCGGAATGTGTTTCTGAAGATCGTGGTAACATTGGGGAAAGCCCCATGAATGAGATCATCACACAATCCACGTAATGACGTAAGACACGCCAAATATCTAACCAGTTAAATATCCGTTGTCTTATGTAACTAGCATGCGTGGCGTTTTTTTGAAGCCGAAGGGCTCTATGTTACACGCCAAACAAAGAGAGAGTTCATCTGTAGAATTTAGAAAACTGGTATGTACATTTTTATTGCATGGTTGAGACTGAAGATATCCTTTTATATAACAAATAATAGAATGAGGCATGATATTTGGATTTATAGATATCACTTTGTTTAACAGAGTTTGTCTTCGTTAAGGTAGACGAGGACTATCTAGCTGCAAGAAGCAGCAGAATGTCTATACTTTAACCCCCCCTGAAGAATCCCGTTGGTTGTGAAACGCGATACGGAACCGAATAGAGGCGTCGGGGAATAGAGAGAACAATAAAAGATAAGCACAACTATTTTTGACATCATGAAAATTGAAAAAAATTGAAGAAATTAGGAAATCGATTGAAAAAGTAGATCTTGAAAGAACAAAGGTCATTGATGCATATTTGGCACGTGATCAGGATATTGCCTGTGTAAGAGTGCTACTTCTAGTCTGAGACCTCCTAGTTCTTTTTAAGTTCTTTATAAGTTTTTGAATGAATCTTTTTTTGAAGTCTCTAGAGATTTTATATGTCAACAGTTGTATATACATGAAAGTCATAGCCTAGAAAACATTTGAGGGACGTATACTATTTTAGACATTTCTCTTGGAGAGCATGCTAAACTAGATTTCTTGCGCGCATGTGTTTGATGTGCTCTCCCAGTTTAACAGGTGGCTCATTTGCATGCACACGGTTACCACATCCTTAATTTGTATACCCTATTTTTGCTGTGTCACGGGTTAAAAGGTGTTCATTGTCGGGCGTGTAAAAAGTTGATTCAGCGTGTGTCTAGCACTGGCTTTCTGCATTGGCCTGTTTGTGTGTTCAGTCTCCACCTGATGGCAGAGAAGCATAACCTGCTTGTCTGGACTGGAGGGACTCGAGAAAAGAAAATTAGCAGGTAATTGAAGAAAACCCCATGATCTGGCCACAATACCACAGCTCTTTCGGTCTCTGGTCCCTCAAGCAGTGAGAAATAAGCAGAGAGTAACACAGAACACAATCACACACAAAGTGCTACTTTCTTTGAGCTCAGAGGGTCTATGGACTCAGCACAGTTCCACGTCTGTTGGATTCAAATTCTTCCTCCTGAAAAGCTCTTTTTATTAAAGAAAAAGGGGAAGTAACACAGTCATTAATCATAACACAAGGTGTCGCTAGAGTTCTTTTTACAGAGTAAGAGCTGATTACATTGTATTAAATAAAATTTACTTGATTATGACAGAATTATTTATAATTGCAGAGTTGCAGAAATTATGCTGTGCCAGCAGGGACCTATAGTTGACTGTACAATGAACTATGGTTGCGCAGTTCATAGCCTATGTTTACTCTTTATGCTTGCGTTAACAATGTTCCCAAACTATTTTAAAAAACAGTTACACAGAACTCATGATCATGATATCCTATTTAAGAGGAAGTAGGTGAAAGGACAAACTTCTGAGCACATTTTAGAGATCTGCATCAAGAAATTCATCTATCTTTAATTACATATTGGGGATTCTGGTATTCCCTTTATCTGTCCATTTCTACAGTAATGTCTAATTTCACCTTATTCAGGATAGTTTTATGTTGTGACTTGTAGCACAGACTATTCATGATCCCCATTTCAGTTAGCTAACTTATGTTGATGTCATGTAATATGCATGATCTATGTTGCTTCTCTCAAACTTTATTTCAGCACTGTTGAAATATCATGGTGATGTACAATGGGAAGCATTTCATAGTTGGCACTTAGGTAAATATTTAGCTCCATGCTAGTTATAGTTTTTAACTTATAGCTGATTATTAAGCAAATGTCTTTGGTTCAAAGCCTTATGGACCAGTAGGTGGTTTGTTTTTTTACACTTTCTGCTCCTTTGGTCTCCCACTTCATTTGTAACTGTCCTCTGTGGTGCTACAGCAGCATCAGCCTTCATTTCAAGTTACTTCCATCTCCACCTTGTCTAGTTTAATCATTGCAGGGACAGTCTTCAGCCAGGTACCCCAAAATTTGACTCCTTTCAAAAGCTGGAATACCTGTGTCCTGGTCCAGCAACAATATGTCACCATTTTATGATGGTTGAGACTCCTTCAGGGGCTATGAATACTGCTTCTATTGTGTCCCTAGCCCAGCCCTGCTTGTGATGCAAGAATTGCTCAGGTTTTCCTTACAGTAGCATACAACCCCACTGCTGAGCCACCAAGCCCTGCCCATAACATGTATTTTTTATTTTTGTTCTACTTTTGCACTAACCGTTGACTCTTGGATGTTGACAAGAAAACACCACCACCTAAAAGGAGCACTTTTTTAAAATTTTCATATTTATTGAATTATTTTCCATATAGGCCATACAGTCTCTTTCTCTTTATCTGCTGCCATTTTCTCTATCTAATCTGCCCATCCATAATTTTTAAGCTCTTTAATTTATTCCTATTCCTCAGAAATCCTCTGTACTTGTCCCATGTTTTGTTTTTTTTTGCTCTCACATCCATCACCTCCACTGGGAGGGATGTTTCATGCATCCACCATCCTTTCTGTAAAGAAATATTCCTCCTCATCCTTCTAGACTAGTTCAGATAGATGGGTTATTTTCCTCTACCAACAGATCTTGGGAACCGAAAAGACTCTGAACTTTCCAATGATGAACTCACTGGCATAAAGGAAGGTACAGTATTCTTCTGTCTCCAGTTGATGGTTGTGACCAAACTACTGCAGTAGTGATTTTGTGGAGCTTCCTGGGATCAGCCTGTGGATTGTTCTCCCTGGTGGAGCCAGATTCAGGAGACCCAGTATGCTGGACTACTGTTCGCCTTCATTGGTTGGATGAGACCTGTCACAGTATCTGGCAGTCTCCCTATTTGACAAAGCGATAGTGACCTGCCTCTGCACTTTTGCTAGGATGACTCTCTCTGCTTGTCATCTCCTCCCTCCCCCAACCACCCAGGTGAGAGCAGCTCCAGTGAGTTTGGGCTTCACTGGTTGCTCTGGTTGTAATATTGGTTGGCAGATTATATATATCTAAGATGCAGCTTAGCAAGTTGCTGTTCCAGGGTAGATTACTCTCTGGGGAGATCTCGAAGCTGGTGAAGGATCTGGTGGACCTGTGATCCCAGCGGCTTCAGAGAGTCAAGTGTAGTCTCCTGGTTGAGATTTGGCTGACAGATCTTGGTCTAGGGATGGGTGGTGTGTTCATTCTTGCTGCCATGCCCAGCCTCTTCTGCTGCTTCTTGAAATGGCTGGAGAAATAAGTATCTATCGTTTTGGGGTACCTGTCAGTCATGAATCAGGTAGCTCCTCCTTAGGAGGAATCAAAACTTCCCAATAAGTACTTTGAGGCCCATTCCAGGGAGCAGCACATCAGTTATCTTCTCTTTTTGCAGTGGAGTTGGGCCTATATTACCTTGAAACAATCCACAAGGGAACACACACTCGCAGGAACAGCAGACAAACACCACAGAGTGAAGTGTTTTATTGGTCTTGAGGTTCCCCTTGATGAAGGCTGAAGGCCAAAATGCAGCCATGTCAGGTTTTTTAATCAATAAAGGACTTCTCTGTTTACACCTCGCTCCTTGGTGTTTGTCTATATTACCTTAGACCAGTGGGTCCTTGAGGCCATGCAGCATGGCTATGCCTTGGATTAGGACAGGGATACGTGGTTTTCCAATAGTGTCCTTAATTCCACTAAGCTCAGCAAGTAATAAAATAACATCAATAACATACATTACGATAATTTAAATAGATAAAACAATAAATAAAACCAGGAACCAAGGATCATGAATAAAAATGTAACGTAATTGATATACATGATCTCCAGGAACAAGCAGGAATAAGTCCTCACATATGGGTACGTCGGAACCGACGGAGCCTGCGCGGGAAAGCTCCCTAGCTTCCCAGAAAGGAAGCTTTTGGGGCCTCCCACTGCACATGCGCGCTGCCTTCCTGCCTTCCTGCCTTCCTGACCAGCTCTCCTCAGTTTCTCTTTTTCCGCGGAGCCAGCAGGTCGTGTTCCTGTCACCGCTGAAGAAATTCTTGTTTTAGTTTGTTTCTTTAGACCGCGTACCTGCCTTCCCCATACCGAAACCGGTACCGCCGGTCTCTTTCTTTCTTTCAAAAAAAAAAAAAAATCTTTATTTTTGCACAACTTGGTGACTTCGGTTAGGCCTCAGGCCTACACAAATTCTCCTCATGGAGAAACCAGCCCCTGGTTTCAAGAAGTGTACCAAGTGTAGTGTTGTTATTTCTGTCACAGACACCCATGACTGGTGTCTTAAATGTTTGGGACCTGACCACTCCATTCTGGACTGCCCATCCTGCTCCCAGATGTCTAAACGTGGTTTGCAGAACCGGGCCAACAAATTCCATGTGCTGTTTGCTTCAGATAATCCAGCATCACAGTCATCCAGGTCTTCCTCTCCGGATGGATCTCAGGTAACCAAACCTTCTTCGGGCAGGTCCTCAAAGAGCAAATCTCCTTCAAAGCATCGAGAGGCTCTCACTTTTGAATCTGAGGATCCTGCCCCAGCCAAACAACCCCGGCGGGAAGCTCTGGCTTCCAAAGCTCCATCTATGGGGTTACAGGTTGACATCGATGACACGGCCTCGACTGATCACCTGTTAGACTGCTCTGGGGTACCGGCCCATACCGGTACCGACATCCAGGCAGCAGTGGCGTCTATGAGCAATACTGTTCAGACCATGCAGCAGGCCATGCTGGCTTTCATTAAAGCTGCGACGCCCTCGGTACCGCATCCAGCGGTTCCGGGTCCGGTTCCGGTATCGTTTCCCATATCGGAACTGAGACCATCGTCTTCCAAACGCAGATCGGTTCCGCATGCCGGATCCGGGTTTTCACCCGATACCGATCCCATACCCGGTACGCCCGATGTCGATACCGAACGGTATGCGTATCGTGTGTTGGAAGCAAATAGAGGATACTCTGATTCTTCTGAGGATTTTGACTCCTCTGAGGACTCTGATGAGCTGTCTCTAGTTCTTCCTGAAGACCCTTCTTCCCCAAAGAGGAGAATGTCTCCACCAGAGGATTTGTCCTTTCAAGACTTCATTATAGAACTAGCTAAAGGACTTTCTATTACCACATCCTCTGAAAAAGAACCTAGATCAAAGAAACTGGATATTTTAGGATACCCTAAGGTTCCTAAAGAGGCAGTCACCCTGCCTATCCATGAAATCCTTCAAGAACACTTGATGGACTTATGGGAGGCTCCTCTAACGTTGTCTCCTTATTCTCGTAGGTTGGACACCATGTACCGGGTCCCTCCTTCTCCTGGTTTTCAAAAGACTCAGCTGCCTCACCATTCCATTGTGGTGAAGTCTGCGCTGAAAAAGATTAAGAGTACCAAAAGGCACTCTTCTACCCCTCCAGGGCGAGAATGTAAGACCCTAGACCCTTTTGGTAGGAAAATCTTCCAGGCTAGTATGCTTATAGCCAGGATTAATTCATACAGTCTGTATATGGGCATGTTTCTCAGGGAACTTGCCCTTAAGGTACGGCATTTTGCCCCCTTTATCCCTGAGGATAAAAAGGAGGAGTTCATTTCTATAGTGAAACAGCTTCTAGATGTTTCTAAGTTCTCCATCAGAGCAGCCTTTGATTCCTTTGAAGGTGCCGGTAGAGCTTCGGGCATTGCCATTGCAGCCCGACGACTTGCTTGGCTCCAGGCCTCTGACCTAGAACCCTGGGTCCTGGATGGCTTACGGAATCTGCCCTGTACAGGTGAGAACTTATTTGGTAAAGACTGGCAAATTTAAAGCCACTCAAATGGACGCAGAAAATGCTACTTTAGATAGACTTTCTAAGTCTACCTCTACTCCTGCCAAGAAAAAGTCTTTCAAGAGGCCTTACTACAAGAAGGCCAGATTTTCCACAAATACTGGCCAACAATCTTCTCAGCCTCGCTTTGCTGCTAAACGTCAGCAGCCTAAACAGGCAAGGTCAAAGCCTGCAGTGTCTGCCACTCCTCAGCAGGCTCAACCCCCTCAGGGGTTTTGACTTGCCCCTAGAGAACTTAACCTTTCTGGCTCTAGAACAACCAGAGCCCCTCACCATTCCTGGAAGGTTAGCTCACTTTGCTCCCAGATGGGAGCATATTACATCAGAGCAATGGACCCTCTCTATCATCAGAGAGGGCTACAAACTTCATTTTTCCAACCTTCCTCCATATACCATGGTGAGGCACTTCAATTCTCCCCCATCTCTCCTGGGCCTGTTGGGTCAGGAAGTCTCTTCTCTCCTTGCCCAAGGGGCAATAGAAGAGGTTCTTCTTCTTCAACAAGGGACAGGATTCTACTCCCCTTATTTTCTCATACCAAAGAAGACATGGGGATTCAGACCTATCCTAGATCTGAGAGAATTGAACAAATTTCTGTACAAGGAGAAATTCAAAATGCTTTCTCTAAGCATTCTCCTTCCATACCTTCAGAGTCAGGATTGGCTTTGTTCTCTAGATCTCAAGGATGCGTACACACATATACTCATCCACCCATCCCACAGAAAATATCTAAGAATTCTGTTTCAGGGAAAACATTTCCAGTACAAAGTACTTCCCTTCGGTCTAGCCTCTGCTCCAAGAGTGTTCACCAAATGCATGGCAGTTGTTGCCGCATTTCTAAGAGGTCTGGGAATTTTTGTATTCCCATATCTGGACGACTGGCTCATCCGAGCTCCATCTCAGTCAGAGGCCCAGATTTCCCTGGACTGCACAAGGCACTTTCTGCAGTATCTGGGACTGGTGGTAAACCTTCCCAAGTCTCCACTTATCCCTACTCAGTCTCTGGAATTCATAGGGGCCCAGTTGGACACCACCACTGCAAGGGCCTACCTACCTCAAGTCCGGGGCCAACGTCTGGTGTGCTTGGCCTCCCAAGCTCAGTCCAGCAGTCACTTGACAGCCAGAGAAATGCTGCGACTTCTGGGCCACATGGCCTCCACGGTTCACGTGGTGCCCTACGCTCGTCTTCATATGAGAGCAGCTCAATGGACCTTGGCCACCCAGTGGACTCAAGCATCAGGAGCGCGCTCCGACCAAATCCTCACCTCAAAGCGTCTGTTTTGGTCCCTCCAATGGTGGATGTCCACCAAGAATCTGTTGTTGGGGGCCCCCTTCCAACCTTTGTTGCCCCAAGCAACCCTCACAACAGATGCCTCCCAAACAGGGTGGGGAGCCCATCTACAATCCCTCTCCACTCAGGGTACTTGGTCTCCACAGGAGACCACCCTTCACATCAACCTCCTGGAACTGCGAGCAATCTTCTTTGCCCTCCAAGTCTTCCATACCCTCCTTGTCAACCTGACAATCCTAGTTCAGACAGACAATCAGGTGGCCATGTTCTACGTAAACAAACAAGGAGGGACAGGCTCTCTGTCGCTTTCCAACGAAGCTCTCAGATTATGGGCCTTCGCCAGATAGCATCAAATTCATCTTCTGGCAGTGTATCTTCCAGGGGTTCAAAACTCTCGGGCAGACAGACTCAGTCGAGTTCTGCTTCCATACGAATGGTCCTTGCATATGGACCAGATACGCAGAATCTTTCAGGAATGGGGAACCCCGGACATAGACCTCTTTGCAAGTCCGTAGAATGCCAAACTTCCCCGGTTCTGTTCCAGGAATCCGTGTCAGGGAGCTCAGGCCAACGACGCCTTTCTCCTACATTGGGGTCAGGAATTCCTATATGCCTTTCCACCCATTCCTTTGATTCCCAAGACTCTGTTCAAACTCCAGAGGGATCACGGATCGATGATCCTCATAGCTCCACGCTGGCCACACCAAGTGTGGTTCCCTCTACTTCTGCATCTCTCCCAGGGACCCTCCCTGGACCTGGGAGCTGCGCCAGACCTTCTGTCTCAAGAGGAGGGGACTTTGTGGCACCCAAACCCCAAGTCCCTACACCTCAGAGCTTGGTTACTGAAGGCCTAAGCCTTCATGACTTCAATTTTTCTCAACCAGTGAAAGATATCCTTCAAGCCTCTAGGAAACCCTCCACGAGGTGTTCCTATGCTTTCAAATGGAAACGCTTTTCCATTTGGTGTGCTCAACAGGGTCTTGACCCTCTAGCACTTCCTTTGAATTCTCTATTAGACTATCTCCTGCATCTTTCTAATGCAGGCCTTAAGACAAATTCAGTACGAGTCCATTTGAGTGCTATTGCAGCATCTTTAAAACCTATAAATGGACAACCTGTCTCCTCTCATCCTCTTATTGCAAGGTTCATGAGAGGCCTGACTCTAACTAAGCCTCCCATCCGGCCTCCTCCGGTAGCATGGGATTTGAACCTAGTTCTAGGTCAGCTTATGAAGCCACCTTTTGAACCGTTGGTTTCTACCTCTTGAAATTTCTTTCCTGGAAGGTCCTTTTCCTTATTGCAGTCACTTCGGCTCGCCGCATCAGTGAACTACAGGCCTTAGTGGCTCATCCACCTTATACTAGGTTCCATCATGATAAGGTGGTCCTTAGGACGAATCCCCACTTTATGCCCAAAGTGGTCTCGCCTTTTCATCTTAATCAAGAGGTATATCTACCTGTCTTTTTCCCGGCTCCTCATGCATCCAGTGCAGAGAGGAACCTTCATACTCTGGATTGTAAAAGAGCTCTTGCCTTTTACCTCAACAGGACTCAGCCACATCGAAAGTCTTCCCAGCTTTTTGTGGCTTTTGATCCTTCTCATTTGGGACTTCCAGTCTCCAAACGTACACTTTCCAATTGGATTGCTCAGTGTATTTCCTTTGCTTACCAGAGTAAAAACATTTCTCTGGAAGGCCATGTCACAGCTCACAATGTGAGAGCCATGGCCACTTCTATGGCTCATCTTCACTCTGTATCCATAGATCAGATCTGTCGAGCCGCCACCTGGGCCTCGGTTCATACCTTCACAGCCCATTACTGTTTGGACAAGGACTCCCGCCGTGATGCCTTGTTTGGTCAGGCTGTACTTGAACAACTCCTGCCCACCTTCCCAGGATGGATGCCTGAGATCCATACGACGATGGCGAACCCTTGGAAGGGGATCTCCCAGGCATCTTAGCTAGGGAGTCCCCATATGTGAGGACTTATTCCTGCTTGTTCCTGGAGATAGCACAGTTACTTACCTGTAACAGGTGATCTCTGGGAACAGCAGGAATTAGTCCTCACAACCCACCCACCTCCCCTAGGAGTTGTATCTTCTATCTATCTTCCTTTCCTCTCTCTATTGTCTCAGCTATAAACTCAAACTGAGGAGAGCTGGTCAGGAAGGCGGGAAGGCAGCGCGCATGTGCAGTGGGAGGCCCCAAAAGCTTCCTTTCTGGGAAGCTGGGGAGCTTTCCCGCGCAGGCTCCGTCGGTTCCGACGTATCCATATGTGAGGACTAATTCCTGCTGTTCCCAGAGATCACCTGTTACAGGTAAGTAACTGTGCTTTACATATGGTTTGTTCTTATTTATTTTTTATTGTCATATGCACAGCTTATGTATGTTATGAACAACCATTTGTATTGTATGTTGCATTTTTATTCAAGGTCCTTGGTTCCTAGTTTTATTTGTTTCATCTATTTAAGTTAATGGGATACATGTTTTATTGTTTGCAATTGGTTTTATCATATAAATATATAGTTTTTTGGGGTCATTGTATGCTGAAGAAGGCTATTGGCTGAAACGCGTGTCGAGCTGACCTTGCAGCTTTCCAATAAAGTGTCCTCCACTCCATGGTGTGTTCTTGTCCTGCTCTCTTTGTGCCTGGTGACACTTCAGTTGGGGTAGTTCCCTTGTTTCTATGTCTTGGAGTTTGCCAAACCCCTCTCTGTATTTATGGTGTCCCTCTATGGATGGATGGTGAAGAGGTGTGTGTGGTTGGGGAAATACTTGACAGTCTGCACATGAGAGCTATCATTCCAGCCCTGACATCTGAGCACAGCAAGGTCATTACTCCATTTATTTCATGGTTCCAGAGGAAGCTGTGCTCCAGGTGCTCAGGTTCTGCATGGAGATGTTGCGTTCTGTAATTGCAGCAGCTCATCTGGGTGAGCTCTGTCTTCTGTCGACCTGACAGAGGCTTATTTACACATGGGAAGGTCATCAGCAGTTCTCTGCTTTTGTGGCTCCAGAACACTATCCATTCCAAGCCCTGCCATTTGACGTGGCAACTGGTCCCAGGAGCTTTTCTGTGATTGGGCCACCATTGCTACCACCACCATTTCTGCACAAACAGGGGATCTAAGTGCACCCTAATTTAGGCGACTGGCTAGTTAAAACTGCCTCGGTGGAGGAAGCCCCAATGGCTACTCTGTAAATGATCCATGTCCTGAAGCATCTGGACTGGGTGGTCAATTACTTCAAGGGCAGTCTGACCCTAGCCAGTGTCTTGGAGTACCTAGGGGCATGCTTCAACACTGAAGAGGGCAAGGTGTTTCTGACCATAAAGAAAATGTGATCCCTCACTGAGGTTTTTGTGCATATCCAACATTGAAGGTACGGTCTTGTCTTATCTGCAGCCTCTGTGTACCATGGTGGTGACCTTGGAGCTTGTCCATGGGCGCAAGCCCATATGCATTCCCTTCAGAAGTCTCTGCTGTCTCTTGTCTCGGAGCTTTCTGGAGTACCAGATGCTCCTGCCTCTTGGTCTGGAAGAGCCTTGACTGGTGGTTAGTTCTCTTGCATCTGTTGAATGGGATGGTCCTAGAAACTTTGGCTGGGTTGTGGTCATGACCGATACCAGCTTGTTGGGATGGGGAGCCGACTGCCAAGGACAGGTGGCCCAGGGCTGCTAGTCGAAGCAGGAGGCTTCATGGTCATTAAACAGGTTGAAGGCCAGGGTGATTTTCCTGGTTCGGAGTTTGTCACCTAGAGAAGAGCTCGCAGTCTGCATGCTCTTCAACACTTTGACAGCAGTGGCCTATGTCAATGATGGGGTGTCACAAGGAGTGTGGCAGTGGTAGCAGAGGTCTTGATGCTCTGCCAGTGGGCTGAAATCCTCCTGGAGGCTCTTTAAACGGCCCGCATTGTGGGAGTCAGCTTTCAGGCTGTTGATTTTTTTTCCCTTCTCCTCTGACACCAGTTGGACCCAGCTCAGAGCCCAGGCATTCAACTTGATAGTAGAGCATTGGATGGGGGGGGGGGGGGGGGGTGAGTGTTCCTAGTGTTCAACTTGATGGCTTCTCATGCAACTACCAAGGCACATCATTTCTTCAGCCGCTCTAGCCATGGCTGCTGGAGTCCATTGTATTTTCCTGCCATGGCTGCTCATCAGCCAGGTGCCCCATGATATTGCTTGTCATCCCTCTCTGGTGATCTTTGTGGCAATGGATTGGCTTCTGAGGTCCTGGTATGTGCATCTAATTGGGCTCCTTTGTGGGAATCTGTTCTCCCTGCCATAGGATCAGGGTTGAGATCTGCTTTAGCAGGGCCAAAGTCTACTAGAGAATCTGCTCCTCTTTTTGTCTTATGGCTTGGTAATTGAGAGATACCATTCCTACAAGGGTTATTCTGCAGCCATAGTGGTGAGCTTGTTGAAAGCCCATCGGGCATCTGTCTCCTCTGCTTATGTCAGAGTTTGGCTCGTCAGGAGCTAGTGTCAGAGCCAGGGGTTGTCAGCACAGCATGTGGATGGTCCCTTGATTCTGGCTACCTCGCAGGGATGTTTTGGGAGTTGGGTGCTCTTATATCCTCGAAAGTGCAAGTCATGGCATTGACTTGCTTCAGGGGAAGTCTGGAAAGTGGTCCTTTAGTGTTGCATGTAGATGTCTGCTGGTTTTTTGAAGGGTGTGAAGCAGCTTTGTCTACCCTGCCAGCATGTGGTGCCACATTTGGATCTTCCCTTAGTGCCTATCTGCCCTTTGAGTTGCTGCAGGGTTTTTTTTGTTAAGGACCTTACTCTGAAGACAGTCTTCCTGGTGGCTATTGCTTCAGTGACACCAGTATCAGAGCTGTAGGTCCTTTTCGTGTCAGGACCCCTATCTTGCCTTCATGGATGATGCAGTCTCTTTGCCTCTGGTTCCAGCATTCCTGCCAAAGATAGTTTCTCATTTTCCACTTGTATCGGACCATGTGTCTTCAGACCTTTTTGGCTGGGGTCCAGAAGAGCAGTATGGAACTGCATGTGTGAGATATTGGTAAGGGTTCTAACTTGCTATCTGGAAGCCACAAATTAATTTTGTCAATCGGATCACGTCTTTGTCCTGTTTAAGGGACTTCATAAAAGTGCAGTGGCTTTCAAGTCTACCTTGGCCTGCTGGCTGAAGGAAGCTATTCAGTCAGCCTATATTTTTTTTTGCAGGTATGGATGTGGTCAGAGGCCAGGACAGTATCTCAGATATTTAGCAAAATGGTAGCCTGATAAAAGAATGCAATGATCAATCACTAGGTGCTGGACAAGAAGGATTCAGCTTTAGAGTGGTTATTTCTGAGGCTGTCATTCCCTTGTTCCCTTCCGCCCCCCCCCCCCCCAAGTTAGTAGAGCATGTAACTTGGGTACATCCCACTGATTTTAGCAGGATAAAGACAAAAATTTCACATTCCTTTACTGCTAACTTTCTTTCCTTGAGTCCTGCTAGAGCAGTTCAAAGGCCTGTCTAGAAGATTTGGGTTTGGGCTTCTTTTCGGGCAATGTTGACTCTTTTTAGTGTACCGTTTGTATCAAGTGTTACGGATTAAGTCTGCTTTGCTTTTGTTGCTGCTTATGGTTTCCCATTTCTTTGTCTCTGTAGCTGCATTGGTCAGGTGTTTGGTTTTGTTTTTTTTTGTCAAGAGTAAACTGTCAAGTTCCAGGGCTGCACCAGTTCTTAAGCAACTGATGACATTGCTGAAACTGTTCCCTACCTCCATCTGCTGGTTGGGGAGCACAACTCACTGCTCTGGACTGAACTAGTTAGGAGTCAAGAAAAGGAAATTAGCAGGTAAGGACACATTTTACCTTAAGGCGCTGATGAAGAATGGTGTCAAAGGCCTTGCTCAAATCCTAAGTATACATCAAGCGCTCTCCCTCAAAGCAATTCTCTGGTCACCCGGTTGAGGTCAATCTGATTCATCAGACAATACCTACCTCTAGTAAAGCCATTCTGTCTCAAATTCTGTAAACCTTTGGAATTCCAGAAACCACACTAGCCTCTGTGTGGCTTTAACTACAATCTCTCTGCCCGAGAGCTCTTGAAGGGGTTTTGGTTTTTATTTGTAAAAGCAAAGGTTGGTTTGTTTACTGCAAAGGGGGAATTTTTTTGTTGTATTGGGCAAAGCTGTGTCAGAGTTCATTATTTGTTATTCCAGCTTGCTAGCTCTTTGAAGCCACTGATCTTTATCAGGTGTTGTCCCCCTACCCTCTCCAGCTCCCACACGCCTCATGTGAGCATTCTCTCTTTATAGGGCAACTCCCCAATTAGCTACACACAGAGACTTAGCCCTGTTAGAGCACACTTAAAAAGGTTAACAGCATTTTCTTTTAAAGGACAGCTGAGGAACAGGCTGGGACTTGGTAGGTCTCTTTTATTTCAACAGGTACCGAAGCTCCTCCAACTGAACAGTGACTGGGGAAAAATGGTATTGCCAAAGCTGTTGCCCCATTACAGCTTCTACCTTTGTCAAGATAGAGATCTCAATGCCAATTGAAGCTGCGGTTCCATGTGCAGGATGCCTGAATGCTGACGCTCTCGTAAAACAAGTGAAGTAGCTTAGAGAAGAGGTGTCGAGGCTGAGGCGCATTCAAGACAGAAGTACATTGATGAGGTGCTTCTTGAAACATCCAAGCTCTTCAACAGAGGTAAAGATAGGCGCCTACAAAATGATGAAAGTTGGACACGAGTCTCCAGGGCCTGCAGAATCACCAAGCTAACTCCTCCAGCCTTTGAATTGAAGAACCATTATGCAGCCCTGGATGTGGAAGAGGTGAAAGCATCCTAGAAAAGGGAGGAACCACAGCTTGACTACCCTAAAGTTGCAGAATCGGTCAACAAGGTGAAATGAAAGGTAGTTGTGGTTAGTGACTCTTTGGAAGGGTACTGAGGCATCAATCTACTGACCAGACTTGATGTCCAGAGAAAGTTTGCTGTCTGCCATGTGCCAAAATCCGAGAAGTCTCAGCAAACTCTCTGAAACATATCAAGCCTACTGACTATTCTCCAAGAACCAGCAGGAAGTCATTCCTCCCATATGGGTGACGTAGATGCCAACAGAACCCTTGCGGAAGCATCTCCCCAGCTTCCAAAGAAAGCCTTTGGGAGATGCCATCACGCATGCATTGTCCTCTTTCCACCCAAGGGTGCCATCCTTTTTCTGCGGAGCCCTACAGACGTACGTCTTGCTTCCCTGGAAAATTTTTATTTATTGTACACTCTTGTACACCTTTCTAGCCTTCAAGGCCCGCTGCCCCGATGTCGGTCTCGCAACTTAGTTTTATTTTTTGTTACGTTTCTCCAGCGCTTTCGTGCCTTTTTCAACTGCTGGCCGTGCCAAAGGTCTTCGACCTTGCAGGGGTTCGTTTTGTCCCAATGGCCACCGGTTTCAAGAAATGTGATCGGAGCTCCAAAAACATGTCACTCACCAACACTTATGATTGTTGTCTCCGGTGTCTGGGTGCCGATCATGACCTGAAGGAAGGCCCCCTGTGCAAAAAAAAATGTCCACCAGAGCCACTAGCAAAAGCAAGAGGACATCTTCCATAGGTTGGACTTGACCCTGGTTTCACTGGTAGCCTCGCGCTCGAGGACCCTGTAGGAATTAGTAGTAGTAAACGAAGATAAGTTAGGCTCTCGGTTATGTCCAGGGGAAATTAGCTACTAATACCCAGCCTGAAGTTCTTTGAGTGTGCTGGTAATGAGCCACGAAGGAAGTCTCGTCTGTGTATGTGTGTGTATATATAAATAAAATGTTTGTTATGGGCAGTGAGGTAGAAAAATATAGCTAACGGTATATAATTGGAAACATGAGGTAGCAAATTGTAGTAGCACAAAATTACAGTTAGACAAAGTGATAAATCACTGATTAGTAACCAGAACTCACTGATTCGCTCTGCACTGAGAAGAGTTATGGAATATGTTTCTAGCTAACCATCGCCCATCCAGAGGAAGAGAAATAAGACTGTACCTTAGTTCCTGGTGGCTGAGGTCCGATAAGTCTCCGGAGCAGCACAGGTCCAAAGAGGCAGCTAAGCTAGATATAACGCAGGCTACAGCGCATGAGAACACAGAACCGAAGGTATCTGTGAAAGTCTTATCTCAGTCCTTAGGAGAACAGCCTTGCACACATGTAGTGTGTATTTGTCTTGCAGACAGGTCAGATAACAAACACAAGGTACACAGGGCACAAATGGCAAAAAGGCGCACAAGTTCTTGTTCAGACTGTATTATTCTTTGTGATGAGTCTCCGTCATAGGTCTGGTGATTGGTTGGCACAAGACAGCCCGAGGTGTTCTCAGTGAATCAGAAGGTAATGAACAGGTGTTCTTCCTGCAGGCCTAGGAGCCATAATGAGGGAAGATAACAGTATGTAGTTCCAGACATCCCAAGGCCAGTAGCATCGTTAGTGGATGATGAAGATCAGAGAAGCAGATATTCTTGCATGTAGACAACTAATTGGCCTGTGAAACTAATTGGACAGAAACAGTAGTCTTCTGTATACTTGGGTATGATCACTTGGCAAGCATTTGTGTGAAGGTCAGGTCTGAGACTGTAAGCACAGCAAAAGTCCTTTGTAGCAGGAAACCATCTTGTTTGATCAGCTTTGGTTCAGGCTTCGGCATCTGAGTAGGCCGGAGATCTGCAGGCGCAGAATTGCAGGGGTACCAGCCCTGCAGCCCCGCACGCATCCTCTGAGTCGGTAAGGCCCCCGCAGTTCCCGAGCAGGCTTGCAGACATTCCAAGCAAGGGTCCATGGAGTGAGAGCATAGGAAGAAAAAGAAGACCTCAAGGATCTAGTCCTGGGAGACGGACAAGCAGGGAAAATCCCTGTGCATGGTCCCTCAGCTCCCGACGCGCTTCTGTCCTGGGTACACGGAAGGTACCCAGGACAGAAGTTGAGGCATTCAGTGACAGACCACGGTCTTCCAAGGGCTGTCCTGCTGAGGACCCTCCTCCTCCTCGATACCAGACCCGGTAACCCAGGTGTCAGTGTCTGACAGCTACCTCCGAGTGGGAAACTTGTATGATGGTGCTTGAATGCAGCGTTTCTACGTTCCTCGCATCCCAACAGGCATCAAGACCCAGCCCTGCAAGCAGTGATGAAGGAAACTTTAAAGAAAAAAAAGATTCCCACGGACAGCAGCTGGGAGAGATGGAGAGCCAGGTCAGCTGCCTAGAAGACGCCACTAATAGCCTGTGGGAGCAGCTAGAGGTTCTACTTAGAACTAATGCAGTGTTTACATATAAGGTACAGGACCAAGAAAATAGGAACTGCTGAAACAATCTGCGACTGATGTGGCTTTCTGAATCGGTCAAAGAACAAGATCATTCTGCTCTGAAGTTGGGGTTAAAACTATTGGAGTTGGACAAAGAACATATGTGGAGGCTGAACCCCATGTGGTATCTAGATCAATATTTCAGGGTATTTTTAAGGGGGTCTTGGCAAGACTACGTTACAGAATATAGAGAAGAGGATTTGAGAGCAGTAACCTATTGAGAGACATCAAAGTCTGTTCTAAGGGGGAAGATCATTGAGTATACTGCCGGAGTAAGCAAAAAAGGGAAAGAGCTGCAGCACACCGTTGATACCCTAAAAGAGTGCAAGCAGGATCACATCCTTACTTTTAACTGGCAGAAGATGATAGTGGCTAGGAAAACCACCTCTTGGTCAATGTTCCCTCTAATTTTCTGTAGGCTGTATGTGCATAAAATATCAGCTGTGCAGCTTTTGAAGGAAGGTTCAATTTTTTTGTGTGCCACATAACGACACTCGGAGTTATATACTTTAAAATTTGACTACACGTCAGAATACAGTATGTACACCACATTGATGTTAATCAAATTAAATGAAAATAGACGATTACTAAATGAAGCGGAAAATTTCTAGTAATTACAATCACAAATGCGGTATTATATCAGTTAATTTTTATTGAAAGCCATTGTTGTTCCATGTAAATAATTTATGTATGGAAGAAGAGTTCATTCTCAATTTTTCTCTTCGATCTTTCAAACTTACCCAGTCTGAATAAATTTTATCAAGGTCTACTGATCCGCCGTCTTGAAGATGACTCTTAACACGCATCAGCATTTCCAAATATTCTATATGTAAGCGATTCCTTATTTTGGTTTTTAAACTGTTCATCAAACTGAAACCACGCTCACAATCTGCACTAGAAGCCCAAAAATGTTCCACCAATATCCATCAATTTCGCTAAATCTGAAAAGTGATCATTCTAAAACGCCAAAGTCACCATATCCGGAAAACTGTTTATCAGTTTGCTTTTGATTTTTTCTGCGACTAAAAAGTTGAAGTCATTGTACTGCTGAATAACAATATGTTCCTCCATAAGAAATTTGTTTGTACTTTAAGCAGAGTGATCGGACGTTTTCAATTCCAAATTCATAATCACACTGTGCTATTGCTGTCAAGTCAAAAGCAGACCATTCCTCAATTTCATTTTCAGGAAATCTTTCCCCTAAATGCAGACACAGCATATTAATGAAAATAAGTTTGGAACCATTATCCACTGAAATGTCTCCAGGTATCTTGTCGAGAAGATTTTTAACATTATCACTCCATTTTACTGTGTCACCCAAGTACTGCATTTGGATTTTGTTCAGCTTACCCTGTGCAAGATGATATGCTTCCAGTGGTGTTAGCCCACGTTTTTGAAATGCCATTGTTAATGAAGCTAGTTCAGATAAAACATCATTCAAAATTTGCAGTGTTATATGGAATTGATGACTGTTTAGCTTTTTATAACAGTACTTTGCCATGGGATCATTATCCTTTTCTTCAAAGTATTTTAATAATGGATCATAATTTTGAATAATTGCTTGAAGAGCAAAATGTCTAGATAACCACCATACTTCGTTCAGAGGTCTAAAAGCAATTGACTCGCATTCAGAAGCATCTGCTAATTCTTTAAATTGTGACCTTTTAGTAGAAGATTGACAAAAGGTTGTGTAAACAGTTCTCATGAAAGTTTCAACTTCTTTCATCAACTTTACTTCCTTCCATGATTCAGAGATCCCCAAATCGTCACGATGGGCAACACAATGCTGCTGCACTAAATGTGAAACGTTTTGTTTTAGCTGCGCAGCAACACCATTTATTCTGCCTGACATGACAGAGGCACCATCTGAAGTAAACATGACCATTTTGTTAAGGTCAAGCTTGTATTTCCCATAAAATTCCCGGAGTGCACTGACTGTTGATGCAACATCACATGCTTCCAACTGTAGCATTCCACCAAATGAAGTTTTATACAGACATGAATTTACTGGCTGATATTTGAAGTACAGTATTAAGTATTTGTTGACAGAAATGTCTGTGCTTTCATCAATAGCTCACAGGTCTGCAAAAAATTTTTTTTCGAGAGTTGTTTTGGTTATTCCACGTAATCTTTGTTTTTTGGTGCGCTGAATCCGAAAATGACCTCCATTTTGTCATAGGACATCACGTTTCCTGACAATTTAGGTAAGTATGTTAAAAAGGCAATACCTCAAAATAAATGGAAGTAGACTTATAAAATTAAAGTTTTATTACAATATTTTCATATAAATCCTTTTTTGAACTGAAATGAGCTCACCTACACACACTAAACTCGATTCTTCTTCCTTGTGAGGCTCCTCTTGGTGCATTTACGTTTGTGAGTAGCATCTGGAATGTCTCTCTGAAGCATCCGACAGTAGTCTGCCATCATTGTAATGCTCCATTTTCCCTGGTATCTCCTTTCCATCTCTTTAATGTCTTGGTGGAATCATTCACCTTGTTCCTCACTCACAGTTCCCAAATTTTCAGGAAAGTAGTCAAGGTGGGACTGGAGGAAATGCACTTTCAAACTCATCAGGCAACCTAAAGCTTGAAATGCTTTCAGCATTCGTCCGACGATCTTTTTGTAGTGAGGATCTTTGTTTATTGCCTAAAAATTTCTGTACGACTTCTTTAAATGCAATCCACCCTTCTTTTTGAGGATCCGTCATGGTATTGACAAACTCTTGATCAACTATAAGCCTTCTAATGTCTGGTCCGACGAACACACCTTCCTTCAATTTTGCCTCCGACAGGCCTGGAAACTTGGTGACCAAGTATTTGAAGCATTCTCCATCTCTTGGAAGTGATTTTACAAATTGCTTCATCAATCCCAATTTTATGTGGAGAGGTGGTAGAAGAACTTTATGGGAAGGTACCAAAGTTTCTCAGAGGACATTTTTTTCACAGACTGTTAGCACCCTCAGCTGCCAACTCTTCTTGGTCCAGTGATTTTGTCGGTCTCGACTGTCCCATAGACACAGAAAACAAGTATATTTGGTATACCCAGCTTGTTGCCCGAGCAGCATGCACAAGACCTTCAAGTCCCCACACACTTGCCAACCATGGTCTTCATATTTAAGGTTACGAAGAACCAATTCCAAGTTCTCGTAGGTTTCCTTCAAGTGTACGGAATGACCTACAGATATGGAAGCGTAAAAACCATTGTGGAGTAAAACTGCTTTGAGACTTCTTTTTGAAGAATCTATAAAAAGACGCCATTGCTCTGAATCATATTGGATTTTAAATTGACCCATCAGACCTTCGACATCGAAGTAAGAAACCAACTTGTCTTCCTGGGCGAATTAAGGAACCAACTCCTTTTCATGATGTCTGAACCATGAAGATCCAAAACCAAAATAGAGAAAATACTTTTCAAAGCTGACGTGTGTAAAATTAATTAAATGTCGGAAGTATAGCCATGAAGCGAGAAATCACCTCTTGAAGCTAACCTTCCATTTTACTCAATTTTAATTGAGCTCATAATTGAGCTTTCAATAATTAAGGTTAAACACCACAAAAGTGCTACCAATAAAACTGTGTGCAAAAAAGCTTAGAAAAACTTGTCATAGCAAGAATAAATATACAAAATTACTTGCTGAAACCTTTTCTTGCATAAAAACAGAAGCAATTTTAACTTATCTGAGTCCAGCAAGATTAAGACGGTTGTCAGCAACGGCTTCCAAAAACTTCCCAAAAAGAAGTATGATGTTGTCAGCACATGAAATCGCGAAAGCAGCAGACACAGCACTGCGTTTCGGGCGGCCAACTTTTCCACGCCCTGCTTCAATGCTCAGCTCACTGCACCGACATTACTCCGTCTTCACTGATCAAAAACGCCAGCGCATGCTCACTAGCAATCTTGCGCTGGCGTTTTTGATCAGTGAAGATGGAGTAATGTTGGTGCAGTGAGCTGAGCATTGAAGCAGGGCGTGGAAAAGTTGGCCGCCCGAAACGCAGTGCTGTGTCTGCTGCTTTCGCGATTTCATGTGCTGACAACATCATACTTCTTTTTGGGAAGTTTTTGGAAGCCGTTGCTGACAACCGTCTTAATCTTGCTGGACTCAGATAAGTTAAAATTGCTTCTGTTTTTATGCAAGAAAAGGTTTCAGCAAGTAATTTTGTATGTATATTCTTGCTATGACAAGTTTTTCTAAGCTTTTTTGCACACAGTTTTATTGGTAGCACTTTTGTGGTGTTTAACCTTAATTATTGAAAGCTCAATTATGAGCTCAATTAAAATTGAGTAAAATGGAAGGTTAGCTTCAAGAGGTGATTTCTCGCTTCATGGCTATACTTCCGACATTTAATTAATTTTACACACGTCAGCTTTGAAAAGTATTTTCTCTATTTTGGTTTTGGATTTTCAATTTGTAGAGACTATTGTTAGGTTGGTATTTTGAACCATGAAGATGACACTCCTGGCAACAATAAATTCCTGCTTTTCAGCCTTGATCCGCGTAACTCAGCAGCATCTTTGGGAAGATTCAAGTCTCTTACCAAATCATTCATCTCCTCCTGAGAAAACAATTTTGGTCTTGTATCATCTTCAAAGTCAGAACTTGATTCGTCATCTGGTTCAGGTATGACTTCACCTTCATCGGAGCTAGGTATCTCTTCCAAGGTAGCAGGGGGCTTGGGTACTGGTATATCTGTGCCATGGGGGATGGGACGGATTGCCGAGTGAAGATTGGGGTATGAAATGGAATGCTTCCATTTGGAATTAAACCCTTTCACATTGCATGAACAAAAGTAACAGTCGTCACTATGGTTCTTTTGCTCTCGCCATACCATAGGAATCCCATAACGGAAAGATTTTTTCTTACCCTTGAACCAGTTTCAGAGGTCCTCAACACACCGTTTGCACACTTTGAGGCACCCAGACTTTATCTTGATCTCCAATTTTTAGTCCAAAGTATGCAAAGTATACTTTTTCACAAAGTCTGTAATATTCTGCTGTTGTTTCAACACTGTATATTCACCTCAGATGAAACAGAAACTGTCTGGCGAATTAATACACTTTTGCGGAGCCATAACATAACGGTTGAAGAATGACGAGCTAACACGAATTGCGATGAAAGTGTGAACAGCCTAGAACCAAGAACCTGATGATGATTCGTGCACAAGTGTGGCATGCAGGAGAGAGCAGCTCTGTGTCTGTACACGAGACGTCACAGTGCTGGCCACGCCCCCCTGCACTGACCGGAGCTGCTGCTTTCTGCCCTGTGTCTCCCTCCCACTGGATTCTTCAGGAAAGATTAACCCGTTCTACCATTAGAAGCACAAACTTAAAACTTGCTTAGCTTATGTATATATTGCTGGCCATCAGATTTACAGTGCTATATTTTTTTTTTTTACATAACTCGGACAACCC
The DNA here is from genome assembly GCA_033557465.1 of Ichthyophis bannanicus. Classification (NCBI taxonomy): domain Eukaryota; kingdom Metazoa; phylum Chordata; class Amphibia; order Gymnophiona; family Ichthyophiidae; genus Ichthyophis; species Ichthyophis bannanicus. The sequence continues at coordinate 532,307,899 of CM066032.1, forward strand.
CTTTAAGGTTTTTTGGCATTTTATATCTTAAATGCACTTATGTGAATTAATTAATAGTAATTTGAATTAATTAATAGTAATTTGAAAAAATTTGATAAATTTGAAGACAATTTTGCATGTTGTGGCAAATCATGACGTCTAGGAGTTTTTAAAAATATTTTATTTGTTTTCAGCACACCAAAATACATGGAAATTAGATGAAAATAATCAAACAGCTTTTTAGTCGCAGACCTGTGATTAATGTATGATATGCTGCTGATGCAACATCTGCCGTGAGCTTATCTTGGACATTCATGTTTATAATTTCAAGAAATTCAAGCGAATAGTTTTTGCTTCTCCAGCTTTCAGGTATGGTTATGTACTTGGACATGTGTTCATTAATATCTGGAACAGAGAGCATGGAAATATTCATCCGAACAGCCAGCAAAACACTATCAATTAGAATTTTAATTTCTTCTGGTGTAGAACGGTTCCGTTCATTACTAATTTGCCTTTTCGCTTTTTCAGCGGTGCTCTCAAGCAACAAGTTAAATAATCCTCTTCTTAAATTTGGATTTTTAGCTCTAAGTTTCTTAACACTTTCAGTATGAGTCTTACTAGACAGATGTCGTTTCAAAAAGTCCAGTTTCCACACATCCCAAAATTTGCCATTCAAAAACTCTCCGATGGTTTTTGCATCTCGGCAGTATAAACAGACTACTCCGTCATCCTCTTCGTAAGTGAATATTTCACGCAGTTGAACACATTTTTTATCCCGAGATTTCAGTTTCTCCGTTTCAACAATTTCTTCAAGCCATTCAGGCTTAAGCTCTGGCCGTTCTCTTACGTTTTGCACCTCTCATTGCTATTGGTTTCGACATTTTAAAAGTGGTGTGGTGGTCACAGCAGGTGCTTTATTATTCAAAAGAAATGCCCCAACGCATTTCATCCAAAGCCTTCATCAGGGGGCTTGGAACTGCAAGCAATATAACAATATTGTTATAGTGGTAACAAAGAGAAAAAGAACCATAAGTATACATAGTAAAAAGAAGGCAAAGTATTACTTACATGGATTAGCAGTTTTCAACCAGTGTAAGTGAATGATAAGATTGCTAGTGCATGTAAAACTATTCCATTGGAGAACTCCTCTCCCTCAGGAAGGCCATTGGCTAATCAATAGTCGCTACAGTACTGCGTATTATTTACCATTCTAGCTCATGAGAAACCTTCCCTGCTCCTTGCAGTTTTCACTGTAACTGAGACCGGGATGTTTCAGGATCTTTTCTGGTAGACATAGTTAAACTAAAACTATGAATAATACATCCATAAATTGGAATACATATATACGGAGTAAAAAGTACCAAAAAATGGTCTGGATAGAGTTTTAGAATCAGCAAGTCAGCTACTAACTTTCAACGAACAGGTCAATAAATGGCTGGGATGAGAAAAGTCAGCATCCAAAGCAGCCTGGCATCCCTTCCTCAGCTATATATATGTAAAATGTGATATACTGCCCTTCAAGCAAATTGGCAGAGCAGTAAAGAGAGCGGATGAAAGGAACTCCAGAACCATGGACAGGAAAGGATCACATTCATTCAGAGAAAAAGGAGGGGGAAGGGGAGGTAGACAACCATCAACACAAATCCAGAAAAGTGACTTAATTATAGCAGTGTGGGGATCTGCATAACTGGGCAAACTAGAAGGGCCAATTAGTTATTGAATAGTGTCATCGTCTCTTTTAAAGATTAACTAAAATCTTATCCTCAAGCCCAGAAGGTCCAGAAAAGTTTCTAGCTGTTGCGACCTCACCTGTCGGGCCCTGCTCCGCTGCCGATAGCCTGTCCCCAGCGTAGCCCCGCATGATCTTCAGGCAGCAGTCCCGGAGCACCGGTCCCCTCTTCTTCGCTGGTACAGAGAAAGCATACAAAGTCCCCGCCGCCAAACAGCCCTTCTGCAGCGAGAGCAGCAAGAGAGCCGTCGCATGCAGCCTAACAGGACTCTGGGACATGCCGCGCATCCACACGTGCGCGTGAGTTCACTCTCCCTCCAATCACCGCAACCGGCACGAGCCAGCAAGGAACCAGAGAGGACTCGTCAGACGCTATACAACCCACAAGAATGTCAAGCGCATAACAACAACCAGAAAATCCACCACCTCTCGCCCCACCCCATTTTGTCAGGCCTCGAGAATTGTTTTTGTGTGTTGTCTACAAAAAGCTTTTTGATTATTTTTAGTTAATGTTTAGAGTCGAATGGAGGTGGTTGATGAGAGGTGGGGTTTCTTTGCTTTTCCAGCCACCGGCAAAATTTAGGGAAAAGTTTTCACTGTAACTGAGACCGAGACCTATAAGATGTTTCAGAGAATAAATAAGCACATTAAGCATACATTCACCTACTGATAAAATTGTGTTGCTCTCCCTTCTCTGCATTCAAGGCGGCGTGTGGCACTGGAGGCTGGCTGAGGGAGGGTTCAAAGGAGGTGCATGGCTGGCAGGCAGGCACAAGAGCAGACCAGCAGAGAGAGGCTGGCTAGCTGGCTGCCCTCCCTTTTATGTCTCTTTAGCCTGTGTCATGTGATCTGTCACCGATCATCAGATTCGTCAATCGTCGGTCACATGTGAGAGGAGTGAGGACTCAGAGCAGAGAGAAGAGATTCGGAAGTGACGTCACGAGTCCCGGAATTGCCCAGAGATTACAGAAAAATGGCAGTAGATCGGCGGCACAGCCGCAGCCTTAAAAAACCCAAGGTTTTAATTTGAAAACCCAAGAACTCCGTAATTTTTGTGCACTCCTTTGTAAGTTATGTGCGCTCGCTCGGCGAGGTGTGTGCGCGTGCACAAGCACATAGCTTAGAGGGAACAGTGCTCTTGGTGAGATCCTTCAGCAAAAGGCTCAAAGGGATATACATATGTATAAATTTAGGCTGCACAAATAGGGTGATAAAGTGGGGAAATTGCTGGGAAGATTAGTGAAACCTTATAACAAGAGGCACACTATTACGAAAATATGTGATAAAGCTGGGGCCCTCCATACATGAGTGGACTTGGTGATGAGACAATTTGAATAGTATTAGAGAGAACTATATAGCCCTGGTCCATAGAAACGTAGGCCATGTGGTCTCTTTCTGTTGTCATTTTTCTGTCTAGTCTGTCCTTCCATATCAACAACTAGAGATCCTTTGTGTTTGTCCCATGCTTTTTTGAATTCAGATACTGTCCTCATCTCTACCACCTCCACTGGGAGACTATTCCACAGATCCACCACTCTTTCCGTAAAGAAAAATTTCCGCATATCACTCCTGAATCTATCCCCTTTCACCCTCATCCTATGTCCCCTCGTAGGAGAACTTGTTTTCAATTGAAAGAGGCTCTCCCCCTGTGCATTTATGCCACGGAGGTATTTAAACGTCTCAATCATATCATCTCTATCCCGCCTTTCCTCTAAGGTGTACATATTAAGATCCTTAAGTCTGTCCTCATATGCTTTATAATGAAGACCACTAACCATTTTAGTAGCCACCCTCTGTACCGACTCCATCCTGTTTATATTGTGTGAGGAGGCAGATGTTTTTTGATGGACTGGTGGTTCCCCAATTTACTCAGGAGCTGCAAGCCCAGTTGGGTAAGTCACTGAGTGGGATGGAGATACAGTTGGTGATTAAGAAATTGAAACTTGTGAAAGCACCTGGGCCAGATGGCTTAGGAGCAGAGTTCTATAAAATACTGAATAAGCTGGTGATGGGGCCCATGCAGCAGATGGGGGACCAGGTGGTGCAGAGAGGGAGCTTAGGAGTAGGGCAGAATATAGCCCATATCGTTATCGTACCTAAGCCAGGGAGGGATGGGGAACAATTGACTGCTTATTGGTTAATTTCTCTATTGAACCAAGATCTCAAAATTTTGGAAGCAGTGATGACCGTGAGGTTGGGGGCTTATATTCTGGAGGTGGTCCATAATGATCATCTGGGCTTTGTCAGGGGGTGGTATATCTCTACAAATTTTTTGCGGGCCACCTCTATTTCTAAAGCTCCACAATGAAGTTGAGGGGGGAGAATTATTAGTTTAGACTTGGAAAAGGCATTTGATACAATTTTTATATGGGGTTACTTGTTTTGGGTTTTTCCTAAGTTTGGGGTACCAGATCAGTTTTGTCAACTGGATGAGGCTATTATATCATCAACCAAGAGTGTGGTTGTGGATCAGTGAGGCACTCTGAGAAGTTGGGTGTGGTACCCAGCAGGAGTGCCCTCTTTCTCTCTTACTGTTTAGGTGCTGGAGTCTCTTGCCATAAAGATTCTAATGGGGGGGGGGGGAAGAAATTATCATGGTATCCAAATAGGAGGGCATGCTTATAAGATTAATCTTTTTGCTGATGATATGTTGTTCATGAGTCATAATGAGGAGAGTCTTGGGTGTGCCATGGAGTTGGTGGACATATTTGGGGAAATCTCTTGTTCGCAAGTTAACTATGACAAGTCAGAAGCTATGGTAGGGAATAGGGAAGATTGAGTGTTGGGATGGCTGGACTGCTCATTAAAGTGGGCAAAAGAAAGTATACATTTAGGTATATATTTAAGTAGGAATTCCATTTTTTTTTAAAGTGCCATCAAGTCAGTGCTGACTCTTAGCAACCCAGTGCCCCTGGGCTTTCTTGGCAGGGTATGACTGGAAGTAGATTGCCAGGCCTTTTCATCTGAGGCAATGGGGAGGGTAAAGTGACTTGCCCAAGGTCACAAGGAGTGCCAATGGGAATCAAACCCAAATCTCTTGGGTGCTAACCTGTTGCTGTAGCTACTAGGCTGCTACTCCACTCCTTATGTTTAAGTAGGCATTCCATAGTTGTGTATAAAAATAATATTGTAGACAAAAATTTGAGAGATAAAGGCACTACGTGAAAAATGGAAAGATTTGCTGCTCTTCTTTTATGATAGTGGTTTTGGTAAAACAAAATGGTGATGGTCCCCAAAATGTATGTTTTGCAAACAGTTCCTGTATGGATCAAAAGGGTAGGTGAATTGAATTTCTAGATTTATGGGGGGAAGGGCAGAGCATTGTGTGTGGATTGGGTATGCTAACTTAATTTTAAGTAGAGAATGGGGGACGGGGGTTCCAGTTGCCTAATATTCACCTTTATAATGTGGCAGTGTTATTACGGTGGAGGGAAAACAAGGTTTTTGGAATGGAGAGCAAAGGAATGTAAGGATATAGGCCTATTAGTGGCCTTAGGTGGCAGTGTTTCACAGGATAAGGAAAAGTGGAATGTTCCAAATAGCCACTTGCTGCAGTTTATGCAGCTCAGCCATTACTGGCAGGAGCTTAAGGGGAAGAAGCCTGTAGGAGTTCTATTGACTGAAACGGACAAGGATTGGGGGGGGGGGGGGTCACCTTGGTACTGGAATAAACTGTCTACCTGGTACTTTATGGCAAGAGAGATCTTTTGAAGGGTGCATATCTAGAGAGATTGGTGCATGAGATGACTAGTGGAAAAGCAAGCTTTCAGCTGTTTGGTTTAGCCATGGTGAAGAAGGTATATGGCACCGGTTCCAACTGGAGTGTCTGGTTCTAAGGGGAGGGGGAGGAGTGGTATGGGGGGGGGGGTTGATGAAAAGCTCAAAGGGAAAGATGCTATACTGGAAAGGGGTGTTTGTGGGCTGTTGTGACAGAGTTCAAGATGTAACAAGTTTTATTGCCGCCTTTCATTCAGTCATTTTAAGAACAACCATATACAGTCAAACCTCGGTTTTCATTTGCCCCGGTTTTCATACGCTTCGGTTTTCAACGTCTTTTTTGACTGAGATTTTGTCCCGGTTTTCATACATCGCTTCGGTTTTCAACGTCTTTTGACTGAGATTTTGTCCCGGTTCTCGTACATCGCCTCGGTTTTCGTAAAGTACAGTACTGTAAATGTAAATGGTGTGCAGCGCAAGGGTGTATGTATTTATACACTGCCAGAACGCCTGCCCGGTCCCGGCAGCACTGCCCCCCGGACTCACCGATCGCCAGCGTGATGAGAAGCAAAAGCCAGCTGAGCACGTAAATGAAACACATCCTCGAGCCTGGTCAGAGTCAGAGAGGCAAGGATTGCGCAGAGAGGAAGGCCCCGATCTTGTCCACCGCCTGCCCGTTCTCTGGAGCGCCCCCTCAGGCTCGGAGGTAGCAGGGAAGAAAAGCTGTCAACGTAAGCAGGAGATGTTGCATGAATGTGGGAGGCAGTTCTTTCTCTTGCATGGTACGTCTGAAGCTATATCATTAAGATTTTCTGCCATTCTGAAGCATTGAGCAGATAATGTAAAGGTATTTTAATGGGCTGAATCCAATGTGATTCCGATGAGAGCTGGGCACAGCAGCTTGTCAGGGGTGGCTAAGGCCAGATGTTAACATACTGTACTGTACAGTAATGAACTTAGCTTGCTTTCAGTGATGTTAAATGTTTATTTATCCATTTCATTAGTCATTTATATTTATTTCTCATTGTTTTCTGTATGTAAAAATATAGTTATTCTCTATAAAATGTATTTTTGTGAATATTTTTGGGTGTCTGGAACGGATTAATTGGATTTACATTATTTCTTATGGGAAATTATTGCTTCAGTTTTCATACGTTTCGGTTTTAGTCAGACTTTTTCGAACGGATTAATCATGAAAACCGAGGTTTGACTGTATATGATATGTTCTTTGAGCAAGTAAAGTATGTGTGTGTGTATAGATATAGATGTGTGTATGTATTTTTATTAAAAAAAAGAAAAAAATGCATGTGCCCATTTCCAGTCCTCCAGGATCGCTTCTGACCAGGGATTCTCGATACAGTCCTCAGGAGAGGTTTTCAGGATAACCACAATGAATATCCATATAAGAGGTGTATGCAAATCTGTCATACATATTCTTTAAGGTTATTCTGAAAACATGACTGGCTAAGTATGTCCCAAGGACTGTGTTGAGAACCCTGCTCCTTAATAAAAAAAAAAAAAAAAAAAAAAAAAAAAAAAAAGCAAACAATAGTGCATAACCCATAACTTGGGACACTTAACATAGGCAACAGCTATGTATAATAATAATACTCTACAAGCTATAAACATACATAGGGGTATGTTTACTAAACGGCAATAACGTAGCAGCAGCTATGTTATTGTACGTTAAGTGACGTTAATGCGCTTTAACGTCACCCGATGAAACGTTAGCGCGCGTTAACGTGGCGGTAAGTCCCGGAGAGGGCGGAGAGAAGGGGTCAATGGACATCATGGCAGTTTGGCATAAAAAAAAGAACAAAAGGGAATCGAACCCATGACCCTTGGCTTGGGAGGTATCCGTGCTAACCAGTAGGCTACACCTCCACAGCTCTCTGATCTGCAATGGCTGGATACAGAAGGATGATGTGTTGGGATAGCAGCTTAGAGAGGCTTTCCCATGGCTGATGTGCAGTCCTATATTAATCTGAGACCTATTCTTCCTCTCATATTCTGTTTCTGTTTTGTGCTCCAGTATTTTCTACCATATGCATGTTGATGTTAGGATGGAGTGATTGTTTCTTATCTCCGGATATAGAAAGACTGCAGGTCACCGCACAGGCATGTCTGCTGTGGTTACCAGGATAGGGTTAACCCACCAGTACCCATGATGCAATGCACATGCAGATTAGCAGTCTACAGCAGGTCACCAGATGGGGTATGCACCTCTACAGCACCGTACCATGGTAGGGGGTACTGACTGTGTGTGTTACTGGCACAGAGTAGCTACAGACCATGCCATTGTGTGGGTTCTGCGCTCACCCTGAGGGTGAGGTGGTGCGCCCAGCACCAGGTCCGTAGTACCCAGGTTGGATATGAGGGGCATTGCTGTGTGTCAAGTATTCTTTGCAGACATACCTAGGATATTCCTGGGTCCACCTGCATTCCCCAGTCATATCTGGCCCTTGTAGACCATGATGCACCCAGACTGGTGTCTATCCAGTGTGGTTGCCATGGTTGCTTATTACAGGGGCAGGGCAGAGTCTGGATCCACATGCAGATTGTGTAGCGCCACCTACCAGACTGCCGTCACTTGGCCAGGGTGGTGGACAGGATCTGGCCTCCAACAGACTCACACTCCAAATTTTTGCAAAGGAGGCACATGATGGGCTGTGGGACCAGCAACCAGGGCTGTTAATGTAGATCTGTTCTTGTCACAAGGGCACTGGCCTGGAAGGGCTCAGCTGCCCCACGCCATGAACTGACATCCACCAGCAGAGGGCATACTCAGTCTGCACCCTGCAAGGCGTTCCAGACATACACATGCAAAATGCAGACAGTCCGCTAGCCAGTCCACAGTGCATCTTCCCAGGGGAACTCTGTGCACCCAGACGTGGGATGTACCCACAGACACCAAGCAGATATCCAGTGATTGGGCCCCAGAGCAGAGACCACACGGATATCACATGAGAGAAGCACTGTATAGCACTATGTGGGAACCTAGACATGCCATGGTGACTGCTCAGTAAGAGTGAGAGTGACCGCCCAGCATGACATGCTGTGGCCACCCTGTCCATGCAGGTGTTGGTCGGGCACTACAATCTCCCAGCCATTACCCGCACACCGTGTGCAGATACCCAGTCCGCCCTGTCCATGTCATACCCACAGGAGGGAGGAGTAGCCTAGTGGTTGGGGCAAGGTACTTCAGGCCGGAAGGTCGGGGGTTCAAATCCAACTAGAGGACAGCAACCTTGGGCCGGAAGGACTGGGGTTTCTAGTCCCACAGATGCTCCTTGTGGTCTTGGGCAAGCCACTTAACCCTCCATAGCCCATGTTCCCTGTAAGTATTAGTGTATGTGTCTCATATCCCCACGTGTTAAATGTATCCCCCAATTGTGTCGTGACCGCTTTGATTGAAGGATAAGGCGGTATACAAAAACTGTCTAAATAAATAAATAAACAATACCTTGCTCCTCATTATGCACATTGACAGGCTAATGCTGCAATCATTGTAAGCATTGTGGGCCCATTGAGGAGTAGGCAGCCACAAAACAATGAATAGACATACGCACACTCCCACTCCTATGTTGGCATTGTGCAAAGATAGGGGTGGTTGGCAGCCCTGCCTGTCACACTGGTCCTGGGCACAGTGCAAGCATTGCTAAGTTATGCAGGTGCTAGTAGTGCTGCTTTGCTGGAAACTGCTGCTCCATGCTGGACCCAACAACCTGACAATCCATGGGGCTTTGGATAGTGGAGCCTGTGGGTGTGGGTATTTGTGCTCCTGTTGGCAAATGCTTTGGGGAGTGCATATGACGATGTATCTGCAACGTAGGGTAAAATGTAAGGACATGGTCTGCATGAGCCACAGCTGGGACCTGAACCTGTGACCTTTTATTCCAAGACACACTGTCTGTGTGTACTGCACCACACTGTTGCCACAGAAGCATAGTAGTCCCTGGGGCTACCTTTGCTGTTGATCTGACAGACCTTTGCTGCACTGCGCACAATGCACTGGTACAGGGCATGGCTTTGGTCCACTGTGGGCAGGTGTCACGCTCCCCTCTCCCACCATGCTGATGTGCCCATATGCTGGTGGTGCGCAGTCCCAGGCCATCCACTGTGCAGGTAGGTGGGTGCCTAGGGTGTGGTGTCTGGGGTGGGGGGGGCATACATGGACATCCACAAGTTCTCCCCCCCCCCATCACCGCTTGCCACTATTATGGCCCTTCCACATGGGGGGAGTTGGTTGGGGGTAGCAGGTCGGTGATCTAGCAACTATTGGCTAGGGTGGGCCTGGTAGATTGTGTTCTGCCAGCAGACTGTGGACAGGCTAGGGTATGCAATGTGGGTACAGTATATCCACTTTATTTTATTTATTTAAAAGGATTTATATACCACCTTATCCTGTAATCAAGGTGGTTACTTTGGACTGCTGGGTGTATATATGTGTCAGGCAATGCATGGCTGCTCCCTGCACTGTCCTTTCCAGGGGTTGGTGTGATGGGTGTTCGTATAGCTGGGTGTTCGGACAGTTTGGGATGTATCCTGGGGAGAGTACGTGGACCCCTATTAGAGTGGTTCCCAGATGTGCACTGCTTGCCCCATTACAGGCATTGTTTCCTGTGTGATGTTTGGGGTACCTGCAGGGTAGGTCTCCCCTGGGTGGGATACTGTGGAGCACAGACTACTGGGCAAGTTTGACCTTGGTCAGCTGCTGTCTTGCTGTTTTCCATTTTCTGTGTTCCTCTGTGCCACCTAGGTGGCTGCCTGGTCTGCCCTGTGTCCCACCTGCAGCCCCCTTTGTAGCATCACCATAGTGCCCTTTCATACTTGGGCACTATGCTGTTACTGCACATGTAGCACTACTATCACTGTTTTTGGGCTCTCTGCCTGTGATGTATATTGCTGACAGGAAATGGTTTCTCTCGCCTACAAATGTCATTTACCGACAGGTTTTCACTTGCGTACTGTTCCAGCGTTAATGTGACAGCGTTAGTGCAGCAGGGGCCTCTCCCCGCCCATTGACCCTCTCTCTCCGCCTTCTCTCCGCCCTCCAGTACAGTTGCTGTAGACTGCTAATCTGCATGTGCATTGCATCATGGGTACTGGTGGGTTAACCCTATCCTGGTAACCACAGCAGACATGTCGTGCGGTGACCTGCAGTCTTTCTATATCCGGAGGTAAGAAACGATCACTCCATCCTAACATCAACATGCATATGGTAGAAAATACTGGAGCACAAAACAGAAACAGAATCTGAGAGGAAGAATAGGTCTCAGATTAATATAGGACTGCACATCAGCCAAGGGAAAGCCCCTCTAAGCTGCTGTCCCAACACATCATCCTTCTGTATCCAGCAGATAGTAGATCAGAGAGCTGTGGAGGTGTAGCCTACTGGTTAGTACTGATACCTCCCAAGTCAAGGGTCATGGATTTGATTCCCTTTTGTTCTTTTTTTTTTTATGCCAAACAGCCATGATGCCCATTGCTCCCTTTTCGACGGAACGCCCCCTACCCGCCCATTGCCTTTTATGGCTTCAGGTACCTTAACGCTGCACTTAACGCTGGTGACATTACCGCAGTTTAGTAAACATACCCCTTATTGTCCACTAGACCAGCCCAGACAAATTGGTTATACCAGTCTACCAGCAGATGGAGACAAAGAACAAATGTTTGTGAGCCCTGCCCATTTAGGGCACCATATATTTGTCAACTCCTCAGTGTTTTCCTCTGTTTTGAGCAGATGGTAGACTGACTTGGGGGGTAAATTCCTGGGTTCAGTTGGAGACCTGTGTACCCAGTTGAGTGCTGGTGTAGGGGGGAAGCTCCCTGGGCTCTGTATGTCATTGCCTCTTAAGCCCTCTGGGAGATAAAGAGAAGTCTAGGTCCCACTCCTATTCTCTGTCTGTCTGTCTTAGCCTTATTGACTGTTGTTTCCCTTCCCCCTCCCACCAGTTCTCTCTTAAAGGTCTATAAAAAAAAAAAACCAAACAATCCATAATGGAAGAGAGCATAGGACATAAGGAGGGTGATTTGCTTTAGAACAATCTTGGGTGTTCGCATCAGGTCATGTAGCAAGAGTGCTGGGAGTTGTTAATGCCTGGAATGCAGCAGCCTTGTTGGCAGGAGGGAGTTCCTGTTGTAAACGGGGGTGCTTGTTGTGAAAGTTCCACTATCTTGGCAAGGCCCTGAATTCACCTGACTTGCAAAGGATTGTGGATGTTCTATTTCATTTACACAACACCAGCCATTTAACAATAATAAGAATTTGTAGTTGCTAGAGTGTAAAGCAAAAATCAGAGTTTATTTATGGGGTGTTATTTCCACACACAGGTATGCTTGGTAATATCAATAGGATAACGTTTTCCAGGGTGTCATTCAGGGACAAACAAAATAAGACAACTGAAATACTGAATCAAATTAGTAAAGTCCTTGATGAAACAGAAAAAGGCTTTCTTGTAACAGCTGCTAATTAACTTTCTTAGCAGTGCTGCAGTGGAGAACAAACCCAAAAGGAAAACTATTTTATATCCGAAAAAAGCACAGCTTTCTTCCTTCCACACAGAGAAGAAGCTTCCACTCAGCTCCACGTGTGCACTGGTGCCTTTCATTAAACACAGGTGCACAGCTCAAACCCTGACTTGTTCACTCTCTCCACGTGGCTTCAACTTTACCCAAAAGCTTTCTCCCCAAGAAACTTTCTGGGCTGCTAATAAAGAGTACAAGGTCCTTTTGGTGTTTGATCCTTATCTGTGCATCAATTCAGAACAGCAGCTTAGACAAAGAGCAATCCATACATTCATCATCTGCATTTGATATTTCCCCTTGCTCTTGAAATATCATATGATCATTTTCATTCACTGGCTCAGAGGACCTCCCTAACTGATCTTTACCAGGATAGAAATTGTTTCCCTGCTGTCTTCCTTGTGCAAAGCTAGGGAACAGATCAGAGTTCATACCTGAGATCACGTTGTCATTAGGCTTCCTCTCTGGGTATTCTGGCCAGTAGGTAGTAAAGCTTCTGTGCCCAGTTCTCCAGTCAGAATCTCTGGACTTCAGGTCCCTTTTCCCATACCTCCTTGAATAGGAATTAGAGCTCCTTCTAGATGCAGCCGTCTCCTTTATAGGTGCTGTCTGGGGGTTCCTGGCTGTATATCTCCAAGCCTCTGGCTTCCTCCAGTCCAATGAAGAACGTTTGCCCCTGGAATCTTTTCCCTCATACGTACTGCCTTGGGCTCCTCTCTTAGACTTTCTGGACGTCCTGCTGTTCCTCCTCCTCCTCAGGATCAGTCTCTCCTTCTCCAGTTCTTGTTCTCTCCGTTGCTTCCGTTGGTGTCCTTGCTCTCCTTGCTGTCTGTGTGGTGAATTTCTTCTACCTTTAAAGTGCCCAGATGGCCACTCCACCCTAGCACAATCCATGTGCTCTGAATTAGGCCCTGCCCTAGGAGATGGGTGATTAGGGATTGCTTCTCTGATTAGGCACACGTTTCCCTACTTCAGCACTCCTAAAGGCTTTCTGAAAACCAGTGCATTCTGGGTCTGGTAGTCTTTTAGGAAAACAAGCTGTTTTAGTGCTTTTACCAGCCAGCACAGGTTGCTTATTCAGAGCCAATTCACCTCTTGTATTCTTTCTCCCTGAACCATGATAAGCTTCCTTATCACATACCCCCCTGCTTAAGTTATTACGGACTGGTGCAAGTTGTGAAACCTTCTTCCTACAGTCTGTAATACCTACGAGAGTATTATCTTCTGGACGCTCACCTACTTCTTGTCTTGTTTTAGGGACATCATTAGTTACAGGCCTCTCTTTCCAAGATTTAAGTACATTAATGTGGTAGGTCTGTCTACGACCTCTTGTGTTTTCCACCACATAAGATACCGGGCTCACCTGTCTAACAACCTTCCATGGCCCTTTCCACTGTACTTCAAATTTTGGTGCCGTACCTGCTACTTGTACCAAAATCTTTTCACCAGTGGTTAATTGGCGGCTTTTGGCCTTCCTGTCATACCACCCTTTTTGGCGTACTTGACTGTCCTGCAGGTTTTTCTCAGCAACCTGTGAGGTCCTTTTTAAACGTGCTCTCAAGTCACGTAAAAACTGTGGCACCTCCTGATTCTCTGGTTCAGGATCTAACCATTGTTCTTTCAAGATATCTAACAAACCACGTGGGGCTCTACCATACATCAGTTCATATGGGGATACACCTAGGGAAACCTGAATTTGTTTCCTGCAGGCATATAAGACAAAGGGCAATAACATATCCCATTCTTTTAAATCTCCTGCTAACCCCCTTCTCAACATCTGTTTGAGAGTTTGGTTGAATCTCTCCACCAAACTGTTTGACTGAGGATGGTAGGTCGAGGTTTTTACATGATGAATGTCAAAGGCATCCCAGACCTGGGCCAAATATTTAGATACAAAATTGGACCCTCTGTCAGTCAACACCTCTCTTGGGAATCCTATTTCACAAAATAATTTGACTAGCTCTAAAGCTATCGTTTTAGCAGAAATATTCCTTAATGGTATGGCCCAGGGAAACCTTGTTGCCTGATCTACCATAACTAGGATGTATTGGAATCCTCGGGGTGTTTTGACTAATGGGCCTGCTATATCCATAGCAATGTGACCTATTGGGTCTGTTATAATTGGTGTGGGAATCAAAGGCACCACCAGTGGGTGAGATGCTGTAACACGCTGGTACGCTGGACATGCAGCACAAAACTGGGCAGTTTCTTTGAAAATACCTGGCCAGTAAAAACTTATAAGTATTTGATCCAGCGTTCCTTGCATCCCTTTATGACCTCCCACTGGATGATCATGTGCTAGTCTAAGAACTAGTCCCTTAAAAGTTGTGGGTACCAGTAATTGTTTACGTATGGTCCCATTTCTGGGGTCCTGACTCTCTCTATATAATATTTCATTATCTAGTATGAATCTGGGCAAATCCTCCCTGACCTCCTGAGCATATTCAAAAGCTCGGGTGAGAGCTTGATCAGCTCGCTGTTCCTGTGGAAAGTTGGGAAACTTTGCCACTAACTCAACTGGCACCCAGGGTAAACTTTGACCAGCCTCCATCTCAGCCCTACCCTGTGCTCTGCAAAGTCTCTCACGACGCTTTTGTGCTTTCAATTTTCTTACTTTCCCAGATGGTGGAGTAATTAAATCATCATGAGAGGGTAAGTCTCCTAACAACTCTGCCTGCTCCCCCTCCTCCTGGCTCTCTCTACCTTAGCCTGTGAACGGGTGGATACAAGGCCCCTCTTCTGCCCTAGTCCTTTCACTAGCCCTTGCTTAAATTTTGTCCAGTCTCTTCCTAGAACTAAATCAAATGGAAGCCTAGGAACCACTGCTAAAAGAATTTCCTCTTGTACCCCCAAGCCCTTAATCATTAGCTTGTACGTGGGATATGATGAAGCAGCACCATGAATGCATCTAATATAAACCTTGCTTTCAGGGGTTTTAGGCTCAAATCCTTCTTGGGCCTCTATCCGCTTCCAAAGCCTTTTTGACAGCATACTCTGGTCTGCCCCAGAGTCTAACAGAGCATTCGTGGTAATTCCCTGCACATCAACCACCAAAAGGAACCCTTCTTTAGGCTGTTTTAAATCAACACCTATCAAACTAGTGTGAATCTGGCATTCCTTTTCCAAATTTCCACATTTGTAACATTTCTTCTTACTCCACTTTATAATCTGGGTAGGTACAGTACTATTATTCTCAGAAACCACATTTTTAACCATTTTCTTTTCTGATACAGCACAGCTTGCCTCAGCACCAACCTTCAGAGGGCCACCCATTCTATGGCAAGCCTGCGTGGCTTCCAAGAACTGCTCTGCTAACTTGGTTGCCTCTCCCAGGTTCTGGCAATTTTGCTGTATAAAGAAAGTGTGCAAGTCTTTTGGCACAGCAGACATGAATTGTTCAAGCATAATAATGTCCAATAACATTTCCATATTCTTTCCCTCAGGCTCCAACCATTTTATAGCTAATCCTCTGATTCTTTGACTCAGAGCCCTGGGTGTTTCACCCACTCTTAATGCAGTAGCTCTAAACATTCGCCTATATTCTGAAACAGACAGCCCTAGGCGATCTCTTATAGCAGATTTAACATCTCTATAATTTCAAGCTTGAGCTGCTGGCATTGCTCTATAGGCGGCAAGCGCCTCCCCAGTTAATGAGGTTGCCAGCCTTACTGCCCACTGGGTCTCTGGCCATGCTAATGCTTGTGCCACTCTCTCAAAAGATTCAAGGAAATCATCAACATTATCCTCAGGTGTGAGTTTCCCAAAACTAAATGCCCCAATACCCTGACTGAGTCCCACATTGTCCACATGTGGAATACCAGGTGTCACTGCCGGTCTTGAACCCGCACCACCTTGGGTGTGAAGTGCAATTAAGGCTTCCACAAGGTCAAGCACTGGCTTCTGCTGCTCCCTCAGGGCTTTGATTGCAGAGTCCTGAGCCTGCTGTGCGACCTCTTGTTGCCTGGCAAATTGAGCTGCCATCCAGCTGACCAGTTCCTTAGGATCCATCTCTGTATATCCCTGCAAGAAACAAAAGAAAAAACCCCCACAGAGCAGCACCCTACAAACAGGTGATTTCTCCTATTTTTTTTTCAAATTATCCCTCTGTCTTACGTCTATCCACCACTAGTCATGCCCAGGTACTTATTAGCTTTATGCCAGTGATGAATCAGGCTCACACAGGGTCTTTTCCTTCTTGGAACAGCTCCTGGAACAGCTTCTTTTTTTCCTCCAAGGCTTTGTTAAGGGAAAACTCCACGCTCCAGATTTTTGGCTTGAACTTTTTTCTTTCACTTTTCAGTTGTAAATCCTTATAAATCCTGGAATCCTTTGTGTAAAAGCAATCCGAAAGACTACGCCATTTGTAAACGGGGGTGCTTGTTGTGAAAGTTCCACTATCTTGGCAAGGCCCTGAATTCACCTGACTTGCAAAGGATTGTGGATGTTGTAGTTCATTCACACAACACCAGCCATTTAACAATAATAAGAATTTGTAGTTGCTCGAGTGTAAAGCAAAAATCAGAGTTTATTTATGGGGTGTTATTTCCACACACAGGTATGCTTGGCAACATCAATAGGATAACTTTTCCAGGGTGTCATTCAGGGACAAACAAAATAAGGCAACTGAAATACTGAATCAAATTAGTAAAGTCCTTGATGAAACAGAAAAAGGCTTTCTTGTAACAGCTGCTAATTAACTTTCTTAGCAGTGCTGCAGTGGAGAACAAACCCAAAAGGAAAACTCTTTTATATCCAAAAAAAACACAGCTTTCTTCCTTCCATACAGAGAAGAAGCTTCCACTCAGCTCCACGAGTGCACTGGTGCCTTTCATTAAACACAGGTGCACAGCTCAAACCCTGACTTGTTCACTCTCTCCACGTGGCTTCAACTTTACCCAAAAGCTTTCTCCCCAAGAAACTTTCTGGGCTGCTAATAAAGAGTACAAGGTCCTTTTGGTGTTTGATCCTTATCTGTGCATTAATTGAGAACAGCAGCTTAGACAGAGAGCAATCCATACATTCATCATCTGCATTTGATATTTCCCCTTGCTCTTGAAATATCATATGATCATTTTCATTCACTGGCTCAGAGGACCTCCCTAACTGATCTTTACCAGGATAGAAATTGTTTCCCTGCTATCTTCCTTGTGCAAAGCTAGGGAACAGATCAGAGTTCATACCTGAGATCACGTTGTCATTAGGCTTCCTCTCTGGGTATTCTGGCCAGTAGGTAGTAAAGCTTCTGTGCCCAGTTCTCCAGTCAGAATCTCTGGACTTCAGGTCCCTTTTCCCATACCTCCTTGAATAGGAATTAGAGCTCCTTCTAGATGCAGCCGTCTCCTTTATAGGTGCTGTCTGGGGGTTCCTGGCTGTATATCTCCAAGCCTCTGGCTTCCTCCAGTCCAATGAAGAACGTTTGCCCCTGGAATCTTTTCCCTCATACGTACTGCCTTGGGCTCCTCTCTTAGACCTGCTGTTCCTCCTCCTCCTCAGGATCAGTCTCTCCTTCTCCAGTTCTTGTTCTCTCCGTTGCTTCCGTTGCTGTCCTTGCTCTCCTTGCTGTCTGTGTGGTGAATTTCTTCTACCTTTAAAGTGCCCAGATGGCCACTCCACCCTAGCACAATCCAGGTGCCCTGAATTAGGCCCTGCCCTAGGAGATAGGTGATTAGGGATTGCATCATTGCTTCTCTGATTAGGCGCACGTTTTCCTACTTCAGCACTCCTAGAGGCTTTCTGAAAACCAGTGCATTCTGGGTCTGGTAGTCTTTTAGTAAAACAAGCTGTTTTAGTGCTTTTACCAGCCAGCACAGGTTGCTTATTCAGAGCCAATTCACCTCTTGTATTCTTTCTCCCTGAACCATGATAAGCTTCCTTATCACACTGTGTCCCACTTTGGGGCGGTTTGGTGAGTTGGCTGCATAAACATTGAGAGCAACACACAGGGCTTTTTGGTAGCAGGTTATTTATTTATTTAATTTATTTATTTATTTTATTTATTTATTAACATTTCTTATATACCGCACTATTTGCGATCAGCGCGGTTTACATATAACAACAACGTCTGACACTATACATATGTCTGGTCATTACATTGAACAGGAAATGGAACTTGGAGAACAAGGTAAACTATATACATAAGAAGGTGAATGGGAAAGGGGATACTGTTTAGTGTTTTACATTTTTGGGGACGCACTATTCGAGTGTGACTGGGGTTCAGAGCTGTCAGTGAAATATTTGATAAAGAGGAAACGTTTCAGGGCCTTCCTGAACTGGCTCAGGTTGGGGATTGCTCTGATGTGTGGTGGTAGGGTGTTCCACAGACTTGGGGCGCAGAGACTGAAGGCTCGGTTGGATGTTGTTTTGGTGCAGTTTGTCGTTTCTTTCGGTATTGATAACATATTGGTCTCTGCGGTTCTCCTTAGTCTGCTGGGTGCAAGTGGTTGGATGAAGTCAGATAGAGAGGAGGAGGAGAGCCCCTTGGTAGCTTTGAACGTCATCAACAAGGTCTTAAAACTGATCCTGGCTTGAATGGGGAGCCAGTGCAGCTGTTTCAGGAGGGGTGTGATATGCTCACTTCTGGAGGCTCCGAAGAGTACCCGCGCTGCACTGTTCATAGCAAGTTGCAGGGGGTTTAAGGTTGCTCGGGGGAGTCCTTGTAGGATGGTGTTTGAATAATCGAAATGAGGAATGATAAGGGCTTGGTAAATGGTGCGGAAATCATCTGGTTCGAGTAATGGGCGTAAGTGTCTGAGGGATCTGATTTTAAAGTAGATCGCTCTTACAGTGTTAGCTATGTGTTGCTTCATGTCGAGATTTTGGTCCAACGTCACCCCAAGGTAACGTATAGCTGATTTCACTTGTAGCTCGGCATTATTTACCTTCAAACAGCTGGGTGGTGTGAAGTTGGGATTTAACTAATTGCATAATTAGGTTGTAACTAATGCAGACCTGCATTCCCTGTTGGAGTGTGAAATGTATGTCTTCCAATGGAACAGCCACTGGTGTAGCTCTGGTCAGTGTGGCTCTTGTCATGTTAGCATAGTAGATGGGTTTTGCAGAACAGAGGCTTCTTCCTCTCCAGTGACTTCTTCCTCTCCAGCGACTTCTTCCTCTCCAAATCCAAAGGCCTTTACTTGATCCTCATCCTTCTTGACCTTTCTGTGGCCTTTGACACTGTTGATCAACACCACCTCCTTGATACCCTGTCCTCTGTTGGATTTAGGGGCTCTGTTCTGTCCTGGTTTTCTTCTCTCTCCCAATGCACTTTTAGTGTATATTCTGGTGGATCCTTCTCTACTGCCATCCTGCTTTTGGTTGCAATACGTCAGGGCTCTGTCTTGGGACCTGTAATGTTCTCTCTCATACACTCAGGTCCTTGGTGCACTTATTTCCTCCCATGGTTTTCAGTACCATCTTTATGCTGACGACTTTCAGATCTATCACTCTGCACCTGAAATATCTCCAGGAATCCAGTCCCAGATCTCTGCCTGCTTATCTGACATTGCTGCCTGGATGTCTCACTGCTGTCTGAAATTGAACATTGCCAAACTGAGCTCTTTATCTTTCCCCCTATCTCCACCTCCCTACTGTGGGCTTTCTTAGCACCCCCTCACCAGCAACCTGCAGGGCTCTTGGAGACACAGAAAACCACATTCAAAGCAATGAGAAGGTAATCTAAAGACAGTAATAAAATACCACACACTTCTATATAGATACACCAAAGCTTTGTGGAGAGAAACAAATAGAAACAAGTTCTCTTTGTTTACTCTAACTGTTAGCCATGGTTCACTTTATTTATAAGGCTCTTTTGGAGGATACAGCATAATTTCACTTTATTGTTACACGTTAGATATTACGTATTTATCACATCATAGGTCAACTTCTAATCAGTGTAGGTCAGTATGAGGAGACATACATGTATTCCAAGACATAACTGTTTACTGCTGACTGCTTGATATCTAATAACCCTGAGACAGAAAGGCTAGAGTACAAGCTGCCCTTTTTCTTTATTTACAGGACATGTACCTCTTCACCTACTTAGTAAGCAAATATAAAGTTTATTTCTAAGCAAAGTTCTGACCAAAATTAACTCTCTCAGGTTTTCTTAGACAGTCCGGTTGTGTACACCACCCTGTACAAACAAACATACTTTCAGTCCCTCCTCTGATTCTGTAAAGAATCATTTCTAAAGTAAGGAAACTCAGACATTGCCATCAAAGTAGAATGAAGACTAGATTCCGGGTCAGTCTGTAACATCAATGTAGGGGGTCAGTGATTCCACTGATTTCTTACAGCAAGCTGATAGTACACAGAGAATTAATACTCCTAGAATGAGAATCCCCAGCAAACCAAGCAATGATGCTAACATGCCTTGCAAAGGCCTGGATAATGAATTCCAAAATGAAGAAACAGAATCAAATAGAGCTGAAAAAGAACTTACATAACTCTCACTTGAAACAAAAGTACGGTTGCTAACTTTATCTAATAGGCCTTTTACTACTTCTCCATTATTATCATACTACACCATTTTCCTTTGCTAGGAGATAGTCTAAAGCCATTCGGTTCTGGGCTGCAGTTTTGTTTACTGGACCTTGCAATACACACTAATTGCCTCAGTAAGAAGCAGAGCAGCCACTATGACTTCATCCTGAGGGGAAACATCCCGTTTTCTTCTTAAAGATTTCTTCAGGATTGATAACAAAGTAATATAGTAAGGTTCAATTCACCATGGGGTATCCACCAGGGCTATATAGCAAGTACCTGACCAACCTCTGGGAAGCTCTGTATATACAAAAGTACCACACACACACAAAATAATCTCCTTCCAAAGCCACTAAGCCCTCTGCCCAGATTGTCAAATTCTGAGGACAAGATATATTCTGTATACAATTATTCAAAGCCCACTGAGTCATGGCCATTTTATTAAGCCCTTTCACTTTAACTCCAGTTAGGTATGCCTATGTCTGAACTAGAGGCATTCAAAGGGTAGCCAGAACTATTATATTGTAGTACTTCATAGTCATGCACCTGGTTCCCCTGAACTGGCATTAATTGTAAATTACTGAAATATAGGAACCTGTACATGGGATCTTTATACCTATATCTTTAATTATTCTAGGTTCTGTGTTTGTATAAGACCATATGTCACAAAACTCTTCAAAGGTCTTAGGCCTAACTCTTGGTAGAAATCCATGCTGAGTAGCTGTCACAGTTGGAAGGCAAACAGTGCACTTTGATAAATTAAAATGTCATCAAGTGTAAATGTGACTCAAAAATATTTGGAGATTCCCTCTAACATCCCCATGATTCTGAATGCAATACTGCTTCATTAATATGCCACAGCACATCTAGGACCAGATTAGGAAACATTCATAGCAACACATTTAAAAAGTATTCTAAAACAAACTAAAGATATACCTACTCTTCTTAATACTCTTCTTTAAGATGATGAAGATATATACTATAGCTATACCGGCCCTCTAATTCTCAATTACTTTATGAGGTAGAGGTTAAGTACCTAAAGGTCATTACATATATATCAGGAAAATACTAATCTAAACTAACCTCATTCCTCTAAGCCTTACTATAAATGCTAAATAAAAGCATTTTACATGAATAGTCCATTTAAAATTTACTTAATACAATAATCTCTCTGTAATGTCACTGTTCTTTCAGAAAGTACTTTAAATCATAAAAGTCCTTTTCTTCAATATCACTGTTGTCCAATAAGTCTCTGCGTTGCAAACTCTTGATTCACCGATACAGGAAACCACCTTCTGAGCTTGTGAGGGGGCCACTTTATAAGATGCATCCAACGAGAATGTCTTTCCACTTTACAAGCTGAATATCCCACCAGGAACACACGACATGGACCAGGAACTTGGGAGCCGGGAGTGTCTTCGGATGCAGAGTCTTAATCAGGACCCAATCTGGTGACTTCACCTCTGGACGAAATGATTCTGCGGATCCCGGATATAAAGAGCTTGTCATCTCGTTAAGGAGTCACTTGCAATAAAAGGAAAACAGACAGGACTGAGTGCAACCGTGCACAATAAGTTAAGATATCGCTGCGCAACAACTGGGGGTCTGGGATAACTGCCAAGGCATGTGGAGAAGGAGCTAGACAGCCATTAACTATTTCAAATGGTGTCAGGCTGGAGGAAATACACACTGCCATAAGGGCAAAGGGAAAGGCTTTTGTTCAATCCTGTATCAGAGTGCATAAGTGACCTTTTGGGAATAGACAAGTGACCGCCAGATGAATACCACCTCCCTCCTCTGATACAGGGCAGATCTACAAAACAGGCTGCAAAATCAAAATAAAATGAGTTCGACAGGCAGGAATCTTAATAACTGACCCTAAGCTGACCCTACAGTGCCAGTCCTGAAACAGTGCAAACAGGTTGTGCCAAAGAAAACAATAACAAAAAGACAAAATGCATAGCCACGGCAGTAAAGCTCATGCTGCAGGAACAGGGCAAGTAGAAACAAAAGACGGTCAGGACAAATAAGCAGATGATTCTCTTTTCCAGCAGCCCTGAACATCACGAAGTCCGAACCTGGGTTTCAAAGGAAGTATCTTGCTATTGCTGCAAGAAAGATGAAAGGGAAAACAAAGTCATCTTTAACAGTGCTAAATACAGCAATGTCAGTGACACTGATACCAGAAGAGCGTCTTTTCGGTTCACAAAATGGTGTCCTTTGGATTTCAAAACTGCAACTTGTGCTGTCAAGAAGCACTGTAGAACCAGAAAATCAATAAGATTCAATTGCAAAAGCCACCACTACATAGACATAGCGAGAGTCCCAAAGTCTCACTTCATTAATTCACTCTGAATAAGAGCCCACTGGCTGACAGCCAGTCGGGAAAGCTCACAAAAGCACACAGCAGAGAAATCAGAAATAGCCACAAACAATTTGAATGGTATACAATAAACATGGCGCATTCCCAGTACATTTCTACATTTAAAACAAACCTCCCACTGCGATAATGTGGAAGCTACACAATAACATTTTGAGAAACAAATTGCAGTTGAGACAGATTAACCTTCAAACCTAACTTAGCAATATAAGCTAATAAAAACAAGAAATCGGACCAACAATCATACGTAATTTGGTCTACATTAAAAGCAAATCATTCACATAATGAACTAAAGAGGAATGGTTGAGTCTTACATCAAATAATGCAGTCCTTCAAAAAGAAAAAGAAAAACAAAACTACTTTTTCTTTGCCAATTCATACTGAAAATAAGCAGGTCTCGTAGGACTCGCACAAATCTATAAGTCTTACCGTCAGCCTTTAGTACAGGAAAAACTGGAGTCTTACATAAAGAAGTTGTAGGATAAATGACACTTTGTGTCTGGAGATCTTCAAGCACAGAACAACTTCCTTCACCGACAGTTGCTGGCAGTGGACACAGCTTGAGTCTAGGAAACTGAATTCCAGGTTTCACGATGATCCTCACAGGCGGGATAGAAAGGCATCCAATATCTGATCCCGGCACTGTCCATAAAGAAGAAGAAAGCTCTCCAGGATGAATGATTTCTGGAGATCTGCAGAAAACGGCACTTCAGAGAGAATACAGCTGGAAATATATCTTCCCATTCAGCCAGGATAGAGTGAAATCAGCAGCTACCGGAGGACGAGGAGGGAAGTCAGCTCTCTGACCATCAAGACGCCGATTCTGGAAACGGTCTCGCTGCAAATGCTCATTAACAAGTTTATCTGAACTGTCCACAGCCTCCCATGACCTCCTCTTGCTCTGATCCTACCCCTCCCCCTGCTTTTGGGAGGTTACATAGAAGCAATCTGCAAGTTGAGCAATTTAGTCATTTCACATCGCTGTACTGAGCTCCCTCCAGACTTACATCAGCTGTTGCAGCTGGCCAATCTATTATTAAAGTTTCAAAAAAATTCCTTTTACTCATGGGATTAAACCGTTTACAAAAACAATTGGTGAATTCTGCCTTTGAGATGTTAATCTCAACCAATCCTTTTACAAGTTTGCATACTACTGTAAGAAAGTAAATAACCACTGAAACAAAATTATCTCTTTGAGTCTTCTCTTGGAAATCTATCACAGGGTATGTCACAAACTGAATGAGTGACCCTATGAACATCAGCTGGGATATAAAACACAGCTCTAAGCAAATTATCTAAATCAGCCCAAGTAGAACAAGGACTATTATGTTGACATAAAACAGTTTGAAGAAAACTTATAGCACCATATAATTGAATACATTTCTCTCTATAGGTCATAAAATGCTTATCCAGATCCTTTTCAATATCATCAATAAGTTTACTAGAAATTCCCAATTCCTTTGTAGCAGAAATATCATTTCTTACTATTCCCTTTAAGGATTCTATTATATGTACAATACATTCTATTTCACGACTAAGAAGGGCATTCATTTCTCTGAGCTGAGAAACATTGCAAGTACTGAAATTCTCAATTTGTGCATTCCCCAATATCCTTTGCTTATTCCTTATCTCTTCTCTTAACTTTGCTGCACGAGTGATCCTCCCCCTCTCAGAAACTACATGACTCTCAGAAGAAACAGGGGGAGACGTTGGGGATGCACCTGGAACTCTTCCAGCTCCAATTACCATTGCAGCCACATCTGCATCATACTCTGGAGAAAACACGACTGGGAACTTCCCTGCCCAGTCATTACCATTCTCTTTCTCCTGTGGTTCACCCGTTTTACCAGCATTCTTCATATTATGTGCCATTCGCTGCCACCAACTAAACACCAGCCCTTCACGGGCATCACA
Source organism: Ichthyophis bannanicus (assembly GCA_033557465.1). Lineage (NCBI taxonomy): Eukaryota > Metazoa > Chordata > Amphibia > Gymnophiona > Ichthyophiidae > Ichthyophis > Ichthyophis bannanicus. Next base: position 532,332,624 of record CM066032.1, read on the forward strand.
TAATCTATGTTTAGCCTGCAAAACACATTTCAGATAACGAAGTTTATCTATAGAAAATGTTCCCTCCAAAGGAAACTGTAAAAGCACATTATCGTTAGTCACTGCATACCAGTGTACAATATAATTAGTAGCCATATCCCCATACTTCTCACGCATACAATAAGAAGGGCTACCTTTCTGAACAGCTAAAACCTTAGCATTGTCATGCCATTCACACAACTGAGATAACTCACGTTTACCTAACAGATTACCCATTGCTGTCACTATACAATACTCACAAACACCTTCCACCCTTGCCAGGAATGGAGAAATCTGTAGACTGGCATGGCACCAACTGTGGGCTTTCTTAGCACCCCCTCACCAGCAACCTGCAGGGCTCTTGGAGAGACAGAAAACCACATTCAAAGCAATGAGAAGGTAATCTAAAGACAGCAATAAAATACCACACACTTCTATATAGATACACCAAAGCTTTGTGGAGAGAAACAAATAGAAACAAGTTCTCTTTGTTTACTCTGTTAGCCATGGTTCACTTTATTTATAAGGCTCTTTTGGAGGATATAGCATAATTTCACTTTATTGTTACATGTCAGATATTACGTATTTATCACATCATAGGTCAACTTCTAATCAGTGTAGGTCAGTATGAGGAGACATATATGTATTCCAAGACATAACTGTTTACTGCTGACTGCTTGATATCTAATAACCCTGAGACAGAAAGGCTAGAGTACAAGCTGCCCTTTTTCTTTATTTACAGGACATGTACCTCTTCACCTACTTAGTAAGCAAATATATGAAGTTTATTTCTAAACAAAGTTCTGACCAAAATTAACTCTCTCAGGTTTTCTTAGACAGTCCGGTTGTGTACACCACCCTGTACAAACAAACATACTTTCACCTACTTCCTCCCTTCACTATTTCTTTGGATGACACTACACTCCTCTGTTTCCTCAGCTCGCAACCTTGGGGTCATCTTTGATTCTACTCCTTTCTCTGGGCACATCCAACAGATGGTTAAAACCTGCTGCTTCTTTCTCTATAACATCAGCAAAATTTGTCCCTTCCTTTGTACTCACACTACTAAGACCCTTATCCACTCACTAGTCACCCCCATCTTGACTATTGTAATCTGCTCCTCACTGGTCTCCCTCTGAATCATCTCTCTCCCCTTCAATATGTTCAAAACTCAGCTGCACGGCTTATCTTCTGCCAGTGTAGCTATGCTCATGTAACCCCTCTTCAAGTACCTTCACTGGCTACCTATCAGTTTTCTGCATCAAACTTCTTCTACTGACCTACAAGTACATTCAGTCTGAGTCTCCTCACTACGTTCTTCTCATCTCACTCCACCCCTTCCTTGGGAACTCCACTCCTCTGTCAGATTCTTTTTATCTGTGCCCTTCTCTGCCACTGCCATCTCCAGACTTTGTTCATTCCATCTTGCTGCTCTATATGCCTGGAACAAACTATTTGGGTATGTGTTTTGGGTCCCTTCTCTAGGCCTATTCAAATCCAGGCTAAAAACCACCTCTTTGAAGTTGCTTTTGGATCCTGATGCTAATCACTCTCTTGTCTACTACTTAAGTATATCTTACCATACTCTAGTCCCCAGTTTCACTATGTGTTTTATCTTGATTAGATGTAAGCTCTGAGAGCAGGGACTGTCATACATCTATATGTACAGTGCTGTGTACGCCTTGTAGCACTGTACAAATGAGGAGTAGTAGTAGTAGTAGTAGAGCCTTTCGGAGTATACCTGGGGAGCCAGAATAGTATGTCTTGTGGCAGCGTAGGAAAGGTGGCCATTTTATTTTCCATCACTCAAACCTCTCTGGCCTCCCTTGATTCTCCTGCACTTGTTTCAGAGGGAGTCTTAGAGGGAACAGTGCACACCGCGCCTGGGGATTTGCAGCAAATTGGGGCCAGGGTGGGGGGAGGCAAAGGTTTATCAAAAACGGTGCCTCTAATACATGAAAGTTTCTTAATGTGTCAAGTCAGGGCACTTTCTTGTCTATGGACATGTCACCCTTTCGTGAGCTGATCTTGTTAAACTACCTGATATTACCAAGTGCTCGGGTTGGAGGGGGGGGGTCCAGTCTCTCTTTGGTGGAGTAGGTCCAGGTAGGAGGGCACATATGAACAGATAGCAGACAGTTAAACTAGGAGGCACAGTTGATGAGGTCAGTGTCAGTGGGCTCCTGCCATTGAAGTTCTTCTAGTCAAAGGAGGGCTAGTTACAAAGTCAAGCTAATGTTAACATGCATTAATTCACTTTTACACACATTATTTTAGCACAGGTCTCAAGTTATTCAATGGGACCTAGTTACTAATGCACATTGATGTTGGTACACCTTAGAAACTAGTCTCCTGGGTGGGTCTTCCTGCTGTCCTTTATTAGAAAGAGAATTACCCTTTTGAGATGACTGTTTGGTACTTTGCCTCTTCCGGAGGGGAGAGCTGCTTTAAGAACCTCCAAGGTCTCTGACATCATTATCAGGTCGTGGTGTCCAGTGAATGAGGCAGAGGCTTGGGGGAATCCTATTTTAGAGAGGCTGTGAAAGCCAACGAGGTCTTTCCTGCTTCATCGAGCTGTTTAGACCTATGAATCTCTAGGAACAAGCAGGAATGTAGTCCTCACATATAGAGTATCGTCGGTACCGACGGAGCCTGCGCGGAAATGCTCCCCAGCGTCCAATAGGAACGCTTTTGGGAGCATCCCTCAGCACATGCGCGCTGCCTTCCCGCCTTTCCAACCGTCCCTCTTCAGTTCTTCATTTTCCGCGGAGCCGACAGGACCTATTCCCTGTCACCGCAGAAAATTCCGTCTTTAAATTTATTTCTTGCGGTCGCGTTTGCCTACCGCACGACACCTGCCGGTACCGCCGGTTCTTTTCTTTAAAAAAAAAAAAAAAAAGAAAACAACTTTAACTGTTTCTTTCAGAAACTTTCTTCTTTGGTGCTAGGCGCCATTTTGGGCATTAGGCCCCAATTTCCTAAATCGTGGAAAAGCCAACTAGTGGTTTTAAAAAAATGTACTAAGTGTGGCGGTACCATTTCCATCACTGACACCCATGATTGGTGTCTAAAATGTTTAGGACCTGATCATTCTCCAAATGAATGTCTCTCCTGCATGGGGATGACCAAAAGAGGAAGACAGAACCGGGCCGCAAAGCTCGGTACCCTCTTCAGATGCCAGATCTATTGCATCGACATCATCAAGGGCCTCGTCTTCCTCCCATGGATCTCAGGTAACTAAACATAAAAGCCGGTCCTCAAAGGGTAGCTCTTCTGCTAAGCATCGAGAGGCCATTGGCATTGCCCTTGAGGGAACCACACCAGCAAAACAGCCCCGGCGGGAGGCTTCGGCTTCCAAAGCATTGATGGGGCTTCAGGATGTTCTCGAGGCCTCAACCTCGCAAGAACTACCTGTGCCATGCTCAGGAGTTCCGGCCGTCCTCACCAGTACTGACACCCAGGCATCGGCAGCGTCGATAGACCAGAGGTTCCTCGCTATCGAGCGCAGTATCACAGCTCTTCTTTCGGCTGCGGTACCGGTGGTCCCAAGGGCACCGGTGCCGACATCGATGCCGGTACTGACACCGGCGATGCCAGTACAGATGGTACCGGCCCCAGTGGGAACTCTTCCCATACCATCTCTGGCTAGAGTGGACAAAGCGGTACCGAGTCACCTCGGTACCGACTTCGATCGGTACCGGGATCGTGCTTTGCTAGAGCATCGGGGTCAGGAATACTTTGATTCCTCCGATTCCGAAAACTCTGACAATTCTGCTGGCACTAGAGGGTTTCTCCTAGAAGATCCCTCTTCTCCCCAATGTAGAATGTCACCTCCAGAGGACATGTCATTTCAGGATTTCATCCGTGATATGGCCAAGGGTCTTTCAATCACAGTAGCTCCTGAAGAGGAACCCAGAGCAAAGGAATTTGAAATCCTCCAATATCCTAAAGCTCCTAAGGAGGCAGCTACTCTGCCTATCCATGAAATTCTGCATAGCTTGATGCTCAGAATGTGGGAGACACCTCTGACTACTTCTCCTCACTCTAGGAGACTTGATACTATGTATCGAGTTCCACCATGTCCTGGATTTCAGAAAACTCAGCTGCCACACCATTCAATGGTAGTGGAATCAGCCATGCGTAGGATGAAAAGTGCAAAGAGGCATGCATCCAATCCTCCAGGTTGTGAATGCAGTACTCTGGATGCTTTTGGACGCAGAACTTTTCAAGCCTCCATGCTTTCAGCTAGGATCAGTTCATATATCCTATATATGGGGATGTTCCTTAAGGAAGTCACAGGAGACTTGGAACTTATGAGCCCATTTCTCCCAGATAAGAGACAAGATTTTCTTGCTCTAGTTAAGCATGCTCAAGATGTCTCCAAGTTTGTCAATCGTGCAGCCTTTGACTTCTTTGAATGCATCAGCAGAACGTCTGCTATTGCTATTGGCGCACGACGGATTGCCTGGCTACAGGCATGAGACTTGGATACAGGACAAGTTAGGCAACATTCCTTGCACGGGGGAGAATCTCTTCGGCAAGAACTGGCAGGAGAAGGCTAACGAGTTAGATGCTGACAATTCTACCTTAGATAGATTGTCAAAGTCTACAGCCACTCCAGCCAAAAGGAAGCCTTATAAAAAAAACCTCTTTTAGCAAAAAGAGGAAGTTTTATCTTTCCTATACCCAGCAGAGTCAGACTCCAGGTCAGGTTGCCCAAAAGGGACAAACTAGACAGCAAAAGAAACCAAAAGGCCTGAGAGCCCAACCAGCTCTCCAGGTTCAACCCCCTCAAGGGCTTTGACTCCTTCCTAGAGAGCTTTGCCTTCCTGCCTCTGAGGGGTCCCCAACCCCCCAATATTCCAGGCAGGTTATGCTACTTTGTCAACAGATGGCATCAGATAACAACAGAAGATTGGACTTTGTCCATTGTAGGAGAGGGGTACAAACTTCATTTTCACAGCATACCCCCTCCTACAATTCTAAAGCAATTCAATTCACAAACCTCTGCAGACAATCTGCTAGATCACGAGGTCTCCACACTTCTTGCCCAAGGGGCAATAGAAGAAGTACCCATTTTTCAACAAGGGACAGGGTTCTACTCCCCCTATTTTCTTATTCCAAAGAAAACAGGGGGACACAGACCTATTCTAGACCTCAGAGAATTGAACAAATTATCTGTTTCGAGAGAAATTCAAAATGATTTCTCTAGGAACTCTTCTGCCATTCCTTCAAAGCCAGGACTGGCTTTGCTCTCTAGACTTAAAGGATGCATACACTCACATTCTCATCCATCCAGATCACAGGAAATTTTTCCGTTTCCTTTTCAGGGGAAGACATTTCCAGTACGGGGTTCTTCCTTTTGGTCTGGCTTCAGCACCAAGGGTGTTCACGAAATGCATGGCAGTAGTAGCCGCATTTCTACGAACCCTGGGGATTTTTGTCTTCCCTTACTTAGACGATTGGCTCATTCGAGCCTCCACAGTTGCAGAGGCCAGCACTGCACTGTCCCGTACAATGCGAATCCTCCAATACTTAGGATTGGAATAAACTTCCCGAAGTCTCAACTAGTTCCTTCCCAATGCCTAGAATTCATAGGAGCCTGTCTGGATACCAGGCAGGCAAGGGCATTCCTTCCACAAGCCCGCTGTCTTCGCATTATGCAGCTAGCTTCCCAAGCAGCAGGCAAATCCTCCCTCACGGCTCGGGAACTACTGCAGTTACTGGGACACATGGCATCCACAGTTCATGTAGTCTCATATGCTCGCCTTCACATGCGAGCAGCTCAGTGGACCCTCTCCACACAGTGGACACAGGCCACAGGTCATTTGTCGGACAAAATAACAATCTCTCAACGACTAATTTTGTCCCTCCAGTGGTGGCAATCATTAGAAAATCTGACAGTGGGTCACCTTTCCATCAACCCTTCTTTCAGGCCACCCTAACAACAGATGCACCACAGGTGGGTTGGGGAGCACACCTGAATCATCTCTCTACCCAGGGCACCTGGACTCCACAGGAGGTAGGCTTACACATAAACCTCCTGGAATTAAGAGCAATTTATTTAGCTTTTCGAGAGTTCCACACCCAGCTCAGCTACAAGACAGTCCTAGTCCAGACGGACAATCAGGTAGCCATGTTCTATGTGAACAAGCGGGGCGGAACGGGCTCTCTGTGGTTATGCAACGAAGCTTTACGACTATGGGCCCTCGCCAGAGAGCATCAAATTCACCTTCTAGTGGTATATCTTCCAGCCATTCAAAACCTTTGAGCAGACAAACTCAGTCGAGTATTGCTACCTCACGAGTGGTCACTCCACTTTGACGAGGTGGCGAAGATATTTCATCTCTGGGGCACTCCAGATATAGACCTCTTTGCAAGTCCACTGAATGCCAAACTTCCCCAATTCTGTTCCAGGATTCCGGCACACAACTGTCAGGCAAGGGATGCCTTCCTCTTTCACTGGGGTCAGGACTTCCTTTATGCCTTCCCACCCATTCCCCTCATCCCCAAAACACTCTTCAAGCTTCAGAGAGACAGGGATCGCATGATCCTCGTAGCACCACGATGGCCATGCCAATCGTGGTATTCCCTGCTTCTGCATCTCTCTCAAGCGGCACCTCTGGAGTTAGGGCATGCTCCAGATCTCCTTTCCCAGGAGAACGGGATGCTATGGCACCCGAATCCCCAGTCCCTGCACCTCACGGCCTGGTTGCTGAAGGGTTAGACCTCCAGGATTTCAACCTGTCCCAGCAGGTAAAAGATATCCTTCAGGCTTCTAGGAAACTTTCCACAAGAAGATCTTATGCCTTCAAGTGGAAACGTTTTACTATATGGTGCTCCAAAAGGGGATTAAACCCCCTGGTCATACCCCTAGAATCGATACTAGAGTATCTCCTTCACTTATCGAATTCTGGGTTAAAGACCAATTCGGTAAGAGTCCATCTTAGTGCAATTGCAGCTTCTTATAAGCCTCTAAATGGACAACCAATTTCCTCTCATCCACTCCTATCAAGATTTATGAGAGGCCTTTTATTAACTAAACCTCCCATCAAGCCACCACCGGTGGCATGGGATCTAAATCTAGTTCTCAGGCAGCTCATGAAGCCACCTTTTGAACCTTTGGCCACTACAGCCCTTAAGTTTTTGACTTGGAAGGTCATCTTCCTAATTGCTATCACCTCTGCCTGTCGCATTAGTGAATTGCAAGTTTTAGTGGCTGATCCTCCTTATACTAGATTTCATCATGATAAGGTTGTTCTTCGAACTCACCCACACTTTATGCCAAAGGTGGTTTCACCTTTTCATTTAAGCCAATCAATTTATCTTCCTGTATTTTTTCCCGAGGCCTCAACGCCTCTAATGCAGAAAGAAACCTTCATACTTTGGATTGTAAAAGGGCGTTAGCCTTTTACATACAAAGAACACAACAACATAGAAAGTCCTCGCAACTTTTTGTAGCTTTTGACCCTAGTCATTTGGGACTTCCAGTCTCCAAAAGAACTTTATCTAAATGGATTGCCCAATGCATATCCTTTGCTTATGAGAGTAAGGGTCTTCCTCTTCATGACCATGTCACAGCTCATAATGTGAGAGCCATGGCAGCTTCTATGGCTAATCTCCACTCTGTGTCTATCGATGACATTTGTCGAGCAGCCACCTGGGCTTCGGTACACACCTTCACAGCCCACTACTGCCTAGATAAAGCCTCCTGTCGGGATGCCTTCTTTGGCCAAGCTGTTCTTCAAAATCTCTTTCAAACTTAAACCAAGTCCTACCCACCAACCCTGGTGTGATGCCAGAGATCCATGGGAGGAAGGATTTTCACCTTCGACGGTGGCACCTTCCTGGGGCTGTCTCCCTGGCATCTTCAGCTAGGGAGTCCCCATATGTGAGGACTACATTCCTGCTTGTTCCTGGAGATAGCGTAGTTACTCACCTGTAACTGGTGATCTCCGGGATCAGCAGGAATTTGGTCCTCACAACCCACCCACCTCCCCTAGGAGTCCTCTCTCTCTCTCTCTCTCTCTCTCTCTCTCTCTCTCTCCTTCTATCCTTTCACTCCGCTACAAACCTAACTGAGGAGGGACAGTTGGGAAGGCAGCGCGCATGTGCTGAGGGATGTTCCTGTTGGACGCTGGGGAGCATTCCCGCGCAGGCTCCGACGATACCCCATATGTGAGGACTACATTCCTGCTGTTCCCGGAGATCACCAGTTACAGGTGAGTAACTACACTGTTTGGAAGTGTGGATTGCTTTGTATGCCAGCCTTGGGGTTGGTAAGTTGTTGAATATGCTGTGTCCTGACTGTGGGTGGGAAAAACTCATGCCCAAAGTGGATTCATTGATCAGTGTAGACCAAGAAAGCCCAACATCCCTGTGGAAAGGGGAGCAGTTTTCAAGGGTAATTCAGGATCACAGGATTGGAACTTTGTGGCAGGCTTATTTACAAGCGGCAGTAGGTATCGGCTATATGTTCAGAGTGGCCATATGCTTGACAACTGCCTTTTGGACTCTTTGGAAAGAGTTCAAAGAAAGTCACTTGGTTGGGAGACTGGTACTGCATATATGGTAGAAGCATATATATTTTTATTTGAGACTCTGTTAGGGACTCAGCAGCTGCTTTTCAGCCAAGTAGTTGCTGTGGCTGAGGAATTGTTAGCAGAGGCGATCTCTGACTCAGCTGCTTAGGGTTTTCGGATGGGGATGTTTGTTTGCTGTAGACATGAGAGACTTTCCTGAACAACCGAGGAAGACTGATTTTCAAAGACTGCTGGAAGATGGGTCCAAGGGGACTCTTGAGATCTGGTCTGGGTGATAACTCTGTGCTTCTTGAAACCAGGTATTGCTTGGACAAGAGAGAACTTTGCAGCACTCCACTTTCCCTTTGGCCAACAGGATGGTGGTGCACTGCTGGAGCTCCTAGTAGTGCCTTTTGATGGACAGGAGGTCTTCTACTCTTATGTGGAGGAGTGATCATGTAACATCAGTCAAATAGGTTTCTCTGGGAACAAGCAGGGAAGCCAGTCCTCACATATGGGTGACATTGGCACCAACGGAGCCCTCATGGAAGCATCCCCCCCTCCCCCCAGCTTTCAAAGAAAGCCTTTGGAAGATGCCACCACGCATGTGTGATCCCCTTCCCGCCCAAGGGTGCCATCTTGCTCAGTCAGATGACATAGCTAAAAGATGGCAAAATTAAAAGATAAAGGAGCTCTACGGCATGGACTTAAGAGTGACTTATCTGCCCAGTGAGCTTGATGGCCTAGCAGACCAGCTCAGCCAAGTTCTTCAACCACATGTGTAACCTCAACAGGGCTGTGGTGAACCGGATCTTTCAGGAGTGGAGCACTCCTGAGGTGAATCTCTTCACCATGGTACACAATGCTCCCAGAGGCTGGCCAGCAACTGCCTGGCCTCTGATGCCTTCCTCCTCCACTGGGGGGGGGGGGGGGAGGGCTTGCTGTATGCATACTCCTGATACCACTCATGGTTAAAACCCTCCTGAAACTCCAGGTTAACAAAGGCTCCTTATTGGCCTTGGCAGCTGTGGTTCCCATTACTGCTGCAGCTCTCTCAGTGGGAGTCTGGACTCTGCCTGGGACCTTATCTCACAGGAGGGTGGAACCTTGCTGCATCCCAATGTCCACTCATTGGCCCTTAAGGCATGGATGCTGAGTTTGGATAGTCCTCTCAGAGTTCAGTTTTCCCAATTTAGTATTAAGAACATCCTTCTGGCATCCTGCAAGGACTTGATGCGTAAGGCCTATGTGCTTTAGTGGTAGAGGTTTGCCGCCTGGTGTGTGGGCATGGCACTGGACCACTTCTCTTCTGCTGTGGACCAGCTGTTGGAGTACCTCCTGCAGCTCTTGGACTCAGGCCTGAAGTCTAATTCAGTGCGTGTTCACCTCAATGTGATAGGGGAGTACCATCGTGGCTCCAAGGGGAAGCCCATTTCAGCCCAGCTCTTGTGGCTCATGATGCAGGGTCTGTTCCTCTTGAAACCTCTGCTCAAGCCTCCTGCAGTGACTCGGGATCTCAATGTAGTACTTGCCCAACTGACGTGGGCCCCATTCGAGCTGCTGGATTAGTGTCCCCTGAAATTCCTGACCTGGAAGGTCCTCTTTCTGGTGGTGGTTACATGGGCCCGACTCATCAGTGAGCTCCAAGTCTTGATGACTCACCTGCCTTACACCAGGTTTCACCAGAACAGGGTGGTTCTCTGCATGCACTCTTGCTTTCTGCCAAAGGTGATCGCCATGTTCCACCTTAACCAGTCGATAGTCTTGCTGACTTCTCCCATCCTCGCCCAAACTGGGGTGAGGCAGTGTTGCATACCTTGAACTGCAAGTGAGCTCCAGCCTTCTACCTGGAATGCACGAAGGCACACTGCCAGTCCGCCCAGCTGTTTGTTTCCTTTGATACCAGTAAACTGGGTGCCGCTGTCTCAAAGTGCATGCTATTCCTTTGGCTAGTGGTCTGCATCGCTCGTGCTTATTCCCAGGCTGTTTTAAACCTTGAAGGTCATGTCACGGTTCACAGTGTCTGAGTTATGGCTGCGTTGGGGGCCAAACTCTGCTCCTGTTTCTGTAGAGGAAAACTGCAAGACTGCTATGTTGTCTTCGGGCCATACCTTTGCAGCCCATTACTGTCTGGATGGGGATTCCTGGCAGGACAGCAATTTTGGCCAGGCCATGCCCCGGTATCTCTTTGGGTTTTAGTCAACTCCTGTCTACCGGGCCCTTCTGTTTTATCCAGGCTACCTGCTAAAACCCCTCAAGTTGATGTCTGCTAAGGATGCTGAATCAGATGAGTCCCTTGGGACTATCTTGCTGCTGTTCCTGGTTTCTCCAGTTGGTTGCCCCTGTCGGGTCCTCTGGTTCTGGTAGCGTGTAGCTTGGGAGTCCCATATGTGAGGACTTCTCCTGCTTGTTCTCAGGCAAAGTATAGTTACTCACTTGTAGCAGATGTTCTCTATGAACCTCAAGAATACAGTTATGGCCATCATTGGTACCCTTGAAATTCAATCCCTTAATGTCCAATATCTCCTAAAAAAAAAAAAAAAGCCAGTGAAATGGTTTTGGACTATATATTCACACACATTTGACACAAGAATTAAAACAAGACTAATTAATTTAAAAAAGAAATAGGAAATAGTATAGAAACTGGGACATTTCCAGGACATTATTGATGGCATTGTTTATAAACAATTCAAATCAGTTTGAACAGAACCACATTCCCACTGCAGTAAAATTAGATGCACCTGTGATCAATTGTTAGTACTCACATAACTTGAATCAACCAATGAATGATGGCTCTAGTGTTTTAAAATAAAATAGCCACATTCGCTCCCTGTTCCATTTTCACAATGGTGAAGACAAGAGAGCTGCTTGAAACTGTCAGAGAAGCCATTATCACCAACCATCAAACTTCAAAGAGAATACAAGGCCATCTCCAGAGACCTTGGGATTCCCGTGTCTACAGTTTGCAATGTTTTTAAGAAGTTTTCTGCTCATAGAACTGTCAAGAATCTCTCAGGATGTGGTGGGAAGATGAAAATTAAAGCAAGAAGTCTTTGTGTTTATCCAACAGTTCGCACTAACCTTCAGTGTACAACATCCAAAGAGCTTGAGGCTGACCTGGAGCAATCTGGCGTGGTGGTTTCAACCTGCACCTTATACTGTGCACTAAACAAAGGTTTCATGGGCGAAGGCCAAGGAGGACCCTTGCTGCTCAAAAACACATAAAAGGCACGCCTGATCTTTACCCAAACCCACCTTGAGAAACCACAGTCCTTCTGAAAAAGATGTTCAGTGGACAGATGAGATCAAACTTGAGCTCTTCGGCAATGCAGACCAGTGATACATTTAAAAGTGAAGATATGAAGCTTATAAGGGAAAAAAAACACCCTTCCTACAGTTGAATATGGTGGAGGTTCCCTAATGATGTGGGGCCGTTTTGCAGTCTCAGGAACTGGAGGCCTGGAATGTATTAAAGGAATCATGAAGTTTAAAGAACTACCAAGGTATTTTGGAAAAAATGTTACCTAGTGTCAGAAAGTTAGGTCTGGGTCGAAGGTCATGGGTCCTCCTGCAGGACAATGACCCAAAACATACATCCAAAAGTACAAAAGAATGGTTTAAAAGGAACAAATGAACTGTGTTAAACTGGCCTACAATGAGTCCCGATCTCGATCAAATGGAGAACCTTTGGAAAGAGCTGAAACCTGCCATTGGTATCAGGAATCCTGGAAACATTCATGAGCTGGAACAAATCACAGTTGAAGAATGGGAGAAACTACCAGCAGACAGACGTACGAAACTTATAGATGGCTACAAGAAACATTTGGAGGCTGTCCTCACTGTTGAGGATTGTGCAACTAAATATTAGTGAAAGGTGCCATTAATCCGGTCCAGGTCATATTTTCTGCGGGGCGGGGGGGGGTCCCTCAGAAATGATTGTCTAAGTAGCTCAGACATCTTTATTTTTGTTGTACCTTTTGAACATACTGTTAAAATATTATGATAACATACAGTTGGAATATTTCCAATTATTTCAGAAGATATTGTACACAACATGCCTAAAATGCAAGGGTGCCAATGATATTGACCATAACTGTAAGTCCTCACAATCCTCCCACCTCCTCGGGGAGTTGCCTTTTGGCTCTTGCTGTTATTAGACTGGAGAAGATAGTACTGTGGCAGGCAAGAAGTCAGGCATGCATCTGTGGTGGGCCTCAGTCGGTGATGTCACCCTTACGTGAGGATTTATTCCCGCTGTTCACAGCGAATGCCTGCTCAGTTACTATGTTTTGTTGGAACAAAATCAGCAGAGAGTCGCATGACTACCAATCAGGGATTCAGCTATGACTGAATGTCGGTGGAGTTCCCTTCCTTGGCAAGGGCACTCTTGAGCTGTCATAATGTGTAGAATACCAAAGAGTCTGCTTCCATACTCTGAAAGGAAAATAATTTTTATTGTTCTTGTCCAGGCATAGGGTGTGAAGAACTCTGGGTCCAGTGAGATCTCTGTTGGCAAGAAGGCCTTGTGTGTGTGGAATTACTTCCAAGCCCTGGGGCCCAAGTTGTCATTGATCTGTTCCATGGTCACAGGACTGGTCGATATGGAAGAGCAGCTAGGAGCCCAGGCTCTCTTTGATGCTAGACGCCAGTGTCTGCTTAAGGTGATGGTTGAAACCCCATAGTTTATACTTGAGAATGCATCTGGAGATACCCTATTGGATTGTCATGATCACTGATGCCAGTTTGATAAGGGAACCTATTGTTGCCACTTAGTGGACTGTGTGCACAGCAGTGGCATAGGTTTAAGATCAAGAAGTGTGGTAGCAGCCCAGGACATCTTTCCTCTATGCAAGTAGTCAGACTCTATTCTGGGCAGAGATTTGCTGGATCAGGCTGTTTATCATTGATCCATGTCATCCTTCAAAGAAGAGATTTTGCCCACCGTCTCTCTGGAAAATTTACATAAATGATAAACAGTCAGACTAAGCAGCTACCGTCTTTGCTATTGCTCAATATCAAGATAGGTGACTTCCTGTAGTTAAGGATAATGGGGTATTGAAGCTTGAGTACTTGGTGAAATACCACCAGCTTCAAAATACTACTGTCTAAGGGAGCAACCTGCACATCTCAAACAATCAAGGGTGGTTTAACCCCTCATCCTCGCTAAGAGCAGTAGAGGCAGAAGACACCAATTGAATTGGGTGTTAACTCTGATAGGTCTTGAAACTTAATCTCATCCTCTCCTACTCGCACCAGTTCAATAGAAGTCGAGGAATTTGAGTCCAAAATACCTGGCAGGTGGGGGTAACAAGTGAAAGTCTAGACTCGAGGAGATCTCTTCATCTTCATGAACCGCCAAGTTTCCGGATATAACTCTGCCAGTTCCTCTTACTTGGTTACTTCCAAAGACTACAAATGTATCCATTGGACCTTGTACATCAGAGGGATCAGTCAATCCAATCTCTTTAACTCTGTCCTTCCTTTTACCCTTACTTCTCAGTAATACATCAAGATGGCCTGCACCTCACTTGTTCAAACAGCTGCACTAAAAAAATAGATTCTTCCTTGCCTCCTCAGTTAGCTCCAGGGGGCTTTCCTCTTGGGTCATGTCCTTTTTAGGTATGTCTTCAGGCTGTGTTCCATGGCATAGCTGTGTTTTTTTTTTTTTTAATAGAGCTGTTAGTTTTGCCAATGTCCTAACTCTGTTGTGGATCTCAGGGTGGGGTGGATGGGAACTCTGAAGACAGCTCATAAGTCCTTTTTCTGTCTTTCCCTCTGCAGTGCTCTAATTTTGGGCTCACAAAATGTGATCTCCTTCAAAAGATTTTTTTTATTTTTATAAAAGCACTTTAATTTCAAAAGGTTTTGCTGGAACTGTATTCTGACCATTAAGAACAAATATACAGTATAACAAGTGAGAAAAGTATGGCTTACTCATGGGGGTATTCTGTGCACAATTTTAAACTTTTTTTATTTGTAATTTTGTGCATCTGTGTGGAATTCCCCCATCATAAAGGCCTTCAGACTTGACCCCTTATCCCAGCAGTCTCGCGTCCCATCTTCAGATTTAAAGCCTTCCTAACTTTTATTCCCCTCCCCACCCCCCACCAATTTTCTATACCCTCTCCAAGGTAGATACCCCTCTGCTTTCTCTCTGCATCCCCTCATTCTCACCCATAGCATGTACACACACATAACTTTTTTTCTCAGACTCTCCCCCCATCCTCAGCCCTATTTAAGAGGAGGAGGAGGAGAGCAGTTGCATGCTGAACAATATCATCCTGCCACCCTGGCCCTAATTGCAGAATTTGAATCTGTAGAACTCCACAGTTCAAATTTTGCCAGTTGGCTCCATAGTGGCAGGGGAGGAAGATGTGGCCCAAATGCAGCTGTCTTCTCCTCCACTTGTGTCAATTGGGGTTGGCAGGTGGAGCTAAGAGTAGGCTGTAAATTCAATCTGACCCATGGTGAGGAACGTGGCAAAAGCAGAGCAGAATACAATGGAAATGGTTTGGAGCGCAGCTGCCGGTAAGTTAGAGGCAGAGCAGCAGGCACGCTGGCCAGTGTTGCAGGCAGATCGGGGCCGTGGGGGAGCCAGCTCAATTCTGTACCATATGGTGTGAAGGCTGCCATCCCAGAGTGTGTGAAATGGCACCATTTCAGGACAGCCAATGAAAGCTGGTGTTTGGTTCTGAAAGTAGCGGGGATCGGGCGCTGGGAGCTGTGAAACCACATTTTTTGTTATTTTGGAGGCAATGGGTGTTTTACTGTAGTGTAAAGTATGGTTAAAAAAAAAAAAGAAACGAGAGAGAGCAGTTGAAAGGACAAGACAGAGTCCTTCTCAATCCCAGAGAGAGCCATCATGCCTTCTAAGGCCAGTTGTCTGGTGTGTGGCCTGTGGACGAGTTCAGTGTCCACAGCAGGTTTTTGTAGAAGCTGTATGTCTGAGGCTCATTCCACAGAAGGAGAAGGGCTGGAGGAGGCTGCGGAGAAGAGCAGTAAGGAACAGAGGCCAACCAGAAAGCTTTCTTCCTAATTTTATATAACTGGAGTTGTTCTCTCTTACCTGTCTTTTCAGAAAATGGAATTCCTTTCTGAAATTTGTTTTACAACCTATATTCTTTTATATAATTTTGATTTGTATAAATTGCTCCGAGTGCTCACAAAGGGTGGTATATCAAGAAGAATAAACCATAAAAGAATTTTTATTTTATATGCAAAGGTGGTAGAAACAGTATCTGCCCTCTGTAGGCGATAATGTTTGTTTTTTAAAACTGTCCTTCACGTTAGCAGCAGGATAGTTTACAAATAAAACCCAATTAAAAGAAAGTTGAAAAGAACTCCAGTGAATGACAAAGAATTCGGCATTCATACTAGGTTACTAGCTGTCAGCATAAATAACTCGGTATCTTAACTCTGCATATTAAATATAAGCTCTTAAGTGCAAGGAAGCAGCAGTGCCCTGCTTCCAAGTTATAAACCCCCCCCCCCCTTTATCAATATACATATACATATGGTAGAAAAACTGCTAGCACGTATTATGGCTATGGTCAAAGAGGTAGATAAGGCAATGAACACATTGTGTTCACAAGTGTTGGCGGGGGGGGGGGGGGTGGCGGCAGTACGTACGCATCGATATGTTAATAAAAAAATATTATAATCATTGCTATTTATTGTTCTATCATTTAAGTTTACACTCTTTCCTGATCTGTTTCTGCATGTTTTGTTTTATTTTAGTTCTCCAATATTCTCTGCTTTTTATAGTTTTGTAATACATCACGGTTTTATGTTAATGCTTATTTGGTTTATAATCATGATTAATTATATCATTAGTGTTTTTATTTTATAGTACTTGTCATTACCCTTAATGAAGGCTCAACCGAAACATGTCTGTTTGGGTCATTGTTTTTAGGTGTACATTTTGTGCTACTTCTCTAAGGATCAATGTCAGGGGAAGGATTTTGGATGTCCAGAGGGTGTTTCTCTTGTACTTGGAGGTTTTGAATTCTTCTCGTAAGTTTGACCATCTTTTTGTGCTGTTTTGATGGCCTGCACAAGGGTGATGCAGCAGCTGAGTTGATTTTGGAGCGCTGGATTATGGAGACCTTTGCCAGTTCAGGAGGGTTTGTCTGCCCATTCTTCCTGAGCGCAGGCATCCTCATAGGAAGAGCGGAACTCAGTAGCTCCTGCAGATGTTTGTCGGGCAGCAATGTGGTCATCACTTTCCACTTTTATCAAGCATTACCACTTGGATGTCAACCTGAGGGTGGACACAGCCTTTGGCTCTAAGGTTTTGCAAGCTGCTGTGGGTTTTTTTTTTTTTCTTTCTGCCCAGTGGAGTTAAAGCTTTGGTACACCCCACTTGTCTAGACTGGTCTAACAAGACAATATGGAAGGTGACATTTTACTTACCAGTTAATGTCCTTTCCTTGAGTCCTGCTAGACCAGCTCAGAGTCCGCTTTGTTCTTCTGCTGAAGTACCCTTGGGTCTGCTCTGATTTTTATACTTGGCTTTGCAGGTTCATCGTCTACTGATGGCCTTATGTTTATCCTTTCCTGTGCATAGTTCTTTATGGTTGATCACTCATTGTTGCCCATGGTTGAGGTTGTGTGAGGCTTGTTTCTCCCATATGCTTTGGGACAAATAATGGAAGGGACCTCTGCTGGCTGAGGTGAATAGAGGCATGGCAGTGATGTCATTGAAACCTCGGCTTTCATTGGCTCTGTCTCCACAAATCTGCTGGTAGGGGAACACAACCCAGTTGTCTGGATTGGCCTAGCAGGATTCAAGGAAAGGACATTAACTGGTAAGTAAAATGTCACCTTATAATCTGGGTAGAAGCATCCTTGGTTGGATGAAAGCTGGAATAAGGAATCCAGAGGGTGAGTCAATGAGCCTGGTAACATAGAGGCATGTTTTACTTAGGGGCATGTCAGTAGTGTGCATTTATCACAAAATTTAGTGTGGAAGGCTGCATTGATTTTAGGGGCATGTGCATCTGTCTTCCCTGCAATGCACTATTTATTTATTTACATTCTCTTATATACCGCGCTATTCTGCATCAGTGCGGTTTACATTGAACAAACTGAAATTACATTGAACAGGGCATTATAACGTGGAGATAACTATTTTACAGGGAACATGGGCTATGGAGGGTTAAGTGGCTTGCCCGAGACCACAAGGAGCACCTGTGGGACTAGAAACCCCAGTCCTTCCGGCCCAAGGTTGCTGTCCTCTAGTGGGATTTGAACCCCCGACCTTCCGGCCTGAAGTACCTTGCCCCAACCACTAGGCCACTCCTCCACTCCTAAACCAGCATACAGGTGCACTTTGCGCCACTCATTGAAGTGGCATTAAGTGCACCTGCAGTAACCACAGCATTCGTGTTTAGCTTATGCCCAAAATGCCCATGCTAACCACAATGCACCATCAATGCCCATATTCTGCTCAGTCTCTGCCCAATCACATGCTTCTCAGCATGAGATTTCTAGCGCAGAGCTGCACATTCACCAAGCATTGCACGTTTAGCGAACAGCGAATCCCATGCTAATGGTGTACTTTTGTAAACATGTCCCACAGTGTCTTCATGTGCTTGTTTTATGATTTCCCTCTCTGTTGTGGTCAGCTCTTCCATTTTGTTTGTTTTTAGCACGGAAGACTAAATTTAACACTAAGTTAGGAACTGCAGAAACTGAAAACCCACATTCAAAATAAATGGGCTGATATTCAAACCATAATAGTTAGTAGTTTCTTTAACCACCAGCTGCCGTGGGCAAAATGTACTGGATATTCAGCAGCGGTGTCCAGAAAATCACTGCCACTGGGTTTAGCAGGGAGATTCAGCTGCTATCTGCTTAGGCCTTTGCAGATAGATAGGACTGACTTTCTGCAGTCCTGATTTTATCCACATAACTTATCTAGATAATGGCTGAATATTGCCTGTATCTGAATAATCTCTGGGTCCACCTGTAGACCACCCAGGTACTATTTGAATAGTGCCACAGCAGTCATACAGTGCCACAGAATACTTCCTCTATGTAGTGTAGCTGAATATTGCTCTCATCGGGGTTTATTCAGTTATCAGGTCCTACTAACTGGATAAACCCTTTGGACTATCGGGCCCAAACCTTTGTCAACGTAAAAAGGGATCCATGGTCTACCTTTTTAAAAGCTACCTTTTTGCGGTCCTGTGTATTTGCTTTTGTGAGTAGTCACTTTTGAACACAAGTGCGAGGTAGAGCAATTTCTAGACTGCCTGTCCGGCATTGGAAGCATTTAGAAGATGACAAGAAGCTTTCGTAAGGAACATGATTTAATGCCTGTGTCTCTCTTGCTTTTATTGATAGGGTGTGGCTGGGAATCCCATGGTGAAATCTGTGCTGGATAAAACGAAACATTCTGTGGAGACCATGATCACCACACTGGATCCTGGCATGGCACCCTATATAAGTAAGTGCTGAGGGGACCAGTGTCAAAGTTAACACTTGGCGTAAAACATACTTGAAAAATTCTATTTTGCTGCAGGTTAGCACGCAAGTTGCAGAAGATTTATCATGACACATCTCCTTTCCCGCAACTGCCCTTTGAGGATAATTTTATAACGGGTCACCTATGTTAAGTGACCTGGAAGGCACCTATTTTGTAGGATTTTTACTAGTATTTTATGAAGGCAGAGGTTGCACCTACATTGCAGGTATGCCACACATACACTAATTTATGTGCCTGTTTCAGTCTATTTTATAACTTAATGGTTCTGTCTGCGCTATGCCTACACTACGTCCCCAGCAATGCCTATAGTATGCCATAGCATCTACCATTGTGCGTGGCCAAATTTTATAATAATCATTTTATGTACGTATATTGCCACACATGAGCAAAAATGACTTTACAAAAATACCCCCTTAAATGTACTTTTTAAAAAGATTGAAAGTATAGGTTTTTGTAAAAGCTGTTTGCTCACATTAAAATCATAAGAACATAAGATATGCCATACTGGGTCAGACCAAGGTCCATCAAGCCCAGTATTCTGTTTCCAACAGTGGCCAAACTAGGTCATATGTACCTAGCAGTTTCCCCAAGAGACACAAGTTCCACAATGCTTGTACTGGGTCAAGCATTGATATCTTCGGTCACTTCTTAATAATGGTTTATGGACCTTTCCTCCAGGAACTTGTCCAAACCTTTTTTAAACCCAGCTACACTAACAGCCTTTACTACATCCTCCGGTAACAAATTCCAGAGTTTGATTACACGTTGAGTGAAAAAATATTTTCTTTTATTAGTCTTAAATAGTTTACCCTGTAGCTTCATTGCATGTCCCCTAGTCTTTCTATATTCTGATAACGTAAACAATCGATCTACGTTTACCCGTTCCATTCCGTTCATTAATTTATAGACTTCTATCATATCTCCCCTCAGCCGTCTCTTTTCCAGGTTAAAGAGCCCTAACCTTTTTAGCCTTTCTTCATAGGAGTATCCTTCCATCCCCTTTACCATTTTGGTGGCTCTTCTCTGAACCTTTTCTAAAATCGCTATATCCTTTTTAAGATACGGCGACCAGAATTGCACACAATATTCAAGGTGCGGTCTCACCATGGAACGATATAGAGGCATTATAATATCTTTTGTTTTATTTTCCATTCCTTTCCTTATCATACCTAGCATTCTATTTGCTCTCTTGGCCGCCGCTGCACACTGGGCCGAGGGTTTTAACATGGTATCCACAATGACGCCTAAATCTTTTTCCTGGGTGGTGGTTCCTAATGTGGAACCTTGCATCGTGTAACCATAGTTTGGGTTGTTCTTCCCTAGGTGCATAACCTTGCACTTGTCCACATTAAATTTCATCTGCCATTTTGATGCCCAGTCTTCCAATTTATCAAGATCCTCTTGCAATTTTTCACAATCCTCTTCGGTTTTTAACAACTTTAAATAGTTTTGTGTCATCTGCAAATTTGATAACCTCACTCGTTATTCCACTTTCAAGGTCATTTATGAATATGTCAAAAAGCAGCGGACCCAGCACAGATCCCTGGGGTACACCACTATTCACCTTTCTCCATTGGGAAAATTGGCCATTTAGCCCTACCCTCTGCTTTCTATCTTTTAACCAGTTCCTGATCCACAATAGTACACTGCCTCCTATCCCATGACTCTTTAGTTTTGCCAAAAGTCTCTGATGAGGGACCTTGTCAAAGGCTTTCTGAAAGTCCAGATACACAATATCAACTGACTCACCTTTGTCCACCTGTTTATTCACTCCTTCAAAAAAACATAACAGATTAGTAAGACAAGATCTTCCTTGTCTAAAGCCATGTTGGCTGTCTCCCATTAGGTTGTGACTATATCTACATGCTGAGTAATTTTATTCTTTATGATGGTTTCTACCATTTTTCCCGGTACTGACGTCAGGCTCACCGGTCTGTAGTTTCCCGGATCACCCCTGGAACCCTTTTTAAAAATTGGTGTTACATTGGCGATCCTCCAATCTTCAGGTATTAGAGATGATTTTAATGATAGTTGACAGATTACTGATAGCAGGTCTGCAATCTCATATTTCAGTTCTTTCAACACCCTTGGATGTATACCATCCGGCCCAGGTGATTTGCTACTCTTCAGTTTATCTAATAGTTGTAAGACATCTTCCCGATGTATCGATATTTCCTTGAATTCTTCCACACCTTTAAATACCACTTCCGTCATGGGTAACATCCCTACATCTTCCTCAGTAAAGACCGAAGCAAAGAATTCATTCAGTCTCTCCGCTATCGCCTTATCGCCTCTTAGTGCTCCTTTAACCCCTTTATCATCTAATGGACCAACTGACTCTCACAGGTTTTTTGCTACGAATGTACTTGAAAAGGTCTTTATTTCGCGCTTTTGCTTCCGCAGCAAGCTTCTTCTCAAATTCTCTCTTTGCCTGCTTTATCAATGCCTTGCATTTGACTTGCCAGTGCTTGTGCTGTTTCCAGGTTTCGTCATTTGGCTCTTTTTTTTTCCATTTCCTGAAAGTTGCTTTTTTGGCAACAACAGCCTCTCTGACCTCACCTTTAAACCATGCTGGCAGTTTTTTGGACTTCCTTCCACTTTTCTTAAAGCGTGGAATACAGCTGGTCTGGGCTTCCAAGATAGTATTTTTTAACAACACCCAAGCTTGATGTACGTCTTTAACCTTTGCAACTGCTCCTTTTAGTTTTTTCTTAACTGTTTTCCTCATTTTATCATAGTCTCCCTTTTGAAAGTTAAAAGGTAGTACTGTGGATTTCCTTACTATCCCTCCTCCACTAATTAAATCAAAGGCGATCATGCTATGATCACTATTGCCAAGTGGCCCCAACACCCTTATCTCTTGCACTAGATCTGGTGTTCCACTAAGGACTAGGTCTAATATGGCTTCCCCTCTGGTCGGTTCATGAACCAGCTGCTCCAAGAAGCAGTCATTTATTTCATCCAGGAACTTTATCTCCCTTAGCATGCCCTGACGTGACACTGACCCAGTCGATACCAGGGTAATTGAAATCACCCATTATTATTACTGCACTGTAACGTTTGTTAGCTTCCTTGATTTCTTTGAGCATTTCATCATCCATTTGGTCATTCTGGCCAGGCGCTCGATAGTACACCCCCACTGCCATTGCCTTCCCCCTTTTATATGGAATTTCAATCCATACAGATTCTACAGCAGATTTTGTTTCCTGCAAAACTTTAATCCTTTCTGAGTCAATGCCCTCTCTAACATAGAGCGCAACCCCTCCACCAATTTGATCAGCTCTATCATTACGATATAGTTTGTACCCAGGTATCAGTGTCCCACTGGTTGTCCTCCTTCCACCATGTCTCTGATATTCCAATCATATCTAACATTTCATTTAGTGCTATATATTCTAACTCTCCCATCTTATTGTTTAGACTTCTAGCATTTGCATACAAGCATTTTAGAGAATGTATTTTATTCATGTTAATTTGGCTATTGTTAGACATGGGTAAATTGGGATCTTTAAGCTCTGTCTGCTCCATACTTGAGGGCATTTGGGCTACTTTACTCTTTTGTGGAACCTCTCTGCTTTTGGTAGTATCCTTCAAGGATACATTCTTCCGAACCATCTGCTCTTGGGCGACTGTCAGCTTTCCCCTAATATCCCCTAATCCTTTCATAAACTTTCAAAGATTTCTTCCAATAAAAATAAAAACTTTGAAGATCAAATAGAAATGACCACAATTTTGTACTATTTTTTTCTTCCTTTTTTATGTTTAATAAATCTGTTTGTTAAAGCTATGAAAAAGACATCAGTCTGCAAAGAATCCAAAGAGCAATACAACCATAGTATATAAAGGCCAAGTATTAAGCAGTACAGACAAATGTTTTTAAACTTTAATCTGCACTCACTGCTCCCCCTCCCTCCCCAGGTACATTTTAGAATGAAGGCAAAACTGACATCCAGATGTTCCTTTTGAGCACTAGTAGTAGCACCAATTGCAAGAATGTGTGTGGGGAGAACAACCCCCCCCAACAAAAAAACCCTAAATAACCAAAATAAAACACCTACACTGCTCTAATCCTCCCCCCACACAGCCATCTACCATCACCATTTCACAAGTGTGGTTAAGGACCATTCTCCAGGACCAAGCAGGAAGTCAGTCCTCTCATATGGGTGACGTCGGCGCCGACGGAGCCCCCGTGCGAAGCATTTCCCCAGCTTTCAAAGAAAGCCTTTGGGAATGCAGTGTGCATGCGCGGTCCCCTTCCCGCCCAAGGGTGCCATCTTGCTCAGTCTTCTTTTTTCCGCGGAGCCCGACAGACGTGTTTCGTTTTCACCTGAGGAAAAAGTTGATTTTGTTCTGCATGAACCCGTTTTCTTCAGTTCAACGCTGGTTTCCCTTTCCCGCCTGGGCCCGATACGTCGGTATCGAGCCCGGACTTCTTTTTTCGGTTTTTGTCCTTAGTGACTAGCGTACGCGCCATTTTTCTATTTTTCACTGGCAGCACTGTCTTTTGACCTCGCAGGGGCCCTTTTTCCCCTGATGGCCGCCAGCGGGTTTAAGAAGTGTGATCGCTGTAAGAAACATATGTCTCTTACCGACACACATGACTGCTGCCTCCGGTGCCTCGGACCCGATCATGACCCGATGATCTGTGGCCCGGGTGGGAAAATGTCCTTGAAGGCGTTGAGGAGTCGGCAGCACCAAAAGGAAAGAATCTTCTCTGACTCCGTGTCCGGATGGGCCCGGACTTCGTCAGAGGCCTCGACGTCTCGGGCCTCCGGCCCCGAGCAGCACCGAGACTCCTCTGAGAGGGGGTCTCACTCAAGGGAGCATCGCAGGAAGAAAAAACCCACGAGGGCGTCGTCGGTGGACGCACTTGGCTCCTCGAGGGCCAAGTCGCATAGCCCTGAGCGCCAATCCGGGTCTTCGGAGTCGGAGAGGCCTGACAGGGACTTACTCCTGCAGGAGTTAGCAAGTCTTGTAAAGGAACAGGCAGTGGAACCGGTGCCCCACCACATGAGAGATCAAGGCTTCTATTCCAGGTACTTCCTGGTACCAAAAAGAACAGGAGGCCTCCGGCCCATCCTAGACTTGCGGAATCTGAACAAGTTCCTGGAGAGGGAAAAGTTCAAGATGCTTACCCTTGGAATCCTGCTGCCCTACCTCCAGCAGGGAGATTGTCTATGCTCCTTAGATTTAAAGGATGCTTCCTCATTCATCCAGACCACAGACAATATCTCAGATTTGTAGTGGGAGGAAACCACTATCAGTACAGAGTGCTGCCTTTTGGCCTAACCTCCACCCCCAGGGTATTCACCAAGTGCCTGGCGGTGGTGGCAGCTTACCTCAGGGTTCAAGGCCTCTTTGTCTTTCCATACCTGGACGACTGGCTCATCAGGGGTCAATCCCCACAGGAGGCCAATCAAGCCATCCTTCACACTGTTGCTCTGCTTCAGCACCTGGGGTTTGTTATAAACTTCGCAAAGTTCACTTTGCACCCCTCACAGAACATGGAGTTCATAGGAGCAAGACTGGACACCCTTCAGGCAAAGGCCTTTTTACCCATGGACAGGGCCCACAGGTTGATGGATCTAGCCAGGCAGTTCCACAGCAATTCTCTGGTCTCCGCCAGACAATTCCTGAGGCTCTTAGGCCAGATGGCTTCCACGGTCCATGTAACTCCAAATGCCCGTCTACACATGAGGCAAGCTCAATGGGGCCTCAGAACTCAGTGGCACCAAGCCACAGGAAGCCTCACGGACAGAGTGAGGGTGTCCAAACTGCTAGTCTTCCCTACAGTGGTGGCTTCATCTTCCGAATCTAGTGCAAGGGGTGTTTTTTCAGACACCTCCACACTCTCAAGTGCTGACAACCGATGCTTCTCTTCAAGGTTGGGGTGCACATTGCCAAGGAGCATGTACTCAAGGCCTGTGGTCTCCTTGGGAGGCCGCACAGCAGATCAATCTCTTAGAACTGAGAGCTATCTGCTTGGCCCTGAGAACTTTCTCTCATCTTCTCTCTCACCAGTCCATCCTAGTTCAGACGGACAACCAAGTTGCTATGTTCTATGTGAACAAACAAGGGGGCACAGGGTCCCGCCTTCTATGTCAGGAAGCGCAGAGCCTGTGCTCCTGGGCAGTCAAACATGGCATTCTTCTCAAAGTGGTCTATCTCCCAGGTCAGGAGAATCACCTGGCAGACAGATTGAGTAGGATCCTGCAGCCACATGAATGGCAGTTGAATCCCTTAGTGGTTCAACAGATCTTCCTGAGATGGGGTCTTCCAACCATAGATCTCTTTGCCAGTCCTCTGAACCGTCAACTGCCCAGGTTCTGCTCCAGACAACCGTATCCTCTCAGATTAGTAGCGGATGCGTTTCTCATTCCATGGTCTACAGGCCTCCTATATGCCTTTCCTCCCACTCCTCTAGTGCCCCAGACACTGTTCAAAGTGCTCCGGGACAGGGCCTCGGTAATTCTGGTGGCCCCCAGATGGCCCCGACAGCCGTGGTTCCCACTTCTTTTGCAACTAGCGGTGGACACTCCTCTTCCTCTGGGGATGCAACGGGATCTCCTGTCTCAGGAGCAGGGGTCTCTGTTACACCCCAATCTCCAGTCCCTCAATCTGATGGCCTGGCTGCTGAAAGGGTAGTTCTAGCACCCTTACTACTGCCTAGGGAAGTAGAGGACGTGGTTTTGGCCTCTAGGAGGCAGTCCACCCGAAAGTCTTATGCCCTTAAGTGGCGTAGATTCTCAGCCTGGTGTACTCAGCACAATGAGAATCCTTTCTCATGCCTGGTACCCGTGGTGCTGCAATATTTGCTTCACCTGTCCAACCTAGGCCTTAAGTCCAATTCTGTTAGAGTTCATCTTAGTGCTCTTTCAGCACACCACTCACCGGTGGAAGGTTAGTCTCTCTCCAGCCACCCTTTGGTGGCTCGCTTCCTCAGAGGCCTGCTTTTGCTTAAGCCTCCAGTGCGTCCACCTGCCCCTGAATGGGATTTGAATGTGGTCTTGCAATGGCTTACTTACCCACCATTTGAGCCTATGGCTACTTGCCCTTTGTGCTTTCTCTCCTTGAAAGTGTTTCTAGTGGCTCTTAATTCAGCAAGGCGAGTGAGTGAACTTCAGGCCCTAGTATCAGATGCTCCATATACTAGGTTCTATAGGAACAGAGTAGTCTTTCGGACTCACCCTAAGTTCCTTCCAAAGGTTGTCTCCTCCTTCCACCTCAATCAGGAGGTGGTTCTTCCAACTTTTTTCCCAGGCCACATGCCAGCCGGGCTGAGATGGTCTTGCATACCCTGGACTGTAGGAGGGCTTTGTCCTACCTTGACCGTACGCGAGAGCACCGGAGGGCTGTTAAGCTCTTCGTCTCTTTTGACCCCAATAAGTTGGGGTTACCTGTCTCCAAGCGTACTTTGTCCATATGGGTAGCCAACTGTATCGCCTGGGCTTACAGGGCAGCCGGCCTCTCCTTGCAGGGTCGAGTTACGGCTCACCATGTCAGGGCGAAGGCTGCGTCAGTGGCTTAGCTCCGCTCTGTTCCATTGGCAGACATCTGCCGGGCCGCTACTTGGTCTTCAAGCCAGACTTTTGCGGCCCACTATTGCCTTGAGAGAGAGTCCCGCAGGGACAGTGCTTTCGGACAGGCGGTACTCCATAATCTCTTTGGGCTTTAGGCAACTCCTACCCTCCGGCCCTGGTGTTGGGCTACCGTTCGGGGGCATTATCAGAGAAGATTTTTTTCTCACATGCTGAGGCTCTAGAGGGAGCTCATTTTTTTCAGCTTGGGTCTCCGATAGCCTTAAGCTGGGGAGTCCCATATGTGAGGACTGACTTCCTGCTTGGTCCTGGAGAAAGAGTAGTTACTGACCTGTAACAGGTGTTCTCCAGGAGCAGCAGGAATCAGTCCTCACAACCCTCCCTCCTCCCCTTGGAGTTGCAGTCATATGCTTTATTTTGTTATTTTTGCTGTCTTTTAGCTGTCATTAGACTGAGCAAGATGGCACCCTTGGGCAGGAAGGGGACCGTGCATGCGCGCTGCATTCCCAAAGGCTTTCTTTCAAAGCTGGGAAAATGCTCTGCACGGGGGCTCCATCGGCGCCAACATCACCCATATTTGAGGACTGATTCCTGCTGCTCCTGGAGAACACCTGTTACAGGTGAGTAACTACTCTAACTTCTAGGCCTAGGGGTAAGAGACTAGATGTAGGGCTCCCCATATAGCAGGCGTAGGTCAAGAATGTTATCTACACTTTCCATTTGCATCAAGCAGTAGAGCAAACTACCAACCCCTATAGGAAGGCACAGCTGAATCTCTTTAAGCCATTAGTATACCCGTTCTCCCTAACAAATAGGCCTTGTGCACAAATGTTTGGGGCCTTTTTTACCTTAATGCCCAATTTCTTGGGGTCATCCGAAAGCACCATTGCAGGTCCAATGAAATCCTCTGGTCTAGAAGCTTCTCCAAGTAAGATTTGGATCTGCATTCAATACTCTTTCAACTTCTGGTTAGGTTCAGTGTATATGTCCCAAATTTGCCTTCACCATCCATACATTTGGGACACTAGGGAGACTGGGCATAACTGTGCAGAAGGCAAGAAAACCTTACAGTGGGTCTTCCTCAGGGAAGCATTAATCGCAACCTGAGGGGCTCTCGATACTTGCAAGTAATATTCTTGCCAGACTGATGCACCTCTAACTCGTAGTGCTACTTAGAAGCTATCTGAACAACTTGGCAGGCAAGCAGGGTAATTAAGTTCAAATCTGATCTGCTTCTCATGAAGCTTAATATAGATGAGGACAGTGCAAGGGGGCCACTGTTAAAATAAATAAATAAGGAGCAATCTGCTTCCCAGCTCTTGAGAAAACTACATCTACTTGGGCTCATTGAATTACGTGACAACCCCCCTACCCCTTCATCCTCTTCAATTCCTGCCTCTAGCCTCTGTTCACCAGCTGGCATGTTAGGAAGCTCTCTGCTCATTATCGCCACAGCAGCAGTGCTTGCTTCTATAGAATTTCTAAGTTCAAGCAGACCCAATACCTGGAAGATTCACAACACAGATTGCTTGTTTGTGCTACAGTATGCAAGCAGGACCATACCAGGTTAGCAATGCGCCCTGTGCAAATGATGAACCTGGCGCTCCACCCACCCAGCTGCTTGCAGGAGCTATTGGACTTCCTGGAAGCCAAGTGATGACAATAGTACTCCTTCTGTACTTGCACCCTGTGTGGCTGCACTGCTTGCAGAGCCTTTAGTACAGCCCTGTGTGCAAGAGCCAACTTCCCAAATAAAAATGTTACTCAAACAGGTTACATATCTGAAAACAAACTCATGAAAAGCTAAACAAACAAACAAGTCAGCTCTTGGATTCCTTGGCACATCATAGTACATATAGCTTGTTTTTCCAGCTTTGTATCCAGAATTCTGTCCATTGAAGTCAATGAAATACAGTTCAAAATAATTGTTCTGTTTAACTTTAAGAAAATTTCCCTCATTATATAACAAGCAATAGAAAAAAAGTGTTTAAATCACATGGGGCTTTTTTGATGATCTTAGAGTAGAATAGCCCTAAATTAAGCCCTTATTATCCTTTTACTTCTGACTTATTTTACTTGCCACTAAAAGGCTCAGGGTGAACGCTGCATGGGGCTAGAGGTGAGATGTCGCCTTATCCAGCAAGTCTGGCTTGAATGCTCTCTAATATTCCATAGAGGAGTAGCCTAGTGGTTAGAGCAGAGGGCTGAGAACCAGGGTTCAAATCCCATTACTGCTGTAGGCAGGTCACTTAACCATCCACGGCCTCAGGTGCAAATTTAGGGATCAGTATTTGGTCCACAGTAGTCGGTTTTTAAGGCTAGCCACTGCAAGTTAAAAAAAAAAAAAAAAAAAATCGGCTATTTCCCTGTAGTATCCGGATAGTGGTGATATTCATTGGTTTTATGGATTGCTGTCTGGACAGTGACGCTGAAAATCAATGCTATCCAGATAAATTCTAGCTCTGCAACATTCAGATAGTGCTGAGGTGCTTAGAGGAAATATTCAGTGGCTCTATCTGGATAGTGCCACTGACTATTTGGCTCAGCGGCACTTATCCAGTCAGTAGGTGCTGCTTACCATATAAGTTCCTTTAAATATTGGTCCTTTAGATTGTAAGCCACCTGGGGAACTTCATACCTGAGTGTAGCCTATCTTGAGCTGTCACTGAAAAGGTGTGAGCTAAAATCTAGAATAAAAAGTCCCAGTGACCAACAGTATAGTCACATATTTCATCATTTGGACCTGACCCTTGGATATTTTTTTTGAAGAAATAACAAAGCTTCCAAATTTTGCCGATGCGGCATTTGTTTTCAGCCTAGCGTTAGGACTTTAACATGTTTTACTTTTGTCATGTTTCTCTGTGCTAAAGCACAGGGGGAGCTCATCAGGCCTGGCGTCAGTGGCTCCTTAAGATATTATAGAATATTGTATTGCATTGCACTTGTTTGGAAATGTAAGGAAATGAAGCTTACCAGCCAAAACATGTGCAGTTCAGCATTTTGAGTGAACTTTTCAGAAGCCATTTACCTGGATAAATAAGTCATCTAGCAGTTGCCTGCCCTTTCCTTTGTGATGTAGTCACACTTCCTTTTTGGTCAAATTACTGAACGTCTAAATCACAATTTACACAAAAAAATGCGTTCACGTATAACTGGATGCTTAATTTATCTTCAAAAAATTATTGTAACAAAGAATATATCTACTAATTTGAACTATTGAGGTCTCAGACTTATTATAGCTCTGCCATAAGGACTAAACGTCCGTTATCATGGCAGCGAGCCCTTTTGCATCAACGACCTCGTGAGTGTGAGCAGATAACAAGCACAGCCCTACAGACCCAAATAAATTATTTAAAAGTCCAAAACTCGTGTTCTTATCTGTGCTAAAAAACAGCCCACTCTCATGGATTTGAGTGTTGATCCCTTGACGCCTCCCTTTGGTACCAGTATAGCGTTTCACAACGCCAACTTTCATCAGGGGATCTGTCCACTACTCCGATCCAATTCTACCGTTCCTAATAAACCACACATAAAAAGAACAATCAACCCTCTGTTAAAAACATCCTAAAATGAAAACTTACAAACCACCCTAAAACCTATGTTCCAATTACTAAAAAGAACTAAACCCACCTTTTAAAACTCCATAGCTGCCCACGTTTCACCAAGAGAATCTCCGAGTCAATGAAATGGTAACACGAAACGCCGCGCATGCGGACTAACAAACGCGTCTCCTATCATATAGGAGCCACTCCTACTCATACAGCCAATCAGCTACCTCCATATCACCTTCGGCTATTCCTACTCATTAAATGTGTTTCAGGCAAAACTCCACACAGCTGCCAACCTCACATTTAACTCCCGTCTCACAAAAACCCAGGAATCCCCCTGTACTGACACCATACTCACTACAAACAAGCTCTAAAAAACAATTCCTAAAGAATAACACCAATACCCATTACTACAGCACATATCAAGGGGTCTCTCACTCAGAACTTATCCATGGATACGTCCCATCCCCCATTCAATCCATTATCGAAGACATCGAGCCCATTCCACCTGAGCATTCAGGGATCAACACTCAAATCCATGAGAGTGGGCTGTTTTTTAGCACAGATAAGAACACGAGTTTTGGACTTTTAAATAATTTATTTGGGTCTGTAGGGCTGTGCTTGTTATCTGCTCACACTCACGAGGTCGTTGATGCAAAAGGGCTCGCTGCCATGATAACGGACGTTTAGTCCTTATGGCAGAGCTATAATAAGTCTGAGACCTCAATAGTTCAAATTAGTAGATATATTCTTTGTTACAATAATTTTTTGAAGATAAATTAAGCATCCAGTTATACGTGAACGCATTTTTTTGTGTAAATTGCCCTTTCCTTTGGGCAAATAGGTTTTGAAGAATGCTTGCTCCAGGGCATAATTAGGTTGGGGAAGGTAATAGCGTACATGGTTTTGTAATTTCAAAACTGCATGGTTTGTTTCATAGAGAGGGGGCCCATAGAAAAAGCAGCAGCAGATCTTAGAGTACTTTTGGCTGGCACCTTTCAAAAAGGTCTACAGGTCCCCCCCCCTATCCTCCTCCCCACCCCTTGAGAATTTTTCTGAAGCCTGTTGGTTAAAGTACCGTGGGACTTTTCTTGAAACTGTGGGCAGATATATTGCCCCTTAACCTAACAGTTTACTAAAATGATCTAATTTTAGCAGTTCCTTTGTTTATGCCATCTGTTTCTATATACATCGCGTTCAAAAGCATTATTTCTGTTAGTGGGACATTGTTGGCATCAGTTCTATGATGTCAGAATCTTAGTTTGCAGCATGGTCGTCTTCATAATAGTATCTTTCTGCTTGGTGCCTCAAGCAGAGGCTTCTATTTTTAGAAAACGTATGGTATTCTGATGAGTTTTCAGAAAACTTCAAAATACAAGAATTTTAGTTCACATTACTGTCATTGCCTGTATATCCTTACTTAGGTGCTGACTCGAGATGGGCATAGCTTGGATTGCCTTCTAACTGTGTGGAATGCCTTTTTTTTTCTTCTTGCAGCACTGGGTTATCTGTATAAAGCAGCTTATCTTTTTCACACATATTAGGGGATGAGTATTGGACTGTTTTGCAAAGTGAAAACTTTCAGAAATGTTTGATAGGTATTGATATATTTAAGTCCTTTTTTGCATCATGCCTGCCTGCCTCCTTGCATTTCTTTTCACGGTCTGATCCAGTACATATACAGTACACATTTTACAGTAGAACTGTATTCAACAAAATTGAGAGAAAATAGCAAGGTTTTTACAGACGAAGTTGCAAATTGTGAGAGTTGCAATTGCATTGCGCCCCTGTTTTGCAATGTTTCTGCTTAGAATTCAGCAAAACTCTCCTGTAGATATATGTATTGTGAGGTTAGAAAGGCCTATTAAATTTGTAGGTAGTCTGATACCTGGAAAGTTAAGTATCATCTCTTTTTCTTAGTTTCTCTTTCTTCCTTGCCATGTAACTTTATTGTAGCAAGTTGTGGATATGTTTGTAATTCCCAAGGGAGCAACTGAATCCTTGTGAAAAGATGAATTGTAGCATCACTGTTGAGGGTGTCAAGAGTAAGATTACTTCCTCTTTCTTGTGGCATATTGCAAGAAATCCTAGACTTTGCAAAGTGCTTTACTGAATAAGACCTTCAGTATTGTATATATGCTTTAAGGTCAGGCAAAAGTTCTTTTTGACTTAAGTCCTTAAGAATGGTTACCATAAAGCAGGGAGAGAACTTTCTCTGGGAACAAGCAGGAAGTCAGTCCTCACATATGGGTGACATCGGCACCGACGGAACCCTCACAGAAGCATCCCCCCCAGCTTTCAAAGAAAGCCTTTGGGAGATGCCGCCTCGCATGCGCGGTCCCCATGCCAAGGGGAGAACCTCTAAGGCAAACTCATGACCAACAATGCTGCCGACCTGGAAACCAAGTTCATGACGAGGACCAGGCTCTCCAAGAAGACCATTGCCCCTCCCCGACTGCAGGGCTCGGGTAAAAAGCCTTTTTACCTGAGGAAGGGAGCTGCTTACTGAAACTACCCACCCTATCAGGCCTCCCCGGCTCCCAACAAGGCCAGCAGGCCAAGGGACATGGACATGGCCCGCGTAAGCAGAAGGCTCCAAAACCCCAGGCACTGGCTTCGGCCCAACCAGGGGGGAGCTTTTGACTCCTCCAACATAGGCTCTCTACAAAAAATAGCTTTCCGGAAAGCTATTTTTTGTGGATCCCCCATTCAGTTATTTCCTGATGTGTCCAGACCTACACAGGTACGTAGGAAAGCCTTTTTGGCTTTTAAACCTCGTATCTTGGCCTTGGGCGCCTCTTTTTTTTTGAGATATCCATGTAAATGTTTGGTAGTTCTCCAGGGGGTTAGGTATGTTTTTTTTGATCCACTTCAACTGGAGGCATTCCTGTCTGGTAGGGAGACCATAGATACTGTGGTTCAGGAGGCGGATTGATAGATTGAACTGGCTATGAGTTGGAGTTTATTCTCCTTGTGATTTCCTATATTCATTGTATTATTCCTATTTAGTAGAATCTTCCTCCCTATTGTGGTTTATATATTTTCTGTATTGTTTTTCTATATTAGAATTTTCTTTTGTTATTATAATAGCTTTTGTTTCGTTTGTAACTGATAATATTTGAAAATCAAATAAAAAGAGTTGAAACAACATAGGCTCTCTACCCCAAGGAGATCAGCAGCCCACAGGGGGAGCTCCTGAGCTCTGAGGGTAGTAGAGGAGGGTTACCACCTCCACCTGACTCAGACGCCTCCCCCTTATTTCCCGGGAGAGCCCCTCAGATTTCCCCTCCATTGGGACCCTCTTCTGAAGGAGTTGGCAGGTCTTCTCGAGGACAAAGTGGTGGAACCGTTGCCCTACCACCTCAAGGGCTGAGGGTTCTACTCCAGATACTTCCTCATCCCGAAGACATGGGGACTAAGGCCCATCCTTGACCTGCGCAATCTCAACAAATTCCTGGTGAGGGAGAAGTTCAAGATGCTCTCCCTTGGAAGATTGCTGCCATACCTCCGGCTGGGAGCTTGGCTATGCTCCTTAGACCTCAAGGATGCTTATACCCACATCCTTATCCACCCTAACCACAGGCAGTACCTACAGTTTGTGGTAGGGAGCAAACACTTTCAGTACCGGATGCTTACTTTCGGCCTAGCCTCTGCCCCGAGGGTCTTCACGAAATGCCTGGCGGTCGTGGCCGCCTTCCTCAGGCTCCAAGGGGTCTTTGTGTTTCCCTACCTGGACGACTGGCTCATAAGGGGAGGCACAGCCTCCGAGGTGCAACAGGCCACTGCACACACCATCCAGGTTCTGCAACACTTTTGCTTTGTCATAAATTACCCCAAGTTTCACCACCTTCCGGAACAATTCCTGGAATTCATCCGGGGCAAAGCTCGACACCCTCCAGGCTAAGCCTTCCTGCCCAACACCGTCTCTCGGTGCCTGCCTGGCACCATTTGTGTCTTCTCGGGCACATGGCCTCCACAGTCCACATCACCCCAGATGCTCTTCTCCATATGAGGGTGGCGCAGTGGTGTCTCTGGGACCAGTGGTCTCAGGCCACAGGCCGCCTCCGGATCAGGGTTGCAGTGACCTGCCAGTTGGCGGATTCCCTTGTCTGTTGGCAATCGCCCCAACACCTAGAAGCGGGCATGCCCTTCCAGACTCCCAGCCACTCGCGGGTCCTCACCACGGATGCCTCCCTGCTCGGATGGGGAGCCCATTGCGGGACCCTCCACACCCAGGACACCTGGTCACCAGACAAGAGTGCCCAACAGATTAACCTCCTGGAGCTCCAAGCGGATACACCTTGCCCTGAGAGTTTTCTGTCACCACCTGTGCCACCAGCCAGTCCTAGTCCAGATGGACACCCAGGTGGCAGTGTTCTATGTGAACAAACAAGGGGGCATGGGTTCCATGTCCTTTGCCAGGAGGTACTGGGTCTCTTTTTGTACATGATCCAACAGGGTATCCTCCTGAGGGCAGTGTATCTGCTAGGCAGGACAACCTGCTGGCTGGCAATCAGCAGGGTTTTCCAGCTGCACGAGTGGCAGGTGTGGACCCTGGTATAGTCAGCTGACTTTTCCGTCTCTGGAGTGAACCCATGATGGACTTGTTTGTCAGTCCAGACAACTTTCATTTGCCCCATTTCTGTTCCCGGCAGGCCCACCCCTCCAGGGTGGCAGCGGATGTGTTTCTAGTCTCGTGGTTGGAAGGCCTCATGTACGCCTTCCCTCTGACGCCACTGATCGCCAAGACCTTGTTCTGGACCCTCTGTGACAGTGCCTCGCTTATCCTGATAGCTCCCAAGTGGCCCAGGCAGCCGTGGTTCCTGCCGCTGCTGCAATTGGCAGTGGAAGCCCCCATCCCCTTGGGCACTGCCCCAGGACTCCTGTCCCAGGAGGGGGGGCTCTCTTCTACTCCCCAACCTGGGGTCCCACTCTTTTTACAGCATGCCTGCTGAGAGGGTGACTCTCGCCTCCTTCAACCTTCCGGTTGAGGTTGAAGACATTCTGCTGGCCTCTTGTAAGGCCTCTACTAGGAAGGCGTACACCCTCAAATGGCCCAGGTTTTCTGTTTGGTGCGCCAATCATGAGACTGACCCCTTCTCCTGCCCAGTGGCTTTGATATTGCAGTATCTTCTCCACCTCTCCCAATCTGGGCTTCAATCTAACTCCATCCGAGCGCACCTTTGTGCCCTGGCGGCGCACCACCACCCAGTCCAACCTTTGGTGACCTGCTTCCTTCGGGGCTTGCTCCTGTCAAAACCCCCGGTTCGCCCTCCTGGGACAGAATGGGACCTCAGCGTGGTGTTGGGGCAGCTCACTCACCCTCCCTTCAAGCCTTTGGCTACCTGCCACCTTCGCTGCCTCTTTTGGAAGGTGGTTTTCCTGGTTGAGGTTACTTCCACTCGCAGGGTTAGCGAGCTCCATGCCCTCGTGGCAGAGGTGCCCTACACCAGGTTCTATAAGAACAGGATGGTGCTTCGCACGCATCCCAAGTTCCTGCTGAAGGTAGTATCGCACTTCCACCTTAACCAGGAAGTGATGCTTCCTACCTTCTTCCCAAGACCTCACTCCAGTCGGGCAGAGACGGTCCTTCACTCATTGGACTGTAAGAGGTCCTTATCCTTCTACATGCAACGCACCCAAGGCCACCTCTAAGCTTCTCAGCTTTTCATCTCCTACAACCCCAATAGTCTGGGGGAGGTGGTGACCAAGCATTCGCTGTCCACTTGAGTGGCGGACTGTATCGCCTTTGCTTATGGGCAGGCAAAGCTTCCACTGGAAGGCTGCATCACGCTGCATCGTGTCTGGGCCATGGTGGTTTCAGTGGCAAGCTTGCGCTTTGTCCCGATTGGTGGACATGCCGGTCCGCCACCCGGTCTTCAGCCCATACTTTTGCAGCTCGCTACTGCCTGGAAAGAGTCCCAACGGGACAGTGCCTTCGGCCAGGCTATGCTCCGTAACCTTTTCGGGGTCTAGGCAACTCCTACCCTCCGACCCTTCTGTGTTAAGGCTACCGGATTGCTGGTTTTCAGCGGACACAGGGTCCTACTGTAGTTTGTGTGCACAGATTAAAATTGCTGCTGCTTGTGGCTCCTCTCGCGGGAGCCCTGGTTTTGCTATGGGTTTTTGGTAGCCTGTAGCTGGGGAGTCCCATATGTGAGGACTGACTTCCTGCTTGTTCCTGGAGAAAGCGTAGTTACTCGCCTATAACAGGTTTTCTCCGGGGACAGCAGGAATCTGTTCTCACAACGCTCCATCCTCCCCTTGGAGTTGCTCCTTTACCATCTTTTATTTTTGCCATCTTTTAGCTATGTCATCTGACTGAGCAAGATGGCATCCTTGGGCGGGAGGGGGACCATGCATGCAGTGGTAGCATCTCCCATAGTCTTTCTTTGAAAGCTGGAGGGATGCTTTCGCGAGGGCTCTGTCGGTGCCGACGTCACCCATATGTGAGGACTGATTCCTGTTCGTTCCCAGAGAACACCTGTTACAGGTGAGTAGCTATGCTATTTCTGCTGCCTTCTAGAACAGAAGTGCACTGTTGGTCAGGATCGTGTTGTGGCTGACTCGCTGTCAGAAGAACTCTGCTGAACAGCAGAGAAACCTGCTTTAATTACTCCCTTGTTCATTTTTTTTCCTTTTTGGCAGAAACTGGAGGGGAACTAGATGTTGTGGTCACTTCAACTAAAGAAGTAAAAGTTGCTGCTGTTCGAGATGCTTTCCAGGAGGTGTTTGGGATGGCTGTAGTGACTGGAGAAGCTGGGCAATCCAACATTGCACCTCAGCCTGTAGGCTATGCTGCCGCACTAAAGGTGAGTCTTGCATGATATTCTGACTATAAATAAATGTTACATCCTTTCCTTACATACTATAAAGATGTGTCTGGAGAAACTTCTGATAACAAGCTCCTGTCTCTCCAGAAGTTAACTCCTCTTTCTAATATGGTACTTTATTAGACCATGGTCTCTTCAGTAACCTCACAGCCTTGGCATCAATGGACCTCACATGTTACATCCCCCACACGCAGTAAGGCAACACCCTCGACTTAATCTTCAATCCACCCTTCCAATCCACACCAGCCCCCCCCCCCCACGCTATAAAATCATACCATGCTATGGACCGACCACAACCTCATTACCTTCTCCCCCCCCCTCAAATTCACAGTACCCCAGACAAAACCAATCACAGGACATTATACCAAGCCTAGAGTGGTCACAACTGACCTAACTATACTTGACTATGACGGGTCTTCACGGAGCCAGTTTAGAAGCTTGAAGCTCGAAGATGAGTGACAATTAGAGGAACGCGGGCAGCATTTTGAATAATCCTCCTGATGAAACCCCTCACGGGAGTGAAACGCATGAGAGGCGCCAAAAGGAGGCGTTGGGGACAACTCAGATAAGGAATTGTTTTATTTACTAGACCTCGACACGAAGGTTGTGGAGAATTGGTGATAAGCTGTTCTTTCAAAATCCAGAAAAGTCATTGATGCGAATAAGCGCGACATAAAGAAACAGGCAATGTTCCTGTGAGTCCATAGCGCTACGAGGTCTGAGACTTTCTGGTCACTTCTGACACTTATGGTTTAAAATAATTAGCTATTCTCTGCTTCCCTTCATATGAGAGATTGTGTGCAAGATCGTGTCCGTTTGAATATTGTTTGTTTGGAGCTATTCCTAACTATACTTGGACAACTGGAATCAAGTAATTGGAGAAGCAGCTGGATTACCACCTAATCAACATGATGCAACCAGAGAACAACATAAAACCCCTTGGTACACCTGCAATCTGCGGCAACTAAAAATCAACCTAAGGCTGCTAGAATGGAAATGGCGAAAGACCACCCAGATCGACGATCGCATCAACTACGTAACTCTACTTTGAAACTACTACACAGCCACAGATAGTCCCGCTTAGCTTTATCATATAGAACTCATCCATACATCCATCAATTGCCCAAGGGAACGACCTAATCAAACGCCTTACGGAACCACCCTCCAAACTCAACCAAACACCCACCAACAGCCAGCTACGCACTATAAAGAGCTCCACCCCCCCCCCACCACCATTCATCCATCCATACCGCACTTTCTGGTCCACCTTCATACCATCACAAACTAAGATATTGAGAACATACTAAAAACGCTCAACACCATCAACTCTCCACTCGATCCATGCCCAACCAGCTGGGTTAAGGCAACAAAAGTCTAACTCTGTCAAATCCTCTCAGAATAACACACGAAGCACTTCAACAAGGAATAATGCCAAAATGTCTCAAATTATCCTCTATCCATCCCACCCTAAAGAAACCAAGCCTCGACCCCCACAGACCTCGCCTCATACAGACCCATTGCCAATCTCCTATTCTTGGCTAAAGTCCTTAAGAAAGCTGAATAACTCCAGCTCCAGAACCACATTGATGAAAACTGCCTTCTTGACCCCCAACTTAATGGTTTTCGCCTGCTGCATGGAGTAGAAACCCTGATGACCTCTCTTATCAATACACTAATCCAAGGCATACAAGATTTGATCCCAAGCTTTTCTTCTGATATTCTTGTACATCTCTGCATCTTTGGATACCATCGACCACAACACTCCTCCAGTGTCTACAGTTTTATGGAATCCAAGTCACGGTTCTCAAATGATTTCAGTCCTATCTCACTGACAGACACCAGCAGTTAAAGCTGGGAACAAAAGGAGTACCCCAAGGATCCACACTGTCCTCACCCCTCTTCAGTTTATATCTCCAACACTTTGTTCGATCATCAGAGTACAGCATCAACTTCCACATATACACCAATAACATTATTACACTGCCTGCTATGCACAAAACAGCCAAAATATACACAAATGCAGGAATTCTTTACAGACTTCTCCTGCTGGCTTATGGCAAATAACCTATCCATCAATTACAAGAAGACCAAAACTCTGTTTATTACAAAGGACTTCTCATTCACCTCCCCAGCTTCAATAACTTTAAACAGCATCCAGATAAATGTTCGACCAGAGCTAAAATACCTTGTGATCAATCTCCAGGAACAAGCAGGAATGAGTCTTCACATATGGGTACGTCGGTACTGACGGAGCCTGCGTGGGAACGCTCCCCAGCGTCCAATAGGAAAGCTTTTGGGAGCATCCCACAGCGCCTGCGTGCTGCCTTCCCGCCTTTCCCAACTGCCTCTCAGTTCTTCGTTTTCGGCGGAGCCAGCAGGTCGTCGTTCCTGTCACCGCTGAAAATTCTTCTTTTATTCTTTGTTTTTTCGTGGTCGCGTCTGCCTTCTGACACTCACCGGTACCGCCGGTTCTTCTTTCTTTATTTTCTTTAAAAAAAATAAAAAATGTATTCTAGTTTATTTTTTCTTTTCTTCCACATGCACCCGCCGCTTTGGGCCTTAGGCCCAAAACTGTTCCATCATTATGGAAAAGCCCGCTTCAGGGTTTAAGTGCACCAAGTGTGGCGGTACCATTTCCGTCACCGACACCCATGAATGGTGTCCTTAAGTGTTTAGGTCCTGACCATTCCATCACTGACTGCATGGCCTGTGCCATGCTGTCTAAAAGAGGAAGACAAAACCGGGTTGCTAAGCTTAGCACCCTCTTCCCCTCCGATGCGGCCTCCATGGCATTGACATCTTCCAGGGCATCGTCTTCCTCCCATGGATCTCAGGTAACCAAACATAAATCCAGCCGGTCCTCAAAGGGTAGATCTCCTTCCCAGCATCGAGATGCCTCTGGCGTTGCCCTTGAGGGTTCCATACCGGCCAAACAGCCCCGGCGGGAGGCTTCAGCTTCCAAAGCATTATCGGGGCTCCAGGATGTTCTCGAGGCCTCGATCTCAGCAGAACTACTGGTACTGTGTTATGGGGTACCGGCAGCATCCGGTACCGATACCCAGGCACTGGTAGCATCGATAGACCAGAGGTTCCTGGCTATTGAGCGCAGTCTGGCGGCTCTCCTTGTGGCATTGACGCCCTCGGAACCGCGACAGACAATTCAACCGGTACCGAGCCCGGTACCGGTTTCGGTACCAGCTTCACCACCGATATTGGTGCCGGTACCGATACCGATAACATCGGCATCGACATCGGGACCAGTTCCGCCGGTACCCCGACATCCGATGTTTCCCGGTACCGATACCCCGGTACCGTTTTTTCCCGATACCGACTTCCGTCAATACGGGTACCGGGCTCCTCAGGAGCAATCGGACAGGAGGTATTTTGAATCCTCGGAGGACTCTGAGGATTCTGACGCCTCTGTCGATACCGGTACACTGCTTCCAGAGGAACCTGCCTCACCTAAGCGTAGGATGTCTCCTCCTGAGGATATCTCTCTTCAGGATTTCATCAGGGAGGTGGCTCGAGGTCTTTCTCTATCTGTGGCTCCAGAAACAGAGCCCAGGGCGAAAGAGTTGGAAATATTACAATTTCCCAAGGTTCCTGCAGAAGCAGCCACTTTGCCTGTACATGAGATTTTGCAGGACCTCGTGTTGAGGATGTGGGAGACACCTCTTACCACCTCTCCCCACTCACGCAGACTAGATACTGTGTATCGAGTTCCCCCTTCTCGTGGGTTTCAGAAAACTCAGCTTCCTCACCACTCTATTGTGGTTGAGTCAGCAATGAGAAGGATCAGGAATGCAAAGAGGCACTCCTCTAATCCTCCTGGACGTGAGTGCAGAACCCTAGACGCCTTTGGGCGTAGGATCTTCCAGGCTACCATGCTATCTTCCAGGATAAATTCCTGTATTCTTTATATGGGAATGTTCTTAAAAGAGATCACAGGGGATTTGGAGATTCTCGCTCCCTCTCTTCCAGAAGACAGGAGACAGGATTTTCTCAGCCTGGTCAAGCATGCCCAGGATGTGTCTAAGTTTGTTAACCGTGCAGTCTTTGACTCTTTTGAGTGTGTTAGCAGAGCATCTGCTACCTCTATAGGTGCACGTAGACTCACTTGGCTTCAAGCATCTGACTTGGAGACCTGGGTCCAAGACAAACTAGGCAACATCCCCTGTACAGGTGAGAACTTGTTTGGCAAAAATTGGCAGGAGAAGACCAATGAATTAGATGCTGATAACTCTACCCTTACTAGGTTATCCAAGGCCACAGCTGACCCTGCAAGAAGGAAACCTCTTAAGAAACCTTTCTTTTCAAAAAAGAAAACGTTTTATCCTTATGCCAGCTGGGACGGTCTACAGGTCAACCTGCTCGAAAGACTCAACAGTCGGCCAAACAAGTGAAAGCTAAGGCTGCTAAGCTTCAGCCTTCTCAACAGTCTCAGCCTCCACAGGGCCTTTGACTCTCACCTAGAGAACTTAGCCTTCCTGCCTCTCCAAGGACCAGACCCTTCCACCATCCCATGAAGGTTATGTCATTTTGCCCCCAGATTGGGGCAAATAACAGCAGAACAGTGGACACTTTCCATCGTAAAGGAGGGGTACAAACTTCATTTTTCCAACATACCCCCATCCACAAGAGTAAAACGGTTCAATTCTCAATCCTCTCTCCTCCATCTTCTGGATCTAGAGGTCTCTCTGCATCTTGCCCAAGGGGCAATAGAAGAAGTACCCACTCTTCAACAGAGTACAGAGTTTTACTCCCCCTACTTCCTTACTCCAAAGAAGACAGGGGGTACAGGCCTATTCTAGACCTCAGGGAATTGAACAAATTCCTCTTCAAGGAGAAATTCAAAATGATTTCCCTAGGAATTCTGCTGCCATACCTCCAGAGTCAGGATTGGCTTTGTTCTCTTTGTTCACGAAATGCATGGCCGTCGTAGCAGCATACCTTCGCACCCTGGGTTACTTCGTCTTCCCCTACTTAGACGACTGGCTCATTCGAGCCCCATCAGAGTCAGAGGCCAGGGCTTCTCTATCAGGAACAATGCGCACATCCTTCAATATTTGGGACTAGTCATAAACATCCCAAAATCCAACCTAACTCCTACTCAATCTCTAGAATTCATAGGAGCGGTGTTGGATACCAGAAGAGCAAGGGCCTACCTGCCTCAGGCCCATTGCCTTCGCTTGGTGCAACTAGCCTCTCAAGCAGTACTAAAGTCTCCACTCACTGCTCGAGAAATGTTGCAACTGCTAGGCCAAATGGCATCTACAGTACATGTGGTTCCTTATGCTCGCCTCCATATGAGAGCAGCTCAGTGGATTTTAGCCACACAGTGGTATTGGGAGAGAAATTCGTTGCACTAAATATGCTTCTTTTGAAGAAGTTAAGTGCGCTATATATATTTTTTTATGGATTGCGGTGTGTTATTAACACTGTGTAAAAAGTCACGTATATTTTCATAAAAGAAGAAAAAGAAAGAAAAAAAAAGGACTAGGAAGGCTGATGGACTGTCATTGATGCTATCGGGGCACAACGAGACACATGAAGTGTCACTGTTTAAGTGCCGATTTGTCTGAGACGTCCATAAGTCCAAATTGCACCCATAAAATCCATTTTTCCCACACTCAGTGCTGAGATATTTAGAGTAATTTTATATTCTAGTCATTTATATTACTCTGGAAACCGACCAACTAACATCTTGTAATAGTACACAGTGGACCCAGGCAGTAGGTCGCCTGTCAGACAAAATAGAGAACACAACTTGTCTTATTTTGTCCCTCCAATGGTGGCAATCCACTCCAAACCTGTTGGTAGAGTCCCCATTCCAACAACTCCTACCACAGGCAACTCTTACAATAGATGCTTCTCAGATGGGTTGGGGAGCTCATCTGCAAGACCTCTCCACCCAAGGCACTTGAACTCCACAAGAGACTTGTCTACATATCAATCTCTTGGAGCTGAGAGCAATCTTCCTTGCTCTCCAGGTGTTCCACAGTCTGCTCAGCTACAAGACAGTCCTCATTCACACAATCAGGTAGCAATGTTTTATATAAACAAGCAGGGAGGAAAAGGCTCTCTGTCGCTTTGCAACGAAGCTTTGCGAATTTGGGCCCTCTCCAGAGAGCATCAAATCCATCTGCTGGCAGTATATCTCCCAGGGATACAAAACTCTTGGGCAGACAGACTCAGTCGAGTTCTGCTACCTCACGAATGTTCTCTACATGCGGACCAAGTGGCCAAGATTTTTCAAAGGTGGGGAACCCCGGACATAGACCTCTTTGCAAGTCCGTGGAATGCCAAACTTCCCCGGTTCTGTTCCAGAATCCCGGCTCGGAATTCTCAGGCCAGGGACGCCTTCCTCCTTCATTGGGGTCAGGACTTCTGTATGCTTTTCCGCCCATTCCCCTAATTCCAAAAATCCTCTTCAAGCTTCAGAAGGACAGAGGTCGCA
This sequence comes from Ichthyophis bannanicus, assembly GCA_033557465.1. Classification (NCBI taxonomy): domain Eukaryota; kingdom Metazoa; phylum Chordata; class Amphibia; order Gymnophiona; family Ichthyophiidae; genus Ichthyophis; species Ichthyophis bannanicus. Next base: position 532,376,029 of record CM066032.1, read on the forward strand.
TGATTCTCATAGCTCCACATTGGCTAAGGCAAGTGTGGTACCCTCTGCTCCTACATCTCTCTCAAGCTCCCTCCCTAGAGTTGGGGTCTGCCCCAGATCTCCTGTCTCAGGAGGGTGGAATGTTATGGCATCCCAATCCTCAATCCCTGCATCTCAGGGCTTGGTTTCTGAAGGCCTAGATCAGGGGTCCTCAAACTTTTTAAACAGGGGGCCAGTTCACTGTCCCTCAGACCGTTGGAGGGCCGGACTATAGTTTAAAAAAAATCTATGAACAAATTCCTATGCACACTGCACATATCTTATTTTGAAGTAAAAAAACAAAACGGGAACAAATACAATATTTAAAATGAAGAACAAGTAAAGTTAAATTAACAAACTTACCAGTATTTCAATGGGAACTATGGGCCTGCTTTTGGCTAATGAGATGGTCAATGTCCGGTTCCGTATTTGTCACTACTAGTCGTAACAAGTGATGCAAGTGTGCATCAGTTAGTCTAGATCTGATTGGAGATTTCAGATGTTTCATTCTGGAAAAGGTCTGTTCACAGACATAAGTGCTGCCAAAGATGGTTGCCATTTTGAGTGCATGGTTCCTGAGATTAGGATATGTCTCAGAGGGGAGAGATGCATAGAAATTAGGAAGGCTGCTTGACTTGAATGCGTCTTTCAGAGAGTCACAATTCTGCAGTTCAGCCAGTTCCATTTGGTAAATTGTATCCACATTTTCAATGTCAATAGAAAATGGGTTACGGAAAAGCTGTATGTCCTGTTCATGGAGATGAAGCTCTTTAAATCTAAATTGGAACTCCTTTTGCAACTTTTCCAGTGAATCCACACATGTTTTGTTTGGGAATGCAACCAATGTTTTTTCCGCTAACAGATTTTGAGTTGTGGGGAGATGGCAGAAATTTTCCTCCTTCACTTGTTTGATGAGGAGGCCTAATTTTACTTCAAATGCTTTCACATGTGATTGCATATCACAGATGAGCTTCCCCTTTCCTTGAAGTTGCACATTGAAACTGTTGAGTAGCTCTGTTACATCTGTCAGAAAGGCATGGTGCCATTTCCATTCTGCATCATTGAGCTCTGGTACTTCTTTGTTTTTTGAAAGCAGAAAAGCTGTAATCTGTGGAAGTAAGTCATAGAAATGTTTCAAAACTCTCCCTCGACTCAGCCAACGGACTTCTGTGTGGTACAGAACATCTTCATAGGCAACATTTAGCTCAGACAGAAATTACTGAAATTGTCTGTGGTTTAGTGCATTAGCTCTAATGAAGTTAACACAAGATACCACAATTTTCATAACAGAGTTCCACTTCAGTGATTTACTACACAGCGCTTGTTGGTGGATGAGGCAGTGTATGGCTATTGGATGAGAATGGTTATGTTTGTCCATCTCTTGGTTAATGCGAGCAATTACTCCTTTCTTAGACCCCACCATGCTAGGAGCACCATCAGTTGTCACACTGGCTAGTTTAGCCCAGTCAAGCTCCAAACCATTCACAGTTTGGCAAACCTTTTCATAGATATCCTCTCCTTTGATGCTTTGCAGTGCAGCAAGCTCTTCTGTGACTTCAAAATAGTCATTCGTCCCATGAATAAAAATTAGAAGTTGTTCAGAATCACGAACATCATTGCTTTCGTCGAGTGCCAAGGAAAAATAGGAAAGTTTTTTTTTTTTGCGGAGTTTTGCAAATGCTGATGCAAATTGTCTCCCATTTCTTCAATCCTTTGTGTAATTGTAGGTCCTGAAAGACTCACTGTACTAAATAAATCGGCCTTTTCTGGACACATCTCTTTGGCAACAGAAAGAAGGCATTCTTTAACAAATTCTCCCTCCACGAATGGTCTGCCAGTGCACGCTATTAGCTTGGCAACTTGTATTGTATTTGCTCAACTCTCTCACCACCTGGATACTATCAATTTCCTTCACCCTCGTCAATCTGGTTTCCGTCAGGGTCACAGCGTTGAAACTGTCCTACTTGCTTTCACTAATGCTCTACATGTAGCTCACGATCGTGGTGACATCTCGGTGGCGGTAGCCTTTGACCTCTCCGCTGCCTTCGACCTAGTTGATCACTCCCTCCTTCTCCTCCGCTTACGGGAAGCGGGTCTTCGCAGCACTGTCTTTCACTGGTTTCACTCTTTCCTTTCCTCACGGTCTTGTTTGGTTCTTTCCTCCTCCCCTTCTGTCCCTGCTTCGGACCCCTTTCCTCTGCTATGTGGTGTCCCTCAGGGCTCTGTACTTGCGCCTCTCCTTTTTAACCTCTTTTTAGCTCCCCCTCACTCTGCAGATTCAACAAACTGGGATCAGCGCCTTTTACTATGCTGACGACATTGTCCTCCTTCACCACACCTCCCCCTCTCACCCTGATCTCTCCCCACTCAACTCTTGTCTTTCCATCGTCGCTAGCTGGTTGTCTCAAAATTGCCTTCACCTTAATCTCACTAAGACTATTGCTATCTGGTTCTCTCACGGTAGTCCCCCTCCCTCCTTAACTCCGTCCTTCTCAGGTTCTCCCATACCCCTGGTCTCCACTTTTCGTTATCTTGGCGTACTCTTTGACTCTGACCTATCTTTTCACGCCCACATCTCCCACGTCACTAAAACTTCCTCCTTCTTCCTGCGTCAAATTCGCGCAATTCGCCCCTTTCTTACTCCCGCTGCACTTGCCACACTACTTCTATCTCTGGTCATGTCTCATGTTGATTTTTCCAATTCTATTTTTCTTGGCCTTCCGAAATCTCAACTTCACAGACTCCAACGAATCCAAAACACAGCTGCCCGTATCGCTACTCACTCTTCTGTCCGTGATCATGTCTCACCCCTTCTCTCCAGTCTTCACTGGCTACCTCTACCTTTCCGCTCCCAATACAAACTGCTTACTCTGGTGCATCGGGCCTTTCACACTAACACTCCGCAGTATCTAGCAGACCTCATTACTTTTCACACTCCCAGGCACACACCTCGCTCTTTCCACCTTAACAGTCTCATTCTCCCCTCCCCCCCTCTCTCGCACACCTCCAGTCCACTCGCTCCTCAGCCTTTTTCTTTGCAGGCCCCGCCCTCTGGAATTCCCTCCTCCCCTCCCTTTGGCTTGAGCCCCACCATCCCACTTTTAAGTGTAACTTGAAAACCCACCTCTTCTCCCTCGCCTTTGACCTTCCTTCCCCTTTTGTGTAGTTTTTCTTTTTTGAGTCTTGTGATCTACCCTTTTCTCCTCCTGCTTTCCTGTTTGGGATTGTAACTTCCTTTTCTTCTTTCTAGCCTGTTGTGTCTCCTAGTTGTTTGTATATTGTAAACCGCTCTATTTCCCCTGAAGGGCGGTATATCAAACTCAATAAACATAAACATAACTTGAAAACTTGCTCGCAGTGATGAAATATTTAGCTGCTTCTGCTTCACAAAAGTATTTTGCTGAGTTGTCAATGTATTTTTCAGTTTTAATATTTTCTTTTCTCACTTTTCCGACCAAACAATCATATTTATCTTTATGTTGAGTTTCATAGTGTCGACGCAAATTATATTCTTTGAACACAGACACTATATTCTGACATATCAAACACACAGCTCTTTCCTTGTACTGCATGAAAAAGTAATCATAAGTCCACTGTTCTTTGAATATCCTACACTCTGAGTCAATTTTTCACTTTCTTGATATCATTGTTTCCTAAGGATTCCAAATTGCTATTAGTAAAATACCAATATATATATACAGCGCTACAAAAACAATATACCAGCAATAACTTTGCCCACACAGAGACATACAGACTGCACTGCCCACCAATGCAGTCTGATCAGTGTCCATCAATGCAGCCTTGTTCTTACCTCGGTCCTCAGGCAGCAGCAGGCTCTGCACGCCCCCCCTCCCCCATACCTCCGTCCAGCGCTGCCTGCTCTTTTCCAGTTCTAACCCCCCCATCAGCCCACCCAGTCCTAACCCCCCTATCAGTCCATTACCAGTCCTAAACACCTAGCGACATCAACTTAAACACAAAGTAAAACCGGTGCAGACTGCGGAGCCTTCACGTGCAGCGGCGTCCCGCCCCCAAAGGAAGTAACTTCCTTTGCATACAACTTCCTTTGGGGGCGGGACGCCGCTGCACGTGAAGGCTCCGCAGTCTGCACCGGTTTTACTTTGTGTTTAAGTTGGATTATTTTTTTAGACGTTGAAGTGAGGCAGCTACTTTGGGGGCAAAAATGTCGCCTTTGACATTTCTCCGCCTGAGGCAGCCGCCTCACTTCGCCTCATGGTAGAGCCACCCCTGAGGACAGGCAGCGGTGGCAAAAACACCCAGCGGGCCGGATAAATGTCCTCGGCGGGCCACATGTGGCCCGCAGGCCGTAGTTTGAGGACCCCTGGCCTAGATCTTCAGGATCTTAACCTCTCTCAACAAGTGAAGGAGATCCTTTGTGCTTCCAGAAAACCTTCCACAAGACGCTCTTACACTTTCAAGTGGAAAAGGTTCACCATGTGGTGCTCGCAAAAGGGTCTTAACCCTCAAGTGCTACCTCTGGCATCTCTATTGGATTATCTCCTTCATTTGTCCAATGCGGGTCTTAAGACAAACTCAGTGAGGGTCCATCTAAGTGCTATTGCAGCTTCTTTGAAGCCTTTAAATGGACAACCTGTTTCCTCTCATCCTCTTATAGCGAGATTTATGAGAGGCTGCCTCCTCACTAAACTTTCCATTAGACCACCTCCTGTGGCATGGGACCTAAACCTGGTTCTTGGTCAGCTCATGAAGCCACCTTTTGAACCTTTGGCTACTACCTCCTTAAAATTCCTTTCTTGGAAGGTTATCTTTCTTATTGCAATTACATCAGCACGTTGCATAAGTGAATTGCAAGCACTTGTAGCTGATCCACCTTATACCAGATTCCATCATGACAAGGTAGTCCTTAGGACTCATCCACGCTTCATGCCAAAGGTGGTTTTGCCTTTTCATCTCAATCAGGCAGTCTATCTACCTGTGTTTTTTCCCAGGCCTCATGCATCAAGTGCAGAAAGGAATCTCCATACTGTGGACTGTAAAAGGCTTTAGCCTTTTACTTACAGAGAACACAGCAACATAGAAAATCTCAACTCTTTGTTGCTTTTGATCCTTCTCATTTGGGACATCCAGTCTCCAAAAGAACACTGTCTAATTGGATTGCACAATGTATCTCCTTTGCTTATCAGAGTAAGAACATTCCTCTGGAAGGCCATGTCACTGCTCACAATGTGAGAGCCATGACAGTCTCAATGGCTAATTTATACTCTGTGTCTATCGACGAAATCTGTCGAACAGCCACCTGGGCCTTGGTTCGTACCTTCACAGCCCATTACTGCTTGGACAAGGACTCCCGCCGGGACGCCTTGTTTGGTCAGACTGTTCTCCAACACCTGTTCCATACTTAACCAACTCCTACCCACCATCCCTGGTGGATGCCAGAGATCCATGGGGGAAAGTAGAGCCCTTCCCCAGGGACTCAAAACTTTTGGGACCTCTCCCTGGCATCTGAAGCTAGGGAGTCCCCATATGTGAAAACTCATTCCTGCTTGTTCCTGGAGATAGCACAGTTACTTACCTGTAACAGGTGATCTCTGGGAACAACAGGAATAAGTCTTCACAACCCACCCACCTCCCCTAGGAGTTCAATCTCTCTATCTCTCTCTCTTTCTCTTTCCCTCTCGCTCTTTCTCTTTCTCTTTGTCTCAGCTTTAAACTCAACTGAGGAGAGGCAGTTGGGAAAGGCAGGAAGGCAGCACGCAGGCACTGTGGGATGCTCCCAAAAGCTTTCCTATTGGATGCTGGGGAGCGTTCCCGCGCAGGCTCCGTCTGTACCAATGTACCCATATGTGAAGACTTATTCCTGCTGTTCCCAGAGATCACCTGTTACAGGTAAGTAACTGCTTTCTCGACCAACAACCATCTTTCAATGCGCAAGTAACGACAACAGCCAAGATGATATACTCCAAAACACTACAACGCTTCCATCCCTTCCTCGAACCAGCAGACTTCTGCTCAACACTTCAAGCCCTCACTCTCCCACATGCAGACTATTGCAACATAATCTATCACATGCCACCCTTCTCCCACTACAAACTGCCCTACACACTGCCACCTGCACAATCCAGGGAGCCTCTAAACATGACCACATGACCCCTATCTTCAAACGGCTCCACTGGCTGCCAGTCCCCAGCAGAATCAAATATAAATTCTTACTCCTAACACACAAAGCACTGCACTCCCACCTAGCTACCCATCTCCAATCCCTCCTACAGACACTCGCACCAAACAGACTTTGAAGATCCTCTACAGTCAATAAACTTACCATACCACACTCTTGAGACAAAGCTCAACCAGCAAGCTTGCCGCAGAGCATTTCAATTATATGCACCATCCCTCTGGAACGCTCTATCAAACAATGTAAGAAGTATCACCAACCTCCCCTCCTTCTGCAAGCACCTGAAAACCCTCCTATGTTCAGAACACTATGGACCCACCACCTAACCCTCCCCCCACCATGCCCACACCCTAATAATGTGTTAAATGAGTAAGAACTACCACCTGTAAAGTTAAACATACCACTTGTGCATAGTTTACTGCTTGTACATAGTTTACTGTTATATGTTCTCTGTAACTGAGGTTTCTGTTCATTGTAAACTGCTCTGACCCAGTGAAAAGCAGTATATAAACCTAGTAAATAAGTAACCTTTGTCAGATTACATATGCCAGATAACTGTCAGCTCAGTTTATTTTAATGGACATTTATTTATAATGTGAAGATAAAATAAGTGCACTCCCTTTTGGTTGCTAACATTCTGAAAAGATGTTAATACTAAAATATTTTAGACGTAGCATAGGTGATACTTTGATGTCGGACAGTAACATAATAGATGACTGCATACAAGTGCATATGTATGTTTATTTTTATTATTTTTTTAAAACAGCTTTCCCCTCCAGAAAGTTCAACATTTATACTTGCTACACTTGAATAGCATATACTTTTATGTGCATATATCCTTGAGTAATTTCAATAAATGCTCACTTCCTTAAGGAACTCTAGTCCAGTCCCGGAACCTTAGAGTTTAGAATGCCTTCCAGCAACCTTGGAGACTGAATGATGTCATCTTTTTCTGATGCCACCGATACAAGTAGGCTAACTCCGCCCCCTTTCAACAGTATTTCAGTCTCCAAGCAGCTTTTGAGATGCCTGAGCCTGTATCTGGGCTCAGTTGTAACAAACAAGTAGAGCTGAATTATTTATTTAGTTTGATTTGGCTTGATTCAAATTTTGATTAGATTTTCTCTTTTTGTTTTAAGAGCGCTGCTGCTGCTGAAGCTTCCTGCTGGGCTATTTTAATTTGTTTTGTTTTGCCTCCTCCCCATCTTTTAAACGATCAGAGGCTTAATAGTTTTAACGGATAGATCCTCCATGCTCCCGAACCCGGTAAGAGGGGTGAGGAGCAGGTGGAGAGAAAGATAAAAGAAGAGAAACAAAAAGTTTTAGGCTGTGCACTGCCCTTAGATGTAAGGGATTGCAGGGCATTTTGTTTTCTCTGATGTTGGTGCCGAAGCCGCTGAATGGCTGAGCTCCGACGCATTGAACTTCCCCAGGACTTTAAGTTATGTGGGGGAAGGTACTGGTAATTAATTAGTTGTTTTTTGAATCCGCCTTGTTGCCGTTGATCGTTTGGCCCGCGGGTGTGCGGCGCGTGCGAGTTCGGCGCGCTTATTTCTTCATTAGCTGATGTGGGAGTTAAGCAGCAGTCTTTTTAATTGTGTTTTTGACTTTATTATTCTCTTTAGTTTGGGAAAAATAATCCTTTTAAGGTACAGTCTTTTTAATTGTGTTTTTGACTTTTTATTATAGAATGCCGGCTAAGCCACGGTGTTTAGTTTGTGGCTCGCGGCGTGGAGAATTAATGGATTCGGGGGTGTGTAAGTCATGCACTTTGGAGCCCGATGGTGCAATCAAAGCCCAAAGAAGTTCCTTGGGTGCTCAGGTTGGTTTAACAGGGGAACTTGGTAATTCTCTGCCACCTGCTTTAAGTCCTGTGCGGACAGGGCCTGGGTCTTCTGCTGAGGTTGATGCTCTGGTGCTTCCATCTATGAGCACAGCAGATGTTCATTCTATTCCTCCTAATTTCTATTTGCTGATGTCTCAGGCCTTGGAGCTTCTGCAGCCTATGTTAGGGGTTTCTTCTCAAACTTCAAAGGGTATGAAGCGTACTGGGTCTGTTTGTCTACCCGAGGAGGACGCAGGGTTAGCAAAGATCAGTAAGCAGGCAGTAAATGATAGTCTTCTCGAGGAAGTGTTGGAAGGTGCGGACGATGTAGATCAGTCCTCTGAGATGGAATTAGAGGAAGGAGAGTTGCCAGAAGAAGAACAACAAAGTAGAGTTGTTAAAGTATTTCGTAAAGAGGAGTTGCCTGCTTTGATTTCTGAGACTCTCAGGTCACTTAATATGCCTGCGAGGGATTCGGTAGCTGAAGAATCTTTGGAAGATCCATTTTTGCAGGCGGTGCGGAAGTCCCAGCGAGTTTTCCCAGTTCATAGAGTTTTCAGGTCTATGATTCAAGAGGAGTGGGACTGTCCTGAGGCAGCTTTTCGTCTTTTGTATGTAAAACAGTTTTATGTGTAAAGGTTTTTATAAAATAACCCCTATAAAGACTAAATTGGTCCATGATGTATCCTCACTGAGGATCTTTCACATTGGTTACATAAGCATATAAATTCCCAAATACAGCCTAATACCATCTCCTCCCCAGCTATCTTCAGTTTGAGAAGCACATCCTGCAGGTTTCTTAAAAATCAGGCACACTAATTTTGCTGAGTGCTGCTTCATCTGTTTGCTTAGTGGGGTAGTAGATGGTGACCCTTACAAACTAAGGGTGTCTTCTTTATTGTCCCTCCAGTCCAGTCTGATCTGTGGGTTGTCACATCTCACCAGCAGCTTGGAGACTGAGCATGTCAATGCTGATGACATTACCCTTCATAGGCAACTATCACCTTACCAACCCCAGTATTCGGTCTCCAAGCAGCTGGAGCGGTGTGACTCTCCAGGGTGGACTCGCTGTAGGGACAACTAGGAGCAATTGGGTTTTTTCTGGCTTCGGGGGTTATTCCTCTCCTTTGAGGAGGACTAGCCCTTTAAGACACTGCCTGAATAGAGCAGATTATTAATTTCCTCCAAAAAAAGAAGACAGCAGCTATTAAAGCATGGCAGGCACAGTGGAGAGAGAGCTGTCTTTCTGAAGGGCTGGGGCAGTGATCTTGGGGGATCCAGTGGCTCTTGAACATGACAAAGGGTGAGGTCCCATTCCCTGTGCAAGGCTTGACACTCGACCCTGCAGGGGACTCTGACAACACTGGCAAAGAAGGACAGTGTGTGTGTTTGAGATCCTGGACAATCTGCATCACACCATGAGTTGTTTCTTTGCAGTCTGTTTGTTTTGGGCCTCTCTGCGGTTGGGACTCGTGGCAGTAATGCTACCTGACCTGGGAAGCATGCGGGGAGACTAGAGCGGCAGACTCATACAGCGCAGGAAGTAGCACCATCTTAAGGCCAAGCAGTTCTCTCAGCAACGGACTAGTGCTCCATACACTAGATTGCAAGCGGTCCCTGTCCTTCTACTTACAGAAGACTCGGGCCCACCGAAAAGCTCTTCAGCTATTCGTTTCTTATGATCCCAGCAAACTGGGGCTCCCAGTGACAAAGCAAACTCTGTCCACTTGGGTGGCAGACTGTATTGCCCTCTCCTACAAGCGAGCTGATCTCTCCCTAGAGCACCGGATCACAGCATATCGCATGAGGGCAGTGACCTCGTCGGTGTCCAACCTCCACTCGGTGCCAGTGACAGAAATCTGCAAGGCCGCCACATGGTCTTCAGTTCATATGTTCACACCTCACTACTGCCTAAAGAATGAGTCCTGCAGGGGCAGTGCCTTTGGCCAGGCAGTACTCCATAATATTCTCGGGGTGTAGGCAACTCCTGCCCTCCGACCCTTCAGTGTTCAGGCTACTGGAGTGATAGTGTCGCTGGACGCAAGGGTTATACAGAATTTCTCAGTGGGGGCTCACCTCCTGCAACTCACGGCTACCCAACTGGTTCCGTTGGTGCTGTCATGGTTCAGTCCTCGGCAGCCTGGAGCTAGGGAGTCCCATTTATGAGAACTGACTTCCTACTTCTTCCTGGAGAAAGTGTAGTTACTCACCTGTAACAGGTGTACTCCAGGGAGAGCAGGAATCTGTCCTCGCAACCCTCCCTCCTCCCCTGGGAGTTGCCTCCCTACCTCGTTTTAGTTTTTACTGCTGGCCTAGCTATGTTATCTGACCAAGCAAGATGGCACCCTTGAGCAGGAAGGGGACCACACATGCTTGGTAGCATGTCCTAAAGGCTTTGAAATCTGGGGAAATACTCCGCACGGGTTCCGTTGGCACCAACGTCACCTATATGTGAGGACTGATTCCTGCTGTCCCTGGAGAACACCTGTTATAGGTAAGTAACTGCGCTTTTTGGATGACTCAAATCAGTGTTGTGGCGTTTTGTTGTGGTCTCTGAGCTAAGCAAAAAAAAAAGTAAAAAGGAAAGACAAGAAGAGACAGAAGCAGGCAGAGAGGCTGTTCCAGCACATTGGCTCTGGCAAGCAGTGTGGCCTTTTGCTGTGATATGCCCACTAAGACCACATTTTTGGCTTGTGGCTCCTAGTGAGACTCTGTCTTGGCATCCGGTTTCTGCCACGGCTGCGAGGCAGAGTCCCGGTTGGCGGAGGAGACTTTGGGGTCTCAGACAGATAAGGCTGGGAAAGGGAGACCCTTGAGGGGTGCTCGGCAGCCGGGAAAGTGCTTTTTGCCCGTGGCAGAGGCCAGGCGGGTAGCTCTTTTTCAGATAGTGCTGATACCTCCCCCCCCCCCACTCCTATTGGAGGGGTAAAGTAAGGGGAGCAGGTCTCCCAGACCATCCACTTCCATGGATTTGTCTGAGGAGTTAGCCCAAAGCGGTTTTTCCTCCGAGTTTGTTCTACTCATGTATAGGGCCTTCTGCAAGAAACAGCGAGGGAAGGACAGCCCGCAGGGGCCCTCCAAGAGAACCAGGAAAAGGGTGCTCCCCTGAGAGCCTGCAGGGGCAGAGGGCCAAAGGGGAGCTTGATCCTAGCCAGAGATGTTTTGGAGGCAGACTTGTGGGAAGACACGGGGTCCCTTCACTTGGAGGTGTAAGGGGGATTTAGAGATAGGAGTGAAGACAGGCGAGAGGAACCCGCCGATCTGGAGGAAGGAGAAATCCTGCAAGGGAATAAGGCTAGGATCGTACGAGCCTTCTGTAGGGAAGAATTGGCAGCATTGATCATCCATTCATTTAAGGCTCTTAACATGTCGACAGAAGCACTGCTGGAGGATGAGCCAGTGGAGGACCTTTTATTCCAAGCTGTCCAGAAGCCACTGATTGTGTTTCCCCTCCATCGAGTAATCAAGCAGATAATTCTGGATGAATGGGATGTGCCTGAGTCCGCTTTTAGGGGCACCCGCGCTATGGCTATGCTGTACCCCTTACTGGACTCTGAAAAGGAGCTCCTCCGTTCACCTAAGGTAGATGCTGTGGTCATGAAGAAGACCACTATTCCACTAGAGGACATAACAGTCCTCAAGGATGTGCAGAACTGCAGGTTAGAGACCTTGCTTAAGTTGGCGTTTGATATCAATGCACTGTTCTTGCAGGTGTCTGTGGAGCATTTGTGGCCCATGCATGCTTATGATGGGCACAAGGGATCTTGGAAGCAGCAGGAGAGCTTCGGCGCTGCCTTTGGAGGCAGCCAAGTTGGAGTCCGGAGCAGCCTATCTGGCAAATGCCTTTTATGATCTGATTAGAGGCCTGTCTAAGAGCATGGCTTCGGTAGTGGCAGCACGGCATTGCTTGTGGCTCCAAAATTGGGTGGCAGATGTTTCCTCCAAGTCAGCTTGAGTAAGCTACCTTTCAAGGGTAAGCTCTTGTTCAGGGAAGCTCTGGACAAGTTGAACGACCTCAGCAAGACCAAGGGTAACCAGTTGCCCGAGGATAAACAAAAGCCAGTTTGGTCTGATTCACTTGGTATGTGTTTTTAAAGGTGACTGATGCCAGAACATAGAGTACTTAAGACTGGTACAAGGGGGTGAACACTTCATTTTTTTAAGTACGTCTAGAATATTTTTCACTTGGCTGTTATGAAGTAGGATATATGGATACATGGGTTAGGTTGCAATCCTGTCTGAATCAAAACAAATGTGAAGTAAAACAAAAAAAGATGTGGAGAGAGAAGCCTCATGGTTAGAGCAGCAGGCTGAGAACCAGAGAAGCAAGGGTTCAAATCTCGCTTCTCCTTCTGGCCTTGGATAAGCCACTTCATCCTCTGATTGGGGTAGAAACTAAGGGCCTGATTTACTACTTTGCTTTAGCTTTAGTAATGCACTTGGTTAGTAAATAGGCCTCATTGACAATAATGGGATTTGTGTCAAATAGCATGCATTAAATCACATTAATGCAATTTTAACACAAATTAGTAAAATTTATTTTATTTATTTATTTAGACAGTTTTGTATACCACCTTATCTTTCAATCAAAGTGGTCACAACACAATTGGGGGATACATTTAACACGAGGGGATATGAGACACATACACTAATACTTACAGGGAACATGGGCAATGGAAGGTTAAGTGGCTTGCCCAAGACCACAAGAAGCACCTGTGGGACTAGAAACCCCAGTCCTTCCGGCCCAAGGTTGCTGTCCTCTAGTGGGATTTGAACCCCCCAACCTTCCACCCTGAGGTAACTTGCCCCAACCACTTTAGCCCTTAGTAACATAGTTTATGACCACAGATAAAGGCCATCATGATCCATCTAGTCTGCCCAGCAAGGTGGAAAGAGTAGTTGTACCTGCTGCTCTGTGCAGGTCACCCCTTCCCCTGCCTTTGTTTAGGGGTGTACCCACCGCTCCGTGCAGGTCACTCCTATCTGTTGAGATAGCAGAGACAGTTAAGGTTATTTTGATTTTATCCTGTTGCTATAAAGGGATCCACTATCCTATACCATTTTGAATTCCGTCACTGTATTTGTCTCCACCATGTCCTTCGGGAGGGCATTGCAAGCATCCATCCATCCACCCTTGCAGTGTAAAAGTATTTCTTGACGTTGCCTTTCAGTTTACCCCTTTGAATCTTCATTATGTCCTTTAGTTTTGCAGCTTTCCCCGTCTTTGAAAAAGTTTTGTTCATTAATACCCTTTAAGTATTTTAAAGGTCTATATTATATCTCCCCTGTCCCTCCTCTTCTCTAGAGTATACATATTTAGTTCTTCAGGAACAAGCAGGTGTCAGCCCTCACACATGGGTGACGTTGGCGCCGATGGAGCCCGTGCAGAGCATTTCCTCAGCTTTCAAAGAAAGCCTTTGGAACATGCTACCACACGTGTGGTACCCTTCCTGTCCAAGGGTTCCAACTTGCTCAATCTCCTTTTTTCCATTGAGCCCAACGGGACGCTTGTCCTGTTTTTTTCCCTGAAAAATCTAACTAGTCTCAAAAAGTTGTGTGTTTCCTGGTTTGTGTACCGGTTCCTCTTCCCGCCTCAAGCCGGCGCCATTCTTGGCACCTTCATTTTTTTTTATCAAGGCTTGCCTTGACCGGTGTTTGCGCCCTTTTTCACCCAGGGGTTGTCACCTCCGGCCAGGTGTCTCCCACCATGTCGCCCGGTGGGTTCAAAAAATGTGACCGCTGCAGTCAGATCATGTCTATCACAGACACCCACGGCTGCTGCCTACGTTGCCTGGGCCTGGACCATTATAGCACTGCCTGTGACCTCTGTCAGGCCATGACTCCGAAAACAAATAAAAACGGTCCGAGTTGCAGGAGATGATGTTCCTGGGGTCCGACTCCACACAGACTTCCCCAGCACTGAGCTCCAAGCCCAGCACTTCTTGTGAGGTCCGGGCATCCTCTGAGTCCCACGTCGGCGGCCCCTTCAGGAAGACCTTGGATTCTGAGAAGGAAAAGAAGAAATCCTCAGCTAGTCGAAGTTTCACCAGTGAAACCCGGTAAAGTCCTGCGGAGGGACTTGGGTAACGCCAAGCAGCACCCTACTAAGGTCTCTAAGAAGGAGTTCTTGGTCGGCAGAAACCGTGCAAGGCTCCTCGAGACCGTGGTCCTTGTCGAGGATGTACTCACGAGAGTGCTGGTATCTGGCCTGAGGTCCTTGGTGCCTATGCCGAAAGCTGCAGAGCCTTGAAACCAGAGTGGTGACCCTGGAACAGAATATTTCTGCTATCCTGGTCCTGCAGCAGGCAATGATGGCAGATTCATCTGCATTATCTGCCCTGACAACTGGGCCCCCGACTGCAGGGGAGTCGTCGAGCCAGGCCCCGAGTGTCACCGGCCTTGGGTGAGCTCTCGGCACTGATTGAGGTCACAGTCCCGGTCCTCGGGTATCCAGTCCTCCCTGGTCAGTTTCTGGGAATCGGACCCAAGGTCCTCCGGGAGGAGGGGGGGGGGCCTCGGTTCCTCGAGGCCGGCCTCGTGGCTCAAGATCACTGAACCTCAGAATCGTCAATGCCCTCCGACTCTGAGTGGGAGACCGACGTCGAGGCCTTTCCAGAGACAACTCAATACCGAGACATTCCTTTGGAGCAGTCTCCCCCAGCGCCATTCTCCTCCGGAGGACGTGGCCTTCCACGGTTTTGTCCAGGATATGGCCTGGGCCCTGTCGGTCCCGACCGAGTCGGAGGAGGACCCGCGCACTGAAGAACTGGAAATCCTCCAGTATGAGTCCCTCCAAAAGAGACTCTCATGGTGCCAGTGCAACCGATCCTCGAGTGGCTACTCCTTTGAATGTGAGAGACCCCATCCTTAGTGCTGGTGGTCAGCTGACGCCTCGACGCCATCTATCGCATCAAGAATGGCCCTGGCTTCCACAAACCTCAGCTCCCGCATAACTCCATGGTTGTGGAGTCATCCATGCAAAAACTCAAGAGCCATAAGAACTATTCCTCTGTCCCTTCAGACAGAGAGGCTAGGGCCCTTGACACCCTCGGGCGCAAGTGCTACCAAGGCTGCATGAACTATACCTTAAGGCCCTAATCCAGGAGCTCTCTGGCTTCTTGACTGGCTTCTCCGGGGAACCCCTCCAATCCCTGACAGCCGGAATCAGAGACTGCTCAAAGTTCCTGTCCTGAGCCACCTACGACGGCTTTGAGTCAGCAGCCTGAATGGCAGCAACTGGCATTGGCACCTGGTGCCCAGCGCCAGGCCTGGTTGCAGACCTTGGACCTCAAGCAGTGGGTCTAAGAAAAATTGCTTGATGTTCCCTATAGTGGGGAAAACTTGTTCAGCAAACCCATGGCTGACAGGGTAAACTATTTAAGACTAATAAAAGAAAATATTTTTTCACTCAACGTGTAATCAAACTCTGGAATTTCTTACCGGAGGATGTAGTAAAGGCTGTTAGTGTAGCTAGTTTTAAAAAAGGTTTGGACAAGTTCCTGGAGGAAAGGTCCATAAACCATTATTAAGAAGTGACCGAAAATATCAATGCTTGACCCAGTACAAGCATTGTGGAACTTGTGTCTCTTGGGGAAACTGCTAGGTACATATGACCTAGATTGGCCACTGTTGGAAACAGAATACTGGGCTTGATGGACCTTGGTCTGACCCAGTATGGCATATCTTATGTTCTTATGTTAAGGTGGCCAAGATAGAGGCCGAGGTTGTGACCAGGCAGAGGCTCTCAAAGAAGACCTCAGCCCTCCCACGCAAGAAACCATCGGGGAAAAGACTCCTTCTCCCGAGGGGGGGAAAAAGGGGTCCTTCCATCAAAACCACTACCAGCCCTCAGCTTAAGGACCAGGGTCACGGGTCCAGAAAGCCCAAAATTCAAAAGCCCCAATCCCTGACTCACATCCAACCAGGGGGGAGTTTTTGACTCCCGGGTCAGGTCCTCCTCTCTCCTGGGAGACACTCCCAGCCCACAGGAGGCCGCCTGGCACTCTGCCCACAGGGGACCAGGGTCACCTTGGACCAGTGGGTCCTGCAGGTGGTAAGAGAGGGGTATCTCCTCCGCTTCCAGCAAGTACACCTGGGGTTCTTCCCCCAGGAGAGCTTGTGCGGCCTCTCCTTCACCAGACCTTTCTCATCCCAGAGTTTGCAGGCCTGCTGAGGGACAGGGCAGTGGAACTTGTCCCCAAGCCCCTATGGGGAAGGGGCTTCTACTCAAGGTACTTCCTTTTCCCCAAAGGACTGGGGACCTCTGGCCCATACTAGACCTGCAAAACTTGAATAAGTTTCTGGTGAGGGAGAAGTTCTAGATGCTCTGCCTTGGAACACTGCTGCCCTTCCTCCACCAGGGAGATTAGCTGTGCTCCTTAGATTTGAAGGGTGCATATACCCACATCCTGATCCACCCCTCCCACAGAAAGTACCTAAGGTTTGTGGTGGGGGGAGAGCACTACCAGTACAGGGTACTTCCCTTCAGCCTGGCCTCCTTGCCAAGGGTTTTCAGAAATTGACTCATGATAGTAGCCGCCTACCTATGTCTACAAGGGGCCTTCGTCTTTCCCTATCTGGAAAATTGGCTCATCAGAGGCACTTGAGGCTAGCCAGGCTGCAGGCACTTGAGGCTAGCCAGGCTGCAGGGCGAGCAATCTGTCTCCTGCACCACCTGGGGTTTGTCATCTACTCCAAATCCCATCTCTCCCTGGCCCAAGGCCTAGAGTTCATAGGTGTTTACTTGGACATGCTACAAGCAAGGGCTGTCCTCCTAAGAGAGAGGGCAGAACGTCTCCAGCAGCTGGCAGGAGAGGTATAGCGCTGCCGGTCAGTCCCATCACGCCGCTGCCTCAATCTTCTGGGTCACATGGCCTCGATGATCCACGTCACCCCCTTGGCCCACATGCATATTTGGACGGCCTAGCGGTGCATGCGCTCACAGTGGACTCAAACCACAGGCAGGATGAGGGACAGGGTCAAGGCCTCACTTGACTGGTGGCAGAACTTGCACCACCTACTGGCAGGAATGCCCTTCCAGGTACTCGCACCACAAAGGACCCTGACCTCCCTCCTCGGTTGGGGAACAGCTCCGGTGTTGATCCAGATGAACAAACAGGTTGCCATGTTATACATCAACAAGCGGAGGGTCACGGGCTCGTACTCCCTCTGCTCGGAGGCAGTGGCCCTCCTCTCCTTTGCAGCGTGCCACAGCATGCTTCTGTGAGCAGTATACCTCCCGGTCCAGAACAACTACCTAGCGGACAGGCTGAGCAGAGTCCTGCAGCCACACGAGTGGCGCTTGCACCCCAAGGTAACGAGACAGCTCTTCCACTTCTGGGACAGACCCATGATGGATCTATTCGCCTCTCTGGACTATATGCAGCTGACTCACTTCTGCTCCTGTCAGCCACACCCGGAGAGCGTGGCAGTGGATGCCTTCCTAATCTTGTGGGCCGAGGGTCTACTCTGTTCCTGCTGATCCCCCTCCTGGTCGCCAGGATTCCAAAATCCAGAGTGACAGGGCATTAATAATACTGACTGCTCCTAGGTGGCCCAGGCAACCCTGGTTTCCCCTGATGCTCTCCCTGTCAGCGGCACTCAATCCCACTGGACTGGGCCCTGGACCTCCTATCCCAAGAGGGGGGCCGCCTCTTGCACCCCAATGTGGGGTCCCTGTTGCTAATGGCGTGGCTTCTGAAAGGGTAGCCTTGGCCCATTTCAGTCTTCCAAGGGCAGTTGAGGAGATCCTGCTGGCCTCCCGGAAGCCCTCCACCAGAAGGGCATATGCCTTTAAGTGGAGCAGGTTCTCTGTCTAGTGCTCAGAAAGGGGGGAGAATCCCTTCTCCTGCCATGTGCAACTTGTTCTCCAGTACCTGCTGCACTTATCGTGCACTGGACTGAAATCTAATTCGGTACGGGGCACCTGAGTGCCATAACAGCTTACTACTACCCCATCAAAAGAAAACCCCTCTCTAACCAGCCCCTTGTCTCCAGGAGGTTCCTTTGAGGTTTTCTGCTATCCAAACCCCCTCTCCACCCTCCGGTGGCAGAATGGGATCTCAACGTGGTGCTCTCCCAGCTCACCAGACTTGCCACCTGAGGTACCTTTCATAGAAAGTGGCCTTCTTGGTGGCCCTTACGTCGGCTTGAAGAGTGAGAGAACTCCCAGACCCTTGTGGTGGATCCGGCATATATGAGGTTCTATAAGAACAGGATGGTGCTCCCCACACACCCCAAATTCCTCCCAAAGGTGGTATCTCCTTTTCACCTCAACCAAGAGGTGGTTGTCCTCACCTTCTTCCCATGGCCCCATGCCGGCAGGGAGGAACTTTCTTCATACACTAGATTGCAAGCGGGCCCTGTCCTTCTACTTGCAGCGGACCCAAGCCCATCGAAAAGCCCCTCAGCTTTTTGTGTCCTATGGCCCCAGCAGACTGGGGCTCCCCTTGTCTAAGCGAACTCTGTCTGCTTGGGTGGCGGACTATATTGCCCTCTCCTATGAGCAAGTTGGTCTCTCCCTTGAGCACCACATCACAGCACATCTCATGAGAGCAATGGCTACATCTGTGGTCAACCTCCACTTGGTGTCGGCGATGGAGATCTGCAAGGCCGCCACATGATCTTTGATTCACACGTTCGCAGCTCACTACTGCCTGGAGAGCAAGTCCCACAGGGACAGTGCCTCAAGACAGGCAATGCTCCATAATATTCTTGGGATGTAGGCAACTCCTGCCCTCCGACCCTTCTGTGTTCAGGCTATCAGAGTGGTTGTGTCGCTGGACGCTAGGGTCTTGCAGAGTCTCTCATTTGGGGACTCATCTTCAACTTACGGCTACATGGCGGGTGCTGTCGTGGTTCAGTCTTCGGCAGCCTGGAGCTAGGGAGACCCATATGTGAGGACTTCCTGCTTGTTCCTGGAGAAAGCGTAGTTACTCACCTGTAACAGGTGTTCTCCGGGAACAGCAGGAATCAGTCCTCACAACCCTCCCTCCTTCCCTGGGAGTTGCCTCTATACATTGTTTTATTTTACTACCGTCTTAACTATGTCATCTGACTGAGCAAGATAGCACCCTTGGGCGGGAAGGGGACCACACATGCATAGTCGCATGTCCCCAAAGGCTTTCTTTGAAAACTTGGGAAATGCTCCACGCGGGCTCCATCAGCACTGACATCACCCATATGTGAGGACTGATTCCTATGCCCGGAGAACACTTGTTAGAGGTGAGTAATTACGCTTTCAAGTCTCTTCTCATGTCTTCTGATGTAGGCAACAAATCATTTTGGTCGCCTTCCTCTGAACTGTTTCCAGTCTTTTTATATCCTTTGTGAGATATGGTCTCCAAAACCGAACACAATATTCCAAGTGAGGCCTCACCAGCGACTTGTACAGTGGCATTAGTACCTCCTCCTTTCTGCTGCTAATTCCTCTCTCTATGCAACCCATCATCCTTCTGACTTTGGCCACTGCCTTGTCACACTATTTCGCCACCTTGATATCCTCAAATAATTACTCAAAGATCTTTCTCCTGGTCTATGCACACCAACCTCTCGCCCCCTATCGCATACAGTTTCCTTGGATTTCTGCATCCCAAGTGCATGACACTGCACTTCTTTACATTAAATCTTAACTGTCAAGCATTAGACTATTCTTGCAGCTTTTGGCAATCTTTCCTCATGTTATCCACTCCCTCAGGGGAGTCCACTCTGTTGCAAATTTTCATGACTTTTTCCATTCAGTCCTTCAGCAATATCACTCACAAATACATTGAACAGTATCTGTGCCAGGACCGATCCCTGGGGCACGCTACTAATCACCTTCCTTTTATCTGAGTGAGTTCCATGTGCCATCACGTTCGGTCTTTTGTCAATCAACCAATTTCTGATCCATTTCACCATCTTGGGACCCATCCCCAGGCTGTTCAGTTTATTGATAAGCCTCCTATTAGGAACAGTATCAAAGGCTTTGCTGAAGTCTAGGTAGATCACATCCATCACATGCTCTTGATCTAGTTCTCTGGTCACCCAGTCAAAGAACTCAATCAGATTTGTTTCGGCATGATCGTCTTTTGGTAAAACCATGTTGCCTTGGATCATGCAACCTATTGGTTTCAAGACAGCCCACTATTCTCTCTTTCAGGGGCGCCTCCTTTACTTTTCCTGCCACCGAGGTAAGGCTTACTGGCCTATAATTTGCCACTTCTTCCCTATTACCACTTTTATGAAGGGGTACCACATCAGCCCTTCTCCAATCCTGTGGAACTTCTGCTGTCTCTAAGGATCTATTAAAAACATCCTTTAAAGGCCTTGCCAAAACCTCTTTGAGCTCCTTCAGTATCCTGGGATGTATCCCATGCGGTCCCATGGCTTTGTTCACTTTCAGTTTTGCAAGCTGTTCAAACACATCATCTTTTGTGAATGGTATATTTGTCAATCAGAGGTGGTCCTTCTCCAGGATTTTCTTTAGTAAAAACAGAACAGAAGTATTTATTTAGCATTTTCGCTTTTTCAATGTCACTTTCCACGAATCCATTCTTGGCACTTTTGAGTCTTGCAATTCCACCTCTTCTCCCGAATATACCTGAAAAGGTTTTGTCCATTACACTTTAGATCTTTAGCCAACTTTTCTTCTGCCTTTGATTTTGCTATCCTTATTTCTCTATATCTCTTCTAGCTTTATCCTGTATTCTTTTTGGTGTTCCTCTGTTTGCGAACCTCTGAATTTTGTGAAAGCTGTGTTTTTTGCCTTTATTTGTGCAGCCACTTCTTTGGAGAACCAAATAGGTTTCTTTTTCCTCTTCTTTTTATTTACTTTCCTTACACATCTATCTGTTGCCCCTTTTATTGCCTCTTTTAGTTCAGCCCGCTGCAGTTCCACTTCCTGTATCCCCTTCCACCCTGCCAACTCCTCCTTCAGGCACTTGGCCTATCTATCTTTCTATCTATTTATGTTTATATTCCACCTTATCTTTTAATCAAAGTGGTTTACATAGAAACTATAATATTACAGCAAGCATTTGTGTCAAGACTAGCTTGGGGGGGGGGGCATGCAGAGAGAGAGGGAGTTGCCATGGGGATACTATTTACAGTGAGGTGAGTGTGCTATATGCAGTGTTGCATATCAGGTTATGTGTGATATTTACAGGGTGTCAGCTCAATGTTTACAGGAGGGTTAGCTGGTAGGGGGTGGAGAAGTGGCATTTTTGAAGTCTAGGACTTTGAGCTTGCTGTGATTGGACTCTGCCTTGGTTTTTATCTCAAACTACACTGTGTGATGATCGCTGCTGCTCACATGGGCACCCATCTGGACATTCAACATGCTATCTCTGTTGGCAAGTACTAAATCCAGCATCAAACTTTCTCTGGTCTGTTCCATCACCATTTGTCTAAGCAATGCATCTTGGAAGGCACCCAATTTTTTTTATTTCTTTACAGATTTTCAGAAGGGATACTCCAATCCACATCGGGTAGATTAAAGTCACCCAGTTTGATCACTTCCCTCTTTATGGCTACCTTTGTGATATCAATAATCAAGTCTGTATCTTTGGTTTGAGTTGGAGGCCTGTAGATTACTCCAATATGGACGATAGTGCCATCGCCTCTTTCCAACACAATTCACAGCGCTGCTTCTTTTCTTCGTTATCAGAATATAGAAAGACTAGGGGACATGCAATGAAGCTACAGGGTAAACTATTTAAGACTAATAAAAGAAAATATTTTTTCACTCAATGTGTAACCAAACTCTGGAATTTGTTACCAGAGGATGAAGTAAAGGCTTTTAGTGTAGCTGGGTTTAAAAAAGGTTTGGACAAGTTCCTGGAGGAAAGGTCCATAAACCATTATTAAGAAGGGACCCAGGATATCAAAGTTTGACCCCAGTACAAGCATTGTGGAACCTGTGTCTTTTGGGGAAACTGCTAGGTACGTATGACCTAGATTGGCCACTGTTGGAAACAGGATAATGGGCTTGATGGACCTTGGTCTGACCCAGTATGGCATATCTTATGTTCTTATGTTCCCCACGTCCCCTGCATTTCAGCAGCTTTAATATTGCTTTTACTACACCACGCCGCAGGTCAGATTACTAAGGGTTGTGTCTATCAATCACAAAAGGTTAAACCCTCATATCGTAGAAAAAATACACTCACAAACAACCAACTGCAATTTGATGACACTTCAATGAAAAAAAGAACCAATGGTCTCAGACTAAGTTATAGCACTACTCCTCTGTAATCATTCTTTAGAGGTAATGTGCCCTTTTGCATCAATGACCAAAGCAGGTTCTTAATCAATCAAAAGCTTTTCTAAGTTTTTTTCAAGCAGTTTTAAAATATTTGGAGTCATTTTCCATACTTTTTTAGTGAAAGAGAATCTTAGAGATTGAGCTTATCTTGTCTCATAACTTATTAAGGAACTTCCCCTGCTTTTGACATATAGGGCTACTCCTGCTCCTTTTCTGCCTTCTCTATCTCTCCTAAATAAATTATAGCTAACTGTGACTGTATCCTGTTCATGTGACTTGTTAAACCATGTTTCTGTAATGACCACAAAGTCCGTTTGCACCATTAGGGCTTCCAGATTAGGAACTTTGTTGGCTAGGCTTCGAGCATTTGTGCTCATTGCTTTCCAGCATTTGTTGACTGGCTTGCCTGTATTTTGAATGGATTTTGTTCTACACTCCTCTTCCTAATTGCCATTGATGTGTGGGTTAATAGTGTGATTGTTTCCAATGTTATGTTTTTGCTGGGAGTGACGTCCTTAGACTTATAAATCCTCTGGGGATAGAAAAATAGCTCTTGTACCAGACTGTAACTTGCCATGAGCTAAATCCAGTTTTTGAAAAGACCTTCCAGATTAGTCTGAAAACTGAAGAAAATAAATTAGTCAGTTGGTTTGAATCCATATTTGAAGGTAAAGCACACAGTTTTGACTACAGATCATTTTATGTTTGTGTTCTTTATTCGTGCACAAAACAGGAAGCAATATGATGCCAGCAAACTAGTAGACGTGTATCGAGGTTAAACAACTTCCAAATACAGTACAATATTTCCCCCTCCCCTTCTACCTCTACCACCCCAATATCTTTTCCAAGGAGCCTTGTTCCAAGAAATGGAAGTACATTCAAAACAACTATGAGAAGGTCTTGTATTCCAAGATCACCTTCAGCTGAAAGCTTTGAACCCCGGAGAAGGTTAACAGAGGTCACAAGCATCCTGCTGCTACCAAACGAAAAACACCACACCACCTTTCATAACCCCATCCCCATCCCCTCCCCTCCCCACTTCATAAGCAAATACTCAAACCCTGTATTTATCTCCTAAATCCTTGGCCTATCCTTATCCACTTCCTAGATTACTCCCCCGCTGCCCCTCCAATAAGGAACAAGAAGACTGCCTCCATCCCTGAAGGTAGTGCATCTATCACTCATTCTGTCTAAAGAAAATTCAAGATCCACTGCCTCTAGATAAGCTCCCTTGACATTAAGGAAGGATTGCCAGCATTTTGTCTCACCTTTAGCCCAGCTAAGATCCATCTGCAGGTGTCCAGTATAAATGCTACCAGCTAGTAATAAATGCTAGTAGGAAGGGGTGCCAAAGAAGCCCATATAATTAGAATTACTTTTTTCTCCACCAGCCAATCATTGTAGAACAGGAGTTTCTGACCAACCCCTCAGTGACCCATCCCAACAGGTCATCAAACAGAATCTCCTTAGGTTGCAGCACAAATGGAGACCCAAGAATCTCAAGAAATCCACATACCCTTGTCCAAAACTTTCACTGTGGAACACACCTAGAACACATGACTCAAAGTTGCTTGGAGCGCTCCACATTTCAAGCAATCCGATGTAACCACACATACTGCCCTATGAAACATTTATACTGCAAGTTACGAAGGATGACATTTGTTGTTAGCTGGGGAATTCTTGGCAAAAGTATCTGCAAAGTTCTTCTCAGTAAGATGCAAAGATACAAGCTCAGCTCTGCGTTCCATATCTTTGCAAGGGTGTTATAAATAACCGATCAGTTAAAGCTTAATGCAGATGATCAACCACACTGAACTTGACCTATCTCACCTGATAATGAGTTTTGCATAGATTTAGAGCACTTATTTTTAAGATATTCGCTGCCAGACCTTATATATAGCTATGGGTCTGAAAATGAGAGAAATCCTGGTCCACCAGTCTGTACTGACATTGCACATCTACATAGGGATTAGGGAACCATCAATGGCAACCGTGTGCCCCACCAGATCTATGCAATGGCTCTCCCAATCTTGAAAGCAACGGGTCTGCATATTTGGAGTACAGTCTCCATTACCCTCTAGGGGTAAATGCACTGGTTTCTCGCTGGAATGATGGAGCTTAGAGTATATCTTCTGACATAACTCACATACCACTTATGTGACATCTTGTGAGTATGCAGCACATTTTAGCAAGTAGAGGCAAACCAAGTCCTGCTTGTCTGTCAATGGCACTTAGTTGCAGGAATCGAATAACTAGTCCTTGAGGTGTCAAAGCGAGCATGCCATATTGTAACACTCCAAGTCGGGGTGGCCACCTCTACGCCATATCCCCTTCATAATCCATAGCAAAATATGTACCCACTGCCCCTTCCATAAAAAAGGCACTGAGAGCTTGATCTAGTTCCCTAAGATCGATCGATCTTGAGCAAATGTAAGGGCAGTATCTGGACCACATAATGCCAACTGGAAAGAGGACCATTTTGAAAAGTGCTAGTCTACCTTGCAAGAAAAGCAGGAGCTCTCTAGCTCAACCAGAGCAGAGTACCTGTAGTGCCCCAGAGCATCAACCATCAATTGGTCTCCAACCAAAGATGAGGAAGGATTCGACCATGTAGCCTTAGACGTCGAAGGGTGACCACTGAACATTGGGTGAAGACTCCAGTGCATTGGCATTGGAACACTTTGAAGCATGGTGAAAAGAGTGATGGGGGTCCACAAGAGCGCCCCCAAAGGTGCCTTGATGGGAGAAGAGCTCATTCTCTAGGATATCTGAGGTGCCGATTGACAGCTGAGACCCAGCTGCCGATTATCTCTGTACACCTACTGGGTACACTGGTCGAAATTGCTCAGTCCCCGCAGCCTTGGGAATTGGCAGCCATGGAGAAGCACCTTCTGCAAACGCTCAAATGCATTGTGGCGCTGTTGGTGGTGCAGCATGCTGGGACCATGACATCTGCTGCATCGATAACAGCCACCTTCCTTGTCGTCCCTCTAGTCTAGTCCCGGACATCTGGGGTATAAGCACCTCCTCCCGCAGCCTTGGAGACTGAGCCCATCACCTTTTTTGGTGCCAGCAGTATAAGTAGGGAAGGAACCGCCTCCTCGAGCCAGTAAGCTCAGTCTCCAAGGCAGCTGAAGGAGGTGTGAGCCTCAGGGGGCTCACTAGAGGAATTAGTGAGGAGTTAGTGTAGTAGCTTAAAAAATTGCACAATATGCAGTAAAAGCCAACATAGCTATCTGGCTGTACAACAGTGCCTGCGGCTTTAAATTTAACAGCGAGGGTTTTTTCCTGCTGAGCGGCTGTGCTTGTACCGGCGGAGGTTTGTGTTCCCCCTCTCTCCCCCCCTCCCGGGAGGTACTGTGTCCGGTTGGAGTGTGGGAGCAGCTGTTGGGGCCTCCGTCTCCCGAACCCGGTCTGCGGGTGAGGAGGCGTTGAGGGGGGCCCGTCCTGGGGTCTGGAGCCGCACCGCAGGCTTCTTTGGCTGAGGCAGCAGTCCCAGAGCGGAGGAGTCGCGTGCCTGTAGCCTTGGCGGCTGCTATCAGGTGTCCGCGCGCTGCTCGGGCAGCAGTGAGAGCTGCGCAGTGAAGGGGCTGCTGAGAGAGGCTCTGGAGCGCTGCGAGTCTAGCCGGTGCGAGAGAACAGGCGCGGCAAGCGGTTCACGCTCAGGTGAGAGGTGCGCGGGCCTTGCTCACGTGGCGTTTTTGGCGGGAAACGCCAAACGGCTTCGCGCTCAATTTTTTCTGCACGGCTTTAGGCCGGGGCTGCATTCTGCATGCAGGTCTTGCCATAGAGATTTAACTACTTTTAAACACATTCTGTAGGACAAAAAGAAAAAAAAAAAAAGAGAAGGCAAATGGAAGGTGTTTTGCTTCAGCTCCAGTTCTTTTATCAGCAGGGAGAGTGGTTGGCTGTGGCAGCTGAGGGGTGAGCTTGCCAGCATGCCCTCCAGGCCCCAATGTGTTATGTGTGGGGCCAAGAGGGGTTCCCTTTCCGATTTGGGAGTCTGTAAAGCGTGCGCGCTGGAGGCGGAGGCCACGGACATCGAGGGAGACGGTGCTGCGCCGAGGGAGGCTGCGTCGGACTCTCCAGAGCCGCGCTCTCTGGCGGGACCATCGGGAGGGCCTCCTCTGGGGCCTCCCATGGCGGCGGAGCCCTCCACGTCCCAGGCGGGCTTGCAGGGGGGGCTAGCTGCCATTTTCTCCCCAGATTTCCTTTCGTTGCTTCTGCAGGCCCTAGCGGGGAAGCAGGGCACTGCGGAGTTAGGAGGGAGCCTGAAGAGGCCTGGAGGTTCCTCGGTAGATGGCCGGGATGGCGCCCCATGCAAAAAGTCCAGATTAACGGCGGTGGTCCCTGAAGAGGTCTCGGAGGGTCCGGATTCAGATGGGGATCTGGATCTGGAGGATGGTGAGATTATGGAGCAAGAGGACCAGGCTAGAGTGGTTAGGGTCTTCCGCCGGGAGGAACGGGCAGCCCTTATCGCCGAGACCCTGAAGGCGCTCAACATGCCGGTGGCGGAGAGTGTGGCGGATTCTGCTTTGGAGTGTGTTTCCACTGCATCGGATTTTTAAGGAAATGATTCAAGAGGAGTGGGACACACCGGAGGCTGGGCTTAAAGGGTCCAGAGTAATGGCCCGGCTGTATCCGTTGCAGGAGCAGGATAAGGAACTTTTTAAGTCCCCTAAAGTGGATGCGGCGGTTTCTGCGGTGACCAAGAAGGCCACAATTCCGGTGGAGGGCGGTGCGGCCCTTAAGGATGTGCAGGACCGTCTGTTGGATACTCTGCTGAAGCAGGTGTTTGATGTCAATGCTTTATCCTTGCAAGCGGCT
The DNA here is from genome assembly GCA_033557465.1 of Ichthyophis bannanicus. Classification (NCBI taxonomy): domain Eukaryota; kingdom Metazoa; phylum Chordata; class Amphibia; order Gymnophiona; family Ichthyophiidae; genus Ichthyophis; species Ichthyophis bannanicus. The sequence goes on from CM066032.1 coordinate 532,403,095, forward strand.
ATCTGCGGCGCGTGGGTAGCTAGAGGGTGTCTCAGGTGGTCTCAGCGAATTTCGCTGGACCGGGCCGACGAGGCAGTACATGAGACAGCCCGCCTGGAGTCGGGGGCTGCGTATTTAGCGGATGTGCAGTATGATCTGATTCGAGGCCTGGCGAGAAGAGTATGGCTTCCGTGGTTGCGGCGCGGCAGTATCTCTGGTTGCGCAATTGGGTGGCGGATGGAGCCTCCAAAGCTCGTCTCGGTAAGCTTCCCTTTTGGGGCAAGCTGCTCTTTGGCGAGGATTTGGAAAAGTTGGTGAAAGACCTCGGGGAGTCTAAAGGGGGAAGGCTGCCGGAGGATAAGCAGAAGCAAAATCGTGGGCCAGCGCCTTCCCGCAGTCAGCAGAGAGAGTTTCGGAGGTTTCGGATGCCCAGATTTGGGCAGTTTCAAAGAGGGCGTTTCCAGTATAGGTCCCAGGGTTTTCGGGGGTTCCGGGGGGCAGGGAGAGGTTTTGGAGCCTCCTCGGCCCTCAAAAAGCCGCAATGAAGTGAGGGGGGCCCAGGCAGGGTTCGTGTCGGTAGGGGGTCGGCTTCGAGAGTTTTACCCTGCCTGGGCCCAGATTACTTCGGATCGTTGGGTTCTGGAGGTCATACGGGAGGGGTATGCCCTAGAGCTTCAACGACCCATTGCAGAGTCCTTCGTCCAGTCTCCCTGCAGGACGCAAGCAAGACGCCGAGCGGTGCAGCAGACGTTGCAAAGGTTGCAAGACCTGCGGGCGGTAGTGCCAGTCCCTGTCAATCAGTACGGCAGCGGTCGGTACTCAATCTATTTTGTGGTGCCCAAAAAGGAAGGCTCTTGGCCGATTCTAGACCTCAAAGGCGTCAACCGGTGTCTCCGGGTGTCTCATTTTCGCATGGAAACCCTGCGGTCCGTCATAGTCGCAGTGCGAAGAGGGGAGTTTCTTTCGTCTCTGGATCTCTCGGAGGCTTATCTGCACATTCCCATTCGGTTAGAGCATCAGCAGTTCCTGCGGTTCGCGGTTCCGATGGGGCATTTTCAGTTCCAGGCATTACCGTTCGGCTTGGCGACGACTCCGCGTGCTTTTACCAAGGTGATGGTGGTAGTGGCGGCGGCGGCGTTGCGCAGAGAAGGGGTGTTGGTTCACCCGTACCTGGACGATTGGTTGATCCGAGCGAAATCACGGTGCGAGAGCGAGGAGGCTACTCTCCGGGTTGTGCAGTTTCTTCAAAGCTTGGGGTGGGTGGTAAACTTCGAAAAGAGCAAGTTGACACCGACCCAGAAACTGGAATACTTAGGGGCTCGCTTCGACACGGCAGCTGGCAGAGTGTTCCTTCCGCTCACCCGGGCCCAAGGCCTGCAGCAACTCGTTCGGGAGTTCCTGAGGAGGAAGGCCCCGTCGGCATGGCATTACCTTCAGCTTTTAGGGACAATGGCTGCCACGCTAGATCTGGTGCCTTGGGCCAGGGCGCACATGCGGCCGTTACAGCGGGCGCTGCTCCGGCGGTGGTCCAATCAGTCGGATCCGTTGTCCCGGCAGTTGGTGTGTCAGGAGCCGGTGAAGCTATCTCTCCATTGGTGGCTCGATCCCAGGAATCTCGAAAGGGATATGCCGCTGGAGTCGCCGGATTGGAAGCCGTTGACGATGGTTGCCAGTCTTTACGGCTGGGGGGCGCACTTCGAGCGGCAGTTTGTTCAAGGACAGTGGTCGTGTCAGGAAAGGCAGTGGTCGATCAATCGGTTGGAGCTCCGAGCGGTCTCCCTGGCGCTAGGAGCCTTCCAGTCCCAGGTGCAGGGCTGTGCAATTCGGGTCCTGTCGGACAACGCCACAGCGGTGGCGTATGTCATTCGTCAAGGGGGCACCAGCAGTGTGGCTCTGGAGGCGGAGGAGCTTCTCGCGTGGGCCGAGGTGCATCTGGAGGCGTTGTCCGCGGGACATGTAGCTGGAGTGGAGAATGTGACTGCCGATTATTTGAGTCGGAACGCGGTGGACCCGGGCAAGTGGGTCCTCAATCAGGAGGTCTTCGAGATACTAGTGCAGCGCTGGGGAGTTCCAGTGATGGATCTCATGGCGACCTTCGCGTCGGCAAAAGTAGAAAGGTTCTTCAGCAGAAGGCGAGAAAGGATGTCCGAGGGCTTGGACACATTGTTGCAGGCGCGGCCGGAGGAGCAGCTCCTTTACGTGTTTCCTCCGTGGGCCTTGATAGGACGTCTGATTCAGCGTATAGAGATGCACAGAGGACAGGTGCTTCTGATAGCGCCGGACTGGCCCAGAAGGCCGTGATATGCCGATCTGGTGAGACTCCTGGTGTGGTCTCCGTGGAGGCTACCGGTCAGAGGATTTGTTGGGACAGGGTCCCTTGCTAATGCCTCAGGTGGCTTGGTTCTCGCTTACGGCCTGGCTATTGAAAGGGCGCGGTTGATGGCCCGAGGGTATTCGTCAGCGGTTGTTGCCACTTTGCTAAAGTCCAGGCGGCGGTCGACGTCCATAGCTTACATCCGAGTATGGCATCTGTTTGAGGCCTGGTGCGAAGTGCGGCGAGTGGTCGCGTTACGGGCCTCCATTCCGCAGATTCTTGACTTTTTGCAGGACGGTTTTGATAAGGGTCTAGCGGCAGCATCCTTGAAGGTTCAGTTGGCAGCGCTCTCTTGTTATCGGGGTAAGGTGCAGGGTTTGGTGCTCGGTGCCAACCCGGACGTGAAACGGTTCTTGAGGGCGACTTCTTTGTTGAGACCTCCTTTCCGGGTGCAGGTTCCGCCTTGGGATCTCAACTTGGTGCTGGCGGTGTTGGTCAAGGCGCCGTTCGAGCCCTTGGCTTCGGCTACGTTGAAGGATCTCACTTTGAAGGTGGTGTTCTTGGTTGCTATTGCTTCTGCGCGGAGGATTTTGGAATTGAAAGCCTTATCGTGTAGAGCGCCGTTTCTGACCTTCTGTGATAGAAAGGTGGTGTTACGCACAGTACCTTCCTTTTTGCCGAATGTGGTATCGGTTTTTCATGTGAATCAGGCTCTGTCTTTACCGGTTTTCGCAAAGGACGTGTCCGACAGTGCCGGACAGCGGTTGCATCGCTTGGATATCAGTCGGGTTTTGAAGGCGTATCTGCAGAGAACGGCTGTTTTCCGTAAAACTGATAGATTATTTGTTCTATTTGGAGGGCCACGGCAAGGGGAAGCAGCGTCCAAAGCCTCGATTGCGAGATGGATTAAGGAGGCTATTGCTTCGGCGTATCTGTTACGGGGTAAGGTTGTCCCTGCAGGTTTAAGAGCTCATTCCATGAGGGCGCAAGCGGCTTCTTGGGCGGAGTACCAGTTGGTGCCTGCGGAAGAGATTTGTAAGGCGGCGACTTGGTCTTCGCTGCATTCCTTTGTCAAGCATTACAGGCTTGATGTGCAAGCCGACAGAGATACTCGTTTTGGATCAGTGGTTCTTCAGGCTGGTCTGGCGGGTCCCTCCCATTGAAGTGTTACTGCTCTGTTACATCCCCAGATGTCCGGGACTAGACTAGAGGGACGACAAGGAAGGTGAAATTAGACTTACCTGCTAATTGTTGTTCCTTGCGGAACTCTAGTCTAGTCCCGTGACCCTCCCTTCTTTGGACTTGGATCTGTGGCCTGAAAAACTTTAAAGTTGGTAGCGCTTGGCTGCGGCAAGGCAGGGTGGCCTGCGGTCCAGGGGTGGGGCGGAGCAGGTCTCTCAGAATATGTGATAACAGTACCTTTTTGGAGGTTTTTCGAGAGGGGGCCAGACGCGACTGGGTGATCTTGCTTAGGCCTTGTCTGGTGTATTTGCCGGGTACAGCTGTTCTGCGCTTGGTTTTATTGGCAGTTACATTGGTTAGGATGTAGTGATATTGGTTCCATTTTCCAAAAAAAACAAACAAACAAAAAAACAAAAACCACAGTAATAGATATTTATACAACATGCTATTTATACTTGCTTATTCCTCTGGTGAGTCTGCTTTGTCAATAGGTTACTGGCTCGAGGAGGCGGTTCCTTCCCTACTTATACTGCTGGCACCAAAAAAGGTGATGGGCTCAGTCTCCAAGGCTGCGGGAGGAGGTGCTTATACCCCAGATGTCCAGGACTAGACTAGAGTTCCGCAAGGAACAACAATTAGCAGGTAAGTCTAATTTCACCATACAGCTGATCCTTGAGACTCATGCCCTGCCTATGGGAGAGGCATAGACATCGGGACATTGAAGAACCCCTACACTGGTGCCTGCCCAGCTGATATCCCTATCTAGCATCCCGGGGTCCAGTGCGCCCTCAAAATCTAGAAAGGTATCAGTGCATCATCTTTCCCAATGGAGCTTCTGTTCCCCTTGAAGCAGGAGAAGTAATCAAGGGAGAGACTCAGAAGTACTTTGACTTTCTGAGTCTGACTCAGAAGGATGGGTCACCAACATGGATTTGGAGGATTTGTCAGAGAGCAGGTCTCTTGAGCTTCCGCTGGACTCCTCTTCACCTCATGAGTGGCGCAAGTCTCCTCCTGAGGACATGAGCTGCCGAGAGTTTGTGAGGGATATGGCAAAGACCACTCTATTTTCTTTGGAGACTGAGGATGAGCCCAGGGCAGGAGTTGGAGATCCTGCAGTACTCCCTTGCCCCTAAGGAAGCTGTACAGTGTCCATGCACCTCATCCTGCAGAGGGTACAGATAAGAATGTGGGAGAACCCCCTCAATGTACCTCCAGTTAATAGAAGGCTTGATTCCTTTACAGAGTTCAGAAGGCTCCCAGATTTTGAGAATTCTCAGCTTCCGAACCATTCCTTGGTGGTTGAATCCACCCTAAAGCGAATCAGGAGTACAAGGACTTATTCCTTGGCTCCTCCAGAGAGACTTTAACATTAAACCCTTTCAGAAGAAGATATTTCCAGAGCTCAATGCTTGTTCCCTGCATGGCCTCTTACCCAGCTCTATATTGGCAGGTTCTTAAAGAACATCATGTGTGACTTGACTGATCTGGCTCAGTGCCTCCTTCTAGAGAAATTGAACTGTATTGTTCCCTAGTGGCCCCAGTAAGGAATGCTTGAAATTTATGGTCCGAGTGACCTATGATATCTTTGAGACTGCATCCATTGGCATTGGCGCCCAGAAACTCTGTTAGCTCCAGTCGTCTGATCTGGAACAGTCAGTGCAAAACAAGCTGGCAGACTTTCCATGGCACAGAGAGAATCTTTTCGGGGAACAGGTCGAGGAGAAAGCCGATGATATTAAAAAGCAGCATCTTACTCTTTCCAGGCTCTCCAGGCATACGCTTGAGCATGCCTCCTATTGTGCAAACCAGAAAAAGACCTATTACCCTCGCAGGCGTAGGTACGTTTCTGGGCCCCAGACCTCCTAACCAAGCCAGGCCTCTTGCTAACAGCAGCGTCGAGAGAAGCCTCAGAAAGCCCAGCTAGCTCCTTAGCTGAAACCTGGAGTGGAGTTTTTACTTTGCTCTGCAGGAACCAGTCAAATCTTCTGACGACTGCTGCAGAAAACCCTCTGGTTAGGGGAAGGCTTACTCTATTTTTGCACAGAGGTGACACCTCCATAACCTTAGACTCATGGGTTCTACGGATCATCAAAAGCGGTTATCAACTACATTTAGTAGAACTACCACCAAATTGCCCCTCTCTCCTGAGGGTGCATCCATTGAAAGAAAAGAAAAAGAAAAGGAGGAGGATTTGAAACATAAAAATACACTTTCAGATGGGGTTTAAAATTGACTGTATTAGGGGGAAATTAAATGTATTGATGTTAGCTGAGTGGGCCTTCCAGATGGAGAAATGAAAGCAAAGCCAATTTGAATTTCGCACTAAGGTGGGAAGTATTCTGGCTAATAAGTTAAAGGCACAAAGATCCTGCCATTAGATATTAAAAATTAAGAAATAGTAAGCGGGTAGAATCTGAAGTTAAGTTTCTTGTGAATTTTAAATAAAAATAAAATACACTGAAGAGGTTAAAGGAGTGAGGCAGTAGAAGCCTGGGGGTATTAAAAGCAGACTGAAGTCAACAGGTGGAGAGAGGATGAAGCAGAAATTTTGGATAGAGACTTTTATAAAACAGAAGGACTTGCTGCTATAAGGATTTAAGGGAAGGAGGCACCCAGGTTAGACAGGCTTACAGCAAACTTTTACAAGAAATTTGGGGACGATTGGTGGAGTTTTGGTGGACCAGTTCAGTGGGGTGGTGCAAAGGGGGAGGGGTGAATTTATTGACTGGGATTACAAAAATCCCTAAACCAGGGAAAGATGTGAATGTAGTTCATGTAATAAATTTAGATGCTAAAATTGGCAAAACATTTGGCAACAAGGTTTCAGATGGACCCTTCCTAAGCTAATCTAGTCAAGGAGGATCAATCGGGGTTTGTCCCAGGAAGGTAAGCTAGCCATAATAAGAAAAATCCTAAGTTTAATGTGGGTAACTCAGAAGGATAAAATATCATCTTTGATAGGATGGAGTGGAGTTTTATGTTCCTAGTATTTAAAGAGAATGGGGATGAGGGATATATTTATAGGATAGATAAGGCAATATAAAAGGCCCCCTAAGGCACAACTATGAATTAATGGGAGGTATTCAGAGGTTTTCCTATTTGGATGGGGGAACAAGACCAAATTGCCTGCTATTGCCATTATTATTTGCACTAATCATTGGCAGAAAGAATAACAGTGCAAATTGATAAAGGTATTTAGGGGTGGGTATGAAGGAGTATAAGATTGCACTCTTTGAAGATATTGTGACTTTTACAATAAGCCAACTGTTGGAATCATTAACAATTTTAATGAAAGAGCAATGTAGTAGGTGTCTAGCCACAAAGTGAATATAGGAAAACTGAGGTGTTGAAATTGGAAATGGATTCTCAGCTGAAGATGTGATTGTGGGAAGCATTCCCATTTCAACTGGCAAAACGGGCTATTAAATATCGGGGGGTGAGAGTGGGGAGGGATTGGAAAGACTTGTATAGATTAAACTATTAAACTATGAACCCCTGGTGGGGAAGCCATTTTCAGATCTGGATGGATGGGATATGCCAAGTTTTTTGTGAGTGGGAAGGATTTAATTTATCAGGGTGCTCTTTGTTTTTCCACCTATTGAGGTGCCAGCTGTAATGATGGAGTTGCAGACACGCTTATCTGTGGTGACTAGAAGAGAAGGAAGGGTAATGGGAGTCCCTGATTTGGGTAGATACTAGGAGGCCACCCAGTTGCAGGCATTGATTGGATGGAGGAAACAAGAAGGGAAATAGTGGTTCAGATAAAACAATCTATTTGGGGGGACGCGCTATTAGCAGAGCAATTATGGATGGAAAGGAAAGTGGGGGAAGGAGGAGGACCATCTGTATATAGAATATTGCCTGTAGGATGTGGGGAAAGGCAGGGTGTAGATTAATAGGACAAATTAAAGGGATACGGATGCAATTGATTAGAGGGAATAGAGTTCTGTGGAAATTTTGCTTGGAGTATTCGTGCCGTTGTATGGAGAACGGTTTGAAGGAACCAGTTGCTCTGCTTGAGACCCTGCAGTGGGGAGACAGAACCATCCGAAAACCTTCACTCTACCCTGGTATGCAGGTAGATCAGAATTGTTTGTTCTCCCTTGGGTTGCCTAATTTCTTTCCCTTCTCTGCTGAAGCTATCAGATTGGCCTCCATCAGGTCAGATCTACCAGCTTTGGCTAGGGGGATACAAACTCCAGCTCAACATCTTGAAATGGCCAAAAACACTGAAACAGTCCACAGACCCACATTGCCTACACCTCTGATAACAAAGCTATCCTTTGCTCCTGGAGCTGAGGGAGTTGTTGCAAGATAAGAGTACTGTTTCCCTCACATTCAGGCAAGAAAAGAAAAAGAAAATGGAGTGCTGAAAAGGCAGCAGCTGCTGTTTAAAGTGCAGTAATCACACTAATCTTATTTTCAAATACATACTTAAGCAAAAATTTCTAGATTTGTCTGTGACCCTGTGCGAAGGATCTAAAAATAGTTTGTATTCTCAGAGTTCATATGATGAATTTAGTGATTAGTTACAAAGGTTTCTTATTGCACTCCCAAGCACCATGAAAGCCACGTAAGACATAATTGAATTCTGGAAAAAACTAAAAACTCACATATTTCAAGAAGTGTTTGGATCATATACAAAACTGAACTCAACAATGTCTATAAAAATCACAAATTACTTTGACCACTGTAAATAGTTCAATGTTAACCTTGATTAACTTAGGTTATAACTTTATTGTACATAAGTTCTTATTCAATGTAAACCTCTTTGATATCTTGAAAGGTAGTATAAAAGAAACGTTAAATAAATTATCATGTCCCTTTTCAGTTTGTGAAAGGATTTTTTTAATGTTTTGGTGGGGGGGGTTGGTTTTTTTTTTTGTTATCAAAAATTCCTTCTGTATGACCCTGCTTATAGTTCTCTCTTGTTCTTTGTTTTTCCCTTTACAGATAGAGTTGCCAACTTTGCCCCCCAAAAACCTTGCCTCAGGTTATAAGCCCTCAAGGACAGAGAATATCTACTGTGCCTGAATATAACTCACCTTGAGCTATTACTGGGAGGGGAGGGGAGTTGAGGCATGAGCTAAATCCAAATCCCTTCCATTTCACACACTCCCCTGCCCCCTCCAACCCCCAACCCTCATTCCTCATTTCTCCCTACAGGCCTCCAGCCCCTCTCTTTACCTGCTCCTGTTATCTTTGTTGAATTGGGAAAGCTGTCTAGTGTAATCATAGACTCTGCTGCTATGAACAAATGGCAGAAGCTGGCAATAGGGCATGGAGATAGGGCACCATTATGTGGTCATAGGCCATCTAGCAGTTCCTCATCCCATCTAGGCTTCCTGTTTTGGAAGGGACACCTCTGTCAGGGGTGGTAGGTTGCTGTGGGGATTGTGGGTTCATACTGGCTTGTCTCTGTGCTCAGTGATCTGCTGTCCTTTCATGATAATAGCTAGTGAAGGGAAGAAGTAGAGGTATTGGAAAAAGTGGGGGAGGAGGTTGACAGAATAATGATCTGCTGCTGTCTGTTCAGCAATCTGTGTTGCTGGAATAAAGATCCTTTTGGTGACTTGTTTCTCTTAATTAAAAATGTCCAGGCTTGTTAACTGCCAACCTGTTGGCAGTCCTAGTTGCAGTACGTTTGTACCTGTGCCATGCTGTTTTGGGCTACATTGCCGTTTCATGCCTTTATTTTGTATTTTCTAGGGAGCTCAAGAAAGGATAGACAGTTTGCGACGCACAGGATTGATTCATGAGAAGCAGCCTGCCATATCTGTGGAGAACTTCATTGCAGAATTGCTTCCCGACAAGTGAGAGAATTTGATATGTATCTAACACCCGAGTAGATGTTTAATGCTCCTGAAAATAGTAAAGTGAGCCATGTTCTGCATGCTTTCCCCACTTGTTTTGTGACATGTACTGCATACCCTGTGAAAATGTAGCCCTAAGTCTAAATTACACTCATTCTGATAGATCTCTAGTGGCTCCCTGTGTACTGCAGAATTCAGTTTCCATATCATCCTGCTAGACCAGTCCAGACAAGTGGGTTGTGTTCCCCTACCAGCAGATTGGTGGAGACAAAGAACCAACAAAAAGCCCAGGTTTCAATGACATTACCCCCATGCCTCTATTCACCTTAGCCACCAGAGATCCCTTCAGTATTTCTTTGTCTCCAGCAGATGGTGGATAGATTTTCTCCTCTCTAAAGAAAAAGTCTAAGGATTTGAGAAGAAAAGATTGCTTTGAAGTGCTTGCGAACAGCCTGTGGGTTGATCTCTCACTGGAGTGCAATGTGGGAGGCTCCACTAGACTGTGGTTTTGTTCGGTAGCCATAGGAGGAGGGAAAATTGGTTCAGCTCCATGCTCTTACCCTGGATAAGAGCCTGTTGAGCAGCCAGAAATTGGATCTGGAAGAGTACTGCTGCCTCACACAACCTTAACGCCCCCTCCTTCCTCCTTGTTCCCCCCTGTTCTCTCCTGAAGATTGCAGAATGTTCTGAGGGCTTTGTCTACCAGCCACTCTAAACGCAGTGCTGTAAGTCAGAAACAATTCCTGGGAAGTAGAGCTGAGCCTGGCATGGATTTTCGGCCTGGGGCTCTCGGGGGTGAGTACCACGGCTTGACCTTGTTACTGACCTTATTGAGGGCTCCTGATTCAGTCTGTTTGGGATTCAATTGGGGTTGGACCGTTGGTGCCATGTGGGAGTTTTCTGCTGTTCACTGCACGCATTGACAGTGTGTTCACCTAATGTGCACCTGGCAGTTAGGTGGTCCTAACACATATTCCTTCCCTAATGCCAGTAATATGTGCTGGATCAAAGAGCGCAGTTACTGCATGCCTTTGGGCCGCCACAGCCTTAACGCACCTCAACTTGTTTAACCTGTGGCAAGTAAGGTGCTTCATCTCTGAATTCTGGACTCTGCTCTTCTTGCATGGCCAAACCTATTTATTTATTTTTATTTATTAACAATTCTTATATACCGCACTATTATCCATCAGCGCGGTTTACATTGAACAGAAACATCCGACAATTTACATATGTCTGGTCATTACATTTAACAGGGAGTAGAAATTGGAGAAACGGGGAAACTATATACATTGGTGGTTCACCTGATAATGGACATGGTCAACTATATACATATGTGGATTATGGTAACCTATATGGATTAGGGTAACCTATATGGATTATATTATATTAGGGTAACCTATATGGTAACCTATATGGATTAGGGTAACCTATATGGATTAACCTCCAAAATGCAATGATTGCAATGTAAACCAATGAAGCAAAAAGAGTCCTTGACTGCAAACCGGTGGGTATATCCAAATGTTGTACTCTACACATATTTATTGACACCCATACCCTTTTTTTTGTCAGGATCGGCCTGCCCGAAAGGGAGAGGGGAAAAAAACTCTCCCCTCAATGCAGAAAGAGCCCTTTTAATCCAGTGAATGAATTCACCTATAATCGTGAAAATAGTGTAATCACACTTTTTTCAAACACAGGTGATGTCCCTCCTCGAAAACCTGCTGGAATCCGAATGTACACGACATGCATGTTTCGGGCTCACAAGGAACCCCTGTATCAAGTGTTCCCCTACTGAACATTAGCCAGCTTGATCCATCGCCATCAATTGATTAAAAGGGCTCTTTCTGCATTGAGGGGAGAGATTTTTTTTCCCTTTCGGGCAGGCCAATCCTGACAAAAAAAGGGTATAGGTGTCAATAAATATGTGTAGAGTACAACAATTGGATATACTCACCGGTTTGCAGTCAATGACTCTCTTTGCTTCTTGCATGGCAGCTTCTGAGTTGTCCCTGGAGGATCTGTTCCCGCTGTTTCAGCTGGAGGATATTATTGCGGCCTTGCCTGCCTCAGAGCAGGAGTGATGGATGGCGTGTTTGACAATGATATTCAGCCAGCTAAAGGATCCGGCGACTGTGCTGTGAGCCACTTATAGTTGTCTAGGGGGTATGCAGCAGCTCTACTCCCTGGTGTTGGGTCATTTCCAAGAGGAGAGCATCTGGACTCTAGATTGTCTTCCCCAAAATTCTTTTCTGCAGCAGGCCTAGTCCTTCTGGTATGGACATTAAGATCCTGTGACCTCTGGGTGCCCCTGGGCGCAGTCTTCTGCGGGACAGGTAGAGAGTGGAAGCCCTGTTGGATTGCCTTTGACTAAGCGTCCTGGCATGTGGCACTCCCTGGAGATGGGGAACAGCTGGGAACCCTCCAAGATTTTGGCTATGACTTGGATTCAGATGGCTCGGTACTGGCCTCTGAAGCGAATGTAGAAATACTCTCACATTTAGAAGATTGTGAGGAGGCCAGTGTGCCTATTCCGGAAGGATGAGCAGGTGGTGTTGCTTGCCAGGGTCTCATCCGCCTTGAACTTGTGGATTCTTCCAGTACAGAGAAGGAGCTGAAGGTACACCAGCTCCTTCAAAGGCTGCGAAATTCCACTACTTTCTTACTGTTTCCGGTAGTGATCAAGAATATGATCCGGTCACAGAGGGACTCTCTCTCTCGACTTCTTGCCCAAAGGATCAAGGGTGTGTAAGATCATCTCCGCTCTCCCAGAGGAGGAGTGCATTGAGTGGTTTGGCATTCCCAAGTGGATGCGTAGGTCATGGCAGTTAATAGACAGACCACCATTCCTTTGGAAGGAGGGTCAGCCATAAAGGATTTTTTTGGATTATAAGATGGATTTGTGGTTGAGGAGCCAGTTTTGCCATGATGGCGGCTATTCTGCAGCTGGCAGTATGTGTATGAGCCTGACATCTCAAGTCCTGCTCCAGTGGTTTCAGTCTCTTCTGCCGGATGATACCATCTCTCTTTTGGAGGCTGCTACGGAGGAGTAGCCTAGTGGTTAGAGCAACTGCCTAGTACCCAGAAGATCAAGGGTTAGATTCCCACTGGCATTCCTTGTGACCTTGAGCAAGTCACTTTATCCTCCATCGCCTCGGAAGAAAAGGCCTGGCAATCTACTTCCGGTGATACATTACCAAGAAAACCCAGAGGCAGCTGGGTCGTCAGGAGTCGGTACTGACTTGGGAAAAAAAAAACAGCCTTCCTTTCTGATGCCAAGTATGACCTGTTACGTTTGGCAGTCACAGATGGTGCCCTGATGACCGTGTCACTATATTGGATTTGGCTCCAGGACCAGGCAACGGACACATCTTCCAAAGCCTGGAGCCACTTTGGAGAAGCTGGTGAAGGACCCTAGACAAGACAACACCTGCAGCCTTCCGGAAAATGGGTCCAAGGGGCCTGTGAAGCGGGCTAATGCCCCTTCTTATCACCCTTCGCCCATCTGCTGAGGGTGTGCTGGCTGGATTCCCAGGGGTCTCGGGACTCTCATGTTTACCAACCTGGAAAACCTTTCTTCCTCTCTGCTTCTGGGCTTTGGGGTCATTCTCGGTCCTTTCATGGAGTGCATGGGCCCAGGGACTCTGTCCCCTTCACAGGAGGACCCTCCCGGGCTGTGCAGTGATGGTTTGGGGGCCCATTCCCTGATTTCTTCAGTTGGAGGCAGGCTTTGCCTTTTCTTTCAGGAATGGGCTTGGGTAACCAAGGATCACAGAGTGGTAGACACCATTCAATTTTGCTGTGTCCTGGAATGCAAAGAGCCTTCGTCATCTCCCCTTGTGAGTCTGCGATCAAATATGTTTCTATGCAGATCACCTTGGGCAAGTTTTTGCTGTACCTAAAGGTGGTGATGACTTTCCCTCTGGTCGAGTGGGACTAAGGCAGATACTTCATCTATTTTGTGATGCCCAAAAGGATGATTCTTTTCGGCCCATTCTGGACCTCAAGGGAGTTGACAAGCACTTGGCACGTCCTGTGCTTCTGGATGGAAAACCTTGTACTCTGTAATTCAAGCAGTATGCTGAAGGGAATTCTTGGCTCTTATTTTCATATCCTGATCTGGGCGGATCAGCAAACCTCTGAGTGTTGCTGTGTTTGGCTCTCACTCTGTTTGCCACTCTTCCTTTTGGGCTTTTCAGTGCCCTGAAGATGTTCTTCCAGGTCACGGTGGCAGCAATTTGCAGAGCTGCAGCACCAAGGGATCTGTGTCCTCCTTAGAAAGCTCGGCTGGTTGATCAGTCGAGGAAGAGCCAGCTGTAATCTTCCCAGACCCTTGAGTTTCTGGGAGCATGTTTTGACTCTAGTGGGCAGTTTTTTCCTGTCAGAGGAGAACGTCAGTCTATTGAATTGCCTGGTACTGTTCTGTGTGCAGCAGGCTTCCAGAGCTTGGGATTCTCTTCAGCTCCTCTAATTGATGGCGGTGCCCGTAGGGATGGTGCTGTGGAAACGTGCTCACATGTGACTGCTCCAGCAATCCTTGTTGATTCCAGTCCCCAAGTTCTCAGGAGTTCGAGCACAGGCTTCCTCTCTTGTTGATGTTGACATCCAGCCTGCGGTGTGGCAGCAGCCCTGTCATCTGAGGAAGGACTTGCTACTGGACGATTTTTCCTGGATCCTGCTGACGGATGCTAGTCTTGGGCTGGAGAGCCCATTGCTAAGGCTGTATGGCCTACGGCTGTTTGAACCACAGAGAAGCAGTGTGGTCCAGACCTTCGGGTCAAGGCCATCAGGTTGTCTCCTCTTCATTTCCGGCCTCTTATCAAGGGTAGCTCTGGAGATGGCTCACCTGTTTGCCTGGGTTGAGAAAAACCTCCTAACCCTGTCGGCTCAGCATGTTGCTGGGGTGGACAATGTGGAAGCGGACTTCCTCAGCTGCCACTCTCTCTGGATCCTAGAGAGTGGGAGTTGAGTTAGGAGGTGTTTCAGTTAATTCAGCGCCCCTGGGGTCACCCCAGAATGGGTCTGATGACAACCCACTCAAATGCTGAAGTTTTTTCCGCTTCTCTAGTTGCCATAAAGAGACAGGGTCATAGGGCGTTGACTCCCTGATCCAGTCTTTGCCAAGTCTGCACCGGCTGTATGTTTTTCCTCAGTGGTCCCTGGTACCCCTGGGCATGATTGTTCTGATGGCACCGGATTTGCCGAGGAAAGCATGGTTCAGAGACCTGATGTGGCTCCTGAAGACCGCTGCCTCTTCGGTTGCCTCCATCTCAGGGCCTATTGTGGCAGGGACCGATTTGTCCTGGAGGACCCAGTTCCCTTCTCACTTACGGCTTGGCTCTTGAAAGGAGATAGCTAGCACATAAGGGTTACTCTCCAGCAGTAATCTTCACTCTGCTCAGAGCCCGGAGGTCTACCAAGCTAGTATATGTATGGATCTGGTGCCTCTCTTGAGCAATGGTACAGCACTCTGCAGTTGGCTCCTGAGGCGGCTAAGCTGCCATTTCTGTTTGCCCTTCTACAGCATGGCTTGGAGAAAAGCCTTTCCATTAGCTCCCTGCAAGTTCAGGTAGCAGCTTTGGTGTTTTCTCGTGGTTCAGTGGCTGGTAAGTCTTGAGCTTTCTCCAGGGAATTCAGCGTCTGCATCCTCACTCCTGTCTGTGATCCGTTCCTGGGATCTAGGTCTGCTCAGAGCCCTGATGGCAGCACCTTTTGGGCCATTAAAGCTCGCTACTTAAAGGAATTGATCTTCAAGATGCTGGTCTTGGTTGCAATTTCTTCCGCAAGGCAGATTTCTGAGTTACAGGCTCTGTCTTGCCGAGATCCTTATCTGTCTTTTTCAAGAAGGTGGTTTCCATTCGGCCTGTACCTTCCTTCTTGCCTTCTCCCTTTTTCCCATGAACCAGCTGGTATGCCTGCCCTCATTTTCTAAGGAGTTGTGTCGGAGGAAGGATAAGGATCGTCGCCTTGTGGATATCCAGAGGGTGCTTCTCAAATACTTGGATGTTACGAAGTCCTTTCGTAAGTTCGACTATCTTTTTTTTGGTTGATTTTGCTGGCCCACGCATGGGTGTCATGTCACCTAAGTTTATTTTGGGGCACTGACCATTGCCTCAGCGTATCTGTTGTGGAATGGGCCGGTTCTAGAACATTTGTGTGCCCATTCTACCTGAGCCAAGCATCCTCAAGCAGGGCAGAGTGGAGCTTGGTAGCCCCTGCAGACATTTGTTGGGTGGTAACATGAGCACCACTTTCCACTTTTGTCAAGCATTACTGCTTGGATGTCCATGTCGAGGCAGACATGGCCTTTGGCTCAAGGGTTTTGCGAGCTGCTACATCTTCCTGTTGCATGTAATCTCTTCCTGAAACAAAGGGATCCT